>OX438884.1:7547500-8172500 GCA_949315895.1 Anania crocealis
AGTGGGAAAATAATCGGCAATTTCATACTTTAACCCCTATTATAATAGATGGATCCAATTTAGGCATCAAGTTCACTTTTAGTAATTTTTTCTTCCTGTTATCAGAGTTACCATTGAAAAATATGAAATTTAAAAATATAAACATGTTTGAGTACATTTTAGTAATTTTCGAAGCCGTACAAATTTAGAAAAAAAACACTACATTGAAACAGAACTTTGTGAACACGATACATTAATTATTAGTTATTAATAAACTATTTGTCAAAGTAAGTACTTAAGTGTCAAAAAACACTTTGCTTTCATTTATTTCATTTTCTACTAGTGTGGTTATCCTTCAAGGATGACCTGTTGTCGGAGTTTTTCAAGCAGCGTCTTTCAAGCCTCTGATTATTTATTTATCTCACTCAAAATATTCATTTACGTGTAGCATTATTTTGTAACCTCTAATTCATCAACTCAAAGCCACGATTATGTCGAACTACGATAATAATATCCATTCTTCAATATACTCGATGATGACCTATTCGAGCCGTATTTTCATTA
This sequence comes from Anania crocealis, assembly GCA_949315895.1. Taxonomy (NCBI): domain Eukaryota; kingdom Metazoa; phylum Arthropoda; class Insecta; order Lepidoptera; family Crambidae; genus Anania; species Anania crocealis. Next base: position 7,548,044 of record OX438884.1, read on the forward strand.
AGGTTCTATACAATTTGATGGACGACCACATCAATATCAATTTGAAGTAAATAATAGCAATAAAATGTTGTAATGGTATCTACATCTAACGATCTGAATGAAGAAACAAATCTTACGTCTATAAAAACCGAATTATCTTCATGGTTCAATAAACAATTTACGACACACTTTACTTGACTTTTGCTTGGATTATTTTAGCCTGAACTACGACAGGGTTTTGCTTGTTTTTCCTACAACGGCAATTTAAATGAATTCAATTTAACAAAACATCATTTTTGTATAAGTCTGTAGTACCAGTGCTTTGGGTAAACCAAATAGGTAATAAGACCATGGGTAGAGCCCATAATAACGTAGCACTTATTTCTTATAATATCAGTCAAACAGTAATATTATTACCACGGTTTGCCTGAATGTGAAATGTCTCCACAATAATGCTATTGAAGTGTGTGCACTTGCTTGACATAATACGTATTTTTAAAATACAATGTTAAATGTGTATGTTAATACCGATATACATTTATATGTAGTTACTTAAAAAAATGCTAATAATAATCCTACTTGAAATTAAATTAGGTTAGTATTATAATAAGAAAACTTTAAGTTAATGCCACTTTTGACTAGAACTTTCATGAGCTCTAAAAAAATATTAGAACTCAAATCATTTAATGTCAAAAATTGATGCTAAATTTTCAGTAACAGCTTAAAAACTTAGTCTGTATCTTACGCTATAAACAAAAAAGGGAAATCTCTTTTTTTTTTTTTTTTATTGGCACTATCCAGCTTATCCTTATTTTACATAACCTTTGCGTTACAGGAAATTACACAGATAACCGTGTTTAATTGTAAGGGTAATCACGGCTAAAATCTGTGCTCACACAACTGTATCACGTAGCGAATTCGCCTTGAGAATAGAGATTTCTATTTTTTCACAGCGCAGGGTGTTTGCCTAACCGTGTAGCAACAGGGGTTTGGAAACCGTGCGGACCCTAGGACTGTTTTATTATACATTGCACGCCGCGGAACGATTAATCAAAGAGCGGGCAAGCGCGAGCGCGGGGTAGGTGAAACAATACGATTTGCAAACGCGCACTGACTGCCACCAACAGTGCAGTGGATCAGCCCGTGGGAGGTTCTCACGTGTGCACTCGTAATTACTCGTTAACCAACAATTTACGCCTTGTGACAGCTTCAAATTAGCTTTGTTGGGGCTAATCACAATCTTTCGACTATTATAATCATTCGCAACACTGGTTGTTTATCGAAACAGGTGGTTATGTAAAACTCATTTAAAATATAACATTTTCATCGAAATACTATGGTATAAACACAGTCTATAAAACCATATGGTTTAATTAACTGTGGTATAAATATGATCTTTTTTTTTTAATCTATTAAACTTTTTAATCCGTGCATTTAAATTTAAACCCATAAATCGGTTTTACTTTTTGATTGTTCTTCTCTCTTGTTTATTAGGTAAATAATCAAAATTAAAAAACTAAAAAACCAAGCTTTTAAAACAGATTGAACTAAAAAATTAAAAATAAAACTGTAGTAATCAATTGAAAAATTCATATTATTGTACAAAAAGCGTAGGGTGCTTGTTATGATATCCACAGATATAGTAAATTATTGATAAAATATTTACTACAATCTAAATCAAGCCCCCCACGCTTTTTGTACAATAATATGAATTTTTCAATTGATTACTACAGTTTTATTTTTAATTTTTTAGTTCAATCTGTTTTAAAAGCGTGGTTTTTTAGTTTTTTAAACTATAATTTATTTTTTACTTTTTAGTTCAGTTTATAAGATTTGATTCCTTCTTTACCGACTGTAAGTCCAAACCTATGCAGGAAACATAATTGATACAGATCGCGCGCTAGCTCTATCTCTTTCACTCCCTCTTACACAGGAAAACTGGGAAAACTGTTATTAAATTATTGCATTGTCATCGGTCCTTGATACGTGTGCAAAGTTTCAAATTAATCAAACTTCTGGAAATCGGTCAAATTTATGCTCAAAGATTCCATTACATACATAGATACATAGATAGATACAACCCAAGCTAATAAAAGCGTGGTAAAAAGAGTACACTTGCTGCGAGAGCAAATGTCTTGCATAAATTCATTGACACAAGTAATGTAAACACCAGAATACCAGCGCTGCAGCGGCCCTTGGCTTGTTGCAGCACATGCTGAGGTGGGACCTAATTGGCCATATTTCCTAGTCAATTTGTTTTTTTGTATTTTGTTTTGTCTCTTATGTTCTATTGTCTAGCTGTAATTTCGTCTATGTCTACTGTAATGTGCTTGTGGCCAACTAAATGTTTCTTTCTTTCGAATGTCGTTAGTTAAGTTTTTTTTTAGCGCGAGAGATCGAGGATATATACTCCAGATTTTTGTTTGAAAAGTAACCACTTTATCCAAAACAAGAACTCTTTATCTTAACATAATAAATGCGAAAGTTTGGATGGATGTCTGTGACTCAATGACGTCAAAACGACATGCATAAAATTTAGTACGAAAATAGTTTATAGGCTAAAACAGCACATAGATTAATTACCATTCCGAATATAAATACGAATTCCTCGGAATCCAGAGCAACAGCTCATATTGTCTACAGCAAAACAAAGACGTAAAAAGGATTTACATCATTTCCTAATGTTATTAACGCATATACCAGGTTGCATAATACGACAACAGTGCAAAACAAAGAAATGTAAGTCAACGCGGACTTCATTAATACATTAGCATGAGACGCCATTACAGTTTCATAATTCGTTCCGTAATTTGTCAGTGAACGTAGCTGTTCCGAATGAGATATTTACTGGTTCTGACGCCGCGAATGACTCAATTTGTCAACGTAATTCGTACAATATCAATTTCTGATGTATGTGTTAGTAATATAGTAACTCATTGTCACCGCTCTTACCCATGCTAATATCATTCAAGCCGGGGGCGGAGCGCATTTAGGACGCTTTTAAACGTTATCTTATAAATATTTATCCGCCGAGTATGTGATGCCTGTATAAATTAACAACCTGATACATAATTGAATAATGCATAGAACAATTAATAAACTTTATTGAACACGTTGTCTCAGTAATGAAAACCATGCAAATCTAATTTTCTGTTCATTATTCTGCACTAAGGCGAGCCTTGTGAATTATTCAGAATCAAGCTCCAACAATATTGCACAAAAATCTATAAAATTCGATGAAATTATCATTACGAGTGCCGTTACTATAGAAACCTGTCACGAACATCATCATCTCAAATCACGATCGGAATTACTGGATGGTACGCAATCCAATTTGGTTGACGCCTGCGCGCGGCCGCGGCACAATGCAATTTGCTATTCAATGCTTGAACATGCATGACATAATATTTCCTCACTACCCCATTTTCATCTTTACACCGAGTATCGTACCTGAGCGCGACTATCTGTCGATGGAAAGTATTGACACTTGAGCCATTCGTCTCTGAATAGAGCAAGAGGTGTTCGCGAGCGGTACGCATCGCATATTCCTCACGGTCCGCCGACTCGAAGTATCAAATTTATTTTTATGTATATTTTTATTGTTTGCGGTTAGGATTGTCGCCTCCTTAGGGGCTGTTTGTATGCGGTCTGGGAAGAATTACGTCCGCGACCGAGCGGATCCACTTTAGAAGTAGCGATAAAACAATTTGTTTAGAAAATGTGCTGTATAATGTCTGCATGTGCCACTGTATGAACGGAATCTGTAAAGTAGCGTAGTTTTAGTGTTTATTTTATAGCTGAACGTGTCCATTGGGTGTGCTGAAGGTTCACGAAGCGAGAATGAAATGCATTTTTCCATATGAAATGAGTGTAGTTGCTTTACGTATTCAGTGCAGCTTTTATCTGCGATTTCGTTCGCTAGGTCAATTACATTTTGTTAGTCCTTTTTAATACCGCTGATAGTATTCTCAACTAGATGCCCTGACAGACTGCGTTCTGCCAAAAAATATTGGCATGTGGCAGTCTAAGTACTTCCTATCGGAAAATTAAAGTGTTGTTTTAACTAGTTTTTTTATCAATTATTACGTTTTATTCACTCCATATTGACAAGATACTTTCCTAGGACGTTGATGAATAACTAAGAAACAATAAAAAATATATAATTATCCGAATTGGTTAACCCGATCCCGAGTTTTGCGCTTATCAACACACTTGGCGATTCATATTCATTTAGAAAAGTTTTGTTCTATGTTCGTCTAATAATTTATGTTATCTGTGGGGGACATAGCCTATTTTACGACTGACAATGGTATGACAAAGATGGTCTGTTTTTGCTATTTTCAGACATACAAGATACACTGCAAGTTCTACTGCAGACATGCATGAACGTATGAATGGCGCATGATTGTGTAATTCGGTTAATGCCAGGCTAATTGCGCGCGCTGCCAGTTTTCAATTCCATATCCCAGAGCGTTGTTTTCGAGTAAATTGTGTTATCCGACCGCCATGTGCTGTAGTGATATTTAATAACACGAGTACACTAGACTTATAAAACTACTAGCTTTTGCCTCGAATTCATCCGCGTGGACTTCAGTATTGAATTCAGATAGAAACTAATGTTTGCTTTAAACCGTTAGCGCCCTCTATTGTCTGTGTCTCGTTACTTAACACCAAATACGACTGTCATGCGATGTTCCCTCGATAACTACACGGAATTTTCGGAATAATTATAGTCTATATGTTACTCTGATGACTAAGATGTAGATAAATATTACTGCAAGTTTTCATTAAATTTGTTCATAGTTTTTGCGTGAAAGAAACATCAATACGTACATTGACGTATATAATATAAGTAAGGATTTATTGTTCAGTTTTATAAAGCCACAACATCCTTAAGCTGGTTTGCACAGAAGTGGAGCTTGACGGAATGTAGAATATTGAAACATGAATTCACCACTGGATTTCGGGAACTATGATTGGTCAATTAACAGCTCAGTCTACTCTACTCCGCCCAGCTCCGATTCTGTAGACACGCAGCTTTCAATGGAATTAGTTTTCTACCTTAAGGGTTGGATTTGAGAGCTACACTGTATTAATAAAAAAACACATCAAAATCGGTGAATCGAGTAAAAAGTTATGTTGCATAAAAAAATAAAATCTCTCTCATACTTGTCGAATTGTACTAGTAAAAAGTGTCACTATTTACAATTAAATAACATAAACCTTTGCCGGAAAAATACAAATGTTTTTAAAAAAACAGAATACCTAATAAGTATATTTCGCAGTACAGTTTTTGAGTTTTGCACGTAGAACGGTCTTAAGTCTGTGCTAATTTGATATTAATGCATATTAAATTTAATCAGCATTTTCTACAAATAATCCGTCTATTCACGATCATATAAGATAAATCTCCGTCGCTTTTAGCTTGTTTTTTATTCAAGCATCTAACTATTTGGTTAATAAAGCTTATTAAATACATTAAGCCGGTGCATGATGACTTAAATTTAGTAGATTATTCAGTAATTTTCGTCAGTTCAAGTTAAAGTAGGGGTAGATTGGGTCTTTTTCTTGTCATACAACTATCTTACATTAATAGTATGGTGTCAGTTCTCTAAGCCGCCGATGACAGATGTTCTGACTCTGATGTCACTTGTTTTTAAGATTTCTATCTTACTCTAACCCCTTCCAGACTAAAAGTCAATTTAAAAAAATCAGTTTCCCTTTTGTACCGACTGGGAATTGAACCTTTCGAGTTTCCCTTCATCTCTCCCTCCTTCCGTAGTATGCGGACCAACTGTATCATCGCCAATAAAATCGGTGTTTAAGGAGGTTTGCCTGCACAAAGCTACGGGCAGCCCTAGTTGTTCAAAAACATTCATAATGCATGTGTGATCATACCACAAATTATACGATTACCATGGCTAACGGCTTACCCAATAATATTCCGTAATCCGCAAGTAATTACCTCGTAAATGAGGTATGATGAATTTTAATTAGATCATTGTTTCGCTCACGGCTTACAATACGTCATTATGTCGTGGTCGGTACTGTCACCGTAACACAATTACGCAGACAGTGAGAACAAATAAAGAAAAAATGGAAAACCACAACTTTTTGATGATTGGTCAAATAAGTATTCTTGGAGACACTGTTAAAATATTCGAAATTACTGCATAATTTGGTCCAGGGTGTACGAAAACGTTGCTTGTATTATTATTTTTTTTTGACTATGAGCGTGTTCTATATTGATAAGAAAAACTCCTCCTAATGTGAAGATGTAGGTATTGATATTTGCCACTCTTGCACACAAAAACTACGGAAATTAACTGGATGAAATTAGGCAAAAAATAGGTTATAGAATGGAATAGCATGTATTTATGTCTGTTACGCTTTCAGGCTTAAATTCTGAACAGATTTTGATGAATTTTGGTACAAAGAATAGGTTGAACTTTAAAAAACAACATAGGTTTTTATTTTCTACTGCAAGGCACAGGTTTCCGTCCGCGTGACATAACGCTAGTGGATGATATACCATAAACTCGTCGCACTCATCCCTACTCATACGTAACTAGTTCTATGAGGGATACTTTTAAAATGTTGTCTTTGTCTGTATCTCTAAAGATCAACCTTATTGTCAAGAAACATAAAACATAACTTTGTACATTGGCTTGCACATCAGGCTACACATTTCTGTTGCAATATCCCACCTATTTCACATACATAAGATGTCCCAGTGTTTAAACTGATGTACTGCCTGTACTATATTCGCTCAAAATACATAACTACCCAGGATCTTTTTACTCTGGACTCGTAAACACGATTTAGCCGCAGTATTACTATCCATTCTACATGAAAAATGAAAAAATATGCAACCAACGGTAAAGTTCATGCGGAATCTCTAAATCGCTGAAACGAGGTAACTGCTAAGCCCGAGTTGCAATTCCCTAAAGGGAATCCGAATAATTTAGTTGCTGTATTACGAAGCGTGGAGTCACGTTTAGTCGCTTGAATGTAGAGAAAATGTTTTCGACAGACGACACTAGAGGTCCTTTTGAAGCGAATCCAGGAAACTACGCTCTGAAAGCAATCAAGTTGGTGTTAACGTTCAAAGTAATTTCTTTGGCTTCATGCGCGCCGATAGTAGCCTCTATTACGTATTTCGATGCCAATAACTTGCTCTATGTGCTTATTACTACCTCATAATTCAATCTAATTTAGATAAAACTTTTTTAAAAACAGTACACTTGGTAATTTTGTAAAAAAACGTATCCTTAAGTAAGTCATTGGTGAAAGTCGTAGATAACTAAGTATTTGGCTGGACCTCTATGCATGCATTTACATTGATATGATTTGTAATGTGATTATGAATGTGATGCAATGAAAGCCACTATAGTAAATAAAATCACTACTTTTAATCACATCTCAGCCCCCTTACCTAATTAAATTCTGCGAATGTATACTTCTTAATTGCGTGATTATCTATTTTTTCCTATGTCCAGTGCATTCGCTCAGTCGAATTAAAAAATAAAATGTAGCTACTACACACGTAATAAAAGCCAACTTTTGTGTCCTGCTGATACGGCACTAATTACTACTTCCTTTTACAGTTGATCATCCAAAGCCTGAGATCACTGGATCGGCAAATTCCCGTAAACTTTATCAACTCGCCGATTACGCTCTGTGACATAAACCAGATGATAAAAATTAAGTTTTGGCGAATCGCAAAGCCATTTGAAGCATAAAATCGCCTTTACCAATTTTCAAACAATTAAATGATCCTCTTTGGCATTAACGTGGATATCCTTGTGGAGTTTGTTTTATAAAATTTTCCCAAGTTTGACTCCTATTCGAGTTAAATTGGAAATCGATATACTAATTTACCTTGATACTAAATACGCTGACAAGTGGGGGTTGGCTCTACTTTACTTTTTGTGAAGGGTCTTCCGATAGGGACTTCCAAACTTCGACAGTTGATAGCGGCCGTCTTGGTAAAGCTACATCAGTCCAATAGGCTGTCATTGGACGACCATTTGGATCAGTGGTAGTAATCGCTGCTTCTGAGCCATGGGTCGCGGGTTCGATCCTCGCACAGTACAAATATTTGTGTGCACGAACATGTCTGTGTATACTGGTCTGGGTGTTTTTCTATGTATTATAAGTATATATTTACAAAAAAATAAATATATAAGTATGTTTATCGATTGTCTAGTAGCCAATACGACAAGCTTCGTAGTAGTTGCTTAGTTTGGGACTAGATGGCTCTGTGTGGCCCAGTGTGGCATGTCTGAAAATATATTTATATTTATTTATTTTGTCTGTTTTGTCAAATCGCCATGAAAGGATATAGCGTTGATCAACACGTGTAAATGATAAAATTGTTTTAACATAATCTGAACGTGAGAGAGTGCAAGAGAATCCGAGACAGTCGATTTCGCGTCGCTCACAAGAACTCGGCCTTTCGAAGACCACAACTTGACAGTTTTGGGGTTTTCTTAAGTGGCAGGTCTATGCCAATATGCCACAAACCACAGAGGCCATCAAAACTAACATAAGCTAATACCATTGGTCAAATTCGTCCTGATTTATACGAGTATGCTAGAGTCATGGAAAATTGACATTTGGGATGTACGCCACCATAATATGATAGATACAATAGGTACCAATAAATTTAATCAAACCGTGTTATGGACAAAGAGAGAGAGAAAAAGCATTAGAAATAAAAATATATTGTAATAAAATTTTCCCGTAGTCAATCACATTCCCAGTGCGTGCTTAAAATTCATTTTTACGTTTGTTGAGTTTGAATAAAACTGCAGCCGAATGTGTTTGAGTACGGACAAAACCCAATTAGCGATTATAACGTTCCGCAATTTCAACGGTTTTAACCAAGGGTATTGTATTATTTTATTACACTAGCTGTAACCCAAATTTTTAAACAATTTACAAAATGTTGGATTGGCGTACACACCGGTTTTGAAGGTTTCACCTACTCCGAGATCCCGGTTCGAGTTTTCTCTACATTTTCCTGGGCCTGACTGTTTATGGTACCTTCGTTGTTGCTAATTTTCATCATCAAGTACTTCAAATAGTCAGTTACTGTGGGATTAGAACAATGTTCGAGTAGGTATGTGACAGGTAATTTGCTAAAATAATACTGTTCTAGCTTTTTGAGAATTGATTTTGTTAAGAAGTAATAAAATTAAATCAATTGGGGGCAGCACATAGCTCTAGTAGTCCCCTTAACCATTTATGTGCCAAACTAGATTCAAATTTGACAGCCATTATACTCGTAATGTCATTGAGTTACAAACATCCGTCCTAACTTTCACATTGAATATATAGGTTTATTTTATTTTAATTGTATTGACAAATTTAGACAAAAGGTAATTATAACCATTTCCGCGCGACAAGAAAAAGTCAAGAGGATATTATAGTGTGACAGTAAAAACGCCATTTCGATCTACATTTGATGACTACATCAATTAAGTAGTTCGCTTCACAAAAGCGTTCATTTAATTTTGCTAACAGTTGCACTCAGCTAGCAACTAAAAAAATAAACACTGTTTTATCGAAAACAAAATCCGTAAATACGATCCATACCACCCCGGTCAGATTCACATTTTTGTGCACATAGCCAGTAACGAATGCAAATCCAATGCTTTATGTACCAAGTGAATCGCTTTGTCATTGCCCCGGGCTAATTTACATTCATGTGTCCACTTCGAATCCTTGATAATGCTATTAAAACTCCTTTGACCGAGCTAAACGTGTAATACAACCGCGTGTGAATCAAATTTTATTACAACCGATTTTATAATATTATATTCGTTGATTCCAAGGATGGCGGTATGATATGAGAATTGATAAAAGTATTTAAAAGGCAGAGAATAACTGCTTTAACATACGACTAAAATAATATACACGACAAATAATACTTATTCACTAAGCCCAAGTCTAGTGTATATTATGAATACTTTTTGCGTGTCCTTGTTGCTACGATGGCGAACTTGGCGGCACTGAACGGCATATATGTAATTCTGTACCATAAATTTCTTATTTTTGGAGTAGATATACAACTAAATATTATCTGAATCTTTCAAGAGTCTACCTGTTGCCGTTATAAAGATCAAGCAATGAAATGGAAAAAGAATCACGTTTGTTTTGTGGGAGCTGCATTTCAATAGTTATTTAATACTGTTTTTAGTTTTTTTTTTATCTAGTCTATAGCTAATTTCGCCAAAAATTTAAGCACTTGTATTATAAGAAGCCGACCTTAACTGTTTATTAGTTTAAACTTATGATACTCCAAATTATATAAAAACCTAGAGCCAATTAAATATTTTCACGAATATATTCGCATATTTTGGTTATTGAAATATGTAAACCTATAGAGATATCCAGGGCAACAAACAAATTTTTTTTTATAAATTAAACCAATTGCCTGGTAGCAAAGATAGTATGCTCTTACATTTATTTCAGTCTAAATTGTATCTGGAAAGCGTTTGACTTAATAATAATGTGTTAAATTAAGTTTATGTTGTCTATTTTAGGCGTAGACTCAAAGGCTAGTTAATATTAAGGCAAAGTGAGGCGGGCGACCTGACCGCCGCAGTGACCTCTCACGACACTAGGTCCGAATAAAATCCTTTGGTCTCACTATGTTAATTAGCGTGGATGCATTCCTGTGTACACCCAAATATGCTGTTAAATTAGACCTCGAGAATTAAAAACAAATTGGATAAAATACGCGTGAACCGTGAAACAAAAGTGACAGACAAAAGAAAGAAAGAAAAATATTTATTTCGCACCAACACTGTATACGTACAACAATGTATTATGAATATTGTATAACTATGATATGCTAAATCATAATCTTCTTCAAACGATTTAAGACGTTATGAAGTTTTTTTGAACTTAAAAATCTAATCGTGTATTTTCCTTGCTCATAAATGACGTACTATGAACTAGCCTGCTTTATTGCCATGCAAATAAAGATTTTATCTATCTATCTATCTAGCCTCGTCGGATTTAGAAATGTTCAAAATGCTGAAATTTAGTCTATATATAATAATAAGTACGACAGACAAAATTTGATTCTTTATAAAATATGATAGTGAGTACAATATTTTATATCTTCTTTATTTTAAGTTTATTCATCATCATCATCATCATTATTATCATCATCTCGAGAAACGACACCTACTGCTAGACATAGACCTCTAAGGATTTTCGCAACGATCGGTCTCGCGCCACGCATATCCAGTGCTTTCTGCGGCCTTCGCGAGATCATTTGTCCTCTTGGTTTATACCCTAGAGTCTATACCCACAGATCATCGTCCAGTATGCGTTTGCCATTCTCAATTCTTTCCGCCCCAACGGTTCTTCTTACTATTTGTCCCGCCCACTGTCACACTGCCTAGGTTCGCAAAATCACACGAATTTTAACTACATAAGATATCGTAGTGTTTAGTCTGATGTGATACCGTCTTAAAAAGAGGCAACAAAGATCTACAGTACTACTATTTAACATACGTTTCAACTAGTTTCAAGTTCATATATTATACCTAGTATTTAAGTAGATTGCATGGTTTGTCATACATATTAACAAAGCCATAGCTTTTTGCCTTTGAAGTCTATTTAAAGCTATTAAGATCTTAAGTTTTATTTATGGCCCACTAAACCGCAATAGCAACGCTGTTGTTGTAGTTTTCTTTGCAAGTTTATGCGGCTGTAAATTTGGGCATGCCCACGCCTCGATCCTGCGATAATTGTGAAAACCATAAAGATACGGTCTAAACACCCGGCAGCCTTAAGCGCTCGTTTTAATGCGGGCTATGTGGCTTTATATCTACAACAAAAAATTACTTGATTTAATCCATGTAAGCCGGGGATTTCGTATTAATTTGAGGTTACTAAACCTTATACATTTTTAATTTTGATTCGTAGTCTTGATAAACGTAATTGTAAATGATTAAGTACGCAATACACGAATATCCAATAAATCACGCAGCATTTCCATTTCACGGTTAAAACTACGAGTATATAGTCACACATTTCATAATTATGTTCACTGTGCAAAACTTCGCATTACAAAACCGTTTTCCAATCAAAGCTGTGTTTGCACACGATCGTTATTTTAATACTCGGTTGATAAGTTAACACTTAATTAGTGACTACAAATCGCGGAAGATAGTTGTTAAAATTTACAATTTTGCGTTCGTTGCGTTTAACCGTGCTATTATTTTATAATAAGTTCGCACGTCGGGAGCCTTGATTACTGGTTATTAACTAATCACGCGGCGGTTTTAGGAACGGTAATTATAGAGAGCGTGCGCGTTGATGGGCACCATGGAAATTACAACTACCCGCATGGTTACAGTCAATATTTCCGTTGCAGAATTGCTGATATGTAAAATAAACGGTACCATAACCCAGAATGAGTAAACAACTTATTTCAAACAGACTAAACACAGTCTTCTAACTATATTTGACTTGAATTCTAGTTACAGAATAGGTATTCTTGGTATTTTAATTTGCGTCGGCTTTTTTTAAACAAACAACGATTTAAAAAAGATTATATGTAAATTCCAGTCCTAACGAAAACTAAGATCGAAAAGCTACAACTCAACATTTGTTACTTATTCATATTTTTTTTGGTTTGGTGGGGCTTTGGTTAGATATGGATATGCTTCATGTTTTTCAAAAAAGGAAAGGAAGCTAAAGGTTTATGTTTACTTGCGCATTGTTTTTTTCAAATTCTAAAATTTCCACAATTGTGACTTAAAAAAGCACATATTATGTTACCGCAAAAGCAATTAGTTCCATATCATTAAGTTAGGATTTATTTCACAATTTCTAAACAATGCCTGGCTTTTCTTTTTGTTGAATGTTATTTGTGTGTCGTCTATGCTTGCTGTTATTCATGGATTGTAAAATGAACATCACACTAATTATGTTGGAACAAGCAAGGTTTGCATCGAATTAAGCACGGCTATCTGATCCATCACGCGTGGTACAGTCACACATATTAACTGCAAACTATTTTCAGTTCTCCGCAGCACTATTCTCATAGTATCACGTACGAAAATCTGAGAGTATGGTAACATACTAAATCATTCAGATTGTACTGCGTAGTTAGTTAATTAGGAGTACGATTGTGTTAATCCTTGAGATACTATGACAAGCCTTGCAACGCTTGGCAGGTTATGATATTAGACACATAATTGATTGCAAACAAAGGAAGTCTCAAATGATACAATGTGCGAGCATGATTATTACGTCAAAGTTAGCTTTGACACTAATATTTTCACGCTGATATGTCGATGTACCGTGTGATGCATAAATTATCATTGCACCTCTTTTTTTAAAGGTATTTAAGAATTTAAACACAGACTTACAATGTTTAGTCGCGAAAGTCTTGGCCAAACTGCGACCACTAAACTGTCTGCGAAGCTTGGCAATTAAGGGAAATCCTCCTTTTGCAGGAGAGGTCCGTGTCCAGCTGTGGACCAATGATAATGATGTCGATGTTAGTCTCATTTTTCCTTCCTTGAGAAAATTATAGACACAAATTAGAATGAACTGCTTAATGGTGGTATCGCACGTATTGATCATCTCATCAAGATCACACGCATAAGAAAAAAAATCTATAAAACCTAACTATCTAAATAGATAATTTAAAAAATTTTCGAAATTAAGTTGCTAAAATGGTTACAAATTAATCTTATTCGCAGAACGTGATATTAACAGCACATTAATCTGTAGCTGATCGAACTTTTACGGGTATTACATATTTAATTTTATCGCGCGGTATCAGCCCATTACTTTGACAAGGCTATAAAGTTTCCTAGTTCATGTTAAATTGCGAGCGGCCAGTTTAATAATAGGGTCACCGACAATCGGTTTAGCCACGCATAAAGCATAGCGCGTAAAAGCCCCAATTTTCATTATGGCTAAAATATTGTGCCTAACAGCGCTGCAATGTCGATCAATTGAGTGTCGCGCAGGCAGGAGTGACAGCGGTAATCCTGCGAGAGTTAGGGTTGGGATGATATCGATAAACGGAAGATCCGTTAAAACTTTTATAAACTTTTTAGGCCGAGGTGGATTTTCAAGGTTTCAAATCGAATCAAAATACTCCATGCAGTTACTTTGTTATAATTGCAGGGCACATTAAAAGTAAACTTTAAATTTTTAGGTCAGTAGCCACTGTTCCTAAAACATTAAATTATGTTTACAAACCGGACTCAAGCTATTCAGCTAAGACTGATTTACCAGAAATAACTGAGTACCTAAGTAATGCAGTAATCATGTTAGTATTCTGGAAGACGTTGAACCGGGGATTTAGATACAAAAAGTCAATCAATTTAAATACTATATGATTTTTAAGCAAGTTAAATATCAATATCTAAACTTTAAAAATTATGTCTCAGGCGGAACTCGAACCCGCATCTCCTTGCATGCCAGGCGCAGCGCTTTACCAATTCAGCCACGGTGACACTACGTCAATCAATGGGGACTACCGTTTCTTTGCTCACCAGTTGGCGCCACTGTAGACTGAGGTCCGGAGGTATAGCTGTCAAAGGCGATTGACGCCGAAACAAAGTGTTATATCTTGAATCTAATTAAGGTTATATTGTTTTAAGGTTACATGTTAATAACTATCTTGATATCGACAAACTAACTTCTGAAATAGTTGCTCTTGAGGCCGCCTATTTTTGCACTTTTTCTTAATTCCGCTTTTAAAGCGTTCACATTAATCGCCAAATAATCCATATTTGCGATATTTTACGAAGGAGATCACTTTCCAGCAGGTAAATTAAAGAAATTATAATTTATGCAACAAATTCCGCTAAACCCAGTGAAAAGTGAATGATATTGGACCTCACGCGACACTAGCGCCTCTAGTGGTAAATTCACTAGCGATAGCCCCCATTGCATCATTTCAATTTAGGATTTGAAATTTCCTTGTTCCTTTTCTTACACTTAAAACTTTCTATTTACATTCTAACTATAACTAATAAACTGCTTTAACATATACACAGCAATCAAATGAACAACAAACAAATTGTGCTTAATATATCGTTATTACTTTATAAAGTGAAAATCGACAGTAAAAAAACAACCCTAGACAGTGAAACGTTAGCTCGCGGCACAGCGCGCACTCGCCGCGTCCTATTTCCCGGCGGACGTACCCGAAATCATAATCGAGTTTGGACTTAGTTTATTAGCACGGCTCCCGTAAGTGTAACCAGCACCGCACAGTAATCGTGTATCAACAGACGATGATTGTCGGACCCGATTCGAACTCGATAATCGAATCGGTTAACTCGGTCTGCGTGTAACGGAAAGGGTTTGTTAACTCTACAGCGACGTGATTAAATACGAGCATTATTAACACCGAAGTTGTAGTTGATTTCAATCAATTGAATGATTCTGACGATCGATTTGATCTTACCCCCATATTTATAAAGAAGTAATTACTTATTGCTTAAGAAAGTCATAACTTGAAGTGTTCATACCTAGTGCTTAAGTGAAAGAAATTGGTCACCATTAATAAATAAATAAATAAATAAATAAATATTTAAGACATGCCACACTGGGCCACACATAGCCATCTAGTCCCAAATTAAGGTACTATTTAGTACCCTGTCGTATGGGGTACTAGACAACCGATAAACTTACTTATATACTTTTTTTTGTAAATACATACTTATAATACATAGAAAACACCCAGACCAGTACAAACAGACATGTTCATGCACACAAATATTTGTACTGTGCGGGGATCGAACCCGCGACCCATGGCTCAGAAGCAGCGTTAACTACCGCTGATCCAAATTAATAGTCATATTATTTGGCTGAAAATGCTAACTTTTGGTAGTTATAACTTCTAATAATTTCTTGATTAAGGCATACAAATTGTCTCTCAAATAATTACTTGTAGTCAAGTAATTACTTTCACTTGTTTATAAATACGGGGGTTAGACGCATTTCGATGCTTCATCATTAACAGCCCACATCAGTCCGCTGCTGGACAAACTAGGCCTCGATAAAACGAGGGTTTGGAAGAATCACTTGGCAGAAAGTCAACGATCACAGTTTGACCAGTAATGAAGAGAAGCCGCTGCATCAGCATCTTCGTCTTAAGTTAATTTAACGTAGACTTCTTACAACACCCATAAGACGAAAAGGGTTGGCGATATATTTAGGCCGGTACCACAGGGCAATGTAGGTATTCAGATAGAATTTAAATCGAGAAAAATGTTTAATGGACAAAAATATATATTAACCAATGTGCGGTTTCACAAAACATTAATCCTATTAATATTATAAACGCGAAAGTTTGTAAAAATGTATGGATGTTTGTTACTCTTTCCCGCTAAAACTACTCAACGGATCTGAATGAAATTTGGCACGGTGTTAGTTTATTGGCTGTAATAAAATATAGGCTATCCCTGGAAAAGGTACGGTTCCAGTGGGATAATTTTTTATACACAGTTTTAAATTCAAAAATCCACGCATACGAAGTTGCGGGCAACTTGTTGTTGCCCTATTCAATAAGTGGGTGGCTTCCTAAGTCTCAGCATATCCCCAGAGGAGATCATTGTAAGTAACAGCCTCAAATTATCCCACTGCAGGGAAAAGGCCTCCATCATTGAATGAAAGTTACCATAGCAATGATGGGTACAGGCATAATCACCACGCTTGCCAAATGCGGGTTGGTGATCACAAACCCGAGCAATGATCGAAAATTCAAAACCTTTTGTTGCCTGACCCGGGGTTCGAACTTGGGACCACGTGATCTTGGTCCGGTACTTAAACCACTAGACCAATGGGGCGTTGAACAGTAGAAGATCATTGGAACAATAAGATTTTTCTGCAGAAAACATTTTGATATCTATCAAAATTAAATAACACTAAACATTACATCAAATAGTATGATCATTTAGTATTCTATTGAAGGTTTTATGACTTGTCTGAAGACGTTTCATAATTTTAATGTAAACGTGATGACGAAATACCTTGTTTTATATAATATTTATGATCATTATATCAGCGAAACGACGCCCACGGTTGGGCATAGGCTTTCCTTATTAATGATACAATACGATTGGACTACAAAAATTTACCCGTACTATTATAAAAATAAATAATAAATAAATAAATAAATATTTCAGACATGCCACACTGGGCCACACAGAGCCATCTAGTCCCAAATTAAGCTACTATAAAGTACCCTCACTCGCAGGTTCGACGACTTCCAACCTCCCGAACAAGCCGGGTTCCGAAAAGGCTATAGTACCATAGACCACATTCATACGCTGCGGCAAGTTATACAGAAGACCGAAGAGTATAACTTGCCACTTTGCTTAGCGTTCGTGGACTATGAGAAAGCCTTTGATTCGATTGAGACCTGGGCAGTGCTGCAGTCTCTCCAAAGGTGCCAAATAGACTACAGGTACATCGAGGTGCTAAAGTACTTATACCAAAACGCCACCATGTCGGTCCGATTACAGAACCAGAGCTCTAATCCGATCCAACTACAGCGAGGCGTGAGACAGGGAGACGTTATTTCTCTTGGAGGATATTTTCAAGCTTCTGGACTGGAAAGGACGCGGCATCAACATCAATGGCGAATACCTAACACACCTGCGA
This sequence comes from Anania crocealis, assembly GCA_949315895.1. Classification (NCBI taxonomy): domain Eukaryota; kingdom Metazoa; phylum Arthropoda; class Insecta; order Lepidoptera; family Crambidae; genus Anania; species Anania crocealis. The sequence goes on from OX438884.1 coordinate 7,565,681, forward strand.
TTTGCCGATGATGTAGTTCTTATGGCTGAGACCTTGGAAGACCTGAACATTATGCTCGAAGATCTCGGTAATGCTTAAATCATGTTAAATGCCCATGTTGCACCCGCTCCAGTTAACGTTGGGAACATTGCACTCGAAGTTGTTGACCACTATGTTTACCTGGGACAGATAGTTCAGTTAGGTAAGTCCAACTTCGGTAAAGAGATCTCTCGTCGAATCCAGCTCGGATGGGCAGCGTTCGGGAAGCTCCGGCATATATTCGCGTCCGAAATACCTCAGTGTCTCAAGACGAAAGTCTTTGACCAGTGTGTGTTGCCAGTAACGACCTATGGGCGTGAGACGTGGTCGTTTACTATGGGTCTCATAAGAAGGCTCAAGATCACCCAGCGAGCAATAGAGAGAGCGATGCTTGGTATTTCCCTACTCGATCGAATCAGAAATGATGAGATCCGCAGGAGAACTAAAACAACCGACATCGCTCGAAGGATTGTATCGTTGAAGTGGCAGTGGGCGGGACACATAGCGCGGAGAACCGATGGCCGTTGGGGCGGAAAGGTTCTTGAATGGCGACCGCGTACCGGACGACGTTCCGTGGGCAGGCCCCCTACAAGGTGGACCGACGATCTGGTCAAGGTCGCGGGAAGCCGTTGGATGCGGACAGCACAGGACCGATCGTTGTGGAGATCCTTGGGGGAGGCCTATGCCCAGCAGTGGGCGTCGTTCGGCTGATATGATGATGATGATGATGATAAAGTACCCTGTCGTATGGGGTACTAGACAACCGATAAACTTACTAATATACTTTTTTTTTTGTAAATAAATACTTATAATACATAAAAAACACCCAGACCAGTACAAACAGACATGAACATGTCTGTACACAAATATTTGTACTGTGCGGGGATCGAACCCGCGACCCATGGCTCAGAAGCAGTGTTTACTACCGCTGATCCAAATGGTCGTCTAAAAATGAATCACCAAAATGTCTGTCGCGCAAAGCTTCTGATTGACTGCACTGAATTGGATAATTATTTTTTCGTTATTTGTAATGGTCAGTACAAGATCTACACGGAAGCAAATGTCTGATGATTGTATGTATAAAAAACTGTTTTAAAAATATCCATATGAAAAGTGTGTAAAAGCTAAACATGGTCATAAAAGGAAACATTTGTTTGCAATATCTTTATTGGTAAACCCGAACAAAGCCGGACGGACAGCTAGTCTTAAATAAATCAATAATATCGTGCACCATGTCACGGGGCTGGCATTTATCAAACTGAAACTGTAATTACCAGCACCTGAAGAGTATTAACACCAAATGTTGAACGTAACGACACAGTAATTGCGCGTATATCCACCATACAATATGGAAATTACAATTAAAACCATAAATTTTGCTGGGATTAAACGTATCGTTAGCTCAATTAAATCGCTTGGGAGCTGTGGAATGTATGACTTTAACAATCAGAATGTAGTATAAAAGTAACGACCTACAATATACTCGTAATCTACCCACTACAAGGCAAAGGCCTCCATTATTGAATTCATGGTACCACAGCAATGATGGGTACATGCATAGTCCATACGCTTGCCAAATGCGGGTAGGTAATCACAAACCCGTGCAATGTTCCAAATTTTTAAACTCTTTGTTGCTCGACCCGGCGATCGAACCCAGAAACCTTTGGCCCGATACTTAAGCCACTAATCCAACAGGGCGCTTAATTAAAAACCACATAAACCATACCAAAAAATATCCGAATCCATCGACATGACATATTTAGCCCAGTTGGTGATTTTAGTATCAAAAATTTACAGACAAATTTGCGCGTGTCTGTAGGTATTTCCACTGAAGGCCAACATTGATCATAAACATTTATCGCAGCGTTTTCATAGCAGCAATCCTTTTAAAACGTAGACAGCAGTTGATTGCTCGCCACCGCGCGGGAATCAGCGCTATAGTTCCGAAGCTGCACTGTGCTAGTCAAACGAATATAGCCAGCAGACTATGCGTGAATTTCTCACATTAGAGCTGTTATTGCAAAAATATCATTAAATATTTTTTCTGGCGAGATCAAAAGCATGCATACACACATTTTAACGTAAACATATGGTTTAGAAAATGCAGGGTTCATTGTATTGTTTTAATAAACTGTACTTAATCGTTCTTAACTGCAACCATACTTTTAAAATTGTGATCACTGACCTAACCGACTCCAGAAAAAGATTTTGTATTCTTGTCATTATCAGAGGTTTCTTTAAACTTATGGAGGCTTAGCTTAGCAGGATAGAATCTCGCTTAATAGGTAGTATTTGGCTATGCATCTAATGATGCATCATGCTTGCAACTAGAAGATAGTTTGGTAGATGCGTAATACTCGTAACTTTGAACATTAGAAATACTCTGCGGACAAAATTTTGTAGATTCGTGCGCAAGCTTAAAGCAGAATTCCTTAAGAGCCAAATGAGGTAAATACAAACAACAGCACGTCAACCTACCACAAAACGTAAAAATTTCTCAATTGATATTGATCTCTACTTGTTGGATTTAAAGTTGAAAATCAATTCAAACCTTTAACTCTTTGGGTAGGTTGACCTGCCGGTGTTTGTACATGAATTTAAGATCTCAACTGCCATCGGATTTTATCTTACATTATGTAAGTGTATTAACTGAACTGGATTGTCTGTGCCTAGGCTGTGTAGCATTCGCGTCAGCTCCCAGTTCATTTGCCAGTCATTATTCTCGGGCACGTCGCCACGTCACTCACCACTCATGCGGCCACTTGGGCTCACACGCTGTGTCAATAATGCATACATGAAACATTACGATAGAACACACAATATTATCTGTATAATATACCACAGCGTGACCCGTTAACGTGGAACAAATTCCAAAGAGATCAGATAAAGCTGTATGTCTATGTAAGCAATAATCGCCAAGCAACTTACCAGTTTGACTTTTGTCCTATTAATTAAGCTCGCTCTTTTTTCTATCGAGTTGTATTTGTAAATTGTGAGCTGTTGTTGTAGTGGTGTGGAGGTAGTGAGAGCCCGTTTGGTGTAGTAGTGTGTAAGTAGGCGGCTTCTAGGTTCGATTATTGGTTAGGTTAAATTAGGAAACGTTCTTTTTTAATTTGGCTTGGGTGTGGGAGGGATAGTGATTTATTGTCATGCTACAGAAGGCACCTTAAGCCGTAGGTCCCGTTTTCTGTCACAAGATAGAAGTTGAAAAACTAGTTAACATCAGAGGCCTGTAATAGGCGAATTGGAAAACTCTATCACCAAACTATCCTTGATGAATAATCTAACATAAGAAGAAGAATTTATTATAAAAGCAGAGTTCAGATCTGATTTCATGATAGTATACAGAATATATAACTTTTTCATCACCGTCAAATTTTTCTATAAGGCGTTAAGTATCGTATTTAGAGCACATCTATGACGGAAAAAATGTAGGTTAAGTTTTCAGCCGAAATATTCTTCGCAACAGTTTTCCATTTTTACGGTCCTAAGCCTGTGAAGGTATGAAGGGAAAATCAACAACTTATGAATAGTATGGTAACGAATGATTGAGATGCGCATCGGGTAATAATTTTTATTTTATTTTAAGATGACATCTTCTAGGTGCTTTAATTTGACATTTTTATACTGGTCTATACCAAAAGAAAAAATACGTCTTTTGTGTCTCATAATAATATATTGTAGTATTAAAATTTCATCCTATATAAATATCATGAGCAGAACTGCAATTTTATCTTCAATTCACACTTCTTTTAAAATCCTGTATCTACGAGTAAAACTTAAACATTTTCCAAAAAATATACAAATATGCATATGTTATGCAAAAAGTCAATTTTACTGAATCCATAATTGAAAACAACCTTTTAGCTTCAAAAATCAAAGCTTTTTCTGTGCGAACTTTTATTTGCTAAAAGCGTTTCAGTCTGGACGTGATACACTTTAGTACGATGTAGTTGCAATTACTCCGATTGATCGACTATATTCGTGTATCTTTTTTTAAATCTAAATATATCAAAGTACTTACTGAACCTTATATTTTCAGAAATCGCATACTAAATTATGATACGATATTTACGTACGAGCTATGCGTGCACTAGAATATTTAATTAGTTGGGTTTTCTAAAGGTGAAGAGAGGACACTGATGTTTATCTTCTTCTGACAGCTTAGGTACTTTTTTAATCGCCTCTTACGACATCTATCTATAGGGCACAATAACACCTTTTGTGCCCTGTAGAGACTAATTATTTTTAAACAACATGCGAGTTATCTCTCGTCTCGCTAGTGGAATAATCCTATAGGTCTATTTTTATTTTCTTTATTTGATATGTTTTATTTAATACACTTTTGTTATTTTGCCTTGTTCCCTAACATTATTTTAACATGTTCATCGAAAACGGCTTATTAAGCTTTAAAATTGAGCTGGATTTCGAAATCAGATGCCCCTGTGGTCAAGGTGTCATAAACTAAGCAATAATCATACCACATTGTTTCTGACAACTAAAGAAGAGACATTTACGTCTAGACATTTATTTTCGCATTGTCGAAGCCATCATTTGTCGGTTGCGTGATGCGGCGATTCACAAGTGTTCCCCAATTGAGTTTTGATTGTGTTCCCCGGCCGTATCGAGCCCAGGCTGTCGTTATTCATTCGACACACGCCACCGGCCCTTTATACTCTGCGGCACGTCACAAATCATCCACTTACCCTTTACATGGATTAGTATTCGGCAGGTGGAATGTTTTGCCGGTGAAAATATTTCACTTGCAAATCCTCGGTGTGGTCACACTTCGTTATTTTTTTCATAAATTGTTTTAGGGTATTTTGTGGAACAGTATTTTAATACTGAACATATACAAATAGATTTTCATGTCTATTATATTTAGATGGCTCGATTTTAAGTGAATATTTATTAGGCTGAACTATGTTAATATGAAAATATAAATCCATTTTTGGATTAGTATTTTTAGATACTGTAAATAAACATATATAGTCCTGCTTGTTTAATTAGTGGTTATAATGCAAGTACTTAAATTTGGTATTCGATGGGAATAAAAAATAAAAACGATATTAAACAAATACCATTGGTATTAGTTTTTGGTATTAGAACGGAATACATCTTTATGAGAACAGGATCAATGTTTTTTAAATAAGTAATGTAGTAAATAATAAGTGGTACCTTATGCAACAAAATATAAGTCCGTAGATTCTGAAACAAAGAGATACATAAAAGAATTCGAATTCGATAAACATATTCATTGCGAAACTCCAGACAATAGTGTACCTTTAAGTCCTGTATTTGTCTGCATCAACACACTCGAGTCAAAAGCCAAGATTGTTGCAGTATCTTCAATTAATTAAATGTAGATCTGGCATATTTGCTCAGCGGCTTTATACTACAATAACAAGCACTCGTACATTCACACAATGAAACATAGCAAAATAATTCTGTTTACGAGAACACTTTTCGGGGTTCCGTGCTGTATTTACTTGAATTAATTCATTGTGGTAATTTTGTTCCATTAACTATGCAAGAGTGAACAATAGTGCTTCGAATAACTATTATAACAAAGAAATTAGAGTACCTATTTAAAAAGATAAATAAAGAAAGCAAAATAGGCTTTAGGTTGACCCTCTACATACAGGGCACCCGCATTCTTTACTCTATCATTGTCGTTGTTTGTGACAATTATACAACAACTAGTTGCATGCGACTTCGTTCACTTTAAAATTCTATTCTACGAGAACCGTCTTTTTTTGCGAGACAAAGTAGCATAATATCTGCTATTCCTGCCTGTAATCTATGTCCGTGCCAAACACCATTCAAGTCCCAGTATATAAACTTAAAAAATTATGTCTCAGGCGGGACTCGAACCCGCATCTCCTCGCATACCGGGTGCGGCGCTTCAAATGCGTTGCGCTGTTTCGGCGTGATTGAATAACAAATATCCACCCAAATTATTGCATTTATAATATAATACGAGTATTGGCAAGATAAAACCGGTTTATTATGGTCAAAGAACGAATATAATATAGATTTCGCTAAAAACGAAAACATTACAAAAAAAAAAACATTAAAGAACATTAAAAAACAGTACCTTTCAAATCGATTCCAGCGTACGGAACCTCTACAGAAAAACAAGCTCTTTCCCCTTCAAACGCCTTTTTCATCTGTAAAGCAAATAGTGAGAGTGCAGCCGCAAGGGATGTTTAATAAAATCGCGCAGGATGTGGCGGGGCGAATTGCGGGTACCTCGAGGGCCCTCAGGCCTCACAGCGGCCCTGCACATGCACATAGTACATAAACACCTATATACAGTACACGTGGGTTCCACATTTACAACGCTAACACGGGATATAACATTTTGCAAACTAAAATACTAGTTGAAAACAATTGATGGTTGGTGTCAATGAACTGAGGTCGTTTCATTGCAAAACAAAAGGGCTGTGTTTTAATTATTCGCAACTTTAAAAGTGAACAAGTTTTTCATAGTAGGTAAGTGTAAGTGTAAATAACGTAGTTTCGTTGCATTAAACCCCGTTAGTGTGAAGTGTATAAAAAAATGCAACAAGAAAGTTTAAAATCCTATGAGTATAGTACTAATACGTGTTCCACAGTCCTAATATTTAAATTTATTCATATTCAATGTTAAGCAGTATTTATTTGCAAAACTAAATATACTTCTAATAACGAATTCTAGCTAACTAAAACCATTAATTATTTCTGTAAAAAAAAACTTTAAAAAGACAGCTTCCCATAAAACAGCTGACTTTGTATGAATGAGTAATGAATCTCTAAATCACTTTGTTAAAAAAGCAAGAGTAGATTGTTTAAATAAAAAAACAAAAGGTGCCAACGCGATGAGTTGCTGAGTCAATTCGTATCTATAAGACGCCCAAAATATTATTCTAGTTTAACATAATTTTTTTAGTATTCAATTTTAATTTAAAGACATTGTTATGACAAAATTAAAGCTTAACTAAAATTTACGTTGAGGGGCAGGTATAATAATTATGTTTTTCTATTGGTTGAGAAAATAGACATTTCAGAGTATTAAGTCGATTTCCCCTTTAATTTAAGAGGATATTAGAAGTAAGTCACTCTGTGGTCATGTTCACTAAATGTTTAACTTTCTTGTTCAGATGTGCGAGGCAAGACAACAGTAAAGTCAACAAGTTTATTTGCTATCAGCCAGAATTTCCCGGGAAACCCGTGGTAGTGCCAACGCGTGTTAACCCTACCCACGTGAACTGCGGTCTCTTAGAACATGCATGTCTATGAATAATGGCGACCAGACGTGACGGAGAATAAACGCGATGCACACTGACATAATCCGATCACTTAGCTATATAAAACGAGGATATATAGATATAGATACATTGTTCCAAGAATTATCTGTACATAAATAATTAAACGCATATGCCTTGTTGGTATGATAAGTAACTAGCCACTGCTATTTAAAAAGTTAAAATAAAAAAAAATATGTATGCCATTTTTAAATTCGTATCTCTGGCTACCTGTGTTCTAAATCGAATTTGGTGGCGTGAAAATTTGAAAATGTATTTCGTCAACTGTTTTCAAAATGGATAAAATTTAATAAAGAGCGGTGATAATAAGTACTGTTCCAAGATATTGGGATCCTGGGTTCGATCCCCGGGTAGGCAACAAGAGTTTTAGAACATTGCTGGGGTTTGTGATCACCTACCCGCATGAGAAGCGTGGTGATTATGCCTGTACCCATTATTACTATGTAACTTAAATTCAATGATAAAGTGGGATGATTATGGGCCGTTGCATTGTTTTTTTTTTTGTTCCTTTATTTAAAAAAACTAAAAAAAATGCATTTTGAAAAAACTAAAAAACCGTTTTATTTAAACAAATAAAATGTATCATGCCTTGTAAGAACCACACACGGCCCTCCATATAATTTCTCAAATTATACAATAAAACTAAATAACGTTGGTGTTACCTGTGTACACAAAGAATCAATATTGTTTTTTCCAAAACCTGTAATTTCGTGATCGTGAAATCCGTTACACAAAACAAGTAGTAAAGATGAGCATTATAATGAGGTGGTCACGTGAGCCATATTTCATATCACCTCATAAACGTATAGATCGGCAACAATGGCGCTTAAGTGCTTAAGCATTGAGAGCTATTACCTAACGCGTATTCACATCGCATGAATGGTGAGAGCTTAAAGTAACGATTTATGCACCGCTATATGAGTATAGAGCGAGCCAGGCGTCCGCGAGCCCACAATCCTTAATTTGCATGTTTTCCCAAAGCAATATCAAATATCGAAGCCGGCCGCGTCTTAACTGTATCGGTAATTACACCGACTCCTACATAATCGCAACGTAAAACAACACGGGACTCTAAATAAATTATTCATGAAAGGATAATCACGATTAAAGTGTCTATAGCCGAACATACTGATTCATATTCGAAGCTTCAACTCCCTACGTCAATTACTGTCGCAATGTTGCCAGTTTAATACAGGCCTTAACCAAATCTTTTAAGTTTGTTGTGTCACTAGGGCTTACTTTATATCTTATGAAATTAGTTCAGCTTGTTTACCGTCAGTCGACCAGTGAGGGGAAACTTGTAATGAACTTTGACCCAGTTCTTATACATCGATATACCAGCGGCAATGTAGAGTAGAGCTCGTCAACATGTTTTTGATTATCAGTGAATCTGCCACTCAATGATACCAGATTTCACATTGTATAATCAATTTATGCGTTTGCCTAATCGGGCTGCCTTTTACTTTTAATTTCAATTTCATTTACATTGTTGTTAGGTTTAATCATACAGACATATTTTATATTTACAGTGACAAGACATAAAAGTAAACGAACTTTCAACAAATAAATAAAGAATCAAAGTCAAAAACATTTCTAAAATGTTCTTTTCCCAAAACTCAATTAGGTACTCAGAATACTGTTTTCTTGAGTTTACGCGAACACTATACATTGAAATGAAAGATATGTTTACGGATTAAGTACGCGTTTATTTTTTATTTAAACCGACGTTTCGAACCCTTTACAGCTGTCTGCCCGTGACCATGAACGCTGTAAAGGGTTCGAAACGTCGGGTTAAATAAAAAATAAACGCGTACTAGGTATGTATATCCGTAAACATATCTTTCATTTCAAGGTATCAGAATTGTGTACGTGTGTTTGTCACCTAATTCCTTCGAAACAGCAAACCGATTTGGATAACATTTTGTGAGTGTATTCCAATGGGTTCCTGGATGGTCTGAAAACACAATGGGACCAAATAGGCGGAGCTGCTTTTCTGGGCAGGACCACGTCTGCCGGGCCCGTTGGTATTTCTTATGAAATTGTTGTTATCACATTTCTTGAAGAGTTTATAAATTAATATAGGCTAGTTTTAGATTGTAATACCCGTACCTAATGTTTTGTACAAAGGGCTTTACATTTCTAAATCGGTGGGAAAAAACAACCGACACTGTAATCAATCTCAAACATCATGTTACTCTTACTATCCGGAAACAGGCTCAGATGGGCGATGCCACGATGCGCTCTGCGCTCACGCACGTTTTACATACGTAATCCTTCCTCGTCTCATATCGGGTACATACGTAAGCCTTACTAGGGAAATAATGACTTCTTATTACGTGTAATCGACTTTTGAACGCGCTCCCTTTTATAAGGATAGCTTCGAAGAATTGTAGTTAAGGTAACTGATGGTCCATACACTCCGAATTCATGCTAGACTTTTCTTAAAGTGTTTCTCGAAGATTCAGTACGCTCGTCTAAATTTGTAAAAAATATATTTGTTTTCAAGTGATTATTACGTTTAGAGAAGAACCTCTTCTAACAAATCTATACTAATATTATAAAGCTGAAGAGTTTGTTTCTTTGTTTGTTTGAACGCGCTAAACTCAGGAAGTACTGGTTCGAATTGAAAAATTATTTTTGTGTTGGATAGTCCATTTATCGAGGAGGGCTTTAGGCTATATAACATCACTCTGCGACCAATAGGAGCAAAGCATCAGTGAAAAATGTTGCAAAAATAATCGCGATCATAATAACAGAAATTGACGCGTACGAAGTCACGGGCAACAGCTAGTAGTTCATATAAGTAATTATTAAATGTTTTAAGGAATGTTTACATACTTTATTGTCCACGGTATTTACAAAAAACAGTTCGAGCCAATCTTAGCTTTGTACTTACGCTACTTAAGTGATATTTTACACTGCTGCTGCCGTCATCACCATCATCATCGGCCTATATTAGTCCACTGCTGGACAAAGAAGGATTAATCGCCACGCTTTACAGGCAAGATTATGACAATATCCTCCATAATATTATGTAATAGATAGCCCGGAGTTGCTTTCTAAAATCACGATAAACACCAACCAACTTAAGTTTCGATCGCGTCCGATATTAGATGTTCCTTCCGCGAGTACTAACTATAGGCGGAATACTTTCCTTACTCGTAGTTGTCGTGACTTTCCCAAACATCCTATTGATATTGACCTGTTTTGCACCAGCATTCCCTTAATGAAACGACAAATGACCAAATCATATTTTGAGATTCTTGAACCTTGATGATAGTTACGATTATTTATCGAATTAAATTAGTATTTGTTACCTAACATTTATTTACTACATTAAAATGACTTTGATACCTACTTGAATATTCACATGTGGAGATTTGTAATAGGTATAGAATTAGTAATATATTGTTATTCATTGTAAATATTTAAGCTGTAAATCTTCCGAAAATAAATAAATAAATAAGGGGACTACTAGAGCTATGTGGTGCCCAAAATTAATTTTATTTTATCACTTCTAAACAAAATCAATTCTCAAAAAACTAGAACAGTATTACCTTAGCAAATTACCTCTGGTATTCATTCTGGTGATGATTACGTTAAAGATAAAGAGCAGTTAGTGCCATTTCTCATCACAAGGCACTTTATGTGCTAAGTCTAATTTGACATCCGCTCAACCATTTCTGTTTAATTTAGTGACAAACGTAAAAAATATTATATTTTCAAGTATACTGAACTCTAAAATTAAAACTGATGGTATTATCACATGAATAAATATTACTCATGTGGTATTATTGTAGTATGTTTGGTACATTCTTACACTTATATGTCATATGCACGTAAATGTCAGTGAACTGATCGTAAAGTAGAGACAGGCGAGTTCGCAACCTCCATGCAATGTATGTTATCAATGATAATTGCTATTTCGCTTGATTTTCCATTAATGAGGCTATACAATTATAAATCCGTTGCAAATTGTAAAACTTTGTACATAAAAGCTCATGGTATGATGAAACCAAACAGCAATCGATCAGAGAATTGCAACAGTTTACTATAACTGTATCTGAGTAAACACAGTTTGATTAAATGATACGTTTTATTAAATTAATTACTTGTTACTTCTAATGTATACGAAACATCTTTGTTTTAACGTATTTTTTTCTTTACAGATATATTTCTTCATCCGCACTAAGCTACTTACTGAACATTGATTGTGAGTATTATTTACACTTTAAAATTTGCATTAATTTTGGGACGCAACCAAAGTCTTAGTCCAAACATATTTCAGCTCGGGCGTAAGTTTTTACTTACATTAATTTTCCTTTATTAAGTCGTACACTTAAAAAGAACGCAGAGACAGGTCCCCAGGGTCCAGTTTAGTTAATCCCTGTTTTAATAGAAAATTTCTTTATGTAAATGTTAATTTGAAAAAAGTCGGCGTCCATTCTCGGAACGGTAACTCGGATGAAAAAATCTATTAACTACGAGAACTGGAAAGCTTAAAAAATGCATTAACAAGATACTCTCCTTGGAATTTTAACGGGCTATCAAAGTGTAATTTTGGTTGCAATTAAGTCATATTAATAGGAATGAGCTAGTACTAAAATATGCTTAAACCTTAAATTGCTGCTTCTGCACATCAGCCTACTGTTGGGTTACTTAAATATCTGTTTATGCTCCATTTGCTAGAAGGGAGCCTTCACTTAAGCCCACATCCTCTTCTATCAAATGCCTAAAACTGTCAAGAATTTTGTAACAGACCTGTTAACAATTGATTTCTAATTGTTTACACGAGTACTTACATAAGTCGAAACGATACTAACCACGTTGATGAAAAAGTCGATCGTCCTCCACGATTTCGTTTGGCATAATACAACAAATGGCATAAAGCATTCCACAAATCGTTGCTTCGTCAATAATGACGTTTGATTGCTACGAGTCGTGAATATAATTACAATTGTATTGCCGCTAATGCGCGAGCTGCCACGATTCACAATAACACCCAAACATCGAACCTCCGTGCTAAACGAGGAGGTACAGAACTATACTCTAGGCTCACTCTTCACCGTGGGTCAATTCACGTCACGACTACCGTCAAGAGAGTTTTGGAGGATCTTGTTAAAGTACTTGATAGAACTTTGCCTGCTATTGAATGCATACAACCATTCCATATCTCTTACATAAACTTTATCGAATATTTGCTCACGACTCAACTTAACTACAACTTAAAACTCGAAGCAGTATTACTTTGACGACCTCCGTGACGGAGTTATGTACGCACCGGTTTTCAAGGTGTCGCCTGCTCCGAGACCTCGGGTTCGATTCCCGGACGAGTCAATGTAGAAAAAAAGTGTTTTTTCTACATTTCCTCGGGTCTGGATGTTTGTGGTACTTTCGTTGTTACTGATTTCCAAAATACGAGCTCTTTAAATATAGTTACTGACTTTGGGAGTAGAACTGTGTACTCGATGCTGTCCACATTTAATTTATTTATTAATTGAAAATAAAAATAAATACTCATTCGCATTATTTGGCTGGACAATTTGTTCTAAAGGAATGTCGCATTTTCAATGTGTCCTTACTTAGTCACCCAACAATATTTTGTTTCCTTCCGTATCGAAACGCTAGAGAGAGAGAGAGGAACGCTATATCCATGGGCTACAAACGCACTATCTTCATTCAAAGACATTATCTTAACATTTATTTGACATCAGCAGTAACCTAAGAGTTTTGAGCGACTGAGCATCGTAATGCAGCGAGGTAATGCCTTATGCCCAAGATACTAGTAAGTAGCATCTTGGGCACTACATGAGTTGTTTTGTACTTAATTTTTTTTGTTCTTTTAATAGTATATTTTATGCAAATTAACTTCACCTTGCCATGTTCACGTTAAACCTACTGTGCACCTACGCACGCTAATAGATCTCTCAGGACCCCAATTAATGCTTTTAGAATGATTGATAGCAATCACACTGAAATATTAATAACATTTGATGCGCCTGCGCCTCTCCATAAACAATAAAATGTACTTTCGCCCTTGACTTTTTTAATTCAAACGGTTGAGGTCACAGCAATAATAGCTTTATTATAATCAATTTTCAATGAAATTTAAGGAAGAGATTCACAGTCATGACTATATTATTGATTGTATAGACAGCTGAATAATAGTACACAAAACTAATGATACTTTGCAAGACTAACAAATAACTTAGGAAATACAGATGATTCAGTGTAAATACCAATTGTTAATAATAATAATAAATAATAATAATAAATAATAATAATAAATATTTAGGACATGCCTCACTGGGCCACACAGAGCCATCTAGTCCCAAATTAAGCTACTATTAAGTACCCTGTCGTATTAATAAATAAATGTAATAGCTTCAGAAACTTCACCAGCCCAGTACTTACGTAAGTCGAAACGATACTAAACCACGTTGAGGAATAAGTCGATCGTCCTCCACGATTTTGTTTAGCATAATACAACAAATGGCATAAAGCATTCCACAAATCGTTGCTTCGTCAATAATGACGTTTGATTGCTACGAGTCACATCAGTCCAGTCAGCCCACTTCAGTCCGCTACTGGACACAGCCCCCTCCATAAAGAGGATTTTGCCATAATCGTCACACTTGGCATGCGGGTTGGCGATCGCAGTTTGGCCAATAGTGGAAGGAAGACGCTGATGCCCGTCTTCTGCTGCCGATACTTCTTTCATCGCTTCTTACGACGCCCAAAGGAAGAGAAGTAGTGATATACTTTTACGAGCCGGCATCATACGACACACTTCAGTTTTAACTTCAGCAAACTGAAGCCTGTTGGCGCCGGGTCCTATGGAGGTGCTATGGAAATTCTTCGCTTTCTCGAATATATTCAGTTTTTTTTATAGACTTGAACGCAAAGAATCTAGGTTTCGATACCCTGTTCAAGTATATTTAGACAACATGCTTTTTAAAGTCGTGTCTTAGGAGATGGTAAAACCACGGACCATGTCAACAAATGATGGACTGACATTCAAAATGATCATTGGCCTTGAAGCTTACGCAATAAAAACAAAGAAGATAGTCGTATTTGTCATTTCGCGGTGTCACTATATTTTGACTTTAAAAGGTCAAATCATAAATGACCGCGCGTTTACCGTTGACGTCTGATGTGACAGGTCAAATTACATATCTGGCAATTAAGCATTTCGTCTAGTTAGTTTTGGTAATTGATGATACGTGTGGGTATGTGACCTTACATGTTTAACTCATTCACTGCGCTGGGTTTGTGCACTCATTAGTAAATGCTAAAATACATTGTTAGCACATAATGCGTCATTGATGATGAATATTATGTTTTACAGACATATCGACGCGTGATTATTAAATGAGACTGATGGCAGACGCAATTTGAGCAAGATTTTGGTGTATGAGATGTCAAAAAATAATGAAATCGTCGTAAGTTGTGATTCTCAGATTATTTAGAGAATCCAGATCGTTCAGTAATTTAATTTTTGCAAGCCTTAGTATTGGTTTTTGTAAGACGACAGCACACAAGGCTAAACACTAGGGCATCTTATTTCGTTGAATTGGATGGGATTTTGCACAAAAACGTATAGCCTTACTTCCTTAGGGAAGGCCTTTGACGACCATTTGGATCAGCAGTAGTAAACGCTGCTTCTGAGCCATGGGTCGCGGGTTCAATCCCCGCACAGTACAAATATTTGTGTGCATGAACATGTCTGTTTGTACTGGTCTGGGTGTTTTGTATATATTATAAGTATGTATTTACAAAACAAAAGTATATAAGTAAGTTTATCGGTTGTCTAGTACCCCATACGACAGGGTACTTAATAGTAGCTTAATTTGGGACTAGATGGCTCTGTGTGGCCCAGTGAGGCATGTCCTAAATATTTATTTATTTATTTATCTAGTGTGGGCGTTGTTTGGCTGAGATAATAATGATGATCTAGGTCTGCCATTTAAAAACAATCGCAAAAAATGTTTTATTTATTTTATTAATTTCGGTTACCTAATAAATTGCTTAAATTGCTATTGCTATTGTACCTAAAATTGCCTAAAAAAGACGGCTGTAGGTATAATCTTTAAAATATACTTACGAAAGATTATTTTGATAATGATGAAAATATTTCGAGTTTGAGCAAATGTTTAACTGAAAAAGTCGTGTAATCATCATTTTGAGGGTTTAGAAGACAAATAAACCAAGGCAAAATCCAGTGTAAAATATTATATACCTAAAAATATACGTCATACCTAATTCGGCATTTCATAAATAATTTATTTCAGCTCCTTGACATTGTAATTCGGGCCTTGATAAGCTTCCGCGCGCCGCGGGCACTCTCTCTTGAGGCAACCCTTATCTACTACTACTACTCTAAGAAACACCAAAATTAAGATGAAAGATATTTAAATTCACTCTACGAAAAAACATACGCTACCTAATACTGTACTCATACAGCGCTACGAGTATTTTAGTAACTTTTCCTCAAGTACCTAAATAAAAAAGTAATGACAAGCAAAACTCTGACTTAGATATTAGAATTTACGAAAATGCATAAACAAATGCTGCAATGTAATATAGCTAAGCAAAAAGCCCAACAAACTGATTTCCTAATCCCTATTTTGTTTATAACAATTTATTGTTAGGATGATGGATTGCTTACAAAATGCTTCGGTTTATTATAATTGGATTGGATGCTCTGAATAGGATCTCGATTTTCGTACACAATGGAAGTACAATGACTGCGACCTTGCTGCATTACATCGGTTCAATCAAAATATTGGGCCAAAGGTTATCTGAAGAACCACGGGCGGTTGGGGCTCTCGAGCGCTCGCACGGCGACGTCAACAGCTCTTGAGCCACTTCACCGAACCTCCAAATACCACCGGAGTCACGGTCGATCGAACGCGGAATCAGGGCACCTATTCTGGCATTCAACTCGCTGGGAACCTCTCACTCTAACAAGGATATTATTACAGAAACAAACTCCTGACATAAACGAAAAGCGACAATACCCCTCTGATATCTAACCGGTACTTGTTTAGATCAGCACGATTTAATCGCAGCTCGGTTAAGCCACACTTAATGTCACACTTAACGCGCCGCTTTGTGCCTAATTATGTTGACTCATCGCTTTTTAAATCTTCACAAAAGATAATATTGAGAACAGGGTCTGGCGAAACTCCAAAGGCGTTTACCTGTTTCCTTCCTTCCTCTCGGCAGAATATTATTTCTTCGTTAAGTAAAAAGTTACATTTGAGTTAATTAATGAAGTATCTAATCTAACATTTGCTTATCTCAATATTATGATTACTTACTAATTTTGTTTTTGGAAATTCTAATTAAAATATTGTTTTATGGCAACAGAATTTTATATTAAAAGTAAAGTAAAGTAACAGCCTCTTATCATCCCACTGCAAGGAAAAGGCCTCCATTATTGAATTCAAGTTACCACAGCAATGATGGGTGTACTGGCATAATCACCACGCTTGCCAAATGCGGGTTGGTTATCACAAACCCGAGCAACGTTCGAAAATTCGAAACTTTTTGTTGCTCGACCCGGGGATCGAATCTGAGACCCCGAGATCTTGGCCCGGAATTTAAACCACTAGACCAACGGGGCGATTATATTATATTAAATTTATGCATTATTTTGCATTTTGCATAAATTTCACAAAGTACGTACTCCAAACAGGATTGAATAATAAAAACTTTAAACGGAAACTCTGTTTTCGCGAGTGCTGTATAGCCGGAACAATTCATCAAAAATCTAATTAAGTTCGTCGGTGCGATGCTCCAGCCGTGACCGGTGACAGGAGATTAAGTTCAACTTTAATTACGCCAGCACTATTCTAGTCAACTCGCTATTTTAGTGCGCTACCTTCCTGCCGCTTACCTGCGCGCCAACGCCAACTCAGCTCGAATCCGTTTAAGTATTTTTACTACATTCAAATTCATGCAAAATCGCTTTTTATTCATGCCACGAGTAGACTAGGCATCCATAAATCAGATTTTGCACTGTCACGTCGTTCTTGTGAACTCCGTGCCGATGATACGGTATTGAGAGTACGAACTACTTAGCATAGAGCAGGGCATTCTTTCACAACGGTATTTGCAGTTGTTCTTAGTGTTCAGCCGTTCGTCCGAACTGTAAACAACCTCGGTCTGAAACTCTTGATTGCTCTGGCGTCTGACAAATATTCACAATTATTTTGACAGTCTTGTTTGTTGGTATACTTTTCATCTTAGCTAACACATACCAAAGCACTTCTTGGAACTTACTGGTCGCACGATGAACATAAAGAAAACGAAAATTATTTCGAATGCCCCTGTCATACCCACTTCAGTTTTTATTGGAAACACTACACTTGAAGTATTTTAACTCTACGTATGCCTGCGACAGGTAGTCTATCTAGGTAATTTCAAGAAAGCTCGATTTCTCGTCGACTCCAACTGGACGCTGTAGACGAAATAATTTGATTAGTGCATGTTGCTAGTGATGATTAACGGGACTATAGCATGTTAACTTAATATAAATCTCAAAAAAATGCTAAAGGGAGCACAGCAGGTAATCAAGAGAGAGCTAGGTATGTTTGGTACATACCTGCGCGATAGAATTCCAAAAAATGTAAAATGTCGAAGAGCTAAGATTCAGCGTCGGCAAAAAGGTTTTGGAATAACGAACGCGTACTGGACGTTGATTTGAGTATAGGCTAACAGGTAGACGAGCTGGTCCAAAAATCAGTGAAGGTCGCAAAATGCCACTAGATACGGATTGCGCGTTTGATCGTTGTTCAGAACCTTAGGCGAGGCCTACGTCTATCAAAGGACGACGTTTAGCTGAGAATATAATTAAATATCTGTATTTATCTTTGTGTCCATTACTTGCAGTATGTTATTCATTGTAAATATTTAAGCTGTAAATCTTCCTAAAATAAATAAATACACTTATAGCTGCAATGGTGACTTTAGACTGTAAAGATTTTTTTTGAGAAAAAAGTACCTTTTTACTTATATTTTTTAATTGGCATAATGGTACACAATTACGCGTCGTCAACCTGGAGCTTAGAACTTTAAAGTCAGTTCAATCTCAAAACTCTTTATTACAAATTTATTATTCAATAAATTTTTTCGAATCAAAACTAAAAACAAAACCATGAATTCAACCATGTAATATGAGAGGTCAGACACAAAAGTTTCTAAATCAAGGCCAATCGATGAGTTGTAATTAACCATACTCCATGGTTATTATGACAGTAACTTAATTTAACATTAATTTAGTCGACACCATTAAGCTGGCGTTGATCACGATAAAAATTTAATAATCTATCAAAGCTGATGGTTCCCAAACTTTACGTATTAACGTCACGACTCAATAAACGTTAACACTTTACCTCACCTACCCATTAAAAGTATCGTGTTTTGAATACGTGACTACTTTTGACACACAGATTACTAACATCATGTCTTAGACATATTCCACGTGCATCCATGGCTCAAAGTCTCTTTGGTTAAGGAACAAAACAAAACCCTCTATGAAAGAGTAGGTTTTTTTTGGTATTAGTTCCATGTCGATGTGTTTTAACAAAACCAAATATAGTCATAATTAAAACAGATAGGTATACTGTACAATGCCAAAACTTTACAAAGTATTAAGATTTGAATGGAATGAATGGTTTTCAAGATTAACCGGTTTCTTTTTAACTGTTACTCAAATCACGTGTACATTAATATATGTTTTTTTAATTACTTTAACAGTGACCACGTACAGCGGGATCGGCTCCTAATTTAAAAAAAAAACTTTAAAAAGATAAGTAGTTTTTTTTATTATTTTCAAATAAAGAAGTAAGAATCATGTTTTCGTTTAGTTGCATTAAATATTGAGAAGCTATGATCCAATTGTTATCGTACATTGAAGATCGACGTATCTTGTTATAATCCCGGCTTAATTAAAATGTTCACCGTCAGATTAATAAACTATTATATCGATTCCTCGTATTTACACGACGACCGCATAATCAAGAGGCTCCGTAGACTTCAGCCGCTCAGATTGAAGTCGCTCGTTAAATATTGCACAAGCCTGGGTTAGCTGCCATTTTAATTAAAAATAGCAATTAACAAGTTTAGACGGCGATTCTATTATTTTATATTTTGTTTGAGAACAAAACAACCTAAATTATGTTTAGTGAAGTGTCATTTTACAATGTTCAGTTGATTAACAACTCATTCATTAAATCGTCTTTGATTTGCGAATAACGAAACTACCAATTCCAGGTATGTGAGGGTAGAAATGACAGAGCATTTTCTTGCTATTCTAACTTATCATTATTTTGTATATAAAACAAATAACTTTTTATATTTTTTCGGAAGGCATGAACTCATGCCAAACAACATCTATTAGGTAAAAGGTGGCTTATATTATTCTTTTCATTTTGTTTATTTTTCATACAATTAACTGTTTTCATCAGACATATTATTTAACATCCTTATAAATACAATTCCTTGAATAATTTAGTCGAGTCCCACATCAAGCAGTATTTTTTTTCTTTATATAATTGTGTATTTTTGTTTACACAGCAATTAAATTACTTAAAGAATAGTTTCAAAAACATATCTGTTCCATTGACTATAAAAATATAGGTACTTACAGCTATCTTTATTTAACAACAAGCTTATTATTAAATTAGAGGAGATGTGTTATTCCAAATTAGCAGCAATATTAGCGTGCATTTTCTGCAAGCTATGGCAGCACGGAATATTAGGTAATCATATAATGCTCAGTGCCGATTGCATTAGGCACTCTGCCGGTTGACTGGCTATAAACTCGATAATGGCCTGTAGTATCCGACCGATATATGAAATATGCATTACCAACAACTTAATATTACGGTATATGACATACAGGTGATTTTAATTGTATTAAGAGCCTATTGATGGAGCAAAAGGATCCTAAATCAAGTTTTCACCCAAAAATTCTTTCGCAACATAAGTAGTTTTCAATTCAAACTGTCCTAAGCCTTTTTAAAGTATGTAGGGAAATTCAAAAACTTATGAATGGTATCGTAATGAATGAAAGAGATGCGCATCGAGTAAAAAAATGCGTTGCTAGGAGGCCGTATCAGAAATTTTAGATTTTTGGCGGACATTTTCTAAGTGCTCTAACTTTACATATAGGTATGGCCACCATAATAAAAAAACACGTCATTAGTTTTTGTCTCGTAGAATGTTAAATTAAAAGGAAGGTGTTTAAAATTTCATCCTGTATGAGGTGTGGTGCCCATATTGTACATTGATCAGTAAATATTACTTACCTATCTGTAAAGTTATTCATTGTTTTAATAATGCATTAATACTATAACTGTGCCGTCACGGAAACTTAGAAAAAAAACTAAATGATCAAAATCCTTTTAACCCAATTAATAAATTTTATTAATTGTCAAAAAATGCAATGTCACAGGTTACAAGAAAAAATAAACATAAAACTGATTGTTTTATAAAAAATATATTCAAGAAATAATTGTATTTTATTAAAACAATTTCAATGAAAGAATGTTAAAATTCAAGTCTGTTTATGATATTTAGTATTGTTCATTAATTATTTGATACCAAATCAAAGTTGGTTATTTAGGTATCTCACTCTTTTCATCGGTTAGATTTATTGAAATTGTTTCATTGAATAAGTTGCAAGATCTGAGCATCAACTTGAATGTGACTTATTTTTTCCATCGGCAGTTGAATACATGTCGGATTGAATCCGAATAATATTAATGACCCGCTTTATACTCATAAAGTGCATCGCGGTGGGTAGGTACGTCACTATTACCTAGCACGAGGAGTCGTGGCGCTCGATAGACGCGGTCACGATTGGGATGTATCATGACATTTAGTTGCCCACGAATCCGGGCGTTTATCATACGTACAATTCTAAATAGTGACGTTAATAAATAATTTCAGTCACTTATATTGGATAAGATTCTGAATAATAAAATACGGCCGAGTATTAAGCAGCGCTCCGATGTGTATGCCGTATTTTTGACAATATGTAAGTGTTTAGACTATCAGGATTTTACGCTAGTACTTGCCATGGGGTGACGGCATAAAACAGAAAAACACCACTCTTTCTCGATTTCACTCACACTGGTGTCTCATTTTTTATATTTATTTTGAAACCTCAGACGCCTCTTACTTACAATATTTTGGCAATTGCCTGGTTATTTCGAGATTATTGCACACTAACCACACAATTTACTACACAATAACAATATCATATTATTTATTAAATGAGTCATGATTACACAATTGGTGTGAATTTTTCGGACTAACTATGAAAAGGTGCTGATAATTACCTACCCATCATATTCGTATTTTTATTTATTTTATAGTTTATTTGTGAATTTATCGCTGAAAAACTTCAAGAGAAATTTTTTTTAGTAGACTCTACCAATTAAATTACACATGATTAAAACTTTGATTAATAAAATTCACTGTTTTATATTTTGCAATAACTTTTAAGGATTCAAACGCGGAAATCATATAATAATTTAATGGGGTAGATAATATTAACCCATACGCCCTCAATTTTAGTGATTACATAAAATTTTAATAATGTACAATTATTAAAATTTTATTAGATGAAATTATAGTATACATAATTATAAATTAAATACGCATTTTATTGAACATTTTACGATGCGCAGATTACGTGCTATAGGTAAACGTTTCTCAAACCAGGAAATTATTCAATAAGATATTAAATGTTGATTTATATTATTAACAGAACTTAAAGATTTCCTTTGCATTTTATAGCCAAATCGGCACTTAAAACCATTGGATCCTCTGAAGTCGCTATAGGGCTATTACTTGTAGGCTAATGTTGTCCACGGCTGAACATAATAGGCCTCTCTGAATAGAGAATCCATACTAATATTATAAATGGGAAAGTGTGTGTCTGTTTGTTTGTCCGTCTTTCACGACAAAACGGAGCAACTAATTGACGTGATTTTATAATCGGAGATAGTTGAAAGAATAGAGAGTACCATGGACTACTTTTTGTCTCTTTCTAACCCCCCAATTCCCTAAAATGGGGGTGGTAGTTTGTATGGATCATTCCGCAATTTTCAAGGAAGAAAGCTAAGAATTGGTATGCGGACTATTTGTGACTAACAAAAAAATCATGCATATTTTTTTTTTAATCCGCCCCCAACCCCTTAAAAGAGGTGGTGAAATTTTATCGTTACCCCGAATTTAACGCGAGCGAAGCCGCAGGCAAAAGCTAATATTGTAATAAGAACGACGCTTGGCAGGCGAGTGGGCGGTTACAATTTAGCCAATGGTTAAGAAAAAACTAAGTTTGTCTTCTACTGGTAGCTCATTTAAAGATATGCGAAAATTGTATCAGGAACCAGTTGACATCTTAAAGCAACCTCACTCAGCGGCTCAGCGAAGTAGGTAACGCTGCGCAGCATCATGGGCACCCTACTACATATTTTTATATTTATGCGCAAGTCATAGACACGTAAAATTAAATTTTAACACAAAATATCAAACAAGGCCTTCCGGAGATCGCGGGCAAGCAAAGGGAGATGTCACGTAAATGTTAATTCCCGATTAGTATTCAAGGCGAAACAACAACTAATAAAAAGGAGCCACCGTGGGGAAAATTGAAAATATCCGCAACCGTCAGGAAAATGAGGCGGCCTCTTCGCGCCGGGGAATTAGAATGGCCGCGTTTTGGACGCGCGTCACGTGGCGTGAAAAGTTTGTTTACGCTTTCATTTGATTATAATCTAGAGTTTCCTTAACGAGCATCCGTGGGTCGGGATAGCCTGATGAAGGGTCAGTTGTTGCGAAGGTAACCTATCATAGTAGGATTTTCATAAATGTGCCCTTAGCAGTAACGTACGTAACGGCCTATAATCATCCCATTGCGCAAGGCAAAGACCTCCATCATTGAATTTTAATTACCACAGCATTTTTATTGCATGCCTAATGGTAACACCATTAGGCATGCAATAAAAATGACACCAAACTTGCCCAATACGGGTGGGTAATATCAAACGCGAGCAATGTTCGAAAATTTGAAAATCTCGTTGCCTGATCCGGGGATCGAACCCCGGACCACGAAATCGTGGCCCGACACTTAAACCACTAGACCAACAGGACGTCACTGAATACCTAACAAACCATGGAACAGCTTGTACTATAATGCAAACATTTTATACAGACACATTTGAAGACCGATCTATGACTATTTGAAAGAGCCCTTAGCCCGGCTTTTAATATTCTTAAATGACCATTCTGTTATTTCTGCTTTACATTTTGTTTGCACTGACCGTTTGCGTGGCTATTTAGTTTGTCTAGATGCATGCTGTTAAAATGAACTCCCTCCGAAAAGCAATGCAGCCAGAACTGTGTAGTTAGTAATTATCTTTCCCTATAGTAATACTAACGTACGCTGTATCATTTGTAAAGGTTTACGTCAACAGTAAACAGACGACATTAACTCAAAACAAATCCGACCATGTGCAGCGATGTCGCTCATTTGTCGACCGCAAGCGGGCTCGCGGTTCGACTGATTCAGATGAGCCTAGCTACCCTACCCTAGGTATATTAGGTTTAGTTCAGATGGACTGTCCACTTCTACGGGTATATTAAAAACGTATCGCTGCTCAAGTTATTACGAGTTCACTTGTTGGAGTGCCACACGTCTTTTTTTTAAATAAGAATATTAATTATTTGTTCAGCTATTAATTTTGAAACACGCTGTGACGCTCACAGATGTAGCTGTGGACGGTCCATTCAACCGAAACCCCGCCGCAGCAAAATAATACGTGTGTGCGCGTCACAGCGTGTTTCAAAATTAAAAGTCTAAATCAATATTTAATATTTTCAAAAAATATTTTTAATAAAAAAATAAATTACACTGCCATGATGTTATACATAATAGTTGTATAAAGTAGGCTTCGTTTTACAGGTGGTTGAAATTGCACCGTGTATAAACTGTTTCATAGAATATGAAATTATTAATACTCAGGCTATGACTATAAAAGACGAATTTTCGCACTCACTTGAATAAAGCCTTATAAAAGTCATAAGCGATTGGTTACGTGTTCATTAATTTACCTTTTCCTGAAAGTAAAGCGTAAGGTCTGAAAAGTTTTAACCCTAAAAATGGGTAAAACCCATTTTCATAATAATCCATTTTCTCATGAACTTTCATAGCAATCTAATATTATTTGTTGTAAACAGAACTTTAGTAGAAGTATAGTAGACAACAACATGGCGTAAATTCAAACACTATATTTTAATAATTAATTAATAATATTTAAGACATGCCTCACCGGGCCACACTGAGCCATCTAGTCCCAAATTAAGGTACTATTAAGTACCCTGTCGTATGGGGTACTAGACAACCGATAAACTTACTTATAAACTTTTTTTTTGTAAATACGTACTTATAATACATAGAAAACACCCAGACCAGAAGCGGCGCATTTTGGGAAACCAGAAAGTCCCCTTTATCCTACTCAAAGTCTTTTCAAAACCAAAATGACCTACATCATCGTGGTTCATGCGAAGAACTTGCCACCTGACACCTCTGGGTACTACCCAACGAATACCACTATCTACTATACGATAAACATATTGGCCCTTAACTTGATAATTATTTCTTATATCAGCAATAAGTTTTGTCTCATCATCTAGCAAAATATCTTTGATACGCTTAATCTCTTCGTCATTACTTTGCACAGTTGCAATCCAATCTTTGATCTCTACCTGTAGGATATCAACTACGTGTGCATCAGTCTGATTAGTAAATTCAGTTACTGGTGCACGACTAAGAGCATCTACATGAGCCATGCGCACCCCAGGCCTATATTCAATACTACAATCGTACTCCTGCAACTGAACCCACCAACGAGCAATTCTGGGAATAAGGTCCCTCTTTGTGAGTGTCGTACGCAAAGCGTTGCAGTCGGTAACAATTTTAAACTTTATTCCTAACAGATACACTCGAAAACGGCTTAGAGATGCAATCACGGCGAGTGTCTCTAACTCAAAAGAGTGAAATTTTTGTTCGTCTTCCGATGTTTTCCGACTATAATAAGCTACTGCTCTAAACTGACCATCCTTATCTCGCTGCATGAGAATGCCTGCGACACCAATCTTTGATGCATCTGTATGCAATTCGGTGTCACGATGAGCATCAAATAACGCAAGAACGGGGCGATCTATCAACTTTTCTTTTAAAATATTAAAGGCTTTTGTGTGTTCATCGGTCCAATTCCACTCAAATTTGGTTTTTAAGAGGTTTGTTAAGGGACAAGCTAATATTGCAAAATTTTTCACGAACCTACGAAAGAAACTGGCGAGGCCTATAAAGCGCCTAACGTCGTGTACGTTTTGAGGTATCGGAAAATTTGAAATAGCGAGAGTTTTACGTGAGCCCGGCCTTATACCGTCTCCAGAGACATGGAAACCTAAAAAATCTAGCTCTTTTTTAAAAAAGTAACATTTCTTCAACTTAAGAGTCAAATCAGCTTCTGCTAACAATTTCAATACTTCTTCTAAACGTTTAAGTCCCTCTTCGAATGAACGTGCAGGAATTAGGATGTCATCCATATAAATCACAATGTATCTAAGCTTAGAGAAAACTTTATTTATAGCCCTCTGGAAAATAGAAGGAGCATTTGCCAAGCCGAAAGGCATTCTCTTAAACTGGTATTGCCCGTCGGGCGTTACAAATGCAGTTAGATGTTGTGAGTTTCTATCAATTGGTATTTGGTAGTATCCTGATGCTAAATCAAGACTAATAAAAAGGGAATTGCCGGATAACCTGTCTAGTTGATCATCGATTAATGGTAGAGGATAATGTTTTTTCCGCGTTTTATTATTTAATGCTCGAAAGTCAACACAGAGCCTTTTCTCTCCCGTCTTCTTCTTAACAAGAAGAATGGGACTTGCGTAAGGTGAGTTAGACTCACATACGATATCAGCATCGATCATTTCCTGAACCATTGATCGTACTAACTCTCGTTCTGGGTACGATAGCCTATACGGACGGTAAACGACTGGTTGATTGTCGGTCAACTGTATCTCCATTTGCACGACATTAGTATACCCCAAGTCATGTAAACTGGATGAAAAACAACGTTCATAAGTTTTGAGCAGACTCCTAAGTTTACTGATCTCTATTTCAGTCATCTGCTCACCGAAGTTCAAGTCTGAATTTGTATCGGGATCACTAAAATCTATAATATTAACATCTAAACTTCTTAAATTACTAAAAACTCGAGTAATTAAGGAGCCTTTACTAAGCGTCAGTACATTATTAGTAAAATTATAAACTAGTAAAACTCCCGCACCACTATGCAAATTATATTCTCCGGGTAATAAATAGAATTCATGTTTAGGTAATCCCCTCACTGATCCTCTTACATATACAGAACCTGAGTAATGATGATCTGAACGCACTGGAATAGTTGTCATTTGATTTGATTCCACCTTAACATCTTCCGATAAGAACAATTGCAATTTTATTGCGTTTTCCTTTTTAAATGTTAAAGAGTCAGATGTTTTGATTATAACTATGCCAGGCCTTTCAGTAAAACTATGCCCAATCAGTACTGGATATTTAATAATACTATCCTCGACAATATAACAATCAACTTTCTCTTTAATATTATGTATCTCGATTTCAACACTAGCTAAACCTAGAGGTGTAACTATATTATTTCCTAGACCCCTCATGACTGGTAATTCGTCAACCGTCCAAGTGATTCCCATTTTCAATGCCACGGTGCGTTGTATCAGTGTACATTGACTGCCAAGATCTATGTATCCTTCAGTTGTTTTACCATTCACTTTCAGAGAAACGAAATACTTATTATTACCAGACTGATCTACATGTACTTGCATGACAAACTTATCAGTTTTCTTCTCATTGTGTGTATTAGACTCATTTGGTAGTTGAGGGCAGTTAATTGTCGTATGTCCTAATCTATTACAAATGGTACATTTTAAAATCTTTTTGGGGCATCTAAAACTAAAATGTCCGACCTCGCTACAATTGTAACAGACGACCGACGTACTCGCTTGCGGTTTAGGTTTTCCATGAGTACTCCTACCTTCCATATTATTCGTTAAAGATTTAAAGTTTGAATTATTATTATTCGTTTGACCGCGTCTATCTTGTATGTAAGTTTTTGTCCTGTCACTATCCCTAGTTTGTTGCTTAGTAGACTGAAAGTATTTTAACACCTGTTCTGGCTCTGTGCATTTTGCCGCCTTCGCACCTAACCTAAGAGAACGATCCTCGATCCCATATAGCAGACAATCGACTGCACGCTTTCCGAAAATTTCACAGCGATTTAATAAGTTGATCTTTTCGTAAAAGTACAATTCTAACGATTCATTAAATTTTACCCGTTTCGACAACATATCGGTTAACAATTCTGCGTAATCATCACTACTGGGAAAGAAATCAACTAGCTTATTTTTCCACTCAGGCCATGAAAACGACATAGTTGGAAGGGATTGATACCACGTACGAGCGACCCCTACTAAACGTGGCAAAGCGTAATGTATTATCTGATCATCACCCCAGTTATATAGTTTTGAACATTCCTCCACTTTCTTTAGCCACATGTGTATGGTTTGACCTTTTACCATAGGGTCAAATTCAGGTATAACATTACCTAACATTGGGAACTTGTTACCCTCTGGCTTAGTATCACGTAATGATCTAACCAATTCACTGAAAAATAACTGTGTTTCAATATTATGAAAAACTGGGGTATCACAACTCTTATTTGGTGACTTATTTCTACTTACAGTGCTATTCGATGAGCTGCCATTACGATCACATGAAACACGCTTGCATCTGGAATGTCTTGCCTCCTTTTGGCTCCTCTCCATGCTGCGGCTTGGTCGATGTGTGTGTCTTCTTCTATGGCTTTTCTTTCGAGATGTTCTACTTTCAGTGCGACTTTTCGATCTACTCTTCCGCTCGGCTGCATCGGTCGATACGCTGCGTTCAATTCTGCGACGTTTACGACGCTTTGTCTTATCTACGCTCTTCTCATGATCACGACGACGACGCTTGCTTCTGGTCTCCGTGATATCCGGAGTATAAC
The DNA here is from genome assembly GCA_949315895.1 of Anania crocealis. Classification (NCBI taxonomy): domain Eukaryota; kingdom Metazoa; phylum Arthropoda; class Insecta; order Lepidoptera; family Crambidae; genus Anania; species Anania crocealis. The sequence goes on from OX438884.1 coordinate 7,594,146, forward strand.
GAGAGCGACTCTTTCGAGAACGGTTATCACCATCGTCCACGCACTCCATTTCCACTCAACACGATAATTAGCGATAATTATCAAATTCAAATGTGACGGTAGAAAAAAAACGTGATCAGACTGTTTCCTCGATAAATTGTGGGTGTATTGTGTTTATCCCACTTCTGAGATGTTAGATCACTAACAAATCTCAGAAAAGAAACAGCGATGGCTTAGATATTCTTGGATTTTATTCGTGGCTTGATACAATTAGGTCTACAGACGTGCGCTTTATACAGCTGATCAATCACAAGTGACGAACCGAGACGAACCAGTGACGAGTATCTGCCAAATGTCTTATTGAAATGTCATTACTAATGGACTAAGGAATTATTTCATACAGCCAACTGATATTATACTAGTTCCATATAACAGCGATCAGATACTCGTCACTGTCATCAAATATTTACATTTCTAGCACAAAATTACAAGATATAAACAATACACTAGAGCAATAATCTTACATGTGCGGGGATCGAACCCGCGACCCATGGCTCAGAAGCAGCGTTAACTACCGCTGATCCAAATGGTCGTCATTAAATATTGGTTACTTCTTAGATCAACTTTTAATTAACGAAAGGACGCTTTCTTAAGTTTTCTTAGTGTTGACTCATATTTCTTTATTAATAAGATGTTACTCGATACTTCGTTAGAATTTTGATTCAGCAAGTATACGCACAACTTTTTCATTAATTCTAATCAACGGCTTGGGAACGTTTACAGGACAAACACAAACATTTATATATTTTATAAAGATAGATGGTCCTAGAATAAACGTAAACCTCGAAAAAACCCGACCATTCAATGGCCTCTAGTTCCATGGCAGTACTGCGGTACGACTGCCGTTCATTCATACGAGCTCGTAGTTTTTATCGCAAAAACACAGCTCTGGCGAACTGGCCTTTTGATTTCTCATAGATTGATCCCCTTTCAATTACGCGGGAGTGGTTTAATGATGGCCGGGATTCAGGAAAATAGCCGCTAGGTTTTTTTGCACCTTTTCTAACGGAAAATTGTAATGAGGCACCGGTGTACAAATACCGGTGGAGTATGTAGTCTCTAAAACTAAGTAGAGCGATTTATTCGAATTCCTTTTCTGGTTTTATGTAAATTTATTAGCTGAGCTGATGGGTATTTCCAAAAAAGAGTATTTAGATCGCAATACTTTGCATGCTGATATTATTATGATGGGAAACAGATACTACTGCCAGTCTTCTTCTAGGAATACTTTAGTCACCTTTTACAGCACTTACGACTTTATAGATAGCTAGCGGACCCCACGAACTTCGTATCGCCTCAGAATAGTATTTGGTTTTGACGTCTTAAATATCATTGTTGTCAAATATAGCGGGGTCGGAAATTCGTATGAAGAAATACAGCTTAAAGGTTAGATATTGAACGTTAACTTTCCAATGTTTTTAACACTTATTATCCTATTTCTGACCAAGACTAATCCAATAAAACCAAAATTATAAAAATCGGTCAGCCGTTCTCGACTTATACTTAAGTGGTGTAACTAACACGACTTTAAATATATATATATATATATATATATAGATAATTTATTATTTATTCTATAAAAAGTATACTTTTGATAATTAGCTAGTGGATAGGCAAAAAAATAATTATAGTGTAAATATAATTCTTTTTTTACTTATCTACGATTTCACAATATGAACAAAGCTGTCATTTCTTCCAATATGTTTGTACATATACTAAACATATTTTTAAATGGGTATGTTTACATTATGTTAACATAGTTATTGCATGTAAACAGCTTCTGAAATTTCGTTTCTTATTTCTACAAGTTTGATTTATATTGGCAATCCATCCATACACATCATCTCGTCAGCCCACACCAACCCACGACAAAATCAGACCTATCATTTAAACAACAGCTATGGATTACAACAATTAACTTAAAGCCCAAAACAGGTACCACAAACATGAACCATCAACAATACAAATTGTTATGACATTGATGAATAAACTGACGATAGAGGCGTCAAGGTTTTTTTTAGTGAACAATGAGTATTTTTATAAAAGGTGTACAATATTACGAGTTAAATAATTTGGGGTTTTCTAAAATGCTTCACATGAAAAAAAGCTAGGACCCAAGTAGATATAAACAAGAGTTGAAAATTAGATACTTAATGTAAGTACATATTGTGGGTACTTCACATTAGTAAAGAACACAAACAAATCCCAATGAAATCCTTATGGTTCTGATAATAAAGCTCAAATGTGTGCACGAATACATATAAATGGTAGCTGGTTGTGGTGTAGTCATTTGTTTGTATTAATTTACAGCAGACGGTATTACATGGTCACAGCCAATATACAACCGACTGGTCACATTAAAATAATATTATGTTCTACCAAATAGAAAGAAGAAAATAGAAAATATAAAAAAATAGAAAATGCGAAAGTAACTATGTTCTACTCGCCCTCCCCTATGGAACCGATATTGATGAAATTTAGTACAAATATTAGACCTTGAATGCGGGCATTGGCTATTTGTATATCACTGCTAGTCACAGGTTTCCGCCATATGACGTGTAATTCATGCGGGCAGTGCCGCGGGCAAAAAGTTAGTTTGTTATATTTTATGAATGATATATCATTTTACCAATTAACTTCCTTATGTTAAATACAAATATTGAAATATACTGACGTATGCGTGCTTACCATTAGTAATCTGATAGCAATAAAACTTCAGTTAAAAAGTTAGGCGCGGCGTCCGAGATATTTTCTGAGTGAGTTGTATCTACGAAAGCCATTATAAAAATCCTTAAATTGTGATAATATCGTTTTTTTTTTAATGGGTTTTCTGTTCTACACTCATCATGGTTGGGTCAGAGGGTTAAGGCACATTAGCATGTTCAATTGTAATCTCGGCTATGTTAATGGCGGCAAATACGCGATGCATGCATTAAACATGCGTTGTCCCACACTGGCGTTTGACCCGCGCACTTCATGGCCCAACGAATTCTACCCTGGGGCAAGACAGACGTATCTCCTAATTTGCAAATAATATCATGTTCATCTGACTAATAATAGAAATGTTTATGCTAATTTACTATCGTGTAACATGCAATTGATATTAATCCACGACAAGGCAGAATGTAATATAATTTCAATGCCTAGATAATGCCTTGGCTTGGTTATGGAATGCAAACATAACTTTAAAAAGATAGGAATTATTTGTTTTTATAGAAATTAAAATCTCATAAAATACACTCAAAATCAGGCATAACGTCTACACGTATCTACCTACTGATAACAATATGTTCTTTATCTCATGTTAATCGAAAATAAGTATTTAATTGTGTAATAAAGATTTTCATCTAAACAATGGGTTAATCTTATTACGATATTCCTAGCGTTTACCCAGTTCCTTTTCGGAGTTCTTATTTACGTTTGCCAATGATCTGAGATTGACGGCAAGTCATATTGCAAGAGTATAATTCCTATCAGCCACTGCTAGGGCCCATAAAGACCTCCATAGCTACAAATCCGATACAACTCTATTCGTTCGACCACAAGCTACCACTGTTCTCAATACTGAATTATCAGCAGCCTAAATTAAATCACGACTGGGTTCATCGTAGAGTAGCCAAAGGTGTAGAAGCTGCAGCTCCCAATCTTCATCTGGTAGTAATTAGTAATCGCAATTACAATAGGACGTGAAAGAGGGATGCTATTTTATTTTAAACCGGCACCACACGGTAGCTCAATGCTGAATAGTAAATAAATTGTGAAAATTAATAACCACTTTGTCATCATGCTACGAGTTGATTAGCTTAAGATTAAAAATGTCGTAGAAAGGTCGTAGTCATATTGATTTTTCAAAACTTATGCGCTACGATACCAATTTTTTTCTACAAGTCCGCTACGCTACGATGTCTTTATTTTCGTAGCCGCCCGCGTTACGGGCGTAATCAATTGTAGTAAAAAATAAAAATCCCTGACCAAGAGATACATTGTTTTAATTTTAAACTGTTTAATTATTGAATACTTCACATCAAAGTGATAAATTATATTTAATTTTGTAGAATTAAAAGTTTTACATATCCAAATGCGTTAAATATATAAATAAAAACTTTTGTAAAACAAATTTTTGTTGGCGCATGTTAAAAACAATTAATGAATTCGGTGTTAAAAGTAACAGTATTATTTTATTTCTACGAAAAATACAGGATGTTTGATGTTTGTACCAGAATAAACGAAAACCTTTGCTACCTTTCCGCCCTCGGTTCTCAGAGTAGTCATACAAATAGGCTTTTTACTATTTTTTCCTATGTAATCTTAATTCCTGCCTCTAAAACTTTTGCGCATTCACAGACTCGTATTAAAATTATGAATTTAAAAGCGTAAATAGAAACGGGCTTTTGAATGTAAGGTATCAGGATAAAGTACCCCAAAATCTAACGTTTATATCGTGATTATAAGAACCATTACCATGCCGAACCCTCTATATTTTGTACAGACTTGACATTCCTTTAGAAAATATTCCTAATAGAAATGCGGAGACGAGTGCAGACAGTATAATCTGTGGTATTATTCCCCCATTAAGGACGAACAGCGCGACGTACCTAATCTGAAATTCAAAATTTCCCCAAAACAGATTCTTGAATGGAAAAATATCACCCAAAGTCGATTACAATGTAAGCATCGTTTGCATTTATTACGTTTTTATTGTAATTATCTTTAAAATTGTTGAGAAATAATTAAAATGAAATAAGAGAGCGTTTAGTTCTAAAATATTTAACAATAATTTTTAATACAGCCTAAGCTTTGTAATCGTTCAAAATAATTGTATGTTGTAATTTACCTAATAATTTCTAAAATAAATATTTTATAATTTAACTTATATTTTCTGCTCTGTGCCATGTGATACAAGCCTGATAGAAAAAAGTACTAAAATAGTACTGCCAGAAGTTAAAAGAGAGCAGCATCTCTCTCTCATCCACTATTGGCCCAACTATGATAACAAACCCGCCTGTCAAGGGTTGCAAATATAAAATTATCTTTTTTGTAGAGGCGTGTGTCCGGCTGTGGCAATGATGATAAAGATGACTTATCTAACCTACTTCTGGGTCGTATCGTTAATTATGGACATCACTAATGAGCACACCCTCTGTACGGCTGTCATCGATTATCAAAGAATATATTAACCGCGCGCTTTCCTTATCATTATAGTATACTAATTAATTAGACCTTCTCGTATTTATTATTTGATTTCTCTGGATAGCAAAAGTATATATTTTCATTACGAAGCAAAGTTTTGCGATTTAGCAAGTTACTCGTTGGTTCTATAACAGAGAGAAAATTTAAGTGTATATTTTAATTAATTAACTAAGTACACTCATTTACGAATGAAAACCAATGATCAACTAAGCATCTCTAAATTCTTATAAGGCTAAGGTTCGCACGGCGGAAATTATATGAGCTATGTATGCTTGATATTTCCCTGCGCGTGCAAATCTGAAATAAGAAATGCTAAGGAGAACTAAGATGACCAACTCTGATCGAATAACTGTTTACTTATACTTTTCCCAGAACGAAACTCATACAAACGCTAAGTCTGCATTAAGATTCCTTTTGTACCATTTCTAAAAACACCGAAATAGAATCACGAGCGCCCTCTCGGGTAAGTACACACTAATGAATTTAAATGTTATTCAATTAATGCACATGAATTATTCACCAAAAGAATGGTAATGTGGAAAGAATGCCAGACTCTGCCAAGTATTCGAGACGTCTAATTAATTACATTTACTATATTACGAATATTTTGCTTAAATGGCTAACTTTAATTTATATTCTCATTTTTACGGATAATTAAAAAGTTTTTTAACGTTTTCCTTTTCCGCCTCTCTGTACATTGTATTATAGGAGAAGGTATGACCCTAATTTCCGTAAATCTTCGTAATTGTAAATGAGGCTGTCGTCAAGAAGTTTTCCTTCGCGCCTCGTTCTAGAGACCTCTCACTAACGTCATATCCGCTTCCTCGTACAGGACTAGTTCAACTAGTAGGAAATAGACTTGTCGCCTTCATTCTCGTAGTTTGATAGGACAAAGGAAGTTTAAGCAAATAGGTTATAAAGTCATTCAAAATTTCTTTTTTTCTATTAGAGATCAATACAATATTCGAGCTAGATAATCTAGTTTCCGTTTAATTTGTTATAACCGCTCCTCTAGCTTATAGAACAGCCTTTGATTAAATTCGTCAACTAAAATACATCTTGATAACTCAATGGTTGGAGCAGCGGCTCAATAAGTGGAAAATTGTGGGTTTGAGTGCGATCTATTGCAATTGACATGTTTATTCAAGGATTAATTTACACTAGCAACGTAATTGCTTAAAAATAATTGTATAGAAATATATTACTACCGTGTTAGGTATTTAAGGCACTCGACAACCAGTGGTGGACTTACAGTTGGGGTCGCCGCACTCAAATTTACAAAAAGTCTGTCAAAAAGAACGTATTGTCAGCATAGTAAGTCGCTGAATACTTTAGAATCATGTCAAAGTAACAAGTTTATTTGCAGGAGTTTTCTAAGGTGAAATTGATGAATTGTTACTTTGACATATTGCTAAACTGGATACATATTTCTGTACTTAGAAATGTTGTCAATATTGTCAAAATTACACGCTACGATACGATAAAGAAAAATAAATTTAGTACACCATGAGTATATTGTCGATGTGTCGTAATAGGCGATTAAAGGTACTGTACTGAAGCCAAGTAGAACGGCTTCTCTCCAACATTTGCCAAACTCGCCAACCTAACGACCCAAATAGGCTTTCAAAAAATTTTGCGATAAACTAGCAGTACGCTGATGATGAATGCAGAAATGCAAGTTTCTGAACTCTGGTGTATTAAAAAACAAAGATAAAGTTATTATCATATTTAGGTATATGCAAGAATGAAAACAGCGCATAAACTGCTTCAGATGTTTTTTTTTTGTTCATAAAAAACAATAGTAGCCAGTTGCAAACCAGTTTAACAAACACATTTAATCTACGGCTTAATATACATTTATGTATACAAAAAAAACTACTTTAGTTTTGAAATCGCCAACGTAACTATCTGTAATAAAATGCTATACTTAAACTAAATTAAACAATATACATTTTACACGTCCCAAAGATCGAATTTTCCCAGGAATCCGATTCAATTTCAAGAGAGCCAACTTAGTTTTCGTTACGAATTTTCAATTTCACAAAAGCGGTTTGTAGAAACACTGGGGTGACAAATGAAATCTGCCAATATTGCATGTTGTCCCACCCAGACAAAAGCCGTCAGAGAGGCAAGCCCAAGAAAAAATGGCGTGACTATATGGTTTGTTTTTTGACAGAGTCAGGTCCTCGACAAAGTTTGGTCGGGATTGAAATGCGGCGAAAACTTTGGCCATGAGTGGCTCCATAGGCAATTGCTACTATTATGTATACTCGTAAGATGACGTCAGAATGAAATGCTTAAGTTTTGTTTTCTTATATACTAATTAAGTGTTTGTTGACACTCGTGTTATTTGTGTTATTTACATTTCTACATTTGTCCTGAAACAAATTATATAGAGAAAAGATTTGCATTTATGTTTTTTTGTATATTATACCGTCTATACTACCGCCTTGTGTATTTCTCTTTTGTTTGTAATTTTTTTCTTCCTGTGTTTAGTCTCTATCATTACTCTTAAGAGATCATGATGATGATTAGATCTTTTCAGATCATGTATCAAAATTCAACGTCCAGGTTTATTGCATTGCAATAATAATCTTACAACTAAGCTTTTATATTCATACGCTATCTGTATGATGAAGTAATAATACCGAGAGCATAAAAACATGCCAAATATTGTTTGTTACCTGATCAAATAAATTCATTTCGTTATAAGATAACTGTAGTAGATGACTCGTAGCTCTATATAACCATAATAATGTGCCAAGGGCTATATAAACTCCTATGAAATAGTTTCATTATCCTAAAAGGTTCGCACTTTGGTTCGTAGCACACAACGGAAACAAATATAGTCAACAATTTGTGATTCCCAAAATGGATAAATTCGTTCGACAAAGTTAAGTCACCATTGTTTATTTAATTTTGTAGAGTAATCTAATCTCTCTATCTATTTATCTTTTGTAGAGAATTGCAAGCCTTTTCTCATACACTTACTTTTTAATGATGTAAGTATTTTAAAGGAGGTAGCTTTTATGGTAAAGTTTTTAAATGATTCCATATAAGCTATAATATATGGGGTGGTGGGATCTACCTCCTAGTGGTCTACCCTGGGCAACGGCATCTTTGGTTTTCTAACCAATGATGACGGCTAACAGATCCCTCTGCTGTGGTGGTAGGCTTCGTAAGAGGCTGCCTGGATGCTACCACCCTCCTGCCGGAGTCCAGCGCCAAACAGTTTTTCTGTGTTCCGCTGGTGTGTGGGAGAACCAGTACCTCTGGGTAAGCTCGCTCCATCTTCGGCTTCTTCTTAACCGTATAGTTAAGTATGTAGTCAAGAGCAATCCCATTATTTATATAAAAAAAGCTAGGAAACATTTAAAATCTTTACCACGGGTGTTGCCATTATCACTACACTTAACGCTTTATGCAAAGATGGCAAATTGAAGATGACGTTGCTGCTAGTTTTGTCCTGGCAGTCTTTCTTTAGTCGCCTCTTACGACACCTATAGGAGTATTTAAGACCAGCACACACGATACGGCATTTCATCGTTACAGGTAGAAAACTCAACTGCAGAAAAATGAGGACCGCATAATGCAAACATGTGCACGCTTTGAAAATATCACGGATCATATAAAGGACGAGACAAGCGAGATAAAATCGCTGCGATTTTTGTCGGCAACATTTCGACGGGTTGGTCCCATGGTGTAGACAAGGGGACACCCACTTTGTCTGCATCACGGGAATAATTCACCAAACGTACTTTATGTCTAGTTAACCGCATTGGGTAACTCAGCTTAATCAGAAACATTTAGTTTACTTCTGCAAGGTATTATGACGCACTTTTACGTCTTCCATAATTTCATCCTACCACTGCTGATTTAATTGTGGACTAGTGCCGAAAAGCAAAAAACTCTTGTCACTAAATTCTCTTTCTACATTAATATCTTTACGAGAAATTGTATTCCAACCCAAGCTAAAGACTCAATATTATTTTAATTGTTTAAGTAAACATTGCCTCGCTCGCTCACCGTTATAATATGACAAGTTCAACAGGTCATTTGAAAACATTTACGTTCCGATGAAGATTAGTTTCTATCTTACAATTTCAATAAAATTTACAGCGGATTTTAAGTAGACGGGACGTAAATATGTTTGCGCAGAGTCCTACGTTAGATTCGCTGCCCGTTGATATATTGGTCCGCTCGCCACGCAGCCGCTGTCTGGCTTCGTAATAAATTTTGTGACAAACAATATTCCAGCCTTTGTCTGGCGCGGACGAGCTCGATCGACTTTACAATATACCAGGAGGAGAAAGGAGACCAGGTGCTTGTATTTCGTGCCTATTCAAAGGTATTAAGATTTATTCCACCAGCCATAGTTGAGAGAAGAACGCAAAAAGTCAGCTTGCTATATTTACCGAGCATCCTATATCTTAGGTTAATATTTTGTTAGAGCTAATTAAATATTGTAAACAAAGCAAAACATGTGTAGAGACCTTGGTAGTACGGTTCATATTGCATTGATATCAAGTAATTTATAACAAACTAACTGTTCTTGTGGTTTCGTACACCTGAAATTTGAATTTAAAACTCTCCCACACTGCCCTAATATGAAAGAAAGCGGCTAAGCCACAAAAGTGAATTTCGAGAAAACAGCGAAAAACGTTTAAAATCTGTTTGAAAAAGTGTTACTTAGCCGCTTAAACCCTTACGCTATCTCAGTAACTAATAGACGGAAAAATATAATTCCAAGATTAGTCGATAGAGCATCGTCTACTTAGTTAAGAGGTAACAAAAGCTTAAAAAGCCGCTAAAGTCACTTAGCCGCCTTCTTTCATATCAGGGCAGCACAGGAACCGTGAATTCTTCGGGGATAAACAGTAGCCTATGTTTAATTTCATCTAAGCCCGTTCTGCCATTTTGGCGTGATGTAGTAACACATCCATTCAAACTTTCGAATTAATACTATTAGTAATAAGGATTTCCACAATTTTATCAAAACATTCTGCCGTAAAAACTAAATTGAATAATTCGTGATCCAGTCGGAATAAAAAACGAATTTCATGGCCCATAGTCGATACCCTTGGTGATATTGGGAAGCAGTAAGTAGCACCTTCATGAATTGGCCATTCTGCCCTCCATAAATATAGGGTTTCCATCATAATAAATAGTAGCATGATATTTTTGTGAATAACCAAACCTTACTTGATATTTTTATATATGGATAAAACTCTGACAGTATTTACCAAAGCATGGTATGCTGAAGCTACGGGAGAAAGTATAGAACCTCGTATATTAAAGAAAACAAAAAAACTGGAAATACTAGTCAGAGGTAAAGAGTTTTAAAATATTCGTAAATAGTTTTCACAAATAAAGGTAACAGTAATACCATTCCTCGAATTTCAATATCTGAAGGGAACCGATAGAATCTTTTCAGCGATTTTATTTCTAGTGTTAATTTAAAATAAAATTCTTTGTTTAAAAATCTTGACGCTCTATTCATTGAGCTAGAACATATTTTTTGTGTCGACGAATTTATTCAAGGCTTTAGGGAAAGCTTTAGGGTGAAAGCCAGTGGAGTTTCAGCAATGATTTTTATTATTACCTTAAATTTTTGTAACAAATATTTATCTATCGATGGAGATGAAACAGCTCTTTACATGATTTCAAACTTATTTTAGTTGAATTCATGAGTGAGGTTTTAACGGGGTCTGCTCGCTGTAGGTTTCGTGCCCACTTTGGACATTCTGGCCCTACTAGACTAGCTACATGTAGGATCATGGTCGAGATTTCCCTAACTAAAAGCCCCTAAGAGATTAAGTGCTACTGGAACAAAGTATCTTAACTTGATGTAGGTATATGTCGCAGCCGTATAGTATACGCCGTAACTAATACGAACGGGCGCGCCAGATTGAAAAACTTAACTGTTATGCAAATAGGCTAGCTCACTTCAAAATACAATAAATTGAATGAAATTTTCGACTGCCTGAGGTGGGACTCGAACACACAACCTTCCGCTTACCGGGCGACTGTTTTATCTAATAGAGCCACCCAGAAATTTGAAGATTTTTTTACATTATCCACTATTTTGCCACTACTGCAAGCTTCACGATCACAGAACAACTACTGAAAGATCATAAAAATATAGATCAGTAAATCAAATCTTTGTTTTTAAATATTTGTACACACAACGGCAGGTCAACCTACCCAAAAAGTTAAAGGTCATTGAATTGATTTTTAACTTTAAGTCCAACAAGTAGAGGTCAATATTAATTGAGAAAATTTGACGTTTTGTGGTAGGTTGACGTGCTGTTGTCTGTACAAAGAACAACATGTGCACAGCTTTAATAACAGTGTCCCTAATGATTGTAACGACGACGACGACGATCCGTGGGTAGGCCCCCCACCAGGTGGACCGACGATCTGACGAAGGTCGCGGGGAGCCGTTGGATGCGAGTGGCGCGGGTTCGATCGTTGTGGAGATCCTTGGGGGAGGCCTATGTCCAGCTGTGGACGTCAATTGGCTGAGATGATGGATGATGATGATGATGATAATAATGTTTCTAATAAAAGTTTGTGTTACATATATGTTACGATCGTTAAGAGTTTAAAAAACCAGTAATTTCAGCTCGCACTATCTCTTTGTTAGCTAAAATGACTGTAAAATGTCAACATTCCCTGGGATTCACCTGTGTATTCGCACGAAGCTTGGCTGAGGCCAGAGAATCCGCACATAAACCTAGTATAGTGCCCACTGGGAATGTTGACGCAAAATACTCCTCCCGGCTATTCCAAAGATGCAAATGCGATAGTGGAATTTACCGTTGAATACCAATACACACTTTGCACTATTCATCTCGAAGCTCAATATAGACCTTAGCCTGACTGAACGGAGATCTTTAGATATTCTTTCGGAATATTTTGACTTTATTGACTATGCTATATAAAGGTGATTTTATAGTAAGAAAAAATTGTTTTGGTTTCTACATTTATAGTAATATTACAAAGAGGAAAGATTTGTATTTTTGTATGATAGTATACTCAACAACTACTAAACCGATTCTGGTGAAATTCGGTATATACAGATTTCATAGATTGAGCCCTCAAAAAGGTCATAGTTTTCATCCCTGAAAAAAGTGTCAAATGTTGTATGGGCAATCAATAATTTCTATAGGGATTTTTATAAAATTGTGTGAAGTTTAAGACTCTTTAATTTTATGACGTATATTTTTCAAAATGTTTACTAGTTATTCTGCAATTCGAGGCGTAGATGAATCCAGCAAAATTAAAATCATCGAAATCTGTACTGCCGCTTTTGATTTAAGTGGTTCAACCAACCCGACTTTATACTGATTTTATATATAAATAAATAAATAAATAAATATTTTTAAGACATGCCACACCGGGCCACACAGAGCCATCTAGTCCCAAATTAAGGTACTATTAAGTACCCTGTCGTATGGGGTACTAGACAACCGATAAACTTACTTATATAATTTTTTTTTTTGTAAATAGATACTTATAATACATAGAAAATACCCAGACCAGTACACACAGATATGTTCATGCACACAAATATTTGTACTGTGCGGGGATCGAACCCGCGACCCATGGCTCAGAAGCAGCGTTAACTACCGTTGATCCAAATGGTCGTCAATCCAATATATGTGTACCTACTATAGGTAGGCATAATAATTACATTATAGTATACAGTAAAGGAATTTAAATCATTAGCAGATTTACGAAAATAAAATAATTTTAATTTTAATCGTAAGTTTATTTGATAAATTAGGATCTTCCTAGTCAGCATCAAGGTTTTCCCTAAATATTGCACAGTTCAAATTAGTAGTACTATAGATTGATTTACGAAACCTTCAGAGCGGCACCCACGAGTATATTGTGCGCGTCAAGCGTGTTGGTACGCCCTCTAGTGACTCAGCGTTGCCGACCGGAGCCTTAGGCTGACGATCCAGTAGAAAATTGGCATTAGTTAATAACGGATAAGCTACAAAATTTATAAAATATATTTCCCCTGTAGTAAGACAAAGACAAAAACCTGTCGTCTCTAGGACAGGAGCGTAACAACATCAACAACAAAACTTAAAACGACAATAGCAGATCGGCTATGAAGAATCAACATTTCTCAGGTACTTTAAATTAAGAAATGCTTATCAACGACGACCATTTCCATCAGTGGCATAAACGCTGCTTCTGGGCCATGGGTCGCGGGTTCGCGAGAGCACAGTACAAATATTTTTGTGCATGAACATGTCTGTTTTTACTGGTCTGAGTGTTTTTCTATACATAAAATATATATAAGTTTATCGGTTGTCTATTACCCCATACACGAAGCTACTTAATAGTAGCTTAATTTGGGACTAGATTGCTCTGTGTAGGCCCAGCGTAACTTGTCTTAAATATTATTATTATTTTTATAATTTACGATAAAATTATGTAAAGTATTTGTTGGAGTCAGAAGTATTCTTGGCTCTCATTCGGATTCAAGCTACGAATAATTTTTTTTTTAAATCCAATTCAATGTCTTATTAAAAACTCTTTCGAATTCAAGCTACGAATAAATTTTCTTGAAAAAAGCTATTACTAAATCTTATTAAAAACTTTGTGCAACTTATTTCATCACAGCTAAGATATACAATGCTAGCAAAAGGCATTTGATTTTCACTTACATCTGTAGCCTTAGCTAGCAATATATATACCCATCACTGGTAAAAAGGTTTTAGCCTTACGATAGTGCTGAACCGAATCATAGACAAACAATTGAATTCTGTACATAGTATAGTTATTTTCCATCTCCCACTTCAGATGTTAGAGGTCAAACTTAAGTTAATTTGCTATACCTATATATTTTTAAACACACTGTCTATCTACTCATATTATGTGAAAAAATAAACTATAAGCGTATAAAACAAATATAAACTACCTATTAAGCGTACTCATAGATTTTTTGGTTTTTGTTTGAACGGATTACCAATACGTTGTAAATATAAATAACAATGTAAATAAAAAAAACTCTTGTTTGTGGATTAACATTAGGTATTTATGCTATTAAGCTGTAAAATACAATTTTTAATTGATGCTTAGTACAAATATGACAGACACGGCAAGTTTAGAAAAAATATTCAGTTTACTCCTACAAAACATTTTAAGCTTACTCATTTGTGTTGCTCATAATTGGATTGATTTTCTGAGAGAAAGAGAAGGAGAAGCATTAAGAAATAAATAGACATCAAAATTGTAAATTGGAATATAAAACTTTTATGGCAATATTATTACCAACTTAAATCACATTACTAGCAATCAAATACCTCAACCCCAATAGGAAGTCTTTAAGAATTTGAAATATAGATTCAAATGTTTTAACAGCGACAACGTTCAATCTTTGGCTAGCCGCCGTGAACAAAGGGATCACATGCTTTTATATAAAATCATAAACTATGAAGTTGACTGTCCGTACTTACTAAATAAAATAGCTTTTAAGTGATCCAGGCCTCGAGCCCGACAGGTGAGTAATTTTGCTACCTTCGCTACACCACTATGTAGGACTAGATATAGGAAAAATAGTTTTATCATAAGAGCTACAAATAAATACAATGCGAATCTTAGTCACATTGACATATTTCATGTGGGGATGACGAGGTTTCGCCAACTTTTGAAATCTTCTCGGGATTAACCAGATTCCGAGTCATATTAATTAAAAGTTATGTTTAATATTTAATAGTTATTAGTTCCATAGACAAGTAGTTATAATAGTTTAAGTTTAAGCGATTTTCTGATGCGTTTGTCTCCGTATCAACATTTTATGTATTAATTAGCCTAGAAAACTTTAAATGCTAATGTATTATTAAGTAAATTTAAGTCTAATGTAATAAAATAAAGCTGTATGTTTTCTTAATAAAGATAAAATAAAATAAATAAAATAAGTCTTAAACGCCGCATTGAGAAATATAGTATTAAACTGATAGTAGTCTTTAAACTATCACGAGTTTGTAGTTAGGGCATAGACCTTCTCTATTCCCCATTAATCGCCGCTATGCGTGCACTTAGGGCTTTCAGACTTCCATTGAGTTTCAGACAATATTATCTTACTTAGGCATTATATCGTAAAGCTGTATTACTTTAAGAATTATTAGGCTTATCAAACCTTACGACGCCCACTCCAGCGGCTTCTCGAGGCCTTTACCAGATTGTCGTCGACATATGAGAGGGGGGGGTAAATTGGCGATCCATGCTTGTCAACCGGGGTTGTTATTTCAATTTGACAAATGGTCGAAAACAGACGCTTCTGTCTGTCTTCTTCTAGTAGCACTAAGTTACCTCTTACGACATCCATTGGAAAATAAGGACTCTAACATGTGCCGGCAACGTGTGATATGTATGTTTGCTCTAAAATAAAAACCACATTTCATTCGGCTCAGCAATTAGATTCGGTTCCTGATTACAAGCGCGGCAACCCTACCCAACGTGGTATACGGTCGCATCCAGCACAAGTTACTGCATATGCCTGGCTGAGTACACGTCTAGATAACAATGATATTTTGGCCCAAACATGCCTTCGTGGCTGGCAGTAAATAAATACAAGGACATCCATGATCACGGCTGCTGAATGCCACTACAAAGGTTTCCAGGATAAAAGCAAATGGACGCAAGAACATTATAAGACAATCTTTTTAATTTTTCAACCAAAATTCCAAATAAAGCAGTACATTGAAATCTCTTATAAGCAAACCTAATGCCTGAAAGAAGTTTAAACACATTCCTTCCAGAGGTATGCATAAACAACTCCAATATAATTTGAGTATTCATACAAAATACAAAATCTATGGAAGCGTTGCATGTAGACAGCTCGTAAAATGTCTGGTGTCAGCAACCCCACTGTTGACGTAGCTCCTTAGTTTTGAATTGACCGGTAAGTTACATATAAAAACAGTCTTGTTTAAATTACCAACAATTGTTTCAGTTCCGCTGTGATCACGAAGCTTGCATTGCAAAAAATTAAATACATGGTACATCCATGTTAGGAATCCAGAAACAACTCTGATATTGACCATAAATGTTTGAAATAGTTTAAAATTAACTTCAAACGCAGTACATTGCCATGTTTTAAAATGTTTGACTTTTGATACCCTCATCAAAAGTTCCCCGGAGTGGAGTTTATTAACGTAATTAACAATCGAGCCTAACGTACTCGTAACAATAGTACCTAGTCCAGCACTATTTGCGAGGTATACCTTCGATGACCTAAAGCAGCTTAGCACTTTCCTTTAAAGTTTTAGCCGCCATAGGAAGACTCAGACGATAAATACTGTAAGTGTATGACCATTCATTTTTACCATTTTAGCACGAACAAATGTAATAGATCTATATTGAAACCTACTTTGTTACCCACAGTGGAAAAATGACTCCCGCAAAGTATACTAACTTTACTAAAAAAAGTTTTTATGTGTTAAACAAAGAATTTACCATTTTCATCAATAAATTGCAAAATATAAAATTTCCGTGAAATATACTTTATAACTAAGTACGTTCGGCCGCCATATTTTAGTAAATTATAAGAACAAAAGACGTGTTTAACGGGAAACAATTCAGTCTGAATAATACGTTAATGAGGCCCGTGTTTAAACCTTTGAGCATAATTTTGTAATGACCTTTTGTCTCGCGTAATTTGGTGTTCATTATTAAGGATACAGTGTACTGCTATGATGCAATATTGTGGCCATTATTTTGAACCTACAAATCTAACTCAAATTTATAACGAACTGCCGCAACATGAATACAAAATGCAAAACGCTATTCGAGAAAAACAAACATTGATCGGAACACCTCATAAACCCGTTAGCTCCCCGTTTTAATACAAATATTCGTCACGCATGTTTAATGCGTTCACGGATTGAACCTTTCGCACTCGAATTTGCATTCAAACGAGATGAGGCCGAAAACAAAATGAAAAGTAATTTAGGACATCAACATTCGCTATTTAAAATTCTTAGAGTCATCTCTAACGGTACCTGAATCCAAATCGAGTGACAAGTAACATGTTTCAACTCCGGGCGCGATCACATTCATCATGCGAGTAATGTTCACTGTCGGGACACACGAATATATTGAAAAATTAAATAGCATTACCATTTCATAAGCCTTACTGTGCGCGAGAACCGTAATAACGTTTAACGATTCAATTCTCTTTTATAATAAAAAGAAGATTTTCGCAACCTCTCCCGCAATTCTGATTGAGTTACCGCTTGCGTACGCGGTTAGTGCTAACCTCGCGGACACGTGACTCAGGTGGAGTCTGATCACGTCTCACGTCAAAGTAGTAAAATAATAAAACTTTATCCTTCACGTCAACGTTTTGAATAAAATGCAAAACGTGTCTGGGATGCAGCCAAAACGGCTCGGTGCGCCTCGGGCTGTGGCTTACTCTCGCTTGAAAAATCGCCGATTGGGAATTTGTTCATTGGGTGCGGCGGCACAAGAACGATTTAATGGGCGATAACGCTTAAATTATTGCCATTATTTTGGTCTCCTTGCTGCTTAGAAGTCACCACCAAATCAATCTAAATAAACGATCTGAAATTTTACAGCAATATTTTATGGCCTACATTATTCTAAACCTTTAGCTTTATAAGTAAATGAATAAAGAGATAATTTTGTGATTAATATTACATTTACTTTTTATTTTAATTTAACCGTTGCCGTCATTTCTTAAGTACGCAGGTGACTTTTAAGAAAATGTACCTATATTAATAGTAGTGATGTAATCATCTAGACACCTTCCATAATAAATATGTTAGTACACATTCACTCAGGTACAAAAAAATATATAGCTGTCCAATCATCAATTTTGAATTGCATCGCTTTGCTACCGACTGAAAGGTGCCAAAGGAAGAGCGAACTGCACGAGCGCTCGTCGTCGAGAGCTTGTTTACTTAAAATAATATTCCGCGCCGACTCCAAATCCACTCCTTATCCTTGCGTATTATTAAATAAAATCCTCGCTTCTAATGTATCTTCTACAGCGTATCGCGAACTACCACAAGCCCAACTATCTAAACAAAGAACCATCGGCTTTTTCGTTATTCACGCTCATTTATATCAGTTTTGGCCAGTTAGTTCTTTATCGGTTCGGGTACGAAGGGGCATTTCTGTGGGTTGCCCGCGCTCGCCCAACTTGGAATATAAATTTGGCTGCGAGCCTCGTTGTTTGTCCGACAATAGGCATGGTTGCCAACATAAATTATCGGACAACATTCGTCTCGAGTTTACCAACAACGATCGCCCAATATTTACATAGTAGGTATACGGCATTGATGGATTCGCATTGAGCGTTCCGAATTCTTTCTCCGTGATTCTGATAGGATTTATTTTTATTGCTTCGTTCCATAAATTACGGTAGATTTGGATTTACGGCTAAAAAATGTATGAGGTTGTGTGCTAGATTCAATTACGGCAACAATCAATATACATAGTACACACACACATATATTATAGTTATGTCTACTTGCAACAAAAAATAAAACAATTATATATTTCTAATGCACTGCTCCTTATAAAAACCCTCAAAAAAATAAGACTTGTACTGTTTTGTAAGTTAGTTTCTTTAATTGACATGTAAATGGTTTTTAAAAAACCAATGTCTTAATAAATAGCAAGTAGACAGCTTAGCAAACTCATAGCAACAAATAGAGCAAACATAATAATTTCCTACAATTTCAATACCATTTCTCAAAATGCGAAGAACAGCATCTTATTTATAGAAGTTGTCGGAGTGAAGAAATGATGCATTGTCGCGCATCGCACAATCCCAAGGCGGGGATTAAAGCCTTTGTAAAGACGCCTGGAAAACTGGAAAGAAGCTTACGCTCAGTATTGAATAGAGCATCGTAAAACATGTGCGAAAAACATACTATACGAGTATACCCACGTGACGTGGAACCAGATTAAGGAAACTGTGCTAAAGTTGTGGAAAACATATTCAAAACACCAATACTACAAATACCTGTCAAGTTCTTAAATCTGTTCATTTTTGCAGCGAAAATTTCAGACATAATAATATTAACGAGGGCTTACAATATATGAATACTATTTTACAATTCTATATATTTGGCCAGAAAACAGGGTTTCTTAAAGTCTTCACTTAGGGATCCGTAGCATAATATATATCAGGGGTCCGTAGAATGAACATCGCAGATGACATTGCCTTAACAAACACAATCCCACTATTTAACATTCTCTTCGAGGTTAAATTACAGCACCCTTTTCACTAACTTAGTAGTAAGTTTAATAAAAGTACTTTTTAGTATATAAACTTGAAAAATTTTGTCTTAGGCGGGACTCGAACCCGCATCTCCTCGCATGCCGGGCGGGCGCCATACCATTAGGCCACCGAGACACTGCGACACGGCGCGAATTTTTCAAGCATATTCTTACGCTGTGAGCCAGCGTTGTTTTTTTCAAGTTTATATACTGATATTATAAGTGCAATTAAGTTGCTAAAATATCAAATAAAGTATATAAATAGCTGTTTCATCTTAACTGACTGTCAAACATCTGCAAAGATGTTTCTTTCGGGTGTTAAGGGTGCAAACTCCTAACATTTGATGAAACAACGCTGGCTCTCAGCGTAAGAATATGCTAGAAAAATTCGCGCCGTGTCGCAGTGTCTCGGTGGGTCTAATGGTATGGCGCCAGCCCGGCATGCGAGGAGATGCGGGTTCGAGTCCCGCCTGAGACAAAATTTTTCAAGTTTATATACTGATATTATAAGTGCAATTAAGTTGCTAAAATATCAAATAAAGTATAAAAGTACTTTTTATTAAGATTATTTATATAATAATACATTATTATAACTGGGCTATTCACCAGAGAAAAGGTCTGCTTATGCTGCTAAACGGATGATATTCCTAACTTATAAAGTTTAGTTTAATTTTTAAAACTTAACGATGAATATTTAATAATGGTAACTTCCTTAAGCCAGCAAAACGATGTTTCTGTAAAAGTCCTCTAATAAAAGCAAGTCGTTAAGCCAAGATTGGTTGAACAACTCCGACAACTAGGTTGGCAACACGCCAAGATCAACCCACCAGCAGATTGCCAACATGGTGCGCTATGGCCCAAAACACCCTAGGTTATTAGGTAAACTTCTAAATGTTGTAATATATTGTGAGTATACCTGTCTTCTACCTGCTTGGTAGATTGATAATATCAATCTTGAGGAAGGCGAAAGGTTGCGGGAAGTACCTGGGAACATATAATGAAGTCAGAATTGAACTAAACTACATAGTTAACTCAAAGGTACTGTATTCCTGGCTCTAGTTGTGGTGGTCTAAGATTCCTTCGGTTCTACGTTTTAAAAGCGCGATTGGTCTGGCGCAATCTATACTAATATTATAAAGCTGAAGAGTCTGTTTGTTTGTTTGAACGCGCTAATCTCAGGAAGTACTAGTTCGAATTGAAAAAATATTTTTGTGTTGGATAGTCCGTTTATGGAGAAAGGCTTTAGGCTATATAACATCACGCTGCGACCAATAGTAGCGAAGCATTAGTGAAAAAGGTCGCAATAATAATCGCGACCATAATAAAAGAAATTGACGCGGACGAAGTCGCGGGCAACAGCTGGTATTTAATAATTTTGTTGTTTACTTGAACAAATAATATTATCGTTTCCCGTATTTCATATTTATTTATTCACTTGTTACATAATATTATATAATTTAGCAGAAAATTCTAATCGTATTGTCCCATGTCTCATGCCTCTCAGAACGATGATTCATAATCTATACTTAACAAGAAAAGCCTCCTATACGAGCAAATTACATTTCGAGACATAAGTTCTCATCTTGGCATTAAATCGAAATGCTGAGTAGGGTTCGCGCTTAATCGTACAAGATATTACAATAGTAAGACCCTCATCAATAACTCAGTCACACATCTGTACTTTCCAAATAGATTTTGGTTATTTTACATATAAATTAATATTAAGACGAATGGTTTTTTACTGAATATTGACATTCAAATGTTAATACACAGACAAGTATTTTAAATTATTTTAAATTTTAATTTTAAATTATAAACGAAAACTAAACAACGTCAATAATTGTAGAACAAAAGCTTTAGGCTATACTACTTCTGTTTCTTATCGTATGATTATCCTTCGAGGATGGTCTCGTGTTAGAGTTTTTCAAGCTGCCTTTGCAGGCCTCTGACGATATTACGTATTTTAACAAGTTCTATCTTGCCGCAGAAACTGGAACCAACAGTATATCGTGCCTTATTTCCGAAGCACAACAATAGCTCCCCCGAACAATTCCAGACGCATGTCATTTAAGTAAAGATTGTTCGATTGATCGTTTATTAAAGTGACCTGGAATCGAAACCGCAAAGCTTGCCTAGTAAGCCGAACACCAACCCACCACGCCAACTGGGTCGGCCATACCTACTGAATATTGGGATGGTGTCATCAATGTGGATTCTAAGACAGTATTTATTGCTCGGTCTTCTTCGGCCTTTGTACTGGTATCATTAATATGACGGATACTCGTATGACGGCACTCGGCTGGCTGGCGTTGGGCTCAGCTCAATGACGGCCCGCCCACATAAGCCCCGCTGCGCAGTCTATAGACCCACGCCTCATTAAATTTTGTTTGAATAGAGGGATGAACCGTACGTACTTGGTCAGACAGGTGGTAGCGACAGCAAATAAAACGCATCATTATATTATGTGAGTACAAAAGTAACTGTAATACGTATGGAGAGAACAATGTTTGGTGTTCCTACGACATAGAGTCAGTAATGAGGAAATCACTAGGAGAACTAAGATCATCATAATCGAAATCGCTCGAAAAATTGCCGAGCTGAAGTGGCAGAGGGTGAAGTCGCATAGTAAGAAGAGCGCATAGGCGCTGCGTAATAGGCGATCGATGGATATCGATCCGTAAATGCGGAACTACTGGGCCTTAAGGCGGAAAGGCTGTAGAATGGCGTCAGCGCACCGGGTGACGAACTAGCGAAGGTAGCGGGAAGCCGTTGGATGCGAGAAGCGCGGTACTACCGGTCGTCGTGTAGATTCTTAAGGGAGGCCTTTGTCCTACAGTGGGTATCGTTTGGCTGACAAATGATGATGACATATGTTGTCAGTGTAGGTATGTGTGTCTGACCAATCCCCGATGCCAAAATGTTCTCGTTACAACACGAATGGACCGAGTTTTAAAGCGATTATTCCTCTAAACTTGAGTGGCAGTTATGCCTTCTATAACTGTCTTGTGCAGATTAGTCCAGTCGACTCCTGTTACTACTGTGTTATCATCGGTCCATCTTTTAGCCTTTTTTTAACCGGTCAGAGATATGCTAGCTTCAATTTAGTTTTGACGACAGCATGTAGACATAGAGCACATCCACTTGTCCATAAAAGTCAAATGTCCCTCGATTCGAATTCGAATTGCAACTTAAAGCTATACTCCAATGTAACGTTAAAACAGTTAACATTACATGGTAGGTTGAAGAGCCTTTCACTATGTTTTGTTTTGAACTATAACAATTTTTCGGCATACAACCAGTTACTTTGCACTTTTTCAAATAAACTTTCTAGATTTCATTCGACTCGCATTTGATTCGGATGTTTTTTTACGCAGCCTTTAAAACCTACTCACTAGATTTACTATTTTAGGGATTTTTACTAGATTAGAATGCTGACTTTATGATGCAATGACGTTGCAGTAGTTTTAATCCGCAGTAAAACGAAATAAGTTCTTAACTTGTACAAATGTTTTACGTTACTTTTAGAACCATTTTATTTCATTGATGGGCATACCTAGCTATAATTAGGATTTTACAGCATTTGACTGGATTAACCCGGGATACAGGCAACGAAAGTTTCGAATTTTCAATTATTGCTCGGGTCTACGATCAGCAAGCCGCATTTGGCAAGCGTGGTGATTATGCCCGTACCATCATTGCTATAGTGACTTGAATTGGATATATAGTATGAATGTATGTATGGTATATATACCTATATGAAAACCTTTGCCCTGCAGTGGAAGGATTTAGGCCATAACAGTTACTTTACCCGGTATCCGGGGTTAAATGTATACCGCTATTTACATTTCAAACTGACTATAATCATGTAAAGTGATAAAAAAAAAAACACTAATGTTCGTCGATGCCAAACAAGAAGTCATCGACAACAACCACAGTCCGCCTCATGGCAATCGTACTTCTACCGAGTCCGTGAAATTTTCGATAAAACAGTTTTCAAATATTTCTTAAGATTAATCGTCTGTCCGTACCTCGTGTAATACGAGCATCGGCTGAATAGTTCCAGGCGGGGTACGCAACAAACATCACCGCTCCATCACCGCACCCATCACGCGAGCAAACACAGTCACATCCACCATTCATTCATAACACACGCATGCATAGCACAATACAAAACACACTACGAGTATAGGTACTACACACAGCAACGTACATACAAGGATATCCGGAATTAAAAGGTACATAAGATTATATTCGTCA
Organism: Anania crocealis; assembly: GCA_949315895.1. Lineage (NCBI taxonomy): Eukaryota > Metazoa > Arthropoda > Insecta > Lepidoptera > Crambidae > Anania > Anania crocealis. Next base: position 7,617,903 of record OX438884.1, read on the forward strand.
TAGGTAGGTACGAGTATAACAGAATTTTGAAAGATTTTAGCCTGATCCATTGAATAGTTTAACAATGAAAAGTAAAGGTCATTATGTGACGTTTTGTGGTAGGTTGTCGTGCTATTGTCTGTACTTATAAAAACAATATTCGTTTTAAGTTATGTATAATACAGTATACGTATACAAAAAGCTTACTTAGCTACCTTATAGGATTCCATTTAAAATTATTAAGTGCTGGTGCTGATGATTTTGATTTTTAACATATTTTTAAGTCAAAGAAATAAGATTTAGAACTTATGTTTATTCTTTTATTAACACTTTCCAGAGGTACGTTTTTACCATTTATACTTTAGAAGAAAAAAGCTTAGGAAAATGCTCAGCTTAAGAAGTTATCATCTATGTTATGTATCATGATATTGAAATGAATGGAATTTAAATTGAAATAAAACCTATTATAATATATATTTAATTGTAGACATCTATCTATTGGTGCCACAGAGGAGGTTATGTGAAATGTATTCATATGAACGTATATAACACCATGGTTTCCGCAAAATATTACTTTATTTATTTACTCATATATAAACCAAATGATACGGATCATAAAAGCTTGACCAATAATATTGTATTATTTTCCATTTTGGGAAATTCATAATTAATTAATGCCAAGTCGTAGTGTTTGATTGCCTTTAGAAAGGGCGCCCTAACAGCACAAATGTAAAGCCTAGATAGCTCAGCTTACAATCGGAACTCGGTAAGCATTGAAATGCTTTCAATACGCTCGGCTATGCCGACGTCCGACGTAGTACAATACATGCCAATCTATGCAGGAATTTGGCTTGAAAGCTTCATCCACAAGCAAAGGAAAGCGGTTATCTCAAACTGACGAATATCAAAGTGAAATCTTCAACAAGATACATACTTCATCATCATTCTATAGAAGTTATATTGCTAGATGACATATATACGGGTATGACTATTACTCTGGTCAGTTTGCATTAAAAGGCTTTTTGCTATCTTAACCAGATCATAAGTCCTCCTGGTGGGGTACCTACGCTGCGTTTATCTATTCATGGTCACTACTCGAGAAACATACTTCCCTCTTATTATCTTCATAAGTCTCTGCAACACTTATCACCACTCTACTAGTAAGTAAAATAACATTCGTCACTCCGAAGCAGCCTCGCTTGGTTTACAGCCGAAGAACAATTGTAGTTCTGGGATCGGGATCGATAAATTGCGAAATACCTTTATTCTAGAAGGATTGTAGAAAAATGCTGCAGGCTGATGATATACTGAGTTTTTAAAACTCTTTGCCACCTCCTTGTTAATTAAAGTCTCCTTATGGTTGTCTGGAAGAGATCATTATTAGCTATGTGGTCGCCTGAATTGTACAGTTCTTTATATTTTTCTTTTATAAAGATTAACCCCAAGTTTTCTTAATTTCTGATCATAAGTATTTATGACCTGGCCGTTCTAGTGTGTTGTTGTGTGTAGATGGCTCGGTCTACAGTCCTCTGCGTTTACGCGTAGCGCGTGCGGCCGTCAAGGGCTGCGCTTTATTGACTACGGTACAGACATGCATGCACAGCAGTGTGCTGGTAACAAGCTTTGTGTGTGTCTCATTCAATCCGCAATCTTCTTCTAATCACTTAAGATGCTAAATGTTTTTGCAACTATTAAAACAACAATTGTTACCATATTTCTGAAATTTATAGAGGTATGACCTTATTGCTTTGTAGCACAACATTTTACAATATTCAGGTCATTTATTTAAAAAAAACATTAATGTCAGGTCTAAAATACCAACTCACTAAGTGGAATCAAACATTTAAAATAAGTACATCCTGATAAGAAAATAAGAAGATACTACAATGCGGGAAATTCTCGAAAGAATTGCACCTCATATAGATAACTTAATTGTACAATTATTTTTGTATACAAGTACATGAAATGAATAGCATCACCTCATCTCTTCCTGTGGGTGTCGTAAGAGGTGACTAAAGGACTCCTGCTAGAAGAAGACGGTCAATGGCATCGTCTCATCATCATTGGCAAAACTGCGATCGCCAACCCATCTACCATGGCAAAATCTTTTATTTTTTTGAGAGGCCTGCTTTTAGCAGTAGACTGACATAGGCTGGTGATGATGATAGTAACGGCCTATAATCTACCCACTGATCGGCTAAGACCTCCATCATTGAATTCAAGTTATTATAGCAATGATGGGTGCAGGCATAATCGACGCTTGCCAAATGCGGATTGGTGAGCACAAACCCGAGCAACGTTAGAAAATTCGAAGCTTTTTTTTTGTAGCTCGACCCGGGGTTCGAACCTGGGACCTCGAAATCATGGCCCGGTATTGAAACCAATTATACCAACGGGGTCATAAATAATTCAATTCAAGAACCATATTTATTTATAATGCGGTTATTATTATCTCTGGGCCAAAACTACAAAATGAAACACAATATGGATGTAGCAACGATAAACCTGACTCCACTCTCGTTCGGAGCCCTCAGACCGCGTGCAAATGCCAGCGCCTCGAAGGATGCCAATCGTGAATTACCACAGGCTATTGTTGCCAAACGTAAATTGCTAAGTGAAGTATACCACTTTACTTATTTGCCTATGATAGGGTATTCTCGGCGCGAGTAATAAGCGTCCTGACGAGTCAAGTGATCAACAAGTGACAAAATTGTTGTCTGCCGTTTAACAAAACAGTGCTCTTTTGTTTGTTAGGCTATATAATTTAAATTTGTTATTAATTAAGTTTGAAAAAAGTAAAAAAATATATAGAAGTAAAGGGATGAAAGGCTAAGAAAGTTAAGTTTTAGAACAATTTTTTTTCGTTACCCGTGTTGAGTTTCTTATACGTGATCATTGAGATTGCGATAGCGCCAAAATATCAAAAACGAATAAAAAACAAGTTACTTAGTAGAAAGCTCATAACAACTAACTGTTTAAATAAAAAATATGTACTATCAATCGTGCAAAACCAACCGATCAACTATGATTTTTGTTTGTAACACGTTTTATGGTACGTTCATAATAATTGATGGTTCAAACTGATAAATTATTCGATAAACTTACAACATTAACAATGTTGAACTTTTTACCATTTCCTAAAAACACAAAGGTGCTATGAACACATTGACTGTCATAATATTAACATTCAGTAAAATGCATCGTTGCGTACGCAATGTCAATATTTTTTTTGCAGCGAGCTTACCCCTTTTTGTTATTGTTAAATTAAATTAAACAGCACGTTTAATAATCCATCGAAATACGATAATAATTTATAAAGGCAATGAGCAATCCGGCAAACGTGTTTATATTAAAAGCTGTATTGGTTTTGGGCAATGAATCGGTCGACCGCTGAAATGAGAGCGGACACCGCGCACCGCCATTTTGCATATCGAGTGATTATTTTGTCCGTCGATGCGTTGCGGGCGCACAGCCTGATTTTATATTCATTTGTGTAGAGATTAACATAATAATGTTATTTTATCTATGCAGCGGTGGATTGCCGTTTACTCATTCAAATTGGTGGCCGCTCGCGCTAGAATTGCGTTAGTTCATTGAATCATGGATTGAAATGTTGATCGATTTGAATGAAAACAAACGAAACTTTGTATGCTCATTTAAAACAAGTTTTCCTTACTTAGTTTAGTCCTTTAACATTTACTTTATATACATATTAACATAAGCTTTTAGTTCTTAGAATGTATTTTGTACAATGCTGTATTTATTTCAAAGTTTCGAACGAAACATAAATAGTTGTACCTTTTTTTTAGAAGCGATACCATAAAATCCTAAAACAAGGTTATATCTGTTTGTTGCAGGTTAACATAAAGCTGATGCGCTTGCGCAAAATGCGACTACAACTGTCGCCAATTTGTCATTGACGCACCCACGACAAGAACCACCGAGTCAGCCATGCATCGCCGATTGTTCCTGCTGGCGGTCGCCACCTATATCTGTTAGTATTTTTAATCGTTTTTGTTATAGGTGTATTGATCTATGTATATCTACAGGGAGTCCCATAAAAGCGTGCCAAACATAATGAGATGTAGACTAATGAATGACCATTTATACAAAAAAAAAACTTTTGTTAAAGTATCACCATTTCAGAGATACGATTTTTTTCATATTTATTTTAAAATCTCCAATTTTGAGCCTATGGATATAGGATATAAACCTGCATACTTAAGTACAATATTTAACACTCTTACGTGCACATCTCTTCTGGCGCTACGTTGCGCTATGTCCTTAAGGTGTCAGTAGATAACAGCATTGACAGTCTGCTTAGAAAGAAGTATTAATTAAACACAAGATAAAAGGTTGCCAAAATTCCAACTGTTTGTATGCGACTGCTGTAAAACAAAAGTTAAGTCAGGTAGTGAAAAAGGGTCAAGACAGGCAATGTAATTTTTTAACATCTCTTAGAACTTGACCCAAGTAATAATTTTAATAATTTCAAAGTTATTCAGTTAGGTAATTATGCCTGATCGTTAAAAAGTGTAGTTTTAATTTAATTTTTAGAAAATCGTAGTTTGTTGTCTCCAGCCCCTTCGGTATAAAAATAGATGTTACTTAGTTTTGAACAGAAAATGTTATTAGTGTTATACCTTTCTGAAATCTCTATTAAGTAAGTAATTTATTTATGTAATGTGCAGCAGCAGCCCGGTATATATTTATTCACCACTGAAGGCCAAAGGTGAAGAAAATATTATTTATAAAAATCAAATCAAATATTTTTTTCTCAGGGATCCCTTAAAATTAATTAAGAAAATTTTGCTTCCTGAGATAGACCAATTCTTTAAGAATATTAGACAAGAAGAATAAGAAAAATATCTACTCATTTGTACACACAGCAACAAGAAATAGACTCAAAATTGGAGATTTTAAAATAAATATTTAAAAAATCGTATCTCTGAAAAGGTGATACTTTCACGAAAGTTTTTTTTTTGTATAAATGGTCATTCATTAGTCTATCATCTCATTTAGTTTGGCACGCTCTTTATGGGACACCCTGTATATAATAATGTGAACGTTTCTCGAAAGAAATCTCTAAAAATCTTTTACAATACTCAAACTGCGAGACGGAATATATTTCAACTATTACTTACTCATATTAACATTACATTTGTATGTGTATATTGTTTGTACCAAAACTATCATTTAACGAAACTCTTAGCCGGGACATTTAAAAAAATGCGTATCGAAAGTCCAAATAATTAATACCTACCACATAGGTACACTTAAGGGACACAATAAGGACCACGATAACTATCTAAGGTGGACTATCCCAAGCACTTGGTGGGAAATGGGCTGGAAGTAACGGGATAGCGACACGACCCCGCCTGAATTGTTGCCCACTTCCCAATACGAGAGTGCAATGTAAATTCCATTTTGGTACAGGTTTTATAGCGCAACTTTGCACAATTTTCAACTATTTCGCGCTGATACTTGTGTGGTTCGTTGCGAATTTTGTATACAGCCAACCAACTATAAATTGTGAACAAGTATAATTTTGCATTTACTCCTTTTATTGCCTTTACAAAAACTGCTGCAAAACAAAGTGCTTTTTCATCTTAACTGACTGTCAAACTTCTGCAAAGATGTTAGTTCTCCCGTGATCATGGCGCTTGCAACAGTGCCGAAATATCGGGAACTCATAAAAACTAAGGTACATGGTATAAACCCCGTATCAATTAACTCTAGTGATAGTGACCATGGAAGTTTAAATCAGTATATTCTGCAAAGATGTTTCTTTCAGGTGATAAGTGCAAACTCCTAACATTTAATGAAACAACGATGGCTTACAGCGATAAGAATATGCTTGAAAAATTGACGCCTGTGACGTAGTGTCTCGGTGGCTAAATTGGTGAAACGCCGCGGTTCTCATGCAAATGGCGTATGACAGCCTTTCTAACCTTTTTCCATGGTCTGTAATACTCACCTTTAGCTTTTATCGATACGGATTAGGTCAGGATGAAGCTACGCTTAATCCTTAATCGAGTACTTACGTTTACATGCCATTAAATTATTAATAGGAAAGATGGAGTGCATGTAAACAATGTTTTCATATCACAGATCATTTGCCAACCAATGGCACTGAAGTAACGTCGTTACGAGTTTTCTTTATCGTAACATTCCGCCACGAGCTCTACATAAAAATGTCGTATCTAAACTCCATGTTAGAATATATGTTTTATGATAAATCCCAACGAGATTTACTCGTCGATTTTCAGGGTAATGGCTATATTATCAGATATACCGGTTCTCAGCACCAGTGTTTTAAATTTACACTCCATTTTAAAGATATATTGCACTTATACAACACGGCTTTTGTGTAAGTCTATATTAGGAGTATGTAACTTCTTTGAATTTAACTGATAGGTAACCTGTAACTTCATATATTCGAATACAGTTTTTAATCAGAAGACTTATAAGACTCAAACACAACAAGTTTTTGTGTGCGACCAACATCAAAATAATAAAAGTCGAGTAATTACGGAGGTTTTGCATTATATGGCATGTAACATTTCGTTTTTTTTATTTCTGTTTCAGTTAAATGTAACTTATATTTTTTTAGCCTAGGTCGCATATCTATTAGTAAATAATCAAGACAGCGAGCGAGTGATATACAACGTAAATTAGCTCCACTGAAGCGCTTACTAAACGACAATTTTGTTTTATTCAGTCAGACACAGCTGCTACTAAATTGCTGGCCACTCGACTAAATACTCGTCAAGTCCCAAGTAGACTTATTAACTATCTTTTTCTTGAGGCTAGTAAGTTTGATTTTGATTAGCATGCTTTAAGGCTATTGGCAAATAGCCAATACTATGATTCATTTTTTTTTATTTATACCTCAAATCCAAATATAGGAAGCCACAAACAAAACACATAGGTAGTTTAATTTTTCAAATATTCTAGCTAAATTGCTCTAGTACGAGTAACGTTTGGTTTTCCCATATACGAGTATGAAGATAATCCAAACAACATCCTTTTTACTTAACATCACTATATAATAACTAAATCTAACGCCATTTTAAATATAACGTTACAGGTAGTTTAGTATCCGCCGACGGGCCTGTCTATGATGGAGGACAGCCGCCCGCGCCGAGCGCTGCGCCTGCGCCGGCGAACCACTTCATAACGCAGACCGTATACGGATTCCTCGACTTTACCACCACACTTGGCAACACTGTAATGGTGTTCTCCCCGCAATCCGCCCCACCACCAGGTCAATTTCTGAATATTTATTTATTTTAGACTTTCACGTTGCATTAAAAATATTAATTATAAAAACCAAACTTGAAGGACGTTAATATAAGTGGCGCAACGTGCATACAATTAGATATCTGCGATTCAACAATTCTGGGTTTATACATATATCGCACCCCGTCGAACCAGAACGCATCTGATTTTGTCTTTTCACTCAACTCATACTTAGATACAATTAAACATATACAAAACATCAGTAAATAAACTTGAAAAAAAATTTTTTTTTGGCTCAGGCGGGACTCGAAATCGCATCTCCTTGCCCCGCCTTAGACAAAAAATTTTAAGTTTATATACTGATATTATAAGTGCAATTAAGTTGCTAAAATATCAAGTAAAGTATATATACAAAACATAATTATTGCAGGTGACATAAACATTAACCTAATCACCAGACCAAATTAATCATCTTATGAAAATAGTAACAGGGCATCTTATCTAAACATGCTCTCTTCTCACGGTGTTTTACCAGGACACACGATCCCGACACGAAAAAATTAAATAGCTGTCTGGACCATTTTATGTTAAAAATTTAGAATTTAAGTTTATGACCCTATAGGTATGGCAGTCTTAGACACAGATATTACTGATCACGCTGCTGTTATCATGAGTAGTTCCAAAATTAAAAGAAATCATCAAGCACCAAGCACAAAAATTTTCACAAACTTTGAAGAGGCTACAAAGAAGCTCTTAAGCAAAAATTTTTCAAACCTACTACTTGAGACCGATCCAATACTGTGGTCGAACAACTGATTCATAAACTTACCGAATCCCTAGACGAAAGTACCAGAGTAAAAACTGTTTCAAATAGACAACGCAACATTAAGCCTTGGATATCTTGTGGCATATTGCGCTGCATTAGAAACAGGACCAGAATGCAACTTAATTTGAGATCTAACCCCGATAGTGTCATATTAAAAGTTACATATCTAAGATACCGTAATTCCTACAATATATTAATTTAAAAAACTTAAACGTAAGTACTAATCAGAACAACTTAACAATAACTTAAAAAATCCAAAAGCACTATGGGGGTCTAACCAGTATTAAGGAAATAACGCATCTTAACTCAAATAAAAGCAAAAGCAGTGATTTACTAGGTATTAAAAACTCGCCTATAGAATCTGTTAATGAAGCTAATACTTTCTTCGCAAATATCGGTAAGTGGCTTGCGGAATACATGTCTAACAGACCCACATCCTCCAATAGTAGTGTATTTACCCATACTACGTCTTCTCAACTATTCTCCTTTGTCCTCACGGACACTGATTCCATAGAAGTCGACGCTGTTCTTTCGAATTTAAAATCTGACAGTTCTCTAGGTTCGGACGGAATTCATATTAAATTCCTTAAAATGGCCCGACCTATTCTCGTAGTTCCCATTATTAGTCATTTAGCCAACCTTTGCTTTCAGAAAGGAATATTTCCAACCCTACTTAAAAAGTCTATCATTACACCAGTTCATAAAGGTGGAGATAAAAAAGATCTTAACAATTACAGACCTATCTCGGTTTTGTCTGTTATTTCAAAAATAATTGAGAGACTTATTAACTCCAGACTCATTGGGTACCTCGAAAAATTTAATATCCTATCTGGATCACAATTTGGGATCACAAGTGTTTAGCGGTCTTCTTGGACTCAAAAAAAAGGCTTTCGACACAGTGGCTGTCCCCATCCTTTTAAAGAAAATGGAAAATGTTGGTATCCGAGGCACACCACTAAATCTTCTGACAGACTATTTACGGGGCCCAAATTTAGTCCCACAGGGAAGTGTATTAGGTCCTACGCTGTTTTTGATTTACTTAAATGATTTGACTGACCTTAACATTGATGGCGGTCGAATATTTTCATATGCGGACGATACTGCCATCGTATTCAGAGCTGCTTCTTGGAGCACTGCATTCGAAGCAGCCGAAAACGGCCTCTCCAAAGTAGCATCCTGGCTACAATCTACCCTCCTGAGCTTAAATATTACCAAAACAAATTACATTTGTTTTGCAATCAATGAAAGAACACTGCCCACTTCATCCAGGAAACTAAGGATTCACTACTGTGATGACATCCACGTGGTTGACTGTGGTTGCACTGAAATAAAATGCGTTACATCTTGTAGATATCTCGGAGTGATTCTGAATCATTGCTTGTCCTGGCTTCTGCAAATTAACCACGTAAATAAAATGATAAGAAATCTTGTTTGGATATTCAACAAAGTTCTTTAAGCCGTACAGATTTCCTACTGACGAGCTGTACAGACATTATGGTATCCTGTCTGTTAGGAAGTTGTATATCTTGGCGTCAGTCTTAAAACTACATAAAACATTATCTTTTGAGCCTAGCATATTACGAAGTAGAAGACAAGAAAGGGTGGCCAATATGCCTTCCTGTAAAACCAAATTTTCCCGGCGACAATTCCACTCACAATCTGCATCACTTTACAATAAGCTGCATAAAAGGTATTTACAAATTGGTATACTACGAATGTAGGAAAACATTGACCTCGGAACTGTGCAAGATTGGATATTATGAGACAGAGGATCTAATATCTGGACCAGGAAAATAGAATATAAAAAATGGTTGCCTGTAAAGTCGGTTTTACGGGCGAAGATTTTACGTGACAACGTCTTTTTCTCGGTAGAATATTTATTGATATGAATATAATTAAATTGCACAATAGGAACAAGGAATTGAATGAAAATAAGAATTGCACAAATTTTAACTATAGAAATATATTTTGTTTACTAAAACATTGTACATGTAAACTTAAACTTAACTAACTAATGAAATATCAGTGTACAATTTTTACCTTTATTGTTGTAGTTGTTGTAAATGACGAATCTAAGCACTCCACATTTTCACTACAGACACAGCTGACGATACTTTAACCACACGTGTGAACTTGTATTATGACGCTTTCTTGTTTTTCCAACGCCAAGAACGTTCGAGAAAGACAAAGACAGAGACACAAGCATGCGCCGATTCAATGCGCCTAATTCTCTAGTGCTGCGCGCGCGGCAGACCGATCATAGTTGAGTGGGAGAGAGACGCAAGGCATTCGGCGGGCCTCTCTCTCGTTCGGTGACTCATCGTAACGTTACCGAGCGTTACACTTTTTCATAAGTGACTCCCAGCCGCAACCTAATTTAAGACGTTGTCACGTCAAAAAACAATACTTTGTGGTTTAATTCAACCGATCCCAAGATAAAAAATCGCAGGGCTAAGCAAACGAATAACAGAGTTATGGCATTGGTTCTACTAAATGCAAACACACCCACACCAACACACACACACACATACACACACACACACACACACACACACACACACACACACACACACACACACACACACACACACACACACACACACACACACACACACACACACACACAAGTCAAAAGTGAGAATTTTTATTTACCACAGTTAACACGCCCGAAACGTCAAACAAGTATCTGGTGTACCAGTTTAGCAATGCCTAACACGTTCCATTTTGTATATTTAACATTTATTTCTTTATTCTAAAGTTTACGTTATATTTAACAATCCTTTAATAACTTTACCAAATCCATCCAAATAAATTAACATTTAAATTCCTAAAATATTTAATCAAAAATCAATATGTACTTACATAATTTTTATTCGTTTTCAGAACCACCGAAAACAGAAAAGTCTGTCCAAGAAAATATCATAGAAACCAAACCACCTCCGCCGTCAGTTACCACTGCGAAACCAGAAACAATTAAGCCCAGTAAACTGTCTGAAAAAGAAAATACAAACAAGCCAATCACTCCTGCCGCTGTATCCAGTGCAATATCAGTCGTATCTGCTTCACCCAAAAAAGAAGAGAAAATTACTAATACACCAAAATCAGTCCCTAAGGAGCAAAAACAAATAATAACTAAAGTAGAGGTAGTTGCTGGGCCTTCAAAGATAGTTGAAAGTAGCTCCCCCAAAGTATCACAACAGAAGCAAAGCAAACCGAGTGCTCAGACCAATAAGAAACCAAAACCTGAAATAAAAAGTGTCACAAATGTAATCAGCAGTAAAGTAGAGGTAAAACAGGCACCTTCCTCTATAATTAATTCAAAATTCAGCAGTGTAGTTCAAATTCAATCAAGCCAAGCCGATGATGAACCAGCAATTTTGATTACCAATAATAATATCGGGGAACCAGAATACGATTTCTTATCACGTCAACCTTCTGAGTTTGTTGAAGAAACTTATAAGGTAATCAACATACGGCCATCAAAGGCACATGGTCAGAAACCAAAACATGGTCATAAGCATAGAGTCCATCCACCAACTCCACCCCCTGAAGACGATGATCATCCTATTGGCCTTGTAACTACTCTTGGAGGTACTATAGTCAAAGATGGTCTAACAACTGTACACGAAACCAGTGTGATTGGTACATATATATCTGGAAAGTACGCCCAAGTTTTAAATAGCAACTCAAAAATATTACAGTCGCTGGGTCACAGGGCCAAAATATCACCAAGTCCTACTCACAGAATTCTAAAAACACCAGCACCTGGTATTAAAAATCACAGACATAATTTAGAGCCCACTCCTTCAATTGACGATGACAACAACTTTAGCAAAACCACTCGAAGACAAACCACCGGCGGAAGCTCTTTCAAAAATCGTCACAGAGTTCAGAGCAATTCAGAAAATGATAACCACGAAGCTGTGCAACCAAGCCCTAGCAAAAAGTTCAAAAACAGAAATTCTGCCCATTCCCAGCGAACGCAAAGGTATAATTTATTTTACTACATCTCGTTTACTCCTGCATCACATTTTAATTATTGCCGACAACCTACTTTCTGACTAATTCATAAAATAACTTGCAACATGATTAACTACTAATATGCTTGAGATATGAAACGCGGTTTGTCGACAGTAATTGCATTTTTATTTTCAGCACTCGTTATGGCCGACCTGCAAACGCACCTCAACTGGCAACCGTCTCTGTTTTCAGTGAACCACCAGCACCATCATTTTCAAACAGAAGGAAGAGCAACCGAAACTCAGGACATAAAACTGTTGTAACCCCATCCAGCAATACTGATAATCAGCCAAGGCGCGGCTTTAAACCTCGCATTCAGGCCACTCCAGTTGATCAAGTAACACCGGCGGCATCTACTAGTGTATACAAGTTCAAACTAAATCGCTCTCCAGGCTCTGGACGCTGGCAATATAAGACGAGTCCGAAACCTAAAGTTACTATTAGGAAGATGATGGGTGATGACGAACAACAAACTACTCCGAATCCTAATCCTCTTCTCGACGACCCTCAATCGAATGAACTTTCCCCTCAAGCGAGATCAGATAACGACCTCGAACTATCCGGTTCTCAGAGTGGACCTGGTACTCTTCTCGAAAATGACACTGATGACAACTCGATAGAAAAGCCTCCACCAGTCGAAACCTTAAAGGTAGAAATATCAACACCTGCGGATTTCCGAGATGTTTACTACGAAATAGCAACTATTAAATCTCCTTATACTTTCCAGGTGAGTATCATTCAATCAAAAGATCAGTTTCTTTTACGCCTTTAGCATATATTAATATTATTTTGGCTTTTCAGGTTGGACGTGTAAAAAACACTCGCATTATCACAGTTACTTCTACAATAGAAAGACGTATTGAACCGACAATTTCTCCTAGCTCGCAAAGTTCTCTCAACGAGCCGTTGACAGAAAACATATTAGCGACAGCCTCACCTTATGGAAAAGATCATAATCTTGATTCAAGTATAGCTACGTTGCCTCCAATAACTTTATCTTCTGATATGGAAACGCCTCCATTAGAGACGGTCACTGAGACATTCAGCACCACCCAGCATATGTTAAAAACTCATATTTTGCCAGTTGTCAGGGATGCCAACATTACCAGTAGCTTAACTTTCATACAAACATATCAAGTGACAAGATTCGTAACAGCAACGAAAACTTTACCACCTATGGACTTCTTCCAATTTATACCCAGCAAAACATTGAAAGAGTTTAACAGCCGTCTTGATGAGGCTGGATCTGAATTGCATTTGGAATTAGATTTTGGTGACAGTAACGAGGAAGAAGATGGTGTTCTTCGTCGCGTCTTCCCACCAGACTTAGATTTGGCCAATGTTGGATCCGATTTTGACTTGGCTGAAGTCGATAAATATGGTGTACCTGACAACCATTTAAGGCTTAAGAAAGCACATGGACAAAATAAAAACAACCAAGTGACAGAAGCGCCAACTCCTCCTACTCCTGCATTGACTCCAGAGCAGGCTCAGCAACTGGCACTCTTACGACTCTTGAACCCGGCAGCAGCCGCTCAAATACCCAACGTGGTCACGACTTCAAAACCCATCTTAAAATATGAAACGGTTTATGAATCGCATGTTATCCCAATATTTGATGGCAAAAACACAGTTCAAAGCACCATCTCAAGACCAGTCGCTACGATTACGAAAACTGAATATGAGATCGGTACTAGCAGTCTTCCTGCTCTGCCACTCCAACCAATCAATCCGCTTTTCCCACAGCAACAATTTACCGTAACTTCAACCCCTGTCGTGGTGAATACTGAAGTCGTAGCCACTGATAGCCAAATTCTGAAATTGACATTCGGTGCAAAGACTGTGTACACCACATTATTCACAACGAAGGTCGTGCCGACGATTCTGACATCGTACGTGACGTCATCTATACCGGTGCAGGCGAGCGCTGGATACCCAGGATATTACCCGGCACCGTTTGCGCCCTTCCCCTACGTAGGTTAAGTGTTTTAAATAATGTGCCTGGACGTCGATAAATTGTGTGATGTGAAAAATTGTGCAAGTGATAGATAGATATAACTCAAAAGTTTACGCGAGCACGGAAACTGTTGAACGTGAATGCGTTATTGTAGTGCACGTGATAAACTATATTGCGAGTGGGTGAGCTGTAAACTGTGCGAAAGCAGCAAAATGTTAGGATTTATAGCCTTTGTGGAAACACGAAAACTCTAAAGTTGTATTTCTTTTAAAGTTTTCCAAGTTGAGAGCTGTGCAGTGTTGCATGTTTCTCAACCACGAGGGGAAACGCTTACTGACGGCAAATAAAATGTACTCAATACACTGCCATTTACTTCGTAATCAGATAGAGCTTTGTAAATAATGTTATTTATATAAATACTTTTTGTATATAGAGAATGATAAAAATATTTGGATAAGTATTATGATAAAATTGTAGATAATTGTAGATTTTTTAATTTTTACCTAAATATATTTGATACGTTTTTATTAAGTACCGTAATGAATAAAAATGGGTTTTATACATTAAAATTTAAAACGAAATCCCACATTGAGTCTTATTTTCAGCAGCATAAATCTGTGCAGTGTATATATTAGAACTGCTAAATGTATTTTTTCTTTTGGATTGAGTAGGTATAGATAAGTATTTCTAGTCTATTTCGTAAGTCCATGTATGATGTTTTAATTCCCCAAAACCATCTTAGCACAGGGATAAGAATGTGCAAACATTTTGAACATTTTGAGAGCAGGCAGACTGGGTTGGATTAGAAAAGAGAAAACAACGATAAGAAACTTTGGAATAACATATCTATATTTATAATTTTGTTACGTTCTTGTCTTTTTTCCTTCTTCATGTCGATAAGTGTACTCGGATAGATGTTACAAAATTAAAATAAATTAAAAAATACCATTTCCAGAAAAATATCCAATTTACGGCAGATTCTACTCGTAATATTTCACAGAGTTGAGAGGTACTTATATTTTCCATGATATCTTAATTAAAGCCAGGTTATACTGAACAAGACGCCCCGAAAGAAACAAAGAGGCTTGAAGTTGTGAAACTATGATTAATGGAAGCTGTTTTGTAAACTTAATAAGTAAACGTTAATGTTCAATTTTAAATTATGCTGAGAATTTTGTATTACGAGTTAAGTTTTTGATTTCATTAGCCCTCTATTAATTAGATAATATATTTTTGTTATACCTAATTTATTTAGGGCTAATAATATTAAATTCATAAGATGAATAAGAACAAGAACAACTGCTGAAAAACTAATTGGAGTAAACATTTTTATTATTGCAATAACAGTTTCAAATCGACTGAAATGCTTGTTAAAATATAATTATAAAAAATTATTTAAAATAAATAGGCAACAGGCTATAATGTCTTAGTTGCTCGATGAGAAAAGCAGTCGCCAAGATTAGCTAAAACTGAAAGTCGAAGACTGTGGCCGCTCTTGGCAGTTTGCTATACCGTGTAAGGTAAATAGTGCTACAAGCCAAAACCAGCATATTATGTTCACACAATATGCATGAGTGAATAAAATGAAAAAATCTTAAATTTGAAATTTGAAATAAACATATTGAATTTTCTTAACTCAGTTACTCAGGAACCATTTTCATGAAAATATTTATTTTTATAATGAATATATATTTTTTTACTTTACTTTATTGTTATGTGCACCTTCAGATTTCGGTATTCAGTCAACACACTGTATGTGATATCCAGATACAACTGATGGCTAAACACGTTACGTAGTCAAAAATAAGTAACAATAGCTAATTGATGCTGGGTTTTCTTATTTACTATAAAAGTAAAAGAATAAGTCATATTATAATAATACTTTTTAGCCAATAATTCGAATATGACTTATTGATTTTCAATAATTTTGTGTATGCGTACAAACACGAGTGAAATTCAAAGTCACATTTCAAGCAATAAATTACTCAATCTAATAGCAAACTGATACGGATCAGTAAACAACAAACAAGACAAGAATAAACTAAAGGATATCCAGGGATGTATTCCAGAAACCATATTGGGATTACAAAAGTTTTGCTCTGCTTTTGACGCAAACTATATGTATAGCATAATTGATCACCAACCCGCATTTGGAAGCGTGGTTATTATGCCTGTATTCATCCATTGCTGTGGTAACTTGGATTCAATGATGGCGCCGCGGCCTATTTAATGCAGTGGGATGATTATAGGATGTTACTTTAAATAAGAAACAGTATTTTAAAAGGTCTTCTTATTTATTGCCCATCGAAAGGTATCTCCTAAAATCCTTCACAATTAAATCCCTAACAATTGATAGATATGACGTCCTAACTCCTTTGCCGGCTTACTCTAGACTCCTTTTTAGTTTTAGTTGGTTAAATAAGTCACACTTTGGCTGACATCTTCTCTCTTCAGTATGCATATACAGGAACGAATAGCATCACTCTTCAACATCTTGAAAATTGACGACGCCGATGGATGTTAATAATTAACATTACAAATTATAACTATTGCAAGCTAAGAATTGTCACCTGTAGAAGTTAGGCGTGCCTGTGCTATTAAAAGCGTGGATACAAGTGAACGTGAAAACCGATTGCAAAAGTACTTGTCAGAAAAATAGTACTCAAATTAACGAATAGATTGTTAAATTGAAACACAATATTTAGCGAGCCTCTGTTTTTAGGATTTTGTAGTCCACAAGTAACCCTGGCAGTTTATCTATCTATCTGTCTGTCTGTCCGTTTTCGGTTTAGCTACTAAGAGTGTCCGATCTAAACCCAAGACTTCGTAGTTACTAAGCCTTAGGTAAATTACCTCAAGCTTTCTAGTAAGAAAGCTATAACTTGCCAAGTGTATTTACATTAGGTATTTACGTCAACAAAGTAATAAAATGATACTTGTAACGTTTTTTGACGAGGCTACTCTTCGAAAAAAAACTTTTATAAAAAAAGAAGAAAACTGAATCATCCAGTATTTTATATTTTTGAGAAAGTTGTTTTCAATCTCATCATAACTAATTGCTTTTAGAGTATAAAAGTATTACATAGAATCTGATTTGCCCTATAATACATATATTGGTGAATTAGACACACATCTATAGCTCAGCAAAGAATGTAATGCTGCCGATAACCTGGACAGACCCTGCCTACGGCCCTGTTATGGTCTAGCCACTCCAAAGTGGCGTATCAAAGTTTGCTTGTGGGTTTATGTGAACATTTTTCACAGTGAAACTTAGCTTGATAAATTGTGATTGTTTGCGATGTATAAATTTGCCGCCGTCGTCTCGAGTGATAAGTTTTATTTGTGCAAATCTTGCAATAGCTTCAAACAATGTTTTCCGTGCAAATCTGAAATCTTAAAGCTGGTGACATTTTTTATTTAACACTATCCTTTCGTGACTTGTGTTGCACTATGAAATTTTTAACCGGTTTGTATAGGTACGAGTATGTATGAAAGTAAGTATTACCAATAATAATAATGGATTACGATTACAATATAAATTACTTGAAAATATTTAAAGTAAAGCTATAATATTTTGATGTACCTATTAGTTTGACAATTTTATTTAGTAGGTAAGTATAAGAAAATTGCCCAGGCGCAAGTTACGGCTCGAAATATCTATTATGAATATTCTTGCAAAAGCATCGAAGAAAACTTAAAACTGCATCTAACTATTGTCATCTGAACTAATTTAACTACTTAAGACGCCCCAGTGTTTAACCTGACGTCTGTACCTAAGTCTTAGGCCTAGGCTTCAGCTAGTTTTTTATTATCTTTTCTTAATGAAGGGCAAAAGACTATGAATTAACACTATACATTACTGATACAATTTTCCAAAAGTTTCGAATTTTCGAACGTTGCTCGGGTTTGTGATCACCAACCCGCATTTTTTGGCACGCGTGATGATTATGCCAGTACACCCATCATTGCTGTGGTTACTTGAATTCAATGATTTTATTTATTTTTATTTTTATTTATTCGAAAACCAACAACGTTTAACATATAATTTAAGTAATTAGAACAAGATATAAAGTAAGGCCAATAACAGGTTTTCCGTAATTAAACTTGAGTGCAGTGATGGAGGCCATTTCCCTGCAGTGGGATGATAGGCTGTTACTTTACTTTATTGCTAATTGTAACAAAATAAGAGTGATAGCTGCAAAAACGTAGTGAAGTATGGTGAAGTTTCGTCATGCTGGACATAGGTCACACTAAAATTAGATTTTTTGCAAGCCACACTTGGCAAGCGAATTATTGGCTTCAGCAGTTTGGCAAATCTTCTGATAGTGTTTCTATGATTGCATCTGAGAATGCCATAGGATAAGAAGGGGTGGGGAAATTCATTTTGGGCTGGCAACTCAATGCATTAAACAGCATTCAGGTGTTGTAGCCTTACGTAGTATATAGCGGGTCGAACCAGGGATGTAGAGGGGCGAACCACCATATTTCACCCCAAGCCAACCTCACCTACGCGCGATCTATCCTGCTGGACGATGAACGAAGCTCTGGCGATCGACCGACCGATGGCGGTATAACCATCCAAACTCAAGGCATGGTTAAATATAGCAGGCCAGTGACGGGCAACAGCGTCACCTGTGCGAGAAGCTACGCCCTGCGATCGCCAACCCGTCTGCCCAGCGTGGTGATTATGGGCAAAACCTTAAATGCAGACGCAAAATGACATACGGAGCCGAAACGTGAACACGGCAGGGTACGGCTAGTCTACAAGTTCAAAGTCGCTCAGCGGGCTATAGAAAGAGCTATGTTCGGAGTTTCTCTTAGGGATAAAATCAGAAATGAGGTGATCCGGCAGAGAATTAAAATTTACCGACAACCCACTGCATTAGCAAGCTGAAGTGGCAGTAGGCTGGCGATATTAACCGAAGAACCGACAACCGCTGGGGTAAATACTAAATACATTGAACAAATCGAAAAAAATTTAACGTAAATGCTTACGCACCTTACATTTCAGATGTAATAGAAGCCGCCTAAGTTATCACGATCTACTTAAAATCTACAAAATTCCCACGCTAAAATCTAGGCGATCACTTTTACAAGTAGTTCTACTCCACAAGATATGCAACGGATATTTTGATTGCCGTGCTTTGACTAACCAGATTTGTTACGTAGTCCCCAGAACGGTACATCGTCGTGTACGCCGCAAAAATAGACTGTTCTTTATTAAGGCTTGCAGAACTAATGCCGGCAAAAGATCGCCTTTGCGCAGATTAGTTGATATTTACAATAGCATATTTGAAGATATATATATATTTGCGGTTGCGGCACCTAAGTTTAAGGAATTGGCTTACAATATCTTATAAGCTGAGCAATTCTGTCTTTAAATTTTTGTAGGTACACCACATTGTATTGCCTATTTTACTTTTTCTCTCGTATTTTAGTGTTTTATTACAACTTCTTTATGTTGCAACACCTAGCACATTTAATTAAAATTTGTATATTAATCTGTGGATAACGTAGTGGGTTATACATTAACTATTTTTTTTAAGGTTTGTTTCTTCAATGTTTAATGTGTAACTGTTTGTTATTCCTTAAATAAATAAAATAAAATAAAATAAAATAAAATAAAATAAACGAGTTCTTCAACGTAGTGTAGGACGCCCTCAGGCCAGGTGGAGTGACGATTTGCGAAAGGTGGCTGGCAGGAGCTGGATGCAAGAAGCCGAGGATCGACCTAAGTGGCATGCATTTGTAGAGGCCTATGTCCAGCAGTGGACTGCGATAGGCTGATGATGATGATGATGAGCCTTACGTAGTATAGGTATGTTGCCACCAAAGGTTGCAGTATCTATCTATTCACAAGCTAGTCCACATTGTATTTCATTGACTTACTAGTCAGTTGTAATTGAGAACTATACACTTCAGGGATAGACAGAAAGTCCATCATCAGATCTAAATCTGTCCGTCGCTCGTTAGATACCCTTTGTCTGTAGATGACAGGTTTTGTGCGCCCACGCGCTTCGGACGCCTGTCATATTTTGTTACGGCTCTTAGTTGCCGCTATGATGCATTAGACGTTTGAACCACACCTGTAAAGTCAGTATCTCTTTTGTTTTTTTTTTCTTTATTATAACGTGAAACAATGTTTGAAAACATTTAAAGTTGTTTATGTTACGAAGCAATTAATTTTATCCTCGCAACTAAAAAGATTCCATGGAAACTCCATTGGTAGAGGTCAACGTCCTAGTCAAACTTCAAAGATCGTGAATTTAAAACCCACAAAGTTAAAATTATACGTTTCAATATTTAAAAAATATGTTTTTGCAAAATGCTTACTTAATAAAGTCATTACAATAATTAGGTTAAACTTCTTCCTATGTTCGTTTTCCAATTTAAAAATCAGAATCCGGCTTAAAAATCGTATTGATATCATCGATAGGTTCGGCTTTGTGCTTTTTACATTCTCATTCCGTACCATAGACCTAGCAACTAAACTCTACGCCTTTTAAATTGCTCGAAAATTCTTTGTATTCATTGTATTGTAGATGTTAAACGCAACTTAATTATCTTACCTACCTATATCTTTCAATATTACTTCTTATCATACTAATCTTACTTCGATCTGATGTTATTTACTCAATCCCCAAAACACCTTAACGAAGCTGGTTTTAATTAGACGCAAAGATAGATAAAAAGTTTGGTATAGCACATAGGCTACTTTCAAACCCAAAAAAAGGCACGGTCCACGTGAGATAAACATGTTTGTGTTTTTTTTAAAGCCATGAGATTTTATAATGCGCAAATGAAGACGCGGGCAACAGCTAGTCCTTACTTATATTATAAATGCGAAAGTCTGTCTGTTTGTCTGTCTATCTGCTACGCTTTCACGCCTAAACTACTGAACCGATTTTAATGACATTTGGTACAACGATAGAATAGATTTTGAGCTAGGACATATACACCCCGTTGGTCTAGTGGTTTGAATACCGGGCCAAGATCTCGGGGTCCCGAGTTCGATACGCGGGTCGAACAACAAAAAGTTTCTAATTTTTGAACATTACTCGGGTTCGTGATCACCAACCCACATTTGGCAAGCGTGGGGATTATACCAATACCCACCATTGCTCTGGTAACTTGAATCCAATAATGGAGGCCTATTCCCTGCAGTGGGATGATTATAGGCTGTTACAGGGACAAATATGCTATTTTATATCCCACTGCTGGGCACAGGTTGGCGTCTGCGCAATATAACGTAAAGTTCACGCGGGCAGAGCCGCGAGCGAAAAGATAGTTTAATATTAATTTTCGCTGCATTTTGTTAGTGTCCTTGTCATCTTTCGAACACAATAAAAAATCGAAACCTCAGGCATTTTAGCCGATATAATAAAAACTTTTACTGCAATAAGCGCAGCGCAAAATGCATGAATCCAGAAACTGACGTTATCTGTAATCCTCTAATCGACCTCAAGAAATGAATATTTCTGAGAATATAAAAATACATTATTTTTTATCTTTTTTTTTTTTTTTTTTTTTTTTTAATTTATTTAACAAATAAAAAGTTTACAAAGAAATTGTTCTTTCATATGATATTCATGAAAACCAATGAGATTTGTATCGAATATCATGTCAGTCTACAACATCGTTAAGTTATTTAACAAGTGAGTTTTCAACTTAATTTTAATATTAGTAGGTCTTACGTTATGTACACTACGCAAATCAGGCGGTAATTTGTTTATTAATCGAGGAACCAGGTAAGCAGTCGTTCGCTTGCCGTATGTATTGTTCTAATAGATAGGTATACAAATCAGTTTGATAATTCTGGTATGAATGTGGTAGGTAGGTACTATTAAAACGTTGAATGTGGTGGTAAGCACTATATTAAATTCTCAGTTGTTTACATGCACCTACTGAACCTGACTCTACATTACAGGTTATTCGAAATAGCTAAAAATGTTTTGTTGTCACGCACAAAAAGATGAAGAGAGAACAATTGTGGTATATCAGTAACATTTGGGGGTCTGTTATGCTCACGCGTATCATATTTGTCAAACCTATACGCAAAATTTTATTATTAGGCTCTTGTGGCCATAAATATAAATTTACTTAGTATGTTTTGTGGACAGGATTCATGAACACCACCTATATTGTTTTGATCTCACTTCATTAGACTGCCTTTCATTTTTCTGCTTGGCCTCATGGTTGACTGGCAGAGAATAATTTTGGCATTTAGTCCGCCATTAGTAGTGTTTTGTACGAGCAATAAATAATAGATAAAAAACAAATAAATTAAATTAAAACATAACATTGTTTTCATTGTTCAGATTAGTACCTACTTAAAGCATGGAAATATCAACTATATCCATAGCTGTGGATAAAAAGACGCGAATAAGCAGTTACCTCAAGCATGAATATTTTTATTTTTGCTTCACAAATAAAAACATATGTATTATACATATGTTTTTGTTTGTGTACGAACGGCTGTAAAAAAATCAAACGCAGATCCGAAAACCACGTATTGTCCCCATCACTACGAGAATTTTTTTCTTCAGGACCATACCTGGGAAACAGCTGGTTCCGAAGATATTGAGGGTCAAAGTCACAATTTTGTTTTCTATTTTATTACAAAAACTGTTACCAAAGGTTATTTAAAAACTTTTCTTCTTACAAACATAATGTTTTTTTTTATTATTTCGTTCATAATAACGCTTTTTTAATTACAATACGCAATGTACGGCTCAGTGCGTACGAATTTTGAACTTAGCAGTCATCTCCAGCGCAGCGGTCCACGCTCCGGCTGCTATTTATTGCGCGCTATGTATTTTAATATTTTTGAGTCCCAAAAATAAAAATCATTTCCCAGCTATAATATTTTGTAACATGACTTGGTTTGCTTTACAGATTGCGTAGCTTCAGGATCTGCGTTTAGTTTTTTTACACCCTGTATACAGGGTGTATATACAGGGTGTAAAAAAACTGTATAACACACCCGTTATGTATGTATAATATACATTGTGTATGCACCTAACACATGAAAAAACTTATAGAGCTAAGCAAATAACGTATATTAAAATAAACGACATATCTCCCAGCATGTTGCAATACCTAAGCGACATGGAGTCAATTTTAAAAGCCGACATATTTTAAAATAGCTGACGTATCTGTCGCGCCACAAATCTGCGCGAGTGGGGCGGCTAGGCTCGCGCACTGATTGAACGAGGTTAGACGAAATCGGCTTAGAGTCCGATGGCGAATGGGGAATAATTTCATTCTGGTAGTGCGCCCAGCCCCCACCTGCTACACTGTCATGCAAATTGACAATGTGACGCTTTGATACAGCCTGTTACAGCAAATTAAAGAAAATTAAGCCATACACGCTGCCAGCCCAATTCTGCTAATTTACAAATGACTCAATAGAATCGCAATGGCATCGCAATCGTATATTTTGACATTACTACCATATTAAATGTGTCAAAATATACAATTGCGATGCAATTGAGATTCTATTAAGCCATTTGTAAATTAACAAACTAACGATTGTTATTGGCAAGATCCTATCTATCTGCAAGCAACATCACAAGAATAGCATCGCCCACTTCTTTAATCCTGTTAAAGCAAAGGAGATAGAACAAAAATTTACTTTTCTTTCTACCTACAAAATAAGGATGTTCTGTTACAGTAGATATAAAGTTACAAATAAAAGCAATGCTACAGTGCAGTGGTGTTTCTAACTTTCGACTCGGATACCTTGCCTATTCCTATTTATTACATAGTCACCATCATCATCAAAAAGCCTATATCAGTCCACGGCTGGACATAATACATAAGCCTCTCCAAGGATGAGTTTGCCGTAACCACCACGCTTGGTAGGCAGTTTGCCGATCGTTGTTTGCTCAATAGCGGAAACAGGCGCTGCTACCCGTCGTCTTTTAAGAGTACTCTTTTAGGCGCCTCTTTTAACACTTTAAGGAGAGTAAGGGTACTGCACACCATACAGGATAAATTTGTAACAAAAAATACATTTTAAGCTGTACAATTTAGGCTGTCTTATCGCTAGAAGCGATCTCTTCCAGACTCTTTTAATGTGCCGACACCACACAACACATGATATTACTTATTAAAATGTTAATAAAAAAAGGGTTTTGGCTTTTAAAATTGTACGTTATTAGTGCATGAGCATCATTCGTTTTGCAGAATATTATTAATGTTATGAATTAGAAAGCAAAACTAAAATCAATCTCTTCACATTTCAAAGACAAGCTGGCTACTCATAAGCTAATCTTATCAAAGAAAATCATTACAATTGCTAATTTGATAACTCGAATAAAGGAACGATAACGGTACACCAAACAAATTCTTTAGTGATTATAATGTGCCGATACAAAATAGTGCAATATTAATAAATAAATTGTGCAATTAAAAAACTATAGATAATTTTGTTAAAGAAAATGGGACATCAAATCGTTTTTGTATTTTCTATCCTTGGAGCATGTAAGTAATGACTAATGATTAAGTATTATTTAGAACGTACTTATGAAAGTCTTTGTAATGTAAATAAATGTGTATTACCTGCCAATGTTACATATGGACTTGAGAACTATAGACACGAATTTAATTTTACTTCCATTAGTAAACGTATATAATCTAGCTTTTCTTATCAACTAAACTACGCTTTATTATTTCTAATTCAGGAATATCACAGATACTTACAGTGTGAACTAAGAATCAAGCTTAATTGTCATCCTATTACAAATTTTTTAAAGTTTTATGGCCTGCGCAGAACAAATAATCGCACACCGTGTGCGTTGAGTTCGCGTTGAGTTCGCGGTAAATCCGCGACGGACTTTTTATTCGCGAAGCGTACTTTTTGTCCGCGGACTTTTTTTGTCTGCTAAAATAGATCGCTTACAACTGTATCGAGTGCAAACGAGGTATAAAAGTACCGCGTACAAAAAGTCCCCCGAATCACCGAGGACATGCAGAGAGCGGACCGGACAAAAGTACGGGGGAGTCCCCGAAAGAAATAGAACTCGTGTGACTAGGCGAAGCAACGCGCAACTAGCATGGCGGAATTTAGTCCGCGTTGTGCGCTCACGAAAAACGAACAAATGATCGCACTCCGTGTGCGTTGTGTTCGCGGTAACTCCGCGGCGGACTTATTTAAAATAACTAACACAAACAAATAATTATTATTGAATAATATTTACTGTTTAGTTCGAAGCAATCTTTTTTTTTCCTTTATATATTACTGTTACAGTCAAAACTCATAACCGGTCAAAACCACTTTTTACTACAAAAATCAGGCAAAAGTGGTTTTAACCGGCCTTTAGTTAAAAACAGTATTGACTGATTTTGTAGTCGTAAACGGTTTTAACTAAGGGCATCGGTCAAAACCACTTTTAACTGCTAAAATATTGGGTAATAGTGATAGTGACCAACTTGTATCGAAGTGGTTTTGACGAACATTGTTAACATGGAAAAATAACATATTAAAAAAAAAAAAGACGTGTGGCACTCGGAGACTGCCGCGGTAAAGCTATTTCTTAGCAGTTTTT
Source organism: Anania crocealis (assembly GCA_949315895.1). Taxonomy (NCBI): domain Eukaryota; kingdom Metazoa; phylum Arthropoda; class Insecta; order Lepidoptera; family Crambidae; genus Anania; species Anania crocealis. The sequence goes on from OX438884.1 coordinate 7,643,476, forward strand.
ATCAACTTATGCAATTATAATAGGGGTTAAAGTATGAAATTGCCGATTATTTTCTCACTTTTTATTTTGTTTATAGCTCCTAAGTATAGTCATATTATTGCGTAATTCTTTTTGTATTGTATCAAACACAAAATAAAGTAACTTTTGACTAAAAAAAAAATGCAATACTAGTGCCTATTACTTCAAAGGAAGTCGTTGAAAAGACCCTTACAATGTGTCAGCTGACCTTCTTGCTTTAATTAAGTATATTTGTATATTTAACTGTAAAATAAATAAATATATAAATATATAAATAAACAAACAAACAAACAAACAAACAAACAAATAAACAAACAAACAAATAAATAAATAAATAACAACACCCACCTCGAAAAACAGCACGCCTCTCGTCAAACAGCACCCCACCCGTCAAACAGCACCCCACCCGTCAAACGGCATCCACCTCGTCGAACGGCACCCACCTCATCAAACAGCACCCACCTCATCAAACGGCACCCACCTCGTCGAACAGCACCCACCTCATCAAACAGCACCCCACTCATCAAACAGCACCCCACTTGTTAAACAGCACCCAACTTGTCGAACGGCACCTGCCTCGTCGAACGGCACCCACTTCGTCGAACGGCACCCACTTAGTTAAACGGCACCCACTTCGTCGAATGGCAAACGCCTCGTCAAACCGCACGCACCTCGTCGAACAGCCGTATCACCGCTGTGCTGGTCGAAGTGGGGAGCGTGAGGTTTTTTCGTTACGGAATTTCTGGATTCGGTCCCCGCGCTCAAGGCCCGCGATAGAAGCTATGCAATAGCTTAAAAACTCAAAGCTAGTATACATTAGTAAGCAGATAAAAAATGACAAAAGCGTTTAGGTATAGAGAAAACCTAATGAGTACTTTGCAGGAAAGAAAATAGAGATTAAAATCCATAATAAGAGCATTGTAATGTTAGAGACTATTAAATTTATGTATCACATCATACTTATATTCATACTTAGATTATAATCTAGATGTTGCACACCTCTAAATGAAAGCAACTCAAAATACACAGACATTCGTCCTCCTGAAAATTTATCAATTTGTCTTGATCTATGTTTACGTTATTTTATTCTAAAGTAGGTAGTTACTAAAAACTATTTAGTCCATTCAAAATATTTGTGACAGCTGTAATCTAGTTAAGCCGATATCTTTAAATAAATATGCCAATGCTTTTCAGGTGCCTGTTTCGCCATCGCCCAGAGCCCTGTAGCACGTTGCTTCGATTTTACCTGGCTAGGACCCCGGTACACCAATGAGAGTGTGTTCGCAAACGCAACCTGCCAGGATGCAACTAGACTTGCTAACGGCATACCTTGCAGAGAGCCACTTGTGGTTTCTTGTAAGTTCAACGAAACACAACCAATAATATAATTCTACATCATCATCATTTCAGAAAAACGACGTTCAATGCTGGTCTTAGCATAAGCCTTCCCTAAAGATCATCATGCCAATCAAGTCCAGTGCCACCAGCCTCCAGCCGCTTCCTGAGATTGTCATCAGGTCGTCGGTCCATCTGAATTCCAGATTCCAGAACCTTTGCGACCCTACGTCCAGCGGTTCTTTTTACTATATACACTATAAAACTATAAAATAGGTACTACCTAAATAGACATTTTTGCGACTTAATTGCAATTATCTGATACTATAACATATTTATATCTAATATTTAAACTTGAAAAATTTTGTCGCAGGTTTGCCTATTGGATAGACAAATATCATTAACAATAAAGAACTGACTAACATTTACATAGTGCTCGTATACTTACTTGCTGCGTAGAACTTCCAACTACTGATTAGTAGAATAAAGATGAATATTCCAGTTACTTTATGCAGACACATGAATTATCAATAAAAAAAGATAACCCTTTACATCCTTATTTTTCAGTTGACGGCACTTGGCCAGACGTTCACTACATTTGGTCAAACTATGCTCATCAAGCCTCTTGCGTACTAGCCAATAACGACGTGTGTGCTCAGTTTACTTACTACTTCAATGGACATGGTATGTTAATGGTAGACAGAGACGGGACAGAGCATTAATTATATTTTTTGTGATTAAAATGTTACAAAGTCTAGAGAAGAGTTTTGTTAAATGGCAAGTTATGTTACGATTGCGTATGGCTTTGGCTTATTTGATGGCTATCAATCAAATAAACTCAAGCCACCTTAGGGCCTTTGACGTTATTAATAATGTTTGATGTCCAGTAATATAAGATATTGAATATTTAAAACTGTTTGTCTCTCTAGATTGTGCTATGAAAATTATTTTTGCATTCTTAACACCAGTGAAATAGATAGTTCTGTTTTCTTACATCATTTACACTTTCTGAGGGTAGCTCTAATTCAGTGCATCTACGCCGTAGTGCCACATGAGTAAATAGTAGTGCCTTGTAAAAATGAATTAAATTAATATTACCACCATGACATGGTCTTGGTCTTGCATAAACGTAGCGTTACCTGAAAGAAACGGCAGCTAGAAAATTTACTTTTAAATGTTTTCGTAGTGATTACTTGCTCAGTGAATGTTTTGATACTCTTTCAGTGGAAAACTCAACCTACATGTGCACGCGTGCAGTAGACAACATGGGGCAGGCCATTACAAGTGGATGTTACGAGCAAGTGGAAGGCAGTTTCTCAACAAGAACCTGTATTTGTCGTTCTGTGCCTGGAGCTATACCATGCAACAATGCAGTTCACAGTTCAGCGTTATCCATAGGAATTTACATTGGCCTATGCTTGATTACATTACTCTTAATGTAATACTATAGTAATACTATACTAAATTGTCTTTTTAATTGTACCTAGTCAGGTCATGAGTTCTGTCACATGTGTAATATGAAATAATTTAGACATGTTTATTATTTATGTAACCATTTATATAGCAAAATGAACCTTATAAAACATAGATTCATATGGTAATAAAGGTCCATGTCAATATAGGCGGCTGCCTTAATCAAGGATGCCTTGAGTGACTCCAAATCAGAATGAGGCTTTGAGCAGGCCTTTTCCTCCAAGTGTTGCCATATCTTGTAATCTAACGGACTCAAATCTGGACTGGAGGAGGGCCTGTCTTCGTGCCGGATGAAGTCGATTTCACGCGCCGCCAGCCATTCTAGTGTGCTTTTCGCTCTATGAGCTGGCGCAGAATCTTGTTGGAATACCCAGACGTGCCTGTTATTAAACATGGTATGAGAAACAGGTTCGACAAGGTTCTTGAGGACTGTATTTTGATACACAACTGCATTCGTTTTTACGCCTTTCTCACAAAAATGTACCTCAGTTAAGCCCCAATAAGAGACTCCCAACCAAACCATGAGCGAGGATGGAAAATGACCTCGTTGGACACGCGGAATACGGTTGCTCGCTTCTTCACTGCTGTGTGTGCGTACACCTTATCATTTTGTATGTTGTAGCTGTCTTTCACGATGAAAATTTTTTCATCCGAAAACATAATTTCCCGATGATTTTTTCCCCGCGTACCGCTTCAACAAAGCGCGGCATCTCTTCAGTCTCAGGTCCATTAAACGAGCGTCCAAACGATTTCCTGTTTTTCTTCCATATGCCCTAAGCCCTAAGTCTTCATTTAACACCCTTTTCACCGTGGTCCTGCTTAACCCCATCTGAAGGGCCAACAGTTTCTGCTTACGTATGGGATTTCTTTGAATTCGCGCCTTCACAGCTTTTATCACTGCTGGAGTCCTAACAGAGCGAGGGCGACCACTTCTTGACCTGTCATCTACACTAAAGTCTTCATTGTGTCGTTTTATGGTACGATAAACGAATCTTTTGGTTATTTTCAAATTTTTCAGTAAGTCGAAAATCTGAATTGGCGCGTAACCGCAACGATGCAACGCAATAACCGCAACACGGTCTTCTTTAAGTGTCCACTCCATATTTAAAAATGAGGAAAATTCTAAAAAGTACACATTTTTATTTTTATGAAAAATTCGAAATTCGAATTTAATAAACCTTTTTGTGGCCAGCATTCTAAATTCAAAAGTTTTTATTGTGTGACAGAACTTATGACCTGACTATGTATATCCCTAGCTTGAAATATGAATAAAATTTTATCATACAAAAATGTTTGTTTAAATTTATGTTGAACAAGGGTATTGTAGGTCTGTATGTATTATGCAATCATGAATGATATCAGGATCCCTTAAATAAGTCGCAGGACCGATAGTCGTGGAGATCCTTTTAAGGGCCAATGGACGTCGTTTGACTAAGAAGACTCAAAGACGTTTGAGAAAAGAACTTCGATAGATTTTTCATAAGATACAGCTGAGAAATTCTTTCACATAGGTACCTATGATTAACCTTGGATGGCAAAGGTGGGAGGGGGCAGAGGCGGCGTAAGGCGTTGGCGGTGTGGGCTACCGCCCACGGCCTCGCGGTGCAGGAGGCCTCGCACCTCAGTTTTAATAAATTTGAAAAAGTATGGAAAGCTCAAAAGTACTTAAGTAATAAATACATTATAATCAATTATCAACATAAAGATATTTCACTCTTTGGCTCAAAACTGAATGAAATACTTGATATTTGTCATAAAATTAATCATACAATCAGAGGTCCTCGCGAAATGTACTTCGCCCACATTAAGTTTAGGCCTTGCGCCGCCACTGGGAGGGCTTTAATATGTTACATGTGGATCCTTGAATCGTTAAATTGTGTTCACAGACCCATGTTTTTTGGGAAACCTCTCCAAGGATACGCCGCGGGCCATGCCATAGCATAGTTAACATAAAAAACATAGCACTAAAAACATAAAAGCCACTTCACAGGAACCCTCCCAAGGTATAACACAAAGAGTAAAATAACTATACCAAATAAAATAACACCTAAGTTAGGTACCCTCAGGGTTCGGAGATCGATGTTTCATTTTCAGGAGACCCCAGATAGAAATACATTTTTTTCTCTTTTTTCTATTTAACATCGATCTCGGAATCAACACATTACACTGCAGTCACTGCACTGAAATCAAATACACCTCAACTCGGAATACGCACTACGTAACAATAAACCATCGACAATTTGACATCTGACGTGTCCCTAAAACTAACGGCACGTCATGTTGGCTGTCAATACTGTCAATGTGACGTTTAACTTGATTATGGTTTGGTGGAAATCTTGCCACCGTGGTAAATAATTTATATTTTTTGTAAAATTTAACAACAACGGTGATAAGATGTACTCTGTATTAACAAGAGGCAATGCAATATTAACTTACACGCTAAGTGTATTAGCATGTCTCACATTTTTTTGCTTTTTGTCCACTCTAACTGTGGACTACAGAACTGCCGCACAAATGAACACAGTGAAGGTGGTCGTGTGAGTGAAAATTTCTATTTTATCCAGAAAAACTTATGTTAATTTTATCACTAAAACATATATAATTTGCAGCAAAAACGTCCCAGATTACGGAGCCTCACGTGAAAGGAATGATCTCGGTTTTTTGACATTTGATCTGAAGACTGATCTCTCCCATCTCTTCAATTGGAATGTAAAGCAGTTGTTCTTATACCTAACTGCTGAATACATCACGACGAACAACGAGCTCAATCAAGTGGTTCTTTGGGATAAAATTATCCTTCGTGGTGAAAATGCAGTACTAGATTTTAAAAACATGAACACAAAATACTATTTCTGGGATGACGGAAATGGTTTAAAGTAAGTGATTCAATTCCATTAATATATAAATGTTAAATACTTAATCTGAATGCACAGTGTGTGCACATGATGCAGTATTTTATATTTTCTCTACACAGATGTTTCCTGTAATTGTTATCTGAACTAAGTTGACTAAATATACACACACAAATATATATACACTAATGTTGAGATAAAATAGGACTTGGTCTGAATACAACTTAATCCCTCAACCCCCAGGAGGCACGCGCGTGCCGCGGTAACAATTGATTTCAATTGTGTCTGGAATAACTCACGATCGAGGGATTAATATTATAACCTAAACAGAGGAGTGGAAAAGCATTGTAACAGAGTTGTTTGTAGCCAATTGAAACATCCAGGTGGCAATTGAAATATATACACAAAATTCATTCAAATTGATCTAGTTGTGTAGGAGGAGTTAGCTAATACACACACATACAGAAGAATTATACATAATTAAGATTGATTTACTGTTAAAAAAAAGATGAAGTTTAGGATCCCTCCCTGTTATAGGTTAGTCTTTTCGGTGGGTAGTTTTTAGCAAGTCAGTTTCTGTTGTCTAGCCACCCATTGCTCATCCTTTTTCATAACCCTGTTGCTGGAGACTTATCAGAGTTTAAAATATTCTTACCATACTTTAAATTAACGCTTCGGACCCTGTGCGACAGTCAGCTGTCATGACAACAATTGATTTTAACTGTCTGGAATAACCAACGCTCAAAGAGTTAATGCAAATGTCATTTGTTAGGGTCTTGGTGATATGGACATTGTAGACTTATTCAGTTCTGGTATCTTTAAACTGAATATAATGCTAGACAGGGGCCTGCATGCTGTCATTTTAGATCTTTTTATTTTTATCTGCATTTCTTGCATTTTAGGAGGGTTTTGTGCCTTGATCTTATTTGACATATCAAAGTTTGTCCTCTATTAAATAGGCATACTTCAAAAACAGATCTTTCTAGGTTGTTGACTTCTAGTTAACATAATAATCTTCAATATTGTTTTTGTGAGTTAACAAAATTTTATTTTTCCAGGGGTCACAACAATGTCACACTTACTTTATCATGGAACATCATACCTAATGCAGGTTTGCTTCCAAATATCCATGCCATTGGGCAACACCCCTTCAAGTTCCCAACAGATTATACACAGACAAAGGTATGATCTGAAATAATTCACCCATAAGTTAATGTATAGTTGGATGGAGATATGTGGTAACATTGTCGAATTATAATGGTTTACTTTATGCCTGTGTTTAATTTCATGATCCTTAAATCTTGAAAATAGAAGTTAAAATATTTAAAAAACTGCCTAGAGCATGACAGGCCTCATGCAGTGTAAGGTTCCATAGTTCATGTTATGTTCACAAATACAGGAATTTAATTTCGTTGTTCCATAATTTAAAATCATTCATAATTTATAAGTAACTTTTTCATGTAAATATTAACTTTGTCTAGCTAATTTTCACCAGAATTTGTAAGAATATTTCCTACTTCAATTAGGTTTAATAAATTGGTTACCTAAGATATTTTTTATGTTAACTTCGAGATAATATGCTAAAGTTGTATCGAAAAATGCTATGTACAAACAAACCTTGCATTAAAACAAAAAGAGGACTCTCTTTGTTTTAATCTGACAACACCCCAAACAATAAGATGGATAGATGAGAAAAATAAACCAATCTACAAATGAGGAAGGTATGTACCTACCCCATATAAAATTATTTAACGACTATCGGCGTGATTAAAATATATGCTAAATTACACGTTTCTAATAATACTTACTTGCCCCTGAAATTAACCTGAGTTACACATGGCGAAACTAGAACGGTTCCTTGTCTTGACTGTATAACCCTAAAATGGCAAGTAAAACCAATTAGTTTCATCTCATTCAGAAACAATGTGAAGCAGTAAATGTTACGGCACAACGGTACTAACGGCCTATAACCATCCCAGTGCCAAAGTGTCCATCATTGAATTCAAGTTACCACAATAATAAATAACCCCTTATTTATGAACCCCTATTGTTTGACAAAACAATGTTACAGTGTAAAAAATATAAACGCAGATCCGAAAACCACGTATTGTCCCCATCACTAGGATATTTTTTTTTCTTCAAGACAAAACTGCTGGGAAACTGCTGATTCCGAAGTATGGAGGGTCGAAGTCACAAATTTGTATTCCACTTTATTACAAAAACTGTTGCAAAGATTACCTAAAAACTTTTCTCCTTACAAATATTTAAAATTTTCATTATTTCGTTCATAATAAGATCTTGAACTTAGCGGCCATCACCAGTGCAGCGCAGCGGCGCGCCGCCCCAGCTGCTATACCTACATTTCGCGCTTTAGATAATAAGTACATATACTAAAACAAATCTTTTCCCAGCGACATTTTGTAATATGAATTGGTTTGATGTTCATCCGTATGTCGGCGTTTGGTTTTCTTACACTCTGTATGTATATACTTGCTAACTTATTTTTTATTTTAGATATTCTATCACAGTATCCTATAAAAATATTTTATCCTTCATTGCCTACGTGAAATGTAAAATGATATGTTGTTGATGTGCCTAATCAAATAAATAAATGAAAAACACAATTGACCTCATTGGAATCAGGATATACCAAAATTTGAGATTTTATATTACAGTCACAAGCAATTTATTGAATTAAAAATGCATTAAGTGTATTGTATATTTATTTATCAATTACATTTAAACATTTATCTTTCTTGTTCTACATGTGTTGTTCTACAGCAGAAAAAACTAGGTAGGTATTAACTATTTATTTTTATCTACAAACAATGTATATTTCATAACCAATAGAGTATTAAATTATAAAATTTCATCTGCATTATTCTATCTGTAACAAATGCATAGATTTTCAGTAGGTTTCTTATGATTGTGCGTAGACAACTGCGTTAGAACTTTGAGTACATAATTTTTCTATTAAGCTACACATACTGATTTTCATATAATATATCTGTAAATTTTCAACTGCAATTATTGAATACATAAATGCAAATAGACTAAAGAAGCAAATCTGATCTAATCTTTTATGTTCATTTACTACGTACATTTTAATGTCTCCCATAAGCATAATAACTATTATGTTAATGAGGTAAAGGTATTTTACAATTTCAGAGCCACTTTAGAAACATTCTATGAAAATACAAATTTCAAACCTGACTTATGAAACGACTAAAATTAGTTTTATCTTGTAAATTTATCCTTATGATACACTATTAAACGTTTGGTTTTTATTACTCTATTAGTAGAAATCATTATGTAGGTTTATCTAATTTACATGACAAGGGACAAATCTTTGTAATCAATCAATACATATTTTTAACATTTAAAACAAAATATCGATATAACAAAGTATGGGGGGTATGTAAAACTCAAAAAGCATTTTGTGCATATTATATTAAAAATACGAAATTATTTCGATAATCATCTTATTAACTTTACAAACTTATTATTACTACTTTTATTTAAAATAAAAAAATACCAATTAAGTTGTAATTCAAAAAAATAACTGACACCAATATAATATGATATATTAACAAATTTAAAATTGCAACAACTTTTTGTACAATCTGTAACTACAGCCGAAGTTTTAGCCCTCACAGAATATGGAGCGAACGAGAAGCTTTAATAGCATCCGTTCTGGTCCTATCATTTATTTTCATGACGTGTCGCAAATTATTATATTTTTAAAATAGCAGGACAGCTACTTAAAATCATGAGGTGATATGCGGCAAGAAATTAAAAAAAGATACATTTACTGTACTTACATGTAACATTTCATAATATTGCTTGCATGCCTTTGGCATTATTAGTTATATTTACGAAGATCACTACAAGAACAACTACAATCCGCCATCCTACCATCGTTCCTAACATTCAAAGCTGATCCCACTACATTGCATGAAAAAATATTGCATATTTTAATACTAAAGCACTGCACGAACCACTCACAGGAAGAGGGAATGAATTCTCTATGCTACATTTTACTCAACAATTGCCGAAAATTTTATGTAGGTTAATCAGCAGGATATACAGCCCCAGGTTCGACTTGTTTACTGTAAATTGACTAGCACTTGTGTGATAGATAAAGCATTGTTACAATGATATTACTACTGAAACTGATCCTATTTCATTATCATGGGTCCCATAGAGTAGAGCAATTATAAATCAACATTAATTAAAATAAACTAAACCTACATGAAATTCGAGTAGCCTAAATTAGTGAGATAAAAATGATTTTAAATGAATTAAACGCAATGTTATAGTACTACCGAGTATTATAATATGATTACACCTGACAGCTTTAATGAGCAAATGTTTAGTCAGATAATTAATCAACTACATAGTCATTAAAATTAGGTGAAAGGATGGTTTTTACATTCATACATAACACGTGTTTTTAACGAAGTTTCTATACACTTCATAAGCACAATGCATTTAAATTTTACATCAATCTAACAGCAAACACTAAAGATCACAGTTTCTGCCACAATATGTGATTTGGTTTTACATACAAAGTAAGTATAGCTAATAAATGATGGCTAAACGTGATACACTTCACCATTACAAGATTTAACATTAGCGTCTAACTTATAGTCATAGTGTTAATAATTTCAATTTATATAATTTAACATCCAATACAACCAATTGAGAAACAAATCATTCTTACTACTTTGTTATTATTCGCTGTATGTTGTCACAATGCAATTCAATTTGTCTTTTACAAAATGTGAAACATGAAAGACATACTGTCAAAAGACCTAACATCCAAAATCTGTATGTAACAAGTAAAGTTTGTATACTGGAACGGTGACTCGTCTGCAATACACCTCTCCGGCACACGTGAAGAGCGCAAGTCCCGGATTATAACGGTGGACCAGAGTGCATGAGAAGACTGAAAATGTTCATGTGTGCGGACAGGTATCGTGTAGTCTACCTATGTATGTGGTCGGCGGCGCGTGGGCCGGCAGGGCGGCGCGTTCAGAGGCGGCAGGGCTCCACTGCGGGCCGTCACGCGCCCGTGAGCGGCGGCCCGTCGGTCTGCACGTCTTTGTCTTCGGTGGGCGGCGCGCATGCCCGGTCCGAGCCGTACCGCCTGGATAGATCCAACATCTCCCTCAAACCCTGGAATGGGTTATTAAAAACCATTAAATACCACTAATGAAGAATGTCACTCATTTTAGATAAGCATTTTATTAATTACTAGCGAGGGGTCCGAACTTCGTACCGCCTCAAAATATCATAAAAATTGGTCCAGCCGTTCTCGACTTATAAGTGGTGTAACTAACACCACTTTCTTTTTTAATATAAAGATAATAAGATAAAAAAATAATCATATGGTAATACAGAGGCCAATGACGCATCTAATCTGATAATTCTATTAACACAAGGAGTTGCCCAATGTAACGAAGAGTAAAGCTTTTTTGCCTCATTCATTATTCTAATTAACTACTTGAAACATTATGTGGCCGCATAAGGTCTGTCCTTGATAGTGCGCTCGTCGTTTATGTGTACGCTTTGTCGCAGTCGGCTTGGCGTGCACCTTAGATATATATGAATGAGATTACTTGATTTAAAAAATGGCACTTACTTGTAAAGTCCGCCTCTATATTGGAGGAAGTTCTGTATGCTTATAGAATACTTTAACAGTTTAATAGACATTATAGGTACCTTATTTTCAGTAATGAGTCGTTGATAAATTTCTTCCTCTTTTCTGGAATCACCATTCTCATCCAACTTTACAGCTTTGTACATGATGCTGGTCATCTCATTGATCCTCTCTGCTTGCTGACGAATCAACTGTAATAAAACAATAAAACATTTTTACTTTTTCAACTTCTTTTGCTGTGTTATAAGCCCACCTTTCACTATCCCTAAGCTAGTAGTACTAGTAAACCCCTTTTTAAGAGTAACCCTATTAAGAAGGAAAGCCTATTGAAAAGGTTACCAGTGTGATAGGGTTACCCATGTGATAGGGTTACATGGGTAACCCAATAGTGGTTACCTTTGATTGTGTTCGCTTATTAGTTCGGTAACCTTTTAAATAAGGTTTAACCGCTTACCACAAATATGGGATGCACATAGAAATTAAAATAGCGTAACAGCATTCCAAAACACTTTATAGGGTAAACCTATTAAGGGGTTTTCAGTATTGGTAAGCGCTTACCTGGGTTAATCGTATTGTTTGGTTTAGTATATCGTCGGGGTAAGCCCGTTGATAAGGTTACCTTTCGGATAAGGTTTTTAAAAACAAGCCTATTAAAAACCCGAACAGATACCCCTTTAAAGGTAAGCGGTTCCGGTCCCTGGTTTCAATGAGAATTTAGAAATGATATTGAACTGATTTAATCCCTCGATCGTGAGTTATTCCAGACACAATTGAAATCAATTGTTATCGTGGCACCCGAGTGCCTCCTGGGGGTTGAGGGATTAATGTTAGTTGATTTGATACGGGGTTTATAACATGTATCTTGTCATCATTAGCAAAATATGAACAAGGCAAATGGTGGTAACCCCATAGTGAATAACTCTTATTAATGCTATGCTGTTATACTGCAATAAACATTTCCAAATTTGAAGAGCAGAATCCCATCCCATCACCATAGTAGCAAATATGTACAATGTCAAACATACATAGTAGCAAAAAATCATAAATTTTCAGTATTGGTTTTGAAAAAAACCCATACATATTTGTATTATGGCAGCACTCATTAGGTAAGTAGGTAAATCAAATCACACTACCTGTTCCGATTACTGATAAGTGATAACACAGAAAGAAGAAGGATAAACATAAACAATAACAATAATAAATATTTGCCGACTTAAAATATGAATGTATTCTTTGAAGAATGGCTAATGTATCTATGTAGGGGTTACAATTTGATTGATTGACTTGCCAAAAAATTTAATAATAGCTATGATTTGGGAGATAACTTCATTTATAAAAACAATTATTTTCTCCTATGTAATGTTTTTTTTTAATGAATACTATCAGATACAAATATTATTTTTTTAATCATTTAGTGTCTTACCTGAAGTGTTCAGGTTAGTTATTTTAATAAGCAGGTCATCAAACAAAGTTGCCTGATACCTTACAGTTACCGAAAAGATTTTGCTTACCTCCTGTTGCTTTTCATTGACAGCGGCAGTGAAGTCTATTCTGGACTCCCATATTCTCTTTTCTGTGTGTTGGCGGTATTTTGACATAATAAGCTCAAGTGCTCGTCTGTGGTCCTCTAAAGCTGCTCGCAGCTCACCATTCTCACGTTGAACATCCCGCATCAAACGAGACTCCCTTTCTATGCTAGCAATTAATACCCCCCTTGGTCTTTCTCTTGAAGCTTCATTTAGAGTTTCAACTTCTTCTTTGTACTGAAGAAAACATACTTTATAGAAGGCAAAGATCATAAATTAAATGAGAATTATTAACCTTAAGTAAATAGAACTATTGTTTTTTCCCAACCTGCAACCATTATCCAAATTATTTAACCACTACTTTTAGAATCAACAAGATTCAAAGTATTAAACGAGAATACTGCGATTTACAGATCCAACATCATTATCATACCAAAGAACTGAATAAGTAAATACACAAACATCGCCACGAAGGACTACATTAGATGTTGGTGCAGACTTCAGGAACTTTACCTGTTTCATGGTATGGATCTGGCGATAGGCAGTTTGAGTCTCGGTTAATAAAGCATCCGCTTCAGTTTCTCTTTCTTTGAGACGCCCTGCAAGTCTTTTTGCATCCAAAATGATTTGCTGTATGGTCAGTGACATCTGAAACAACCAGCAATATATAAAACACTCCAATTGAAGATATGATTTAACTATTTCCACAATCATACTAACCCTGATTTCCAACCAAAATTATAAACTGAAATCCGTTTCATCTAACAATTTTCACGCACACGTAAATGACCCGAATTGCCATGAAAAATCTAAAAGACGCACATCAGCTGTTTCGAGATTTTAGAAGGCGGCCATTAGCTTTCATTTCAAAAGGAATACTACGCTGACAAATAACGATGTATGGTGTACCATTGTACCTACTCACTTGGACAGACAGGAATGCCTGTTTGGTTGGCTAGCTCAGACACCTAAAGTTAGAAAGAGAAATATAATGATCAAGCATACTTTTTAATTCTGCCAGGTTATACAACATGACCTTGATAGTCTATGGACTACTTGGCATAAACACAAACACGTACGTACTCAGTTCAGAAATATTATGTGTTTTTAGAAATCCTTTTCTTAGAAATTTATATAACCTTGGATTTAGTTAAACAATACAGCATAATAAATAACGTACAATGTTAATGAACAACCAAGACAAAACAAGAACAATAACAAACAACCAAGCGTTTTTTCAGTTCAGTTTTAGTTTGAGATTCATTAGTGTTGTTGTTGTGATGATTTTTCGATACACCAATAATTTGACAAAACATGTAAAGATATTTATACTATTAAATCTTGGACGAATAATTAAACCTACTAAATCTATGTAATAAACACAGTACAGAGAGAATGAATGATTGCAGAAGAAGCCAACGCCAACTGAGGTAGGCAGGTACATAATCTATTGAGGAGTAGTAGTATTGAGTAGGTATATTACGGTACAGTCAGCTGTAAAAGTATGTACCTAAACACTTTTTAATTTTACTAACCCTATGTCATTAATTTAAAAGTCAACATTAGTCAGAAGTGTATACATACTTTTGCAGCTGACTGTACGTGGTAGAGTACTAGTAGTAGGTAAAGGAATCTTTAATATAGACTATAGGGATGTTACGGAGATTCGATTTTGATTTCGAAAGTTGGAATAACAACGCACTACGCTACTACTACACCTTTCGAATTTGGCTCATAGATAATATTTGGTTACTTGGTTCAGTGCCATCTCAAATCCCGACTCCGACAACCCTTTAATAACTACGACGCCCATTTTGGTTTTGATAAAATTAACCGTAACAATCCATACATACATATATATATTTGCAATAAGATTGAACTCAGATCATATAAAGGAATAAATATGAAATGGGGGCGTGGCGCGTGCGTAACCGATATGGGCAAATAGAACTATTGCACCCCATCCACAAAAAAATCCATGTAACGATAATTGTATCGGCACAATATACATTGAAGGTTTGATACTAACTAGCTGTGTTATGATTAGTATGCGACTGCGCAATGTATCGAGGTTTAATCGAAGCGTTCGCTGCCCGACGTGTGCGTTCGCGACCAGTCATTGTCGCTGCACAAATTTGCATACACCAAATGACGCATTGTGTAAGTGAGTAAGTGGTAGCCGCTGTGATTGGGTCCATGTTTGTGTGCGTGAGCGTTGTAAATTGATATTTATGCATGCTTACAACAGTGTTATTGTAGTTGCGTTGCGTTGCACACATAAATACGGAGACACGGGTTCGCTAAGGATTTACGAGTAATTTCATATCTCCTTCTTTATATGATCTGAGAAATTAACTATCGATTGAGTATGAGTAATCCAGTGTATCAATCCCGCCGGATTGAACGAGCTGCGAGATTGCAATCCCTACGCTAGAATTTGTACTTCTCGTGTGCCTTCGTTAAGACACAATCCACTCAGCACTTCAGTTAAATGCGAATGTAAGATGAGTAACCAAATCCTCATTATGGAGAAGTAGATATTATGTCCAGCAGTGCGCAAGTAAAAGCGTCGCTTGCATCCTATCTTAGCCATTTCCCAGGGTGTTGCGAACTCTTTATTAGACTGTGTCTATGATTTACAACACAGGGCTTCGCAAGCCTGTGTTTTAAATATGCATGCACGTAGTTTATCTTCTAATACTACATCTCTAGGTGTTTTAAAGTTTATTAGAATAAAAACGATTTAAGTAATGCAGGTGTAAAACTATCTATAGCTCATCGTAGCATAAGTTTTGTTTTGTTTTTGTCTTCTTCTGCATCCTGTATTTTCCCTGCTGCTTTTTTTCTACTGCTGGCTGGGTATATGGACTAGTAAAGCCCCGTTGGTCTACTGGTTTAGATACCGGGCCAAGATCTCGGGCCCGAGTTCGAACCCCGGGTCGGGCAAACTAAATTTCGAATTTTCGAACATTCGGGATCATCAACCCGCATTTGTCAAGCGTGGTGATTATGCCAGTACCTACTCATCAGTGATGGTTTTCCCTGCAGTGGGATGATTATAGGCTGTTACTTAACTTTATGCCTCTCCATCGTCTCATCGTCTCCTGTCTCCTGTCTTTATAGTCCATTCTGCCTCAGCGTAAGCCTTTAAGTCATCGGCCCATCTGGCAGATTATTCCCACGCAAGCCGGTTTCCGAAAAGATTTTAGCACCATCGACTACATACATAGTGTTACGCTGCGGCAAGTTTTAAAGAATACCGAGGAGTATAATTATGCTTTGTGTTTGTAGGTAGAATGGTCTTAAAACACAAAATAAAAGTTACACTCCTCGGTATTATTTAAAACCTGCTTCCTAAAAGACTTTCTCATAGTCGAAAGTCAATAGCTTAATTATGAACTGTGAATTAAAAAAATAATAATTTTGAAATAATCTAAGAAACTGTGAAACCACTTTGTTTTTACAAAATCCAAAAAAAATTTCCAAAAAAAGTTTGGATCAACCTTAAACGAGTACATCCGTTAATATTGCGGCTCCACACTGGCGCTCGTGGCGTAGGTAGTACTCATCTATATGTTCCTTGTCGATTAAAGGCATAAATAAATTTAGGTTAGCAGTCATAGTTTCGGGTATTATTACGAGGGATTAAAATAATGTGTCTGTCATTTTATTTGTTTATGGGACAATTTATTGATTTTTGTGATTCTTTTAAATTAAGAAATTCCTATAAGCCCGAACACCAACACGAGCACAGGCTACCAGGGAGTGACAGGTACTGGGCCGTTTATAACCAATAGCTATCCAAAATTTTTATTATGTCACATCCGGTCACAGATTCACCTAGCCTAGGTATCCAAGCTGCATCTTTAAACATCAACATTCGAGAACTTTGCTTCGCTAATGATATGCGTGCGAGCGATTCTGCCATGCTGTGCCATTTTGCCTTAGCAATCTGGAAAGATATGTAAGTCGCCTTGTTGCTTTTTACACCCAACACTATTACTAGCACGCTCCGTGTCTAGAGCCATTCAAGGGTAATCAGACCTATGGGTTAACGCCCCGGAAGTTATAACCCAGAGCATTCGTCCTCAGTTTTGAAGATAAGCACAGTGTAACCCTCTTATATAAATTTTATATAGTACCTAAGCCCTCTCCACAGTTAGGTTTGAGCTTATTTAAAAACTCGATGACTTTACTTTTTAGCCTCTGGAGTATTTGAACGTAGAAAGGATTAAAAAGAAAGGATTAAAGGTGAAATCAGTAGAGGAAGATTTAGCATTTTATTAATTGGTTTTCCCTACAACTGCAGCAGTTTTCAACCTAAGAGTTAGATATTATTAGGTATAACCTTTAGGTTCCTAAAACGACGTATCACAAGTTTACACATACGGCATACAGACATAGTTAGGTCCTCTTTAAATTTAAAAACACCCGGAAGGTATGGTAAAACACTATTGTCTCAAATAATTGAACAGACGATAAGCGTGACTTTGAGCCGAATGTTCACCAAACTCGTAAACTAAAGCAGACTCTTTCTCTATATATCGATGAAAGATATGTTAAGTTTATTTATGAAATAGTTTTAGATTTTATTTATTAGTCTTTTTGTTATAGCAAATAAATCGCATGTGAAAATTGACAATAAAATGCATTAAATAAAAAAATATCGCCTGCTGCTGCTCCTTGCCTTCCATCAAATGCAAACACATATGTTTTCAAAAGTTTATTTCTAAGACCTTAAACAATTAACAATTATAAGTAAGGACTTAAGACAATTAAATTATTTATACTGAAGCTTTGACTAGCATTTCTGAAATTTGCGTTTCAGCAATACATTCGGAATGCTTTAGAATGCCACAAAACACTCATTTCTTATATGTTTTTCTAATTCAAAAATTATAGGTACAGTAGATATTAAATGTCCTTAATAGATATGGTTTAACTAGCTTTTAAGATTCAAAGTTTGTATTTCACCAGAAACTCTCTGATAACCGCATTTACTTTTTCTGGTTCTTCTTGCTGAAGGCAATGGCCGCAGTTCTCAATAATAACGGTCTCTGCATTAGTGTACTCTTTTTTCATGTCTTCTAAGAGTGAGAGATCTAAATAGGGGTCGTTTTCTGCGTGAGCAACCAGCATCGGCACCTTCCCCTTGATTTCTTTGTCTGGTAGGTAGTATGCAAAGTTCGCTCGGTAGTAATTCACCGGAGGTGTAAAGGCTACTGTAAAAAAAAAGATATCAAAGACACGGAAAAGCGTAGGTCCAGAAATTCTAATCATTAAGGTGATGAATACACTGAAATGTAGACCTTATAGTCACGACCAGTTTAAACGGGAAAACGCTGAAGAATTTTGAGATGGATTACTTATTCCAAAATAAGTAGGGAATGTAGCTAACACAGGTAAAGAAATTAATGAAATAAGAAAAAAAACTATATTCAAGATAGATTTAAATAGTAGCTAGATAATGCGTAAGTCTAATATTATGAAAAAGTGCTATTTAGTACAAAACATACGAACCTACAAGTACCTACAATTTCAGGAAAGATATAAGTAAGGAAACAAGAGAAAACTTAAAAATTCAGATTACTTACATTGTTTCCCAAACCAGTATTTAAAGCACTCTATGTCCTGTGGGGTTATGGTGTCTTTTCCTGGCACCAACATTGCCTTGTCGAAGATAGCCAGATTGTCCAGCTGAAGTGCATGTTCTGCAATGCTAGGCCACCGGTACATGAACACATACCTAGAATGCAAGTACTTGTATTATTTAGAATAATAATCAGTTAAGAGGTGAATATATTAGCTCCACCCCTTTTTGCTCTATGGCTGTCGTAAGGTAAAGGATAGTTCTGAGAATTAGCAGAATATGACGGGCAGGCTTCCAGTCTTCTACAAGCAGCAGAGTTTTCCTGCGATTTACCAATGGCCAAACGGCAGTCGCAAAACCGACTTCCGAGAGCGTCGATTAGGTTCGGCAAAAAACCTCTTTAGTATAGGATACGCCGAATTAGGAAGGAGGCCTATTATACTCAGTAAGCGTTGTCTGACCGGGATAATATATTAAATTATACCATAGTTATACATAGGTATAATGGAAATGCAAAATAAAAGAAGGCACGTAACAATGATACCTACTCGTGGAGTCGTGGCAGATCCGAATATAGTATCATTACGTGTGTTAAGTAAGTTCACGTTAATATATGTATAATCATTTTGCTGCACCAATTTAGTCTCGGAGATTATAATTAACGAGTACCTAAATAATTTAATTACAACATTTTTAATTAAATCAATTTTCCAAAATGAAACTAGGCTTTGCTTAAACCTTGCAAAATAAAATTACGTAACAGATTTAAAAATCGGTTACGAATCGTATTGCTTTAATGTTATTCTATAGTAACTACTTAGTTATTCGTTTTTCAAAAAGTTCGATAAAACCTGTTAACGATTTCAAAATGAGGCAGATATACCTACGAAACCGCTTAGGGCATATCCCGTTTAGTTATGATGACGCAAAATCCCTGTATTATTTCCAAAATCTCAAGGGCAGTGAGTTACTAATTGCGAAACCGATTATTAATACCATAGCGTTGAATATTTAAGTGGCACAAAATAAATAAATGGCCTCTGCTGACTTGTCTGATGTCTAACGATGAATCCGGCTCGAAGGACCAGACAATGTACCGACGTCACAATAGAGTCACACATAGGGGCGTTCGGTACATTGTCTGTGAATGCTATACTAGCAAGATCGTAAAATGTATGTCAATAGAAAAGTAAAGAACTGGCAACTTAGGAAACAACTGCAAAAAGATTTTCAAAAATTACAATGAGATAATGAAAAGATAGATGTGTTCCACAGTATTTAAATTACTCGAAGCAGACAGGACTGCAGTATGATGTATTTGTCGTGACCGAATTTGAATGCATTAAGCATTGAAAGTGTATAAAAAAAAAAAAATTGCCATATCTGATTTGTTTTTCAAGGTGTCTGATGTCTTACCATGATTTCTTCCTCTGCTCAGGATTCGACCACATCGAACGCACCCAGACTTCCGAGGACAAACTGGCCAATAAAATGATGCAACTCAAAACTTCAGGGTAGTGGTCGCGGAACTTGCAAGCAATCAAACCTCCCCAATCATGAGCGACTAGTATACACTTCTCCCTGCCTGTAGGTAAGAACAAAATTGTTGAGTATACTTACTTAATAATTAAAATTAAAGAATATATTTTTTAGAAACATTTCACTTAAAAACATTTTATGAAAGTTTTGTCTTATTTTAGTGTAATACCTAAATAACATTAAATTCAGAACTTTGGCTGCTTCACTTTAACTTGGCATCTGTAATTACTATTAAGTAGTGGTCTAATGTCGGTTATCCCCAGTTGCCCCCACCGGCATCGCCCCCACTGGGGGCAACTGGAAATTTGTAAAACAATTATGTCCCAGTTGCCCCCGGTGCCTCTATTCATAAGGGTAACTGGGATA
The DNA here is from genome assembly GCA_949315895.1 of Anania crocealis. Lineage (NCBI taxonomy): Eukaryota > Metazoa > Arthropoda > Insecta > Lepidoptera > Crambidae > Anania > Anania crocealis. Next base: position 7,663,837 of record OX438884.1, read on the forward strand.
TTCATTTTTAAACGTCCCAGTCTCCCCCACTTGATACGCCGTAAAGTATAACTAGATATTGGGTCGGGGTCCCGGGTTCGATCCTCGGGTCAGGCGTTAAGAGTTCCAAATTTTCGAATATTGCTCGAGTTTCCTTTTCAAACATTGATCACTAACCAGCATTTGGCAAGCGTGGTGATTATGCATGTACTCATCATTTCTGTGGTAACTTATATTCAGTGATGGAGGCAGGCAAGTATATGCACAGTAGGGAGAAATGAACGCTTCGCCTCATATTATATGTAATTACTAGCTGTTGCCCGCGACTTCGTACGCGTCAATTTCTGTTATTGTGATCGCGATTATTTTTGCAACATTTTAACTGATGCTGCGCTCCTATTGGTCGCAGCGTAATGTTATATAGCCTTAAGCCTTCCTCGATAAATGGACTAACCAACACAAAAAGAATTTTTCAATTCCAACCAGTACTTCCTAAGATTAGCGCGTTCAAACAAACAAACAAACTCTTCAGCTTTATAATATTGACAGAAAATAAACTGCTTTGATTTTGGCTTTCGCTTTTATTTTAAATCATCCTCTTAGTAGTCTGTTCTTTTAATCATTGGCTAATAAATTAGTTATCTAGGAGCCACAAATTAACATCCATATTTCCGATAGTTTAAGCGTGATTATTTCTTATTTACAAAAGTGCGCACACTTGACCCGAATGACTCTATACATACTTATAGCACCTTATAGGTTAAAGAGGGATTCCGCGCTGCTTTGCTTGTCGCTACTTTTTCTATCGTAATATTATTTATAAACGTAACTGTGATGTTGTCCAAAATTTTAAAACTAATTCTGTTTGTTTCAAACGCCTAGTATCGAGGGGTATATTTTCTGATAAATATGATACAGCCAACTCTATAACAAAAGCAGATTATACCCATAGTATAATTTGTTAATTCTTCAAAATATAGGTACTTACGTATTGATGTTGTATTGTATATGGTAATAACGATAAACCACAGACCAAGGTGGCCTGTGTGATAAACAAAGGAAAAACAGGTGTTTTTCTTTTTTTGTTTAACTTACAATTTGACATGCACAGCAGTTTGGCTGCTCCGTGGGCGCTTGTAAATGATGACCTATAAGAACTGCTACAAACGTATATATATTTTGAGCTGCGAAAATAATTCCTTTGCCTAATATGAATATATTTTTGGCGAAATGTTTACCCAATTGTCGAATTAGATCTCTGACATCTTCTACCAGATATTCAAATTTATATGCTTCAAGGTCTTCTGGTCGCTCAGAGTCCCCGTAGCCTCTCATGTCCACAGCAATACACCTGCAAATAATATTTTATTAGATTTGAATTGTTTTATTTGAGTTTTTATTTTGATACAGTAAATTCTCCCCCTTCCCTGCATTTTAACACTGCTCACATATTTTTATTGATTCACATAAGACTCCAACTAGACGCACAAAATTAGCACTTTTAATTAAAATTCTTTATAAAAGGATTCCTAAATCCTGAAAATTTTACATGCACAATGTATTTTAAGACCTACGTATTCAAGTACACCCGCCACCATTGAGTGTTCAGTTTACATGTAAGGAGGCTACACCAAAAAAAAACTGTATGGGATTTGATTTTAGTAAGTGATAATAATTTATGTCTTCTATTCAAATAATAGCTTTCTTGTATAGTAAGATCTCTAAGATTAACCGCCCACGGACAGACAAACCGACGGACATTTACAAGATTAACATGTTGAGTATTGAACCCTAAAAAGGTTTTTTTTTTAAATCAAAATCAAACTGTGTATTGGTACTTAAATTTAACTGCTTATATGCTTTTTACAGTTAGTTACAGCATAGGGAAATATATTTCTTTCCCTATGGTTACAGTAGGTTCTTAGCCTGGCTTTCACATCTGTAAGGCAAGATTTATTTGCTGTGACATACAGAGCTACTATTAAATGGTCACAAATATTTTTTCTTCTTTGCCTTAAAATTCTTTCAGTATTGGCCGAATTTAACAGTAGATAGGTACCTAGCAAACTTAGTAAAACGTTTTTGCAAAAACATTTGGTAGCCAGCCAGTTAGTCCTAGAGTTGACTGTTATTATTACCAGTAATCTTTCTGGAAGTCCAGAATCTGATGCCGCCAAGAATACCAGAACTCGGGGAACCCGTGGAGGAATAGCATGAGGGGCTTCGACGAGTCTCCACTCTCCAGATAGTGCAGTTTTACGTTCTGTAAACATAATGTAATAGAGACTTTAACTAAAATTGCGTCTTACAGTGATAATGGCGATTTAGAGTAAGAATATCTATGTGTCGCAATCATATCGTAAGTATAACTTCATGCGTAGAACACGCCGTACCTATTACAAATGGCAACGCAGGATTGATAAAGTTTGCTAATGCTTGATGATATTATTGTCAGTTGTTACTTTTTTTTTTTAAATTTAGTCCTGATACTGTACACTAGGTACTGTACAAGTTACAATATTATAAATAAAAATCTCAATTAAAAATCATCAAAATCGTACCTTGGACTTATTAATATCTAGCGAAGTGTGCACATCTGAATATGTGCCCACCCCCTTGGTACGAATTGATATCATCCATCCTCCTTTTTTTAAAATGATTCCGTTTAAATTAACTCTCAAGCCTACGCCTCGAAGTTCTGAATCGAGATATCATTTAATAGAAGCTGATTTCCCCGCCATCTAGTGAAATCGATTTAGTAGACTGGGTCTTTCTTTTAAATAATGTCTCATTGGATTCTGCTGTCGGAACCTTTTATGAAACTATTTACAAAATAATTAAGACTCATGTTCCTAAACGACCAGTTAAATCTAATGAATATCCGGTATGGTTCTCTCGCCCCTTGATCCATGTTTATAAAAGCAAGGAAAAAAAGAAAAAATACAGAAACATAGTAAATTATGAACAATTTTCTTTATACCGCAAAAGATTCAAGTTACTTTCAGCCCAGTGTTACAATAGCTATCTTAATTACATCGAAACTTCCATGCAAAAAGACATAAAAAATTATTGGTCATTTGTAAAGAACAATAAGAAGAATTTTGGCGTCCCTAACACAATGTCATTCTGTAGTGAGGTCGGGATCGGACCTGTGAACATACAGGATGAAATTTTAACCACTTTCCAAATTGTAATATAACAATCTACGAGGCAAAAATCAAATGACGTATTTTTTCTTTTGATATAGCCCAGTACAAAAATATCAAAATAAAGCACTTAGAAAATGTCCGCCAAAAATCTACAATTTTTGATACGGCATCCTAGTAACCCTTTTTTTACGCGATGTGCATCTCATTCATTCATTACAATACTATTCATATGTTTTTGATTTTCTCTTTATACCTTAACATGTCTAGGACCGTAAAAATTGAAAATTATATTGTGAAAAATATTTTCGGGTGACAACTTGATTTACATTTTTTACTTCATAAATAGGCTCTTAATACGATACTGAACACATATAAAAATTTTGGAAAGTGGTTAAAATTTCATCCTGTATGTAAATAGTTTTCAATATTCTTTAGCTCCGTTTACGAACCTATAGATACTAGTGCTTCAGTTAACTTTGAGCCTCCATCCAGCAATCAAACAATAATTTCCGATTTGTTTCTTTCTAAGGAAAGTTACTTCTCTCAAATGCCTGGATGTAGCTAAAGGTCCTGGGCCGGATGGCTTACCTGCCTTGAAATTCTAAAAAATATAACTGATTTCTTTATTTTAGATTAATGCACTTCTCATAACTTTAAATAAATATTAGTAATGTTTGTTCGCTAAGGTTTGCTTGTACCAAATTATTACTTATAATTATTGTCTGTATTACTATGAGGATAATGGTGTTGGTTGCGTAATTATTTAAGTCGTTTTTCTATTAATGTTGTTGTATTATGTTTTATTGCGCAATTCTTTGTTATCCCAAACGAAAATAAAATAAAATAAATGTGAATGACAGTTTATTTGTTACGCTTTGACGCGATAACTACTTACTAAACCGATTTTAATGAAACTTTGTATGCATATTCTTGAAGGTATTAGAAGTAACATCGGCTATTTGATATCCCACTGTTGGGAACAATTTCCGCACGCGCGACATAAAGTGTAGTTAATGCGGACAGAGCCGCGGGCGAAATGCTAGTGGTAAATATACATATAATTATAGTAAGTATAATTCAAATGTGCACTCACAGTCAACTGCAAAAGCCTTTTGTGAGTTGTGAGGCAATCTTACTTAAGTAGGTAGGTATATTATAAATGCGAAGTTTACTCAATCACGGTAGAAAGAACTGAACTGTAGAAAATTTGGCATGGCGATATATTATACGCTTGGAAAGTAAGTCTTGTACAGGCTTATTTTTATCCCGGAAAACAGTAAACAGTCTCGTGCAACTATTGCATTCGTGTTGCGTCAGTCGTTTATGCTTTCTTGTTCTAAAGACAATGATTACCTTTCTGCAGTTGAATACCATTGTCTGAAACAGTACCTACCTGAGTAGGTACAGCAACTATCTAATAACTTACTATGTGATAAAATTACTACATTGTCTTCACGTTTTGTCTACGACCATAACAAGCGGAAATACCTACAACTAATTTTTACTTATAATTTAAATACTTAGTTTTTGCACGTGAATTCGTCCGCATGGACTTAAGTAGTGGGTTTAGATTCAGAAGGAAAAAAATGGTTGTTTAGATAAAATGTAATGGTACCTAATCACCAACACAACTGTTATAATGACAACCGAAAATGTAATAATAATGAAATGTATGACAGAAGCGATAGACATATTAACATATATAATATTAGAATCCTATTTAAAATTTAATAAATATAACAGTGTAGGTAATTTATTATAATGGATAATGTATTAATATACTAATGTAATAATAAAGAGAGTAGGTAATTACATACAATGTATCACTGATGCCTTGAAAAGGTTTCTGCTACTACATTTATAGATAGAATATTCTATTACAGGATCAGACGAATCACACTCACTGCCGGTAAAAATAAGCTAAAAACAGAAATCGCGCATAAGCCACAAAAATAACCCATAATTGTTTATACAGTAAAGTATACCGCTGTTTTATATTGTATCCATCAGACAGTTTGAATGTTGTATCTACTGAAATCTAAAAACGCAGTACCTACGTAGGTATTACTTACGACAAACAAAAAACTTAACATAATCGTTGCTAAGTACGTGTTTGGAAGAGTTCGTCACGTGCAAGTTGTATAAGACTGTGGCTGTAAATTGTTGTTGCAAACTAGCACCTTTGTCAATATCGTTATTATTATGCCTCAGTGTATAGCCTATGTGCGGTGTTTGTGCATGTAGGTATAATTAATTATTATTATTTTGTATAATAATATTTGCTGTTACAATATCAAACTAATTTTATTCCACTTTACTCTTCAATATTAGTTATATAACCTCATTTCAACTGTACTTACCATTTTTATTGTTGTCTTACGTTTATTATCTTATTAAAGTAGATAATTATTCAAGTTTTACTAACTGTTTTTATTTCAAGCAAATACATTTTTTAAAATACACATTTCAAAGGACGTCCTAATTTTAGGTTGCTCTGACATGCACAAACTGTTTTGTGAACATGGAAAAAAATATATTTTACTGACTTAAAAAAATCCAAAGTGACAAAGCACATTAAGCATACTCAGTAAAAATAACTGATGGCTAAGCTACAGCACAGCCCTACAATAGCAATCTTGGGGTTGAGGTAATAAACTGATGCAGTTGTGAACTGTCAACAGAAATTTAATCCTTATTCTAACTAATATTGTAAATGCAAATGTAACTTTGTCAGTTTATTACGCTTTCACGCCTAAACTAATAATTTTTGAAATGTTTTGTGGTACAATATTAGCAAAGGAAAATTTTCAAAGGACATCAGTTTAAACAATTGTAGTTAGTATGTACCACATGTAGTGATACTTTACTTGTAAGGAATTTACAATCAAAATCCCCTTATTAGCAAAGAACCATAGATTAAATACATATTATTATGTATATCAAAGGACAGTCCAAATGACCATTAACTAATCTACAAAGAAATCATAAATCCATTAGCTCCCTTCGATGCTCTAAGCTTTGAATTTGAATTATGACATTAAAAAGTCTTTGGAATAACATACACAGGCAACTAAACAAAGCCATAATGTTACCTCGCACCTCAAACGAACTAAACCTATCTTGACTTACAGTTTAAAACACCCTATAGCCTACTCTATTCTAATAGCAATCAACAGTACTTTTAAATTTTTTTTTCGTTAATGTCAACGATATAAAATGCAACTATAACTAATTATTAACATTGCTTTCAAAATACGCATCAGATAGGGAACGGAACTCTTTGAAGTCGGTTAAAAGGTTAAAAGTCACAACGAAATAGTTTCTTTTAACATATCTAGAAATGCATAGCGTAGCAAGTTCTAGTGTTATTATCTTGAATATAATATGCGTACATATACTTTTTCTCTGTCTTATTAAAATTCTTGATATATAATAAGCCGCAGGGCCAGTTCCAAGATAAGTTTAGTACGTACGTAATGATGCGAAGTGTGCGTGACGTGCATAAAATATGCAGTGCATTCACTCGAGTCGAGCGCAAGCTGCAGTGTGCTATAATATGAATTGAAACACCAGACACGAAAGTCGTTCCGCTTTCTGAGCCAGATCTCTTCCGGATGGCAGAATAACACTAACAAGATTTTTATCCTTTCATGGCGTAGGTAATCGAGATCCGTGATAAAAAGGACTTTAGAGCCAAAGATCATTAAACTAATTGTAAATTGAAAATAATTGTATTTTCAATAAAAACTTTTTGCCTGTCTCAGGTGGCACTTGAACCCGCAACCATCCGATTACCGGGTGACTGCTCTAACCAATTAAGCTACTAAGACATTGTTTGTGTCGACGACGTTTAATCTTTGCACTTAAGATTTTAAGTCAAATACAAGATACCTTACTACCTCCAAGCAGCTTTACCACGTGCATTGTGTTATTATAGCTTTATTTACCTAAAACTCTTAGCACGTGAAGAGAACGTGATTTTTCTCGGTGATTACTTTCATTATTTTATTCACTTCCTAAATGTTGAACATTTTACAGTACGTTTATGTCTGTATTTTCTACTGCAGCTGTTCTTTTTTCAACGTACCAAAAAAAAATGGCTCAAAGCAACGCTTTTTTCAAAGAAAAAAGCGTTGAGAGGGTACGGGATACGGCTAAAACTTTGTATTTAAAAAAAATTCACCCCAACGTTTTGATAAATAGAAAATAAACTTGTTTCACAATAAAAATTACCAATTGAAAATCGTGTTTTTTACATTTTATAATTTTTAATATGTGGCTTAGCTAAAACAAATTCTTTCGAGAGCAGGGAAATCATATCACTCATTCCTGGTCATTTCCTTTCTAGGCAGGTAATCAGTCATCCAAAACGATATTTAAACATCTCAAGAGCTATTATAACCGCTTAAACAGGTAAACCCAACCTTGTTTAGATCATGTAGTTGTAGGTATCACATTTAAATGGCACTTGATTCAAACACACACATTCAGAACAACTAATTTTACTAATTGATTATGATTAAATCATGGGAAATATTTTGGAACAAGTGGTAGAATCAGTAAGTTTATCGGATTTAAAAAAACCAAACTCCGAGCAGAAAACCACGTATTGTCCCCATCACTTTCTAGTGATGGGGACAATACGTGGTTAAGTTAAGTGGCAAGAAAACTCTCCAACGCGCACTTAGGCTGCCTTTTCTTCTTTTTTATTTTTCTGTTGAATGCAAGCTTTAGTGAGCACTTAATGCGCTAGCTAGCAGACGTATTCGCGGGTTAGTCCTTACTCCTTAGTCACGTATCATTGCATAATTTCCTTCTATTAACATGTATATTAACGCAACAATAGTTTAGGTTAGAACTAAACAAAACTACTTAGGCGCTTCATTTATTTTGATGTTTAATGTTTTAACCCACTTTAGTGTCTCCACGCTCTGCCTGGCTGGCGAAGACGAACATCGTTGACTAACAACAAATACAAATACAACGGTTGTCTTGTTTGTACATAATTAGTTGGAAACGATATTCCATGTATTTCTTGCTGGCTAGGTTTGAAAGGGAATAAGAGATGATTCATCACAACATTATTTACTAAGTAAATACTCGTAAAATAAATAAATATCAACCTAGGAAAATATATCGAAAGTCTAAGTCTGTGCCTTGTAACACAGATATGATAATCTTGTAATAAATAGCGTTTACCGATTCTATTACGGTGCAAACTGCAAACGTATTTTGCAACAGATATAAAAACCAACCCTGGAAGCATTCAGGTGTTCTGCTCTTACTAAGACACAAAACTATTGAAATGAAAGTTATTATTAGATGCCTACACAAAAAATGCCTAAGGTAAAATTCTAGTTTTCAAAACCTTCTTAATCGTTTCGGAGGTTAATTGCATAAAGGTTATACGAGTATAAGACTGGAAGGAAACCTACCTAGCTAGCCAGCTAGACAATGATTTCACTCCGTTGTCATAAGTGCCAAACTAAAAAACTGTTTTATGTATTTTGTATTTGTTAATCGCTAATACCGCGAAAATCTCCTAAGGCTTTCTTTAACATTCTGTATAAACATGGGCTGATATTACTTTGTGAGGTGTGCAATTAAGAGTTTATCTATTTTTATGAGGGTGTTTTAGCCGTAACGAGACAGAGAGCCGAACTCTGTTTCCATGGTATAAATGTGATAATGTGCTAGTAAATAAGATTAATTATATGAAGAGGAAATAAAGGAGGCTCTCCTATTTAGATACAACTGAAATCTATTTAAGTACTTATCTTAATTTAATGGGTTAAGTTAGGTTAAGTTATCACGTTTAAGTAAGTAATTGCGATATTATATGTAATTCAATGAAAATGACAATATAACAATGACAATTCCACGACCACTCTGTCAAGAGTGAACGACTTAGAAGAAGAATTCACTTGACAACAGCATCATGGTTTTTGACCTAGCCGGTTCTGAAATGAACAAAGAAAAGATCTACGAGTATATTTGATACAAAAAAGGCAAGAAAACTTAGCAAACTTATACCTACTCATTTAAACATCAATAACAAGATGATCCCGGAAGGGCATTTTACTGGTATCTTATTGAAAGTTTTATTAACATTTAGATATAATCACTTGATTTACGAATAAAAAGATACTTATATAGTTGTACTCATAGATTGTATATTAAATCTATGGTTGTACCAGTTGTACTAATGCAGTTAAGTTTAAATCGCTAGAGGCGTTCCGTCGCGAATGGTCCAATTCGCAATCGGTCAAGTGACTGAAAAACCGTCAAAATAGCATTCGGTCAAATTAGCAATTATATTGGTCCATATCTCGAACTGTCAAAATAGCAATTGGTCCATATCGAAGTCTTAGACTGTCACTATAGATAATAATATGTGTGTATTCTGAGGCTGCAGTATACCGCAAATGTCGACTATAATGTGGAACTTATCCGTTTTTTTTTAAATTAAATTTAATTGAACAGTATGGAGTACCAGCTTATAGTGATATCTATTTGAGGACATAAAAGTACACATTTCTTTTATGAAAAATATAAATGCGTAGGTAAAGTAACAGCCTATAATCATCCCACTGCAGGTAAAAGGCCTCCATCATTGAATTCAAGTTATCACAGCAATGATGGGTACTGGCATAATCAATACACTTGCCAAAATGCGGGTTGGTAATCACAAACCCGAGCAATGTTCAATAATTCGAAACTTTTGTTGCCCGACCCGGGGATCGAACCTGGGACCCCGCGATCTTGGTCCGGTAATTAAACCACTAGACCAACGGGGCTATCTTATTCCTCACTATTTATTTAGTTGAACTTGATAGTTCTTACCTACTTTATGAAACCAGTTACACCAGTTTTTTAGCAAATTTAATTGAGGGCTCTCTTTCATACGTAAGTTCATAATCCGCAAATTGTCCGCAAAGCAGCGCGTAATAAAGGTACCTACCTACCTACATTGTACCGCGTATAATTTAATCGCCTCAATGAGAAAGCCATGTGGTTTTTTTAAGTGACGCGACAACGTTCGCGGTCATTGAAAGTGTAGGTACCTAGGTACTATGTCAGAAAGCAGAGCTGCATAACAACTTAACATCGTCATCAGTGGAAGTTGTTTGCGGAAAGAAGATAGGTACGTAGTAGTACGTACGTACATCTGGGCCCCAATTCTACTAATTTACAAATGGCTCAATAGAATCGCAATGGCATCGCAATCGTTTATTTTGACATTACTACCATATTAAATGTGTCAAAATATACAATTGCGATGCAATTGCGATTCTATTGAGTAAATTAGCGGAATTTGGGGCCTGTTCTTTAGTAACCTCTAACGGTATTCTAATAGGCTCACTCTATGAATAAGATAGGCATGGCAATCAAACATGAATATCGAAGATCTCTATTTACTAGTGTAATAAAATTTTAACACAAAATTAAAAAAACCCTTCTACCATCCAATACTTATCTGCTCCTCCATTTAGTTATACGCGGTGCATTTTCTCAACAACCGCCATAACGAAGCCCACGCACCATAAAAATAAATACCATATGACCATTATGTATAATGTCATGGCAGGATTATTTAATAAAAAAATATATACTTTTAATAAAATTTTGTAACACGCTGTGACGCGCACGGATGTATTATTTTGCTTCGGGGGTCCCGGATGAATGAACCTTACACAGCTATATCCATCCGCGTCACAGCGTGTTTCAAATTAAATAGCTGAACCAATATTTCATAAAAAATTTTTTGATAAAAAAAGAAAATAATACTGCCAAAATGTTATACCTAATGGCTAGATAACGTGGGCTTCCTTTTACAGGTAGTTCAAATTGCACGGTGTATATTTTAACACTAGCTGTTTCCCACGACTTCGTATGCAAAGAAATATCGAATTCCACAGGAACAGAACTTACATCTTATACCGGGATAAGAAGAATTTAAGCCAAGGAGCTAGTCCCGCTCGGTTCCTAATCACTGGATTGAGTTTCGCAACACATACAAGAAATTCATTCCATTTGACGTGTAATCCTCCTACAAACAATAACACGAAAAATGGTCAGGAACCGGTTGAATTGAAAATAATGTACAAAAAATATAAGTAGGTACACTACGTACCTACTACCAAAAAAGATTTTGATTCCAACATTCACTTCCTTCACTCATGCTTCGCTTTGGAAATATTTATTAGTTTATATTTAAGTTAGACTTGATCTTGAACAGAAGCTCGCTCTTAAATCATTTCTTTAAAAAAATCCAACAAAATTTACCAGACGAAAAGCGTTTTGGTCAATGATGTTTAATTATGGTAGCTACGCATCGAAATGAGGAGCTCCTCTTTTTTCTTTCGTCAATAATAATGTGCTGTGACCTATTATTGTGAAAATAAATTACTGTCAATTTTGTTTTGACAATTCTCAATTTACGTTACCTATTATTATACTAAGTTTATTTATTCCACAAAATTAAATGTACCTTCTACTGTCATGAAATGAATATACCTACTACTCGTACTTACTAAAGTTCACCTTTGTATTCTAATATTGTAATTTTATCCAAAATAAGACCTGAAATGTTCTGTCAATAATACAGACTCATTTTATTGTCATGCCATGGTCGTTCTTGCATTAGCATCATTTTTAGGGACCTAATAACAATAATTTTAACAAGCTTTTATTTAACTCTCAATGTATTAAATTACAATTGATTCCCAAATTTCGATCGTAATATTCGTAATCGTTAAAGAATATGTATGCATGGATTATGTAACCTCGCATATATTCAATCGCGAACAAAGTAGTTGGTTACATATTTAGTAAGATTGTCAAATTTATTTTACTTAGTTAGTAAGCCATAATATGTAATTGTTTTTTGTTCAAAATAAAATAAAAATAAAATAAAATATATTTTAATGAATTGCTAGTTGATTTTGAAGACACAAAATGATACTTTTTGAATGAAAATTTCGACTGCCTTAGGCTATACTGGGACTCGAATCTAGCAGAAGTTTGTGGGAACATTGAAATTTTATCCAAGGAATTATTGTGTTTTAGCGTATTAATTTTTTGAAGGTTAGCCTATTTTTTTAACATTAAGGAATATAGGTGGAATTATCTATTGATATTTTTAAAATATGAATAGCTCCTTGATATTTGATTAGGTAGAGTACCTAATTTTAATATTATTTATATTATTTAATGACGATAAAGTTATTCACTCTAAGTCATCCCGTCAAATGTTATAAGTAATCCTTATTTCAGATACACAGTGCTTCAAACTCGTTGAAGCTGGTGTCGTCGATTTTTCGGCATCATGAGGAAGCGAACTACGTCAATGCTATAGAGGAAAGTAGGTATCCTATAGAGGAGTAAAAGCTAAGTTTGCATACCTACCTACCTTAGCCCATTCAGAAGTTGGACGCTAACGCATTGATATTGGGCAATAAAATTTCTCAACTAAATTTCTGAGCTCTTTTTAGGGTTCCGTACCCAAAGGGTAAAAACGGGACCCTATTACTAAGACTTCGCTGTCTGTCCGTCTGTCCGTCGCTCTGTCACCAAGCTGTAGGTATCTCAAGAGCCGCGATAGCTAGACAGTTGAAATTTTCACAAATTATGTATTTCTGTTGCCGCAATAACAACAAATACTAAAAGCAATATAAAATAAATATTTGAGGGGGGCTCCCATACAACAAACCAGTTTTTATGGCGTTTTTGGTACGGGTACACAAAGGGTTCTGTGCGCGAGTCCGACTCGCACTTGGCCGGTTATATTTATTATTATCAAGTATTGTTTTTGATTTTATTTCATTTATTCCTAATAATTTCATGAACTGGGTCTTTAGGGTTCCGTAGCAGAATGGAAATAAACGAAACCCTTATAGATTCGTCAAGTCTGTGTCTGTCTGTCTGTCTGTCCGTCCGTCCGTATATCACAGCCACTTTATTCTGGAAAGTATTAGCATTACACAGTTGAAACTTAGTAGATAGGTGTATCCTGTTGACCGCTTTACGATTCTTATACAAAAAATAAAAAATAATCATGTTTAAGGGGGGCTTACCATACATAGAACTAAAACAAAAAAAAATACTCTAACCTACGCGTATCGGGTATCTATGGATAGGTCTTTTAATATGACATGAAAGATTCTAAAACCATTTTTTCCAAAAGTCTAACGTTTGGAAGATAGACGCTTCCAAAGTGGTAAAATGGGTGTCCGTCCCCCCCCCTCTATCTTTTAAACTAAGCAAGTGAAAATTTTGAAAAGTAGATCTTAACAAAAACTTACAACGAAAATTGGTTTGAACGAGATCAAACCGGTGTTGAGAAATAGCACATTTTAACAACTTTGTCCATCATACAAACACTATGAAAAACAAAGTTATTTTTGCAATCAATTAAATATTGTGGTATTACGTAATACGACTCGCACTTGGCCGGTTTTTTACATTTGAAATAAATATTACCTACTATTATTTGTCTGCTATCGTGACATGTACAAGATTCTGGAATTATTGCATTGAAAAGAGCATAATAATTATAAGTATTCCGAAATTCAGAATTATAGTTTTAGCTAGACATTTTTATACATAAACTAGCTGTTGTCCGCCACCGCTATTTGTATTTGTAACTACTTCAGCCTAAGTGCTATACTAGCATATAATCTCTCTCCTTGCCAAAATTCATAACGATCCGTTTAGCCGTTTTGGCTTGATTGAGTCACAAACATACATTCACATTTGTAATATTACATAGCAGGGATTAGTAAAGTAGCAAAATATCATATCGGTGATATGTCATTGCACCGTATGGCCACAAATAATGTCAGTACCTAAATGAAAAAAATTAGGTTGACCCTTCTAATTAATTAACCCCACATCAAAATTTCACATTAAATTATTTTTATCAAAATGTGATCTAAAATACTCTTAAACCTTTTAAGGTCTATGCGACAGTCAACCTGTTGAGAACTTATGAGGCGACATCCTGGAGAAACCTATAAATAGAACAAGCGAATAGCGATGGAGAGAACTAGCTCAAATCGCCTGATATTTTGCAATAACGATTCCGATAGATAGTCAACGGCAGTTATTAAATGTATCTTACGACAGAGAAAGTAATTAGTATAGGTTTAATTGGCACTTATATTAATTAATTTCCTTACAATAAAATTCATGGTGGTCGCACTGAACTAGATTTCATGGCTTAAATTTACAACAATAAGTTTGGCACAATTTTAGTACGGATACAAATATTGTTTAATATACTCACATTAACTTTAATGTACTTGTGAACTCCATACTTCGGGTCCGTGAGGCAGGTCGGAGGTTCGAGCTTCCTTAGCGGCGTCGACGAATTAACGAAAAAACTCTTTACATAACTCAGCCCTATCATTAGTAGGACTAGCAAATTATAGTACACGGTCAAAGCATTGACCACAGCGTAACGGTACAACTTTGTCGACAAATCCATGATTACTAAGTGTTAACCATTAGTAGTTAATATTTTACGCACGACTGTGAGAGCCGGCGGCCTGAATCAGACTGCGTTTAACCAGTCCTTCCTCAAGGCACGAGTCTTCATTACACCTCACAGCTGCTCGTAAACTCGTAGGTTTACTTAAAAACGACACTCTTTAACATATTTTTCTCCATTTCCAATTGCCATTGATACTCGTACTATATAAGAATTATAAATTATAAACCCTACACAGTGCCATACAAAGGTGACACTTAGAACTGTCCAAGTTTAATTAAAATCAGTTAATGCACTGCAAATTCAATCTTGTGTAGGTCGGTACATGATGACCATGATGCACATGATGATCAGCGGTAGTAAACAAACGCTGCTTGTGAACCATTAGTCGCGGGTTAGATCCCCGCACAGTACAAATATTTGTGCGCACGAACATTTGTTTCTTTGTGCTAGTCTGGGTGCCTTTCTTTGTTTAATAAGTATATATTTAAAAAATATATGTATACAGTAAGTTTATCGGTGTTCTAGTACCTACTCCATACCCCAAGCTACTAGAGTAGCATAACAGCTTAATTTGTGACTAAAATGGTTCTGTGAGCCCAAATGGCGAGTCTTAAAAATATTTTAAATTAATATTTCTTGAAGATGAATGCAACTCTTTTAGAGTACCCAAATGTTCAGTGGGTGCTCATTTGTTGAGGACTTTTTATATCACTTATTTCGTAAGTATCTAGCTTTTTATTTCATATCAATGCGTTACTTATATTGTATAATAAAATTGCTGTTTTTATTATCACGCGAGGCATTGCGTGCCAATAATTGAGTGTCAAAAACGTTAACTTAGGACAAATAATAACTTTGCTATAAATTTAATAGTCATGCAAATTAACTGTAGCGAGTAAACTTAATTTATCATTTAAGATGCTTGATATTATTGACACCTGAGTAGCAGTGGGTAAGTACATCTGTCAGAGTCAATTACCAGATTGTTTCGAGAGGGCAACTCAAGCAACTGCATTTAAATTATGTAGGTGGTACGGTCGGCCAAGAAAGTCGTTTATCACCCTAAGGTTGAAAGTCATTCGCACTGCAGAGAATTTCCCATGCTATGTAATATATTCTGACAGCTACCAATACTAAAACGTCATAGTCCCTATCGCAATTTTACTTACACATGAAATTTTGTCAAAACTGGTAGGTACACCACTTTCTTGTACCTAGGTATAATTAATATTAAGGTGCGTAAGTTAACATCATTCTTCTAAAATCAGAAAGTTCTGTAGGTACCTTTGTTATTTTTGACAATTATTTAAGGAACTAACTACTTATAGGAACTAGGAATACATAATTCCATGACTTACTCGTGTAAGCCGCAGTATACAAGAGCTTAAAATGTACTTTTTCGATAACCTTTAAAAATATATAACTAAAACTTAATTATCGGGTGTTACCTATAAAAGGGTGTATGTAACGTTTTCAATTTTTATTTTTTTGATGTCGCACGAGCTTTAGTGGTTCTTTTACACGATTGTTTAATATTACTTTTTTTAAATAATTGGTGAGTTAACCCCTTACCTGAAAAATATTTTATACCAGTAATATAATTCACAGTGTCAGTCAATAAGCTATATCTATTTTTAATTTAGTAGAGTTACCCTTATCGATAGGTTTGGAATTGATGAATGGAATACTCCATTTATCCATTCCAATGTGTCCTATCTGAAAAATAAAACGATTTTGACGTATTAAAACATAATTAAAACTTTATTCACAATATGTAACAATTCGTCAGGTATCTACGTAAATAAAAACAACTTAGAAACAATTAAATATATATGTGCAAACGTCGTACAACAATTTAAATGCGAAAGACTACTACCTATTAAAGACTATAGACACTTTTGCTACTCACTAAACTTTCTTTGAATAAGTCTACTTAAAAATCATATTAAAATTAAATTATATTAGTCAACAAGACACTACAAACATGAGGACTATATACAGAATATTTAGCTAATTCTGATACATACATCGTGATTTTAATAAACAGTTATCTCTCAAATAAAAAAATTATAAGTTGCAAAACATAAATACATTACTTTTCCTATTTTGAATGTCAGCTATAGTGACCTACCCTTTCAGTATTTCAGAAAAAAAACATCACATCAGCGCGCCATCGTAAGACACACATCTAATTATTCGATTAATTTAAAATCTTCAAATCGCTGCATCAGATCAAAAATTAAATCAAATCTGAATTGATTTTACTGAAGCGATTAAACCTCTGCTCAAGTTTACAGGAAATAATAAACCGGCCAAGTGCGAGTCAGACTCGCGCACGAAGGGTTCCGTACCATTGACCCTTGTCATTATTGATATACAGCGAAAAAGGGCAAAAAAATCGCGTGGTTGTATGGGAGCCCCCCCTTAAATATTTATTTTACTTTGTTTTTAGTATTTGTTGTTATTGCAACAATAAAAATACATGATTTGTGTAAATGTCAACTTTCTAGCATTCGCGGCTCTTGAGATACAGCCTGGAGACAGGCAGACGGACAGACGGACAGACAGCGAAGTCTTAGTAATAGGGTCCCATTTTTACCTTTTGGGTACGGAACCCTAAAAAAAGAACAAGTTGTTAAGACAACTTCTTCTATTCCTGCGATGTCATTAGGGTATTTCGAAACTTTAGTTTAAGTCAACACTCGAACATAAATCTCATTCCTGGGGAGATCGGGTGTTGCCTATAAATCTGTTTCTCGGTCTTATTAAATTGACATCGTTAAGTAGAGTATCTACGTCAACAACAGGCTCTGAATGTCTTGACATATCACGCATTCTTCTCCACATATCAAGGTCACTCGTAACGGTCATGGGGAAACCAGTGCACGAGGCATTTGGAAATACATTGCTTTCACCACTTCCACCGGCTATAGAAGAGGCGTTCTCTTGGCTCAGCCGTGACATGGTCTCTTTTTCAATTCTCTCTAAACGGTCCATTATTTGCGAGGGATCTGCTTCCCTCGGTCTTTCATTAAAATTAATATCGATGTCAATTCTGAAAATAAAAAAATTGTGTAAGGCTGCTGCAGCTGCTCTACTTTCGTTTAAAAGCTTGTTGTGTAATGTTCACCCAGTTGCAAATATTTTCATGTAGTGGAATCATTTTTATTCCGTTCAAGATAAGGTTCTCCGTATTATTACGTGTACCAACTAGTGTACAGTAAGTACCTACTTGACTGTATGCCCCAAAAGTTGACCATATATTCATTATATAACATGAAACCCAAAACAGTACCACATTGCTTGATAAATAAAATGTATATTTAAACTACTGACACACAAGATAAAATTCCGTCAAACACAATGCTTTTAAAACTGACCATCCGTTACGTCGGCTAAAAACTTTCTACGCAAAGTTTACGCGACCTAGGCATATTTAGGTACCACATGACCACACTTTATTTACATCGTCAATTTGTCATCCAGTGTTTGATTAAAGTGTGTAACGGTGATGTTGAGTATATTCACAAAACAGATAACATTGTAATAGGTGTGTCCCATAAGAGATAATGCTCATGTCAAAAACTTATTAGAACGAAAACATACACCTCGGTGAGAATAAATAGTTTAGCCCCGTTTGGCACTTGTTGTTGGCACTTTTTGTCGTTCAATAAAGGACCTATTTGTGTTTTTTACCCGGTTTCTTTTCGGAATTTGATCCAATCTTCTAGGCGAGGCGCACGGGGGATTTCAGCTGCAAAGGCTCGCGTCGCCTCCTCCATTGCCTGCTCTACCATGTCCTTCTCCTCGTCCACTTTGAAATAAAATTACTGTAATTAATATATCTTTTTTTCTGTAATCTATTTAAGGGTTATGACAAAACATAATGTACGGAATAGTATACAGGGTGAAATTTTACCCCCTTCCAAATTTTAATATATCAATCTATGAGACAAAAAGCAAATGACGTATTTTTTCTTTTGGTATAAAGTACAAAAATGTCAAGATAAAGCACTTAGAAAATGTCTGCCAAAAATCTAAAATTTTTGATACGGCCGCCTAAGCAACACTTTTTTTACGCAATGCACATCACATTAATTCATTACGATACTAATCATAAGTTTTTGATTTTCCCTTTATACCTTAACAGGTCCAGAACCGTTAAAATTGAAAACTATATTGCGAAAAATAATAGGGGTTAAAGTATGAAATTGCCGATTTGTACTGAAAATCAAAATTGTTTATTTTTTAATTTTTAACAAATTTATTTAATCAAAATAGTTACCATTATTAACTATACATTGCTGCCATCTAATAGGAAGGTCATTTATGCCTTTGTGATAGAACTCTGAGGATCTAGACTGCACAAACTGTGTGAAAGCATTTTGTACTCCCTCCTGGGAAGAAAACTTCTTGTCACGTAGATAATTGTCCAAATCACAAAAAAAATGGTAGTCCGTTGGAGCAAGGTCTGGCGAATACGGAGGATGTCGAATGGTTTCTAATTGCAGTTCCTGAAGGGTCAAAACGGTTTCTCGTGCTGTATGAGGTCTCGCGTTGTCATGGAGCAATAATGGTGAAGATCGATTCATGAGTCAGGGCTGTTTAACTGCTAGTTTTGCCAACATTGTTCGGAGTTCGGCACAATAGACATCTGCCGTTATTGATTGACCAGATCGGAGAAAACTATAGTGAATAACACCATGCTGAGACCACCAAACAGCTACCATTACCTTTTTATTGGTAATTTTTGCTTTAGGACACTGTTGTGGCGTTTGACCTGAGGTCAGCCATTGCATTTTTCTTTTACGGTTATCATAAAGAATCCACTTTTCATCACATGTCACAATTCGATTTAATATTCCTTCATTTCTGTACCGATTCAACAAGGCAACACAAGTTTCAACACGCGTTTCTTTCTGGACATCAGTCAAATCATGAGGCACCCATTTTTCGTATTTTTTTATTTTATTGATTTAATGAGTAATTGACGCAAATGAGTCAAATATATTATATTCCTGGGTAGTTTGACTAAAATCAGTTAAAATCGGTTTTATTTCTGCATAGGCCCCAGGAGGCGCTTTTACACGTCCCAATTTAAACCTACCACTGCTTCGGGACAAGTCTGGGCTAGTGCCGAGAAGAAGCAGCGCAAGAAACTCGGTCACTATTGTCAGCCTCTTTTTAAATATTTTTTTACAAGGTAAGGTGATTTTTACAAGGTTTAAGCAAGTACGAGCTGGGACAATTTAATGCCATACATTTCTATCATTTAAATAATCATTGACAGTGTAATAGCCCTTTTTCATTAAAATTACTTTGACATACGATTTAAGTTTATGTACAGGGAGTTCAGCAATACCCTGTGGTAATTTGTTGAAAATACGAATACAATTTCCCATAAACGATTTTCCTACTTTTCGCAGTCTGAAGCCTGGAACGGCAAGTTTATCTTTATTTCTTGTATTGAAATTGTGTACGTTACTTTTCTTAAGAAATAAATGTACTCGTATGTTCTTACGAACGTAAACAATATTCTCGAGAATGTATTGAGAAGACACTGTAAGTATATTAATCTCTTTGAAGAGCTCTTTCAGCGAGTCACGGGGTCGAAGGCCGTAAATAGCCCGTACAGCACGTTTTTGTAATATAAAAATTGACTCAATATCTGCCGCTGAGCCCCACAACAGAATTCCGTATGACATTATGCTATGAAAGTAGCTAAAATATACTAATCTTGCCGTTTCAACATAAGTCAATTGCCTTATCTTTCTCACAGCATAAGCAGCAGAACTAAGTCTTCCAGACAGCACTCTAATATGAGCACCCCATTGCAAATGAGAGTCTACAGTTATACCTAAAAAGGTAGTTAAATCTACAAAGTTTAATGGTTCATCTTTAACAATTATATGAGCAGCAAACCTTACATTGGGCATGGTAAATTTTACACATTTTGTTTTATTTGCATTTAGCAAAAGATCATTTGTTGTAAATCAATGTAATAATTTAGAGAGGGTATTGTTAACATCATCAAATGAACATTTGCCCCTCTTAGTTTTAAAAATCATTGATGTGTCATCTGCAAACAATACCATCTCACAAAGATTACGTAAATAACACGGAAGGTCATTTATATAAATTAAAAATAGCAGGGGTCCTAATACTGATCCCTGAGGGACACCCATAATAAGGGCAGACCCTGAAGACTCAGCTCCATTTATGCAAACCTTTTGTGTTCTGTCCTTAAGGTAAGAACTTATTAGATCCAAGGAATCATTCGATGCACCATAATGTTAAGGTTTTTTAAGTAATGTTACATGGTCTACACAATCGAAAGCCTTTGAAAGGTCACAAAATACACTTATGGCATCTAGCTTACTCTCCCAATCATTAAACACATGTTGTAGAAGAGCAACTCCAGCATCGGTAGAATTTCTACCTTTTCTGAAGCCATATTGGTTGCTATGTAATAATTTATTAACACTAAAGTGTGATAAAAGCTGATTAAACATTATTTTCTCGAAGATTTTACTTAGCACTGGCAAGATAGATATAGGTCGAAAATTGGAGGGGTCACATTTTTCGCCAGACTTAAATAAAGGAAACTTCATTAAAGCTGGAAACTGTCTATCATCAATACATTTGTTAAAAATAATAGCGAGTTGAGGGGCTAATGAACTTATAATTGTATTGATAATGCTGACAGAAATTCCCCAAAGATCCTCCGTTTTTTTCATATTGAATTCTCTAAAAGTTTTTGTAATTATGTCAGGGTTTATATGCCTAAAATTAAACAAAGAATTGCACTCATCGACAACAGACTTGAGAAGGGATTCAGCTAGATCAGCAGAAGAAGCAAGCCCTTTAGTAGTAGAGGGTGCTATATTTGAAAAAAAAATCTCAAATGTATTTGCAACCTCTGTGTTCGTGTCGGACTAGGATCGGCTTCCACCATCTCTCTTAATTTATCGTTAATCACCTGTGTGGGCGGTCTTCCTCGTGGCTCGTTCTTCAAGTCGAAGTTTCCATCACGAAACCGTTTAAACCAAAATCGCACGGTGCGTTCATTAGCAGATCCCTCTTCAAACGCAACATTGATATTGCGGGCTGTTTCTGCCGCGTTACTTCCGCGTCGGAACTCGTATTCAAAAATCACTCGAATTTTCACGTTTCACATTTTTTAAAAGAAGAACATCATAGAAACCATGTGAAAAAAGTTTCATTCGAAAACCTCAAACCATGAAGATTCTATGTCAATTCAAAGAATCTATTACAATAAAACGGCAATTTCATAGTTTAACCCCTAATATTTTCGGGTGAAAACTTGATTTACATTCTTTACTTTATAAATGGGCTTTAAATACGATACTGAACGCCTGCAAAAATTTTGGAAAGTGGTTAAAATTTCATCCTGTATAAGTTGTAATGCTGGAGACGCATATCGCGATCTTCTGTTACGCACCAAGGAGTGCAGAAAGTGATCTCTAAATACCTAAAACTTTTGTAATCTCTTTATTCCAACTTTCTTTTAGCCTCTATAGTCTTTAAGTGATGTGACAATATTATTCTAATGAATAGTTTGATACTTTACATGATATTTTAAGCAATTAAATTGCAATTATAATATCAGTATTAAAACTTGAAAATTTATGTCTCGTCTATCACCGGGACACTACGTCATAGGCATAAATTTTTCAAGCATAGAATATGCTTAATTAATATTAATTAATTAATATTAAACATAGAAATTTAAATAGCTGTTGCATCTTAACTGACTGTCAAACATCTGCAAAGAGGTTTCTTTCGGGTGTTAAGTGTGCAAACTCCTAACATTTGATGAAACAACGCTGGCTTCCAGCGATAAGAATATGCTTGAAAAATTGACGCCTATGACGTAGAGTAGGCTAAATGGATAAAGCGCCGCGCCCGGCATGCGAGTCCCGCCTGAGGCAGAATTTTTCAAGTTTAAATACGAATGGTTTGATTTGCTATACTATTTATTTACATAACGGCAAAGGACACGAGCCGTGAAATATTATCATCACATCATCAGCCCAGCCAAACTATTTCAATAGTTATGTTCCGCAGACAACACAGCAAAAGCAGTTTCACTTACAAAGGTCAGAATACCATACAGTGATCATCAAATACGCAGAAATATTTTTAGACACAACAGCCTGTGTATGAATGAAGGATGAATGCAGGCTAGCCAATTCATCTTTGAGTTAATTAAAATTAAGGCCCTTGTCAGGTATTTTAGTGGGTTTGTAAATCTTTTATAAAAGTAAAAGTTCTTGAGTTCCGAAAGCTGAAAATCATGAAGTATTTTTCAAGATAAATGCTATAACCTAGTAACAACAAAAGCTTAGTTCAAGCAAGCGTTCCAGTTTGCGATCAAGAAGCAGATTTTCCTTCTTTTAAAATATAATTTGTAGGTATAATAAGTAACGTAAGAAAATACATACATCATTGGTATTTACAATTTACTACCTTGCTTTCTATTAAATTTATTGATAATAATTTTAGTACAGTGATTCGTCATCGAAATGACTAAGTATGCAAAGTAGCGAAACATTATTTTTTGAAATAACTACGTGCATATACCTAAAGGGTGAAAGGATAAAGTGATTTCTCAACGATTTGACCGTACAAGTCAGATTAATGCCTTTTACTTTAACCGGTTAAAATTTAAAAAAGCGGTTTGGACTGCTAAGTTGGTAGAGAAATCAATTGTTTCGCAATAGGGACAGCAAGTTGACACATTACGTTTGCGAAGCTTTGACCTCCCATAGGTTTACATTCCATCTATCAGGCCACCTGCGAAATTATGTTGTAACAGATTCGTTGATTCAACAATACGTAGTACCAACCTACGTTGGTGTTATATGAGAAAATTGCCATGAGTATCTACTGGCCAGGGTCACGCGATGTGAATTTTACTAATCCAAATTCTTACTTATCTGTCTAATGTCTAACCACAGATAAGTCTAACTAATGGTGTCTTACTTATCCTATCTTAAATCTTATCTATTATATATGGATGTTTGTTGTTTGGATGAAATTTGGCAAAGAGATAGTTCATAATATGCTGGAATAGCATATAGGTTTTTAAAAGAACAGTTATCGTGGAAAGTTTAAATTCAAAATTCCACAAGTACGAAGTCGCGAGCCAGGGCTCGGAAACGTTATTAAAACGTTTATGACAGTTCCTTGTTCAACATTTTGTTCGGAACAAAAACGAAATGAGAACGTAATGTGAGAACGTAATAAAACGGTTTAATCCGTAGATAGGTACCTAAACTAAAATGGTTACAAAATAGTAGCGTCAACATTATCAAAAGCCTTCGATCTTTCTTATAAATTAGAAAAGGGTGTTCTGGTTAGCCTCCAAATTAAAGATGCACTAAAATAAGCGTAATAAGATCTACTTTATTATTAATTGGTTTTTGCTCCTTTCAGAATTTGGAGACGATTTTTCATTGATCTGTTTTCTTATTCCTGAATCTTCTGGAAATCTTACTGCTCTTAACAATGCTGTTCTTCTATTGTTCTACGGTAAAAGGGACTGGATCGACAATAATCGGCTTCAGAGGAAGACATTCTCCCTCTGGTCTCCAGCAGTGGTGTGCGAGGACACACGTGGGCCTTATTTAGCCAACGGCCAACACCTCCGTGTCGGTTGCCCTAGGCCCATCAGAAAGGGGCTATCGAAGGCCATACTGCCTTCAGCGGCGCCCATGGCGTCAGCGGCGGATTATCGCCATAATAGCCTTCCTGCTCTCCGTTATACGAGCTCATACTACTGCCCCAATGACGTGACGAGACGTCTTGCCCAATTTCATCTACGAGTTACCCTGCGCTCTGCTAGCCATGCTGAAAGTTGAGAGAAGACTTTGCTGCCCGTCTTCTTTTAAGTCCTTTTCTTCGAAAGGCGGTGCGATTCTAAAATTAAAAATCCTAAGAAACGCGAGTCAAATCCGTAAATAAATCTTACAAATGTTTTAATAAAGATAAAATGCTAATCATGTCGAATTTGACTATGTTTATTTGTATTGTTTGTAATCTTAGTATTGTTTTTCTCTGTCGTTCTTTTTTCAGTTAACCGTCGCATCTCTAGCTAACTAATCGAGGACGATCTGAATAATATGGGGTTTAGCAATGCTACTCAACAAGTACTCTCGTTGACAAGATAATTGCTACTATTTAATTTTATGACCAGAGAGCCATAATGAGACTTCAATATCGAAGATATTGACCAGCAATCCACGACAAATCCAAACGGATGTAAAAATTATTTAATTAAACAAATTTAAGGAAACATAGTAGCATAACACAACAAGCGCTTACAAGCCTGATAAACATCGACAGCTAATTTTCCACAGACCGTGTGAACTACCCAGATGCTAGTTGATGTAAGTGACATCTAAATAATCATAATATTATAAAGTAGGTAAGAGAAAACTTGAAACGAGTAACTTCTATGTGTGACTCCAAACGCACGATACTTTTTGATTAGGCAGGTACCTAGTTTAATCGAACTTTATTGGTATACTTACACCTACCAATTCCATTCAATTGACATTGATTAGTCTGGAGTACAATCACTAGACCACGAAGATGATGTGTTTATATTGACGAACGATTGTAAGTACAATCTAATGGTGAGGAGCTCATGCTATGAAAACGAAGGTGACAATCGGTAAGAAGCCGGCCGAGCAAATTTTGTTAAGTTGTTAAAAAAAGTAATCAGAGGCTTTATACTCCGTAACACTATGTCCGTATATTTGATTGCATCTACCTCTCTCACTCATACCAATGTCCTAGAGTATCTGAAAGAGATAGCTATATCTTTAGATACACCTTCACGTTGCGGTGTAGGCCCTCAGATTATTTACATACTGCAACTCCGTCGAGCAGACATAGGACGGCGCAATGCACGAGTCAGGTTCCCGCATACCGGCTCGTGGGATGTCAGTTTGCTACCGCTGCAGCGCCACTCCTCGTCTGCCAAATTTTTATTCATAAACTTGTCATCATAGCACCAAAATCATTGAGTCCTGGCTGACAGAGCAGAATTAGAACAGTAAAACAAAAAGACATCAGTGAGAGACAATTCGCTCATAACACGTTAACAAAGAAGTGTAAATAATTGAGGAATATCGTATTTCATCTAACTCTATCCACAAATTACTGTAATTAGTCATAAGTAGTAAATAAAAATTTAATTTTCTATAAGGTTATATAGGTATGGTTGTCGATTGCTCTGAAAAATCTTTAAAAAGAACACCCTGTTATGCTAAATGGATATATTATATCAAAGAGCATACCCATCAAAGAGTTGAGTATCTGCAGTCTAGTAGGTGTGTCTATGGTGGGTCTCTCGTGAGCAGTTTTCGGCCTTGGCGGGAGGTTAGGTCGCGGTGGCCGTAGACCTGCACCCTCTGTGGTAGCTGGTCGTCGATATCGATGAACCTGTGCCATTAATTTACTCTGACCTTCTTCATCGTGTTCTTCTATACGTTCTGATGTATTCTGAAATACCCGTACCCAGTATAACATAAAACCCTGTTTTACGAAAATAATAGGAGACTATTGGGTAGTGGATATAAATTGTATTTAATGACGATTAATTTATTTACTGAAGGCAAATGCATATAGAATTTGGATTAAAACTATAACGGTATGATACAAACCTCCGGAAGTACCAACGTGGACCAGGGCTCTGATTCAATAGAAGGATTTTCTAAAGATGATTGCAGGTGTGCTAGCTCCATCTCACTAGTTTCAGATTCTGAGCCAGATAACGGCCCAAAAACTCCGTCTGTGTCAGCTGTTTATGGTACAAATATTAATTTGTGCGATACGTTTTTTATAAACTTAATACATCTTACAATAACAGTAACATTATAACGACTTTAATATTTTTATGCTGCATAATAATTTAAACGTTATTTAGTACAGAAGGAAGAAGAGTTTTGCCATACTTACACTCTATGTCTACATGCAATGGATGGTCATCTAGGAAGACAAGCATAGGTAGCGCTGCTGCAATACCAGATCTGTAGTGAGGAGAATCAGCAGCTGGGGACCCTTTTAGACTCAAACGGCGCAAGGATCCGCAAACGCCCAAGGTCCAAATGCGACTGGTGTCTTGTATTGGGTTACTGAAAACACACGGATATTTGATGATATGCACATATTCGTGATGTGTGATACAAACGCCGCATTATATGTGTCGCAGGGAATTGAGGATAACAGGGATTTCATGAAAACCCTAGGGATATGACGAAATCCCGCAAGATGTCGAATATTCTTGTTTATTACGTCTTCTCACTAAAAGTATCTAGTTATATGACAAAATACCAAATTATCGTCAGTGATATGTCGTTCCACTAACTAAACTAAATCTAGTAAAATGACAGAAAAGCGGATACTGCTGAATAAAAATCGAGCCATGCATTTCTCTCGCTCGCTCTAGTACTCACAGGGGCACTAGCGTCGCTCGAGCTGGCGCGGCTCGTGTACAGTGTTTCCAACTTAGTGGATATTTAACTAATGTTGTAGAAAAGTTAATATGCCAGGTGATGACCATTAGAGCTATGTAACAATGAATCCGATGGCGCCCATTCATGTCCAAATTGTAATCAGCCTGTGTCTACAACAGTATTCATTCTTTATTTCACTACATTTAGTTTAGTGAAATGACATATCTCTGACTTTATAATTATTAGTATTTTGTCATATCACTAGATAATTTTAGTAAAAAGACGTAATAAACAAGAATATTCAACATTTACCGGGATTTCGTCATATCCCTAGGGATTTCATGAAATCCCTGATATCCTCATTTCCCTGCGACATATACAATCCTCAAAAATGGACAGAGGCTTCGGCTTGCATATCAGACTGTACATTTTTGGTGCTAAATTGCACCTATTGCAACTACCAAAGATGCCTTAATATTTATTGTGGTCTCCTGTCGTTTATGCGCAGGATTCTGTGAAAACTGAAAAACGATATCGATTGTGCACGTTATTATTTGAGTTTGTAAAAATGACTTATGCAAAATAGGCTTTATGCTAGAATATTGATCTCGGTAATCAACTAATCACTAATGGTGACTCATACATAATTAAAAACCCACCTAAAACAGGATTATAAAAAGTTCGTAGGTAGTAAGAACACCTACGCCAAATCTAGGTCAAACATAAATACAATTATGAAAACAGCGTACTATGGCAAAGTGGTTTCCAATTTTGTGTATCTTAAAATTATAATTTTTTTAATGTTACTTACTTGTATGTAACATTTAAAATTAATATAGGTAAGTATATTTAAGCTCTTTGTTAAGCAACGATACCGCTCATAAATTGTAAAGAAATAGGTTACAATCAAAAGCTGCTCTTCTTACTTTCTTTCAATTTATATTTGTTGTTTTTTCAAATGCAATTTTCAGGAAAAAGTGTACGGTAAATTAGTATTATTTATTATTAAATTTATTATCCCAATGATCATTCAGTAAAAGAAAAGCCAATCATAAATAAAACAAATTCAAATCTCATTACTTAGGTACCTACGTATTTTTTTTTATATGTAGGTATTAGAAGTACCTACGTCGTGTTACCTAATGCATGTTTAAAATTAGATGACCCTATTGGTGGAAAGGAGCAGTGGTTAGCCTAGTACGCAAGGGTCTCGGTTGGGTCTTTAACAGTCATGCTTTGGAAGACAGGTCAAGCCGTTGGTCCCATCTTCAGTCGCAAAGTTGGAAGTCGTAAAAACAAGTTACGATAAAAGTATGTAATAAGCAGTTTGTAAAACTCTGATATCGCATTATCCTATTAGATACAACGTGTTCCTTTTGATATCCCATAACTCTAGGGCAGCGGTCGGCAAACCGCGGCCCGCGGATGTTTTACTTGCGGCCCGTAAATATTTTACAAATGAGTTGTAAATATCAAATTAAAAGCATTAACGAGCCACGATGAGAACTTGAGCGCCATTCTACGAATTGCAACGAAGCCTGCATTGCGTGCGGGATCTCAGACATCACATTATTTTTTATTATTTTTTTGGTATTTTACTTTTTTTTTATGGGAGATGATCAATTATACGTTTATATTACAAATGCGGCCCGCCATTAGTTTATTTCGCCACCTTATGGCCCTAGCCTGCCATAAGGTTGCCGACCGCTGCTCTATGGTATTAAACAGACCATGGCCATGGTAAAGAATTAAATTGCATATGCATTATTTTTCAATATTTTTTTTTTATTAATTATTTCACCCAAAATAATTCTAAAAAGTCACGACTGTTTATGTAAAACACCCTTACCTTGTTATGAATGAACTTTTGAATGAAAACGATTTACTGGTACCTTCTTATCAATGTGAAACACCCCATGTTTTTTTACAAGTCACGCTCTCCCGCTACTTTACTACTACACTTTAGTGTAAGTTTGCCAACGTCACGCAAAACTAAGGACTCGCCATACTGGTTAATTTTTTTTAAACAAATTTAACTAAAATTGATGTTATATTCGAAACTATTGATTTTTGCACCACATGTTCTAGGTCGTTTTATATTATTTTTACCTATTGAACGCCCCGTTGGTCTAGTAATTTAAATACCGGACCAAGATCTCGGGGTCCCAGGTTCGATCCACGGGACGGGCAACCAAAAAGTTTCGAATTTTCGAACATTGCTCGGGTTTGTGATCACCAACCCGCATTTGGCAACTGTGGTGATTATGCCTGTACCCATCATTGCTGTGGTAACTTGAATTCAATGATGGATGCCTTTTCCCTGCAGTGGGATGATTATAGGCTGTTACTTACTTTACTTACTATAGAACATAACCTTAGAGTTATGGGATATCAAAAGGAACACGTTGTATTATCCGGATATTTATATCGTGACAAGATAAATATTTTTTTTAAAAGGTTTTTACAAAATCTGATTATCTTTTAATGACTTATTTTAGATTTTCACTGAATCCTTGAGCACTTTCAACAACTTATTTTTATGAAGGGACACCAGCACACGCAAACACACGCCCAAAAAGTATAATCATTTGTGCTAGAAACAATGAAATTTCATACTCCGCTAAGTTAAGCGTTTGTAACTTCTGTAAAGCCGCTAGAGGTTGCAGATCCTGTAATCGATTTCCAGAAGCGTGAAACTCGTGTAAAGCACCTAATCCCCATACTCCATCCAAGGTGTTTAGGCCACATCGATTCACGCTCAAAATCTGTGGACGTAATAATACACAAAGTTTTAGTTCTAAATATTAAACTAGGATTAAAGAAAGGCGTAAGATTTAGCTACGTAATAATTAGAGTTAATTGATACGGGGTTTATACCATGTACCTTAGTTTTTATGAGTTCCCGATATTTCGGCACTGTTGCAAGCGCCATGATCGGGAACTCATAAAAACTAAGGTACATGGTATAAACCCCGTATCAATTAACTCTAGTGATGGAACCATGGAAGTTTAAATACGTAAAAATTGACCAATTGAAAGAGGCAAAACGATACTAAACGTAACCTTTAAATGCACTAGGCCAATCCCAAGATCACGTAGAGAGGTGAGAGCACTGCCATCTAGAGTTAATGAGCGAAGTCTTGGCGCCAGCACATGTAGTCTCCTCAATCCCACACGTTCAGCAACTACCCGCAGTTTCGCTTCTCTGATACGTAGTACGTCTTCGTCACTGGATACACCACTGCACTGTTTCTAAATTCAAGATAATATATGAGCACAATTTATTAGTCTAACAAGCTCCTATATAATCTATACTAATATTATAAAGCTGAAGAGTTTGTTTTTTTGTTTGTTTGAACGCGCTAATCTCAGGAAGTAGGTACTGGTTCGAATTGAAAAATTCTTTGTGTGTTGGATGGTCCATTTATCGAGGAAGGTTTTGGGCTATATGTATAACATCATGCTGGACCATGTGATGGAAGGCCACCGTAACGAATAAACAGTGTTTATTAGTTCATTCAATAGATAAATGACAAGAACAAATTTTTAATAAGCACAGTATTATATTATCTGTGTTAGCACTTTGTTTTATTGTGTAACAAATAAATAACTTTTTTTTACTGTTTTAAATAACTTTTATAAAGCTGTTCCAAACGGCCTTGCAAGGAACTGCTTAGGGCTCCATACAAGGCTAATGTTACAAATCAGTCGTTCAACTTAAAACTAGAATTGTAATAATCAAAATATCCGATTTTACTAAAACTACATATAAATAAATACCTTTGATCTAAACGAAAAGTTCTTAAAAAAACTCATCAAACATTCCCTGAACGCCATCCTATAACTAAGCGTATTTAAGTGAAAATTATTTTAAAAATATAGTAATGAGTATTATATCGATAACAGATAAGTTGCCAATGCATTTTACAATGTAATCATAAAAAAATATTTAACCTATAATGGCCTTCTTTCTTCTTCTTCTTCTTTGCCCTTTCCCACTTTATGTAGGGTCGGCTCTCCTAATTTTGCGGCGCCAGGATGATCTATCCTGGGTTGTCGGGTCGGGCAGTTGTTCTTTAATTAAAAGTTTGGTCATGCTGGTCCACCAGGTAGCAGGAGGGCGCCCTCTACCTTTCTTTTTCTCTGGCACGCTAAGTGCTTTCTTGACTACATATTCCTCGTCCCTTCGCATTACGTGACCGTACCACCTAAGACGGCTTTCCGTTAGTTTTTCTGTTATAGGGGCAACCTTAAAACTCCCACGGATGTACTCATTTCTGATTTTGTCCAGCCTTGTTACCTCTCCAGACTATCGCAACATTTTCATTTCAGCAGTATGGAGCTTCTGCATATGTGTCGTCTTTACTGGCCAACATTCTGCCCCGTACATCATGGCTGGTCTCACTGCCGTTCTATACAATTTGCCCTTTGTCCGGACAGGTATGCGAGAGTCGCATAAAACTCCAGTCAGCGACCGCCACTTTTGCCAAGCCACATTCACTCTGTGTGCTACATCCGCCTCAATATTTTCATTATTCATAATAACAGAGCCCAGATATGTAAATTGTGTAACTTTTGGTACTGGCGTGCTGTCAGGATAGTGAATTGTGGCTGAGTCGGTGTTATCGCTAAACCGGCATTCTAGATGTTCTGTTTTTGATCTACTGACTTTAAGGCCCAAAGCTTCCAAAGTTGTAATCCACGATGTTAGGTCAGTTTGTATATCTGTTGCCGACTTGTTAATCAGAACGATATCGTCCGCGTACAGAAGGTTTCAAGGTAAATGTGCTTGAATATGCTTTGTGGCAAAATCCATGACCAAGTTGAAAAGAAGTGGGCTAAGAGCTGAGCCTTGGTGAACTCCCACATTCACCTCGAATTCATCGCCTATTCCAGCCGGGCTTTTAACTCTAGTGCGGACATTGTTATACATGTCTTGAATAAGCTGTATGTATGCTTCTGGCAGATTTTGTGCTCTCAAGGCATGCCACACGAGTCTTCGCGGCACCCTGTCAAATGCCTATTCAAGATCAATAAATATGAGGTGCAGATCTTCTTTGTTCAGACGATGTTTTTCAACAAGTATTCTTACAGCTTGAATTGCTTCGGTTGTCGATGTAAAACCAAATTGATTTGAACTTATAGAAGAGAGGTGCTAAATACGTGAATTTATTATTCGTTCCTAAATTTTGAGAGTGTGCGATGTGAGCTTGATGCCATGAATTTGGTATCTGTCTGGTTCTGAGAATAAGATTACAATGTCTCGTAAACCATTTAAATCCCAACGGACCAAGTGATTTCCACACTTCCACTGGAACTTCATCCGGGCCTGCGGCTTTGCGGTTTTTCATCCTCTTTACTGCCTTCTTAACCTCTTCATGGCCTATTTCCTGTAGCGGTCCTTCTACTGGTGCAAGAGTTTCCAAATATTTACCAGGGAGCTCTTGGTTCATAAGCTGTTTATAGTATTGAAACCATCTTTGGTTTATATCATCGTTAATTGTCAGCAGTTTTTTGGCTTCATTTTTAATATATTTATTTGTTTTTATATCTTTGGTAGATTTATTTCTGTACTTTGCTACTTTATAGATTCTTTACAAGGCCAAAATGTTCCTAAGAAGGCCAAAATAACAAATATCATATAAATATCCTCTAAGAACATAGAATTTTAACGTCGTAGCTTTTGAATTAAGTTATTATTTTGTACTGCTTTCTAAACTATCTTCGTCCCATGACTACCTCTTTTTCTAGGTTTTGTCCTGATATTTTTGAAATCTGAAATTGTCTGTATAAAATTTAATCATTTGTTTGACTATCGACTTATTCATATAGCAATGTTTACAGATATAACCTTTTTATAAAATAAATTAAAAGATGTATTTGAATCATAATAATTATAAAAAAAATGTCTATTCAGTTTAAGTTAAAAAGTTAAAAATCCTTATAAATAGTAAAAGCATAAACATAAACATTTTGTTATCTTTCCCGGAACGTATTTATAGCAAAAAAATTGGTGTTTATATTTTCAGTATTTGTAAATGTTCCTAGTAGGGTTTATGTACCCTAGCAAGGCCAACCGTCGAATTTTTTATTGGCCTTACAAGGAACCACCGGCTTTCATAGTAACACTGCCGATATTTCAACTAAAATCACAGCAAAATTATTATAAATTATTATTATTTTCCTTAGCAATATAAACAATCCTTGCATAACAATTCACAGTAAAAAAAAATAGGGAAAAAACAGGTAATTCACATAAAAACTTACCTTTGTTGAGCGTACGTTGACCACCGACGTCTACAAAGCAAGCGACCGTACTGGCAAAATAGCGACGCGAGCGACTCGACGCCGCGTGTGTGTCTTTGACTTTGTTGGAGCTTTGTCGTAATGGATGGATGTCATCATCACATGACTAATAATATGATTTTTTTTATAGTTGACCTTCCAAGGAGCATGGCCTTCCATGGTCCACCCACCTTAGAAGCGAAGCATCAGTGAAAAATGTTGCAAAAGTAATCGCGATTATAATAACAGAAATTGACGCGTACGAAGTCGCGGGCAACAGTTAGTCTCTTTTATATATAAAAAGTGAAATAATATTATTAGTACACCGCATATCTTATCTTTTTAAAGCAGGAATGCAATCCGAAAGAGTAAAAAACTCACGAGTAATTCTATCAACGTCAGTTCCCTCGGTATCACAATCCGTCTATAACCAGGGAGACGTCGTTCGAGCTCTTCTTGTCCTGGCGGTTGCTCAGGTTCAGGAGGTAGCATCGCCAATGCTCTAGAACATTTACAATAATACAATTATTGATCTACATAGGTCAACGAAATACAGTTTTAATAGCTTTACAAGTAAGTTACACAAAAGTTAGAAGTAGGAATAATATCTTTAAAGCCTCGTTTTAGTAGAAATACTTATTGTTAAGTTCTTTATTTTACTGGATCAGTATTTGCTTGTTTCGTTTTATAATTAAGAGGAACAAACCTAAATAATGGAGTGGCACGAACAATTTGAGGTTCAGGCGAGCTAGCGCTCGAAATTTCAGAGGGCGATGGCGAGGCAGCTATGCTTGGCGTTTGAGGAGCGCTGCCAAGCTCCACACATGGGGCTTCCAAAGAAGGCATTCTATTTTCCGCTGTAAAACGAGACTTTCTTTTTCAATCGCATATTAAAACTGGTGTAGTAGTTTAATTAAACCTTGTTTATATTTTATTTATTAAATTGATGTGATTGACTTACTTGAATACAGGCTGTGATATAATAAGTATAATATTGGTCCAGTTAACGATTAAGTTGTACTAGAAAGTTTAATTACCTACCTCATCAACAATATTAGTCAAAGAAACATTCAAAATAATACAATTAATAGTTAGAAAACTTAACATGGGTTTTCAGGCAATTTTGACGTTTGGTTTGTTTAAACTATTTATAATGGTAACCGATGGCAACAAAGAGGTATCTATAGACATGGGAGAGAGTACCATGTTGATGGCTTGTTAAGTGCGTGACCATAACAATATGCATTATCTATGACCACTAGGCTTTAACAATCTATGCTTATAACCACTGAAAAAGTTATCGTAAACCCTAAAATAGATAACAGTAAGAAGATCCCAAGTCTTTGGTCAGGATTTTCTAAGATAACTCATCCCCGATCTACGAAACGTTGTTACAGTATGACATAATGTTAAACGTAATCTTCAATATACTTCCTTCTTCCGTCTAAGGATTAACAGCTCTGACTCTGATAAAACAACTTATGAGGGATTATTTTCTCATTCATAAGCTACACTTACATTCGCGGCTTGAGTCTTGTCTAGTGGTCCGGCTACAGGTTCTCGCGAGCCGGCCGTGAGACGAACTTATTTTTACTTACACGCTATTCATTGTTATTGACCTTACATCCGCTATTTATTGATTACAATAAATAGCGGATGTCAAGCCCAAGCAATGACCGCAAATTCGAAACTCTTGTTGCCCAACCCGAGGATTGAACCCAGGACACCGAGATCTTGGCCCGGTACTGAAACCACTAGACAAAAACTATTAAAAAAAATACCTTAGACGATGGTAGATGTATTAAATTATGCAAATGCAGAACACTTGCCTGCATGCCAATCACATAACATGTTTGTAATTTAATGAACCGCTAACGCGAATATATACTTTGCCAAGCCCTTTGACTCGTGCGCAAAAGACCGCTCCCAACAGTCCCAACGCAAACCCGCAGAGACGAGTCGTGGTGAGACGATCCTCGAAACGTGCATTTAAGCGGGCACTCGAGGCTCGTCTGAACTCTCACGCACGATCACAACTCGTTTTTGTGTATTTTGACGGACCTATCACTGAAACCCCATATGGGAGGCTTTAATCAGTTAAACCGGGCAGAGTGTGGCGAGCGCTGAAGGCGCTCAGGCTAGGTCCGCCGCGCTAGCGGTACTCCGGTGCGGCCGAGGGTGAGGCTTCGCGCAGCGAAGCCTCAAGCTCGCTCGCACCGGGGCCCATACTAGCGGGCGTGATCGGGCCAGTGTGGGGTGCTAAGGGCACCCTACCAAATGGCGAACCCACCAGTGGTGGCGCCGCCGGAACCGGAGATGCCGTGGCATGCCGGATCACGGTCGGGCTCCATTCTGGCGGGCCCGATCTGGGAGGGGGGATCGGACAGCGACCTCAAGGGCGCCTCTGTAGGCTCGGACCTCGGCTTGGGTCGCCGTCCGAGGGGGGGGGCAGGTGAGAAGCGGCCAGGCACATGATTGTGTCGGCCGAAATGAAAGGCGGGATCACGACTCGTCTCGTTGCACGTAAGAGTGTTATTGCAGTATTAACCCCTCGCTCGATCGTGGGTTATTCAATTATTATATTAAATCAATTGTTATCGCGATCGCCGCGGTGTGCCGGCGGTCTTATGATCCTGTAGAATTGTATGTCCAATTATTCAGTACGATTTGTAGATTTGTACATTCAATTAATAATCAGGCGCATGACATGAATGCGGTTTCGGAGCCCGCCGCCGCCGTGCCGCGTCTCTCTCATCGTCTTTATATAGACTAAAGAAAGGTTGTTGCTTAAATTATACCTAATGTTATTAGTATTAGGTACCTCATAGAAGGAAGTTGAAGGTGAAGCATTGTTAACGGTAACGGGTAAGAAGGTTATTCGTCATAAAGAAGGTAATTATTTGAAAAATGTTTAAAACTACCGCCTCCGCCATTTTTATCGTCAAATATGCTCCGATCCACGCATACGCAATATGAGCTGTGTTGGGAGTTTTTTCAGTGTTACCCATATAATTATACTATGTCTATGGTGTTACCATAGTTTGCAGACTTTTTTGATGGCATGACGGGTTCCCAGACTGCTGGTAATTTCCAACCTTAAATATTCTGTTTTGAAATTAGGGCGTTTTTGCTTTATAACTTTACGCATCATCCTAGGTATACAGTGTAGTTTATATACCCCTGGTACTTGAAGGGGAATATTACACTTAATTAATTGGTCGTAAGAATTGGGTGATCTTCTTCTTGCACAAGTCTTGCTTGGTAGAAGGTTTTATGGTGTCCACTTTGGTCTTAGAGCATTAAACCAAGTAAGAATTTGGTCCGAGATACACATATTATAGAGTAAGAGGCCAATAATAGGTTAGCTTTGGTATGATTGATACGAACCATAATCACTTATCATTTATTGAATAGTTCTTAGCGGCATCCAATATTTTATTTATCTTTTTTAAACGTACTAATTACTAAATAATCCCATAATTAATACCTACATATGTGTGATAGGCCCCATAATATGTGATGCGTGCGATGTATTTAAGTCAATGACCGTTGGTAAGGTAAGATCAATAAAAGAAATACGAAGTTTAATAGAGCCATCAATTTTTATTTTCACGTAATACTCCCTTGGGTATTGGCATGAATAAAGTGACCCGAACACCCACCGTTTTTAAAGACGTGTGTAACGAACGGAACTACTTTGGAGTTGGCTGTATAGACTTTATAGCCGTTAAACTTTTGATTAAAAAAGGACTTTGGTTGTCAATTTTGACAGCAAAATACCCTGTCAATGTGTCAGTTTTTTGCGCGGGAAACGAGAAGAGAAAGAGATGGACTTTGTTTTGTAATTTTGTGAAATTATCCTAAGCGGCATTTATTGTGATAAAGTGGTGGCATTGTTATAATATAACTGTTTTGCATTACAACAAAACAATTATTATGTGTCGGATAAAACACAGTGTTCGGTGAAGAAAGCTGTCTATGATATCTTTGCCTTATCAGTCTATGGAATAAAAACTTACCAATCGTCTCTGCTCTGTGAAAAAGTTTACCTCTTCTCTCACCAGCTGGCGCCACTTTGTACCAGACTTTGCGCGTTCTCGAAATTTCCTGTCATAGTCTTCCATCACCAGCAAGAACTTGCTGGAACACTGTGTTTTATCCGACACATAATAATTGTTTTGTTGTAATGCAAAACAGTTATATTATGTGTCTTTATAAAACACAGTGTTCGGTGGAGACCTGTTTGTTATCTGCTGGTGTCAAGCACAAACGCTATGTGATATAAATTGTAAGGATGAGACAAAGATAGAGAAAATAATCATAACTTTTAATTACTTATTTTTTACAGAACCAAAATGTTCCAAACTACTATCTTTATAATTATAATATGAGCAATGAACTAAATGATATTTAAACTTATACTGGGGAGACTCCCCTAGATCAACTCACAACTGTATTGTAATACAGTTGTAATTAAAAAATAAATACTGATAAATCTTTCATATTAATTAATTTGACTCTAATATTAGTCTTTACTAGAGAATTTAAACTAAAATCAGAAATAACATATTAAAAATCAACAACTCTTAAAATGATTAAATAGCAAGTCAGCACAAGACACACTGTGCTCACCCCTTTGTACTTCTCGACAGTAATACTTCTTAAAAGTCTGTTCACTTTTCCAATTTCCTCTTTTGAGGATTTCATCAATTGGTCTATTTTCAAGCCAACCACAGGATGCTACTGCGGATCGTATACTTCCTGGAGATGCATCTATATTTATCTCCCTAAATATAGTCTTAATCCAGTTAGCAATATTAGTTCTAGATGCTGGTTTTACTATTCCAGTAACCGAAATAAACAAACTTGTGGAATTACTTTGTGATCTTCGTTCCGATGAAAGTTGCACTAATTTTCTAATATGACCTATTGGGCATATATGTTTATCTGGATGATTAAATAAAGCCCATCCAGATTGTCTGTGAGTACCAGAATCTGTCTTAGACCCAAAAATGGGCCACAATGTGATTTTGCTTGACTCATCAAAAAAGTTGTTTTGAGATATATCTAAAAGGGTAAGGTCATGAATTCTACGACCTGAAGCAAGAAGAAGGATCAGAGCTGTTCGTCGAGAAATATCAAATAATGTGCCAGAGAATGTTGTATCTTGTAACCAGTTAAATAATAATTTTATGTCAAAAACAGGAGGCTTCTGAATAACAGGCTTTACAAGGGAATCTGATGCACAAAAAAGTTCCTAGAAAAGTTGTCTGTTGATGTTGCACAAAATGTAGAAACAGCTGACTTGTGTAATAATATGGTGCTGTATGCAAGCTTATCTTCCAAAAATAGCTTGGCTAAGAATCTCGCTACATCATTACCTGTTGGTACTTTAGGGTCAATATTATGCATGTTGCACCAAGATATCCATCTTTTAATGGGAGCCTTATAAGTGGATAAGGTTGACTTACGCCAACTACTTTTCAATAATTCTCTCTCTTCTGTACCCCAGTGAGAAGTTTGCTCCGTCCACCCCCAACTTTCCATGCAAGGAGTGATAATTTGTTTACCTGTGGTGGGCACCGTCCTGTTGTTTGATCTACCAAGGTCTTCCGCAGATCCTTTATTTGTAGTGGGGCCTCCAGAGCTCTCGCTTGGAGGTCTGGGAACCAAAAGCATTGGGGCCACTGGGGGGCTATTAGAATAAATGTCCCCTTTGACAGATTCAAGTGTGCCAGCACTTGTGGGATCAGGTTGGGGGGTGGGAACAGCCATCCCAATTGGCAGTCCCAGGGACGACTGAAGGCGTCGCAAAAAATTGCGCACCCATCTGTTGAGTCTAAGGTTACATAGTTTGCTACGACCGCTGTACCCTTGGAGGCGAATAGGTCTACATCGGGAACGCCCCATACGTTGAATATGGCCTCCGCGGCCTGGGGCAATAGACGCCACTCGGGTACTGCTCGACCCCTGGATAGGCGGTCTGCAATCCCGTTTAGGTTTCCTGGTAGGTAACACGCTGACATTGTTATGTCCAGCTGTTCGGTCAAGTTTAGAAGCTTGGTGGTCAAATTCAGGAGGGCCAGTGACCGGGTGCCCCCTTCGTTTCTGATGTATGCCACAAGTGTTCTGTTGTCTGATTGTACTAGAATGTGAGCTCCCCTCAATTGATCTTGTTGAGTTAGAATTGAACCGTACACTGCGTACATTTCTTTCACATTGGAATGCCATCTCTTTTGAAAGGGAGTCCACTTTCCTGACAGGTACATGCCGTTTAACTGAGCGCCCCACCCTGCATCCGCTGCATCTGTGGTTAAGAAGTGTGTGACTTCTTTTCGGCGTAATGGTTTGGAACTGCATTCCACTGCTGTTAACCACCACTTTAGATCCTGGCAAACAGATTGAGGTAGAATCCTTCTCTCCCTCAGTCGTCCCTCTTGGAAATCTCTCAAAAACAATTGCATCTTGCGTGAGTGTAGACGTCCTCCGGGGACAGTCAATGTTGCAAAATTTAAAAGGCCCAATAGACTTTGAGCCTGTTTCAATGTGCATGTTAGACCTGAGGTCTCGACTTGAGATATTAATGCCTTTACCTTGTTTACTTTTTTCTGTGGTAAGGTCATTGTGTTTTTGAGAGTATTCCAGTTTATGCCTAGATATTCTAGTTCCTGGGTGGGCTTCAGACATGACTTTGAATGGTTGACATGCCATCCTAAAGTCTCTAGCAATCTCAGCGTTTCCGC
This sequence comes from Anania crocealis, assembly GCA_949315895.1. Lineage (NCBI taxonomy): Eukaryota > Metazoa > Arthropoda > Insecta > Lepidoptera > Crambidae > Anania > Anania crocealis. The sequence goes on from OX438884.1 coordinate 7,703,972, forward strand.
AACCTGAGTGACTAGAACAGAACGGTTCTGATGACTTATCAGATAATCGTCTAAATAGACCAGGACTCGAATACCTTTGGCACGTAGGATTTCCGCAATCCAACTTGACACCGCTGAGAAAATCTGCGGTGCCGAAGAAAGGCCAAATGGTAGAGCTGTTAATTGTAGTGTTTCTTGATTGTAAACTACCCTTAGAAATCGTCTGTGACTCTCTGCTATTGGCAGGTGGAAATATGCATTCTGAAGGTCGATCTTCGCCAACCAATCGAAGCCCTGTAGGAAGTCCGCTACATCTGACTGGGAAACCAAGTGGAAATGTTTTAATTATAAAGATGTTGCAACATGGGTATTGAGACAACGTAGATCGAATATGGGTCTCATTCCACCATCTGACTTTTTCACTAAAAACATCTTTGAATAGAACCCCGGATTTAGAATAGGTGGTTTCTCTAAAATATTTTTTTCTTTGAGGTCCTTGATCATGTCTGTCATTTCCGATGTGACTTTGGTTGAGTACCTCTTCTGAACATTTTTGTAAGGGAACTGCAGTGGGGGTTTTGTCTTGAATGGTATTCTGCACTTTGTGATTACTTTTAAGATAAACTGATTTGCATTCATTTTCTGCCAAATGTCTACATGTTCCTTTAGACATCCGCCACTGAAGTTCCTTTGAGCATAGTCAATTTTGTTTTGCATTTGAGTTGGAGTGTTCTGTATTGTTGGGGCGCCGAAAGGGCTTCTTTGAATTATATTTATTCTTTGGATAACTTTTAAAATTAGAATTTTTTGTATGTGAAGCTTTAGATTGTTTTTTGAATGCACTTTGTTCATGGGAATTATATGGTTTCTTTTTAGTTAAATAAGATGGAGTATTTAACCATGTCTGCGAACCTCCTAGAGACTGAATGATTGGTTGGAGAGCTTCTCGACTAAAAAGATACTCAGAGCTTGGAGGGACATTTTGTAAGGTAGCCCGTAGGTTAGTATTGCTTATTTCTTTTAAAATGCGTTCACGTCTTAATTCAATGCATTCAGCTCGCTTACCACAAATAATCTGCATAGTCACCTCTGAATTCTTAGAGATTGCAGAGCCTGGGCCGAACATTAATGAAAATTTTTCAAGTAGGTTATTGGCATTTAAATTTGTTGGGTCAGTGGACGCCCAATCTAAAATTCTTTGTAATGACTCTTGAACTAGGTGTCTCTGATGCAAGACAACATTTGATAAGCCGGCCATTAGGGTCTCGGTTGAAGCTAAATAATCTTTATTCTTATTAAAATGGCACAGTTCGTCATTGATCTTTAAGCCCATAAAACCCGGCGAAGCCATGCTTGATTGCAATGTTTTTTTATATCGAATGCCCTTCCAAGCTTGACTATCGAATTGTTGTAAGCTTTTAAGTTCTTTAAGACGCTCAGAATTAGCAAGAGGTAACACTTTATTTTCGTCATGGTCAATGTTAACATCACCAAGCGACAAGGTATTTGCCAAGCAGGGAACTGTTAAAAACTTTTCTTGAGTCTCAAGGCCCGTTTGCAAACTTGTGCTGGGCACACTATCGCATGATTGCGTTGGGGTAGGCATGTTATGCGCAATAAAATTAGAAATATAACTTACTTGGGTTATCAATGTATCGACACGAGGGTCGTAAGAATGTGAGCGAGACCTTTTAGGGTACTTACGTCTCTTGTTTGGAGGTGGTGAAGCGAATCTCTCATCCTCCGAGGATGATGAAGAAGAATCCGATTCCGGAGAAACGGTTCGAGCCGGTCCCCCATCCGGAGCGACGGAACTCGACTTCTCGCTATCACCATTGTTCTCCATGTCACTTAAAAAGCACTTTTTACTGAGTTTTATCCGAATTTACCACTATAAATTCACTTTGAAAACTTTTGCTGATTACGCGGCAAAAATCACAAACGCTATGACAGGAAATTTCGAGAACGCGCAAAGTCTGGTACAAAGTGGCGCCAGCTGGTGAGAGAAGAGGTAAACTTTTTCACAGAGCAGAGACGATTGGTAAGTTTTTATTCCATAGACTGATAAGGCAAAGATATCATAGACAGCTTTCTTCACCGAACACTGTGTTTTATAAAGACACATAATAATGTGTCAGTGAGTAGGATAAATCAAATAAAGGTGAGAAACAAGGAAAGGCATTCTATTTGACTCTGATCCACGTTCTCGCGTAAAACTCTTTAGGTTAACTATTTAGGTTAAAGTTAGGTTAGGTTATTATGTTTATGTAAGTATTTATTATATTGTATAATATGTAATGACATTATAACTTAAGACTAGGCAGTATGGACTCGTCCGAAGCCGTTAAATTTATATGAAAAAGAAACTCTCTCAGAGAGATGGGTAACGCATCAAAATTTCGTGCGTCAACGCAGTAACTTAAGCGCAGTCTATTGCGCCGACTCATTGCGTTAACACAAAATTGCGCCCTCATGACTCAATGGATTAGGACAGTGAAGCGGGTGCCATCTGCAGTGCAGACGTTCAAATACACAGTAAATGATTTATTCCAAATTACCGGTTTTTGAAAAACTTTCTACTTATTGGATTTTAAAGAGAATATTTCGATCTAAATGTTGCTATTTTGCAGGAGATTAGATAAAATACTAAATTCTTGTAAAATTACCTTCTTGGCGATAGTACTTAATGTACAGTATTGGGTTATTGAAAATGTGGATAATCATTTTAAGTGTGCGTTCGCCCAGCAAAAAGTATCGCCTATTCGAAAATTGGATGATGCAGATAATTAGTGCCTTATATCGTGTAAATGTGCCCGAAATTTTATATTTGTGCGTCCAAGAGCTTCAGAATTATTTAAGAAAAATGGTTTCTGCTGCACGAACGTTCGCCCAGCAAAATTTTTTTAAATTTATGCGTCTAGCTGTATATTAAATATGTAAAAGGTAGCTTATGTACGAGTGTAAATGTGCCGTAAAAGCCAAATTTGTGCCTCTTAAGATGTCAGACTTATTTAGTTTTTTTGCTGGGCCAACGTTTCGGTAATTGCTGTATATCGGAAACGGTTGGATGCACACTCATAATTTTTTGTATACAGATACAGCAAATTTGTGCATATTTGTGCCGCAATTTCCATTGACATGACTAGCATGGTTGAGGATCTATACTTTTATTTCCTAAAAAATGGAAAAATGCTCTGGCTCTTGAACGAACAAGACCAAGGACTTCGCGTTAGTGCCGAGTGATACCTATTATATATTCACATGATCACGTAAAGTTTCGCCGGCCTACTGCACATCATTGCCGAGTTCTTAACGATTTTGTCTTTGTTTTGAGGTTATCTTGAGTGAAATTACTTAGAATACGAAAACACTAGTTTTCTGTGAATTGGCTTATTACATGCTTTTACAATAATATGTGCGCTGTTTTAAGAATACGTATGCAAAAAATCATGTATGTATGCCCATTACTTTAGACAATAACGATAAAAAACCATTCGTAATATTTATGGTAGATTATCCGACCAAACTGTAGTGAACATTAAAAAGCGGCCGCACGATACATCGACCTATCCTTCCTCACTTGATGGCATTGTAACGAAATTTAAATAGTACAGATGCGTATAGAATTGTTAAGTTGGGAAATAATTTATATTAAGGACATGAAATAAAATGTAAATTGTTTATATGAGGGACATTTAAGCTGGAGACCACTCCAAGCAAATGGCAAGGGTGGCAGAAATTTAAATTCTGCAGGCGATGTAGTCATAAAATTAGGGTTTGATTAGTTTCTGATTCAGTTACACTGTGTAGTAAAAGACTACTACTACTTTTTACATAAGTATCATAATAATCTAAAAAAACTGTTTTTGCATGTGTATCATGATTTATAATAAGATTCCTCAAGATATTAAGGATTTCTCATTCTATCAATTCAGGAAGAGAATGCACGAGTGGTTTACCTCACGTGCCTTTTATTCACTTAAAGATTTTTTCAATCATAAGGAAATAGGAAATGCAATGATTCTGGTATGATCCACTTAATGATATACATATTGTAACATTTGTAAAACTGCTTATAACATTGTAAATTATTTATGTTTAAAATTTCTTAATGTATTGTATTGCAGACACCTGTATTTGCATGCTATTGTTAATGGCTGGGTGGGTGAACGAATATATGTTACAATTATTTTAATCTACTATATATCCTGTTCAAAGACAAATAAAAATTCTATTCTATTCTATTCTATTTTATCCAAATTCTATTTCCATAAATCTATAATGAAACATGTAAATTTTCACAAAACTGCTGAAAAAAGTCTGAGAAACGCATAAAATATGTCGAAAAAGTTAGTCTCCTAGTAACTTTTTCAAGATGGCTAGGATGACATTAGCTTCGCTCAAAAGGACGTTTACCTGCTGTCAATTTGAGTGTCATGGTACGAAAAGTTCATAGTAAAAAAATGGTGAACGGTTTTGAAACGTCAACGTAAATTGGCCTGCCACAGGCCTGCTAAAAACAATGTCATAGTACAAAAAAGCAATGCAGTCCAATAGCAGTCCTGCTTTAAGAGCTAATTGTAAGGCCCCAGTCCGAAAGTCGAAGAAAAAAGGTTAATAATTTTTATGTTCGATCGTACACGTATTCCGACGCAATTGTGAAATGTCAACTGTGCCATTTGTCCAAAATTTGGTGGTTTGTTTGAGTGTGCCAGCATATTTTGAATTTCCCGGTAGTGCACTGTGCGCCAACCCATTTTGAAAAAGTGCGTCAAATCCGGCGCAGTAAAATGAGTTGGCGCAGTTGCGCGGCGCAGCGCAGTGTTACCCATCTCTATCTCAGTCAAAGTGTCAAAATTCGCGCCAAATCAAGCTGTGCCTGTGAGTGCCTGTGACGTTAAATTACTTGAAAGTGTTTTTAGTATTGTTTAAATTTGTTTTTAATAAACTAACTTCAATTAAATTGCGTAACGATGGTAGCCAATGGCGCACAAAAACGCCACGAAGAGCATCAATATCTAGATATCGTACGAGAAATTATCGAAAGAGGCAAGTGTACAGGGCATGCAATCATAGATTTTTGTATTATTTGCCGTATTAAATTCGGTTTAAGTAGATTTTTATTCTGTTTTAGGAGATAAACGAGTTGATAGAACTGGTGTAGGCACGTTGGCCACGTTCGGAGCAATGCAAAGATATTCTTTGGCTGACAATATTTTACCACTCTTAACAACCAAAAGAGTTTTTTTAAAAGGTGTCATTCATGAACTCCTGTGGATGATCTCTGGTTCAACTGATGCCAAAGCTCTTGCTGCAAGGGGTGTTCATATTTGGGATGCCAATGGATCAAGGGATTTCCTTGATAATCTAGGCTTTACAGATCGAGAAGAAGGTTAAAATCACAACATACATTGTTGCACAGTAACTATAAACCCTTCGACGCTCAGTTATTCCAGACACAATTAAAATCAATTGTTATCACATTAACCGGCTGTCGCTTGTGCGTCGAAGCGCTAAGAAGATTTATTCTATTAACTAGATTTTCAAATTTTGTTATATTATCCATGGCCTTTACTTGTTATGTAATAAATTAATTCTTTTATTAGGTGATTTAGGTCCAGTTTATGGTTTCCAATGGAGACATAGTGGAGCTCATTATATAGATGCTAAGACTGATTACACTGGACAAGGAATAGATCAAATACAAAATGTCATAGATACACTGAAGTATTATTGTTATCTTTTATTTGAAATACCTTTAATTATGGGTGATTATACTTAATATTACCAAGTCACATCTGTTTGTAGAAAAAACCCAACCGACAGGAGAATGTTGATGTGTGCATGGAATCCTTCTGACCTGAATAAAATGGCATTGCCTCCTTGCCATTGCTTGGCACAATTCCATGTAGCTAGTGGCAAGCTGTCCTGTCTACTCTACCAGAGGAGTGCTGATATGGGACTTGGAGTACCATTTAATATAGCAAGCTATGCTTTACTTACCCATATGATAGCTCATTTAACAAATTTACAGGTAAGTACAATCATTGTTGTAAAAATTGACAACAATTACAGGTTAACCCCTCGATTGTATGCTATTCCAGACACAATTAAAATCCATTATTATCGTGACCGCCGGCGGTCTTATGATCCTGTAGGAGTTAACATCCAACCATGTTTGATCAACCTGAAATATTGTTAATATGTATAATTACTGTTCGTTTTTCTCATTGGTTTAATCCCTCGATCATGAGTTATTCCAGACAATTGAAATCAATTGTTATCGTGGCACCCGATTGCCTCCTGGGGGTTGAGGGAATAATAATAATAATCTTTACTACAGTATCAGTTTAGTTTCCTTAATTTTACAGGCTGGAGAGTTTGTACACACCATGGGTGACACACACGTCTACCTCAACCATGTCAAGCCACTGACTGAGCAGTTGACTCGAGAACCCAGACAATTCCCAACATTAAAATTTGCAAGAACAGTGTCATCCATTGATGATTTCAAATTTGAAGATTTCATTATAGAGGGCTATAATCCTCATCCTAAAATTGAGATGGAAATGGCGGTGTAATCTGTATTTTAAACTTCTCTAGTTAAAAAAATTTAACTTGCTTGTGAGTATTCTAATTTTAGTCCAGAAATGTTTCATTTTTATCTATAATTCATCTTACCAAGCAATAGAAAAACACATAATTTGCAACCAATTTATTTAAATTATTAGACTTACATGCTTATATGAAGTAACCCCAAATGGCAATTCATTATAAAGTACCTAATGTTATAGTTATAAAAAACCATCCTTATTACATACTCTGTAAAACTTCAACAATATCTAACAAATTCATATTTTCATCTTACAGCTACAATCAACATTTTAAAGCTAGGTACAAAATAATTAATTAATGAGTATTTGTACATTATTTCTTTAGTACAAATAAGTCTTGCTTCAAAATTGATTGTATGCCTAACAAAATAATTTATAGATACTAAATGTAATATTGATAACCTAAATAAGTCCCAAATAAAATAAATACAATTTAATTATATGTTTTAGCCAGCCAAGATTTTGGTGTTACCAAAATTTAACGGTATTCCTACAACAATATTGCTTTATGATTAAAAAGGTATGATTTTTAAAATCAGGCCTTCAAAAGTGTTTATTACAACCATTGAATTCTTTGGAGCCCCATTATGTAATAATAAAATTGATCTAAATTATTTAGATCATATTTTAATATGAATCACTTTGTTTTTATTATATAGTGACTCGCCCTTTTTTTCCTTGACTTTGATCACCAACCCACATTTGGCAAGTGTGGTGATTATGCCAGTACCCATAATTGCTGTGGTAACTTGAATTCAATGATGGAGGCCTTTTCCCTGCCGTGGGACGATTATAGGCTTTTACTTTACTTTGCTCTTTTAGTCCCCAACCCACCTCACCTACCAAAAGACGAGTTTGCAAGGTATAGCCAGCCACTAAGTCAAGCCAAATCATTGATGAATCATCAACTTTAGATACATGATAGAAAAACATAATGTACAAATAAGTATACTTGCAGCAATTTTTGTGATGACTATACCTGTGATGGTATTTAGATGAGACTTATGACGGTACTTTTCTTTTAGTGAAATATCATGAATCAAATGTTTGTTCTTATCCTTAAAAAATTACTCTGTACTACAACATAGTGTCTTAGGTAAAAGATGTGATCAATAGAATAAGATAATTTATTAAAAAAATAATAGATTTAAGTGATTCATTTCCTTAAAATCATCTGGAGAAAACTGCTTGTATGTTATTATTGGATGTATTTTAATTAATAAACATGATATTGCAAAAAATAAGGTAAAAACTGTTGAACATTGGTAAAATGGTGCTTTCCAACTACAAGGACTTTGCTTTAAAATGTAATAACATCTCGGCAATGTGCATTATTATGTAGTTATCAAAATTGTTACTTCAATATGGATTCACACAATAATTTAACTGCAATATTGTTAATGATAGCCTGGCATGAGGAAACATTTTTAATGTCACATACTTTAGGTCAACATAATATATATAAGCAACTATGTCTGCAACAACATAGCCCTATCTGTACAACTGACGACCATGGCTGGCAAAATCACACTTGTCGCAAAAACTGGTATAATTTTTCAAAATGAGAGTGATAAAATAATAAGAGTAAAACTTTAGGTAATTAACTCTAAACATTTGAATGTCAATTGATCACAGCGACACTGAAAGCGACAGACAACCTATTAAAACAAAATCGGCAAAACGAAAACACTAAATAGAACAATAATGCCAGTAGGGTCTATTTTTAAAGGACTTCAAAACGAAGGAAGTTCTGTATTCGGTAGATACCTATAACATTTAGGATGGCAAAGTTTAAAAAAATTACAAAACTTTTATAGTTCTACTAAACGGTTGGACTAATAAACATGATTTTTATTAATTTATACTCTTTGAGCAACTTTTAGCAAAATATAAGGCTTGATTTTTTTCCTTCTAATATTGTGTGATGTCTTCTGATAAAATTATATTAGCCAAAATGTCAACACATTTGGTCATCTGGTGGCATCTGAAACAATTTTTGATATAATTAAAACATGTTAGATATTTATTTATTCTTATTTAAACACAAAACACTTTACAGTTGAGGTGGTACAAATTTTATACATAATATGAGTAATATTCTACACTGTAAGCCAAAACATGTACTTGAGAAATGTATACATAGATGAATGAGTTGACATCGTTTCGCAAATTAAACCTGGAAACATAATATCGTTAAAAGTAAAAACTTTTAGAGTCATAGAATTACGATAACCAAACTGAAAAGGGGTAAAGTTGAAAAGATTGTGGCTCGTCCATAATTATTTTATTTACCACTTTTTACTAATAGAGCTGTAGAACCAATATCTTTTAGATACCTCTTGATGGGGTGGGATTCTGATACTCAATGACAACAATTTTTTGCTGAGGTAAAATAACATAAATTCAGTCATCAAGAAGCGCTTACAGTTTGTTAGCAAAACTAAAAATATTATGCGATTTCACTTTTGGTCCCATACAACTTACTGGACGCAAATTAACTATGCGTGCGCTGCGTGAATGCGCGGCGGCGCGACGTGTGGGCGGGGTCGCGACGTACCCGCGACACGTTACGGCGTGCGTAAAAATTGTGTCATCAGGCGGTGTGCTTCAGGCTGGAATCTTCATATTTGAAATCTCAATGAAAACTAATTTTGACAATGCTAAAAAATAGTCCTGAAATAGTCATAAATAGTCATACAAGTAAAAAAATAGTCGCATTTTAGTTTCGGCGTTATAGCTATAGGTTAGTGAGGATTATGGCTTGAACTAGTGGTGGTGTTAATGGTTGAAAAAAATTATTCGTTACAAGTTAATGGTTGAATAAAAATATCAGTTGATATTTTTACCTGTACTTGAATATGGTTGAAAATATCAGTTGATATTTTTTTTACGATATATTATTTTGATATTTTTACCTGTAGTTGAATATGGTTGAAAATATCAGTTGATATTTTTATGCAGATACATTATTTTGATATTTTTATACGTAGTTGAATAAGGTTGAAAATATTTGTTATGTTTAAATGCAGATACTTTTTTTTGATATTTTTCACTGTAGTTAAATATAGTATTACGCGTTTATTTTTATAGGTTTTCTTAATGAACTTTAACATCAATTATCATCATCATCATCATCATCATCACAATGATGCTCATCATCATCTCAATGTTCATCATCATCACAATTATCATCATCATCACCGGTCAGAGTGTCGCAAAGGGTGCGCTAAACCTAACCTATTTCCAGCGCAATTGTTTCTGTCACTAAAAGTTTACGACTTGGACCGTAGAGTTAAGGGGCGGGGGAGGGCGAGTGAGGCAGGGGGGAAAACCCCCCCAGAAAAGTCAGGGAGGCGCGCGGTAAAAAAAGTATTTTAATAGAATTTTGAGGTTAGGAATCATTAATCGTTTTTTTTTTGTATTTTTGAGGCGCTCGGCGGCCGCTGCCGTCTTTGTATGGTCACTGTTCAAACCTAACCTAACCTACTGGACTTTGTAAGCAATTAAATATCATTAAATGTTTCTTTTTCGATAAAAGTGTAAGCACCATTATACATAAAACCTTCGAGCAACGCGGCCTTCCGTCCCGGAAGGGAGTACGCATAGCGATTCTATTCTATACAAAAAGTTCTGGCATTTTTTGCGGGGGGAAATGTGCACACAAGCACAGGTTCGCATACTCACATACAAAAACAACACTGTAGTGACGACACTCACACACAAAAAATTAAACAATTCAGCAACAATTCGTGTACGGATAAGTTACAACTCACACATTGCCCCGTTTTCAACGTAAATAGAGTCTGACTTAACTGTTCATGTGGCAATATCGATATTTTTTTTTCTGAAGACGGAATAAAAGTAACAAAGTGAAACATTTATTTATTAGTAGGATCTTAACAACAACTTTTGATATTCAAATAACGATCGATTTTGATGTTGTTTTTTTGTGTTAGATTTGATGGGTACGAAACTAGGACGAAGACTTAATTTTATACCGCTAAGAGCTGATGATTTTATAACGCTATCGCTACAAATGAGCTGTTTAGAGGAGTGACACCATATAAACCGTGACACATTTAAAAATATTAGAGGGATGGGAAGGACTGGAGGGATTGGAGGTGTGGGTTGAGGGATGGGAGGGACTAACTCTGCCGGATCCGCTAATTATGGATTAATAATGAATTTGAGAATAGTAAATTACGTATCTGCGTGAAAATTAGTGATAAGAAGTTCATTGGTTCTTAAAATGAATTAATTTTGTGTAAATTTAATTTGGCGGATGCAATTTTTTTCAATAAAAAAGAAATTCTTGTGTCAATATATTTTTCCATGATTGATCTTGCAAGTAAATTTAATAAAAAAACCGAGTTTAAATGATTACATTTAAATCATTTCTATATATTTCAATGACAAAGGAAAAGAAACAAGTTGCACACAATACATAATAAAAACCGGCCAAGTGCGAGTCGGACTCGCGCACGAAGGGTTCCGTACCAAAAAGGCCAAAAAAACGGGCCCCCAATTCCGCTAATTTACAAATGGCAAATTAGCAGAATTGGGCCCCTGGTGTGTTGTATGGGAGGCCCCCTTAAATACATATTTATTTCATTTTGTTTTTAGTATTTGTTGTTATTGCGGTAACAGCTCTTGAGATACAGCCTGGTGACAGAGCGACAAACAGACGGACAGACAGTGAAGTCTTAGTAATAGGGTCCCGTTTTTACCCTTTTACGCAAAGGAACCCTAAAAACTACTAACTAGAATGATTAAATCAAATAAAAATAAATTATTACTATTAAAGAGTTTCAAACTTAATAACAGAAAAGAGATTTTAAATCACACATAAAACCATATCAACAATTATTTGTCTAATGTGATTAAATATATTATATAACGTCGTCGTCGATAACCACCACACTTTATCGACAAACATTATGTCAGGTGAAAGTAATAACATCACTATGTTGCCCAGCGGCAAGAAATCGGATTTATTGCGCGACCGATCTGAAATTTGCACGGGCGAGCGGACCTGATGTTATCGAACAAATCCAACAACTATTCAAGAATAAAATATGCGAGTTTAGTGTTTCAATGTAATTAAATGGCAATAATACGATACAAATTTACTTATATGTGAAATGTAACACCATCATTATGTAAACTTGATGTTGCAGACCTCTTTTTACAACAGAAAACTGAGCAATTCGGCATTTTTAATACGGCAGCGTTCACTTGCGCGACTGGACTCGGTCTAGGAAGAAATCTGAGCGCAACTAGTTTTTATAAACGCTAATGCCCAATTGGGCTTATACCTTTGACAGAGGGGAAACGCTTCGTATGGCTACTCCCTTACGGGACGGAAGGCCGCGTTGCTCGAAGCATAAAACGCGTTTCATTTGACATATATGAAAAAATGCAAATATTTTGTCAAAAAGCTGACTATGATACATTTAGTGACAGAAACGATTGCGCTGGAAATAGGTTAGGTTTAGGTTAGGTTATGTCCTGCGCACCCTTTCGTACACTCCAACCTCATCACCACAATTATCATCATCATCATGATCACTATCATCATCATGATGATGTCAATTGTGATGATGATGATGATCATTGTGGTGATGATGATGATTCAATGAACTTGAACAATGCGTAGGAGCCTAAAGTTCAATACGCCGAGTAACATTATTCTTCCTTATGCTAATGTAATAGAGTTCTATTTTATTGCAACTGTAACTACTTGTGTGACTTGCAAATTTTATCGCATTATTACACCTCGTCTCAATCACGCGCCACTCGTGTCCTAAATAATGCATTCAAATTTAGGCTCTAATCCGTTTACTTAATGCTTAAGTTAACTTACTCAATAAAAGAATAAATTTATTAGAAAGATTGGATATGATATTTTTATTCTCTGCGGACTAACGTTATAATTATTCATTAGGTAATTTTATCAATCGGTTAGATTTATCTATACGAATAGTTGCGTTTAATTATCAATGGCTCGAATGAATATTTTTATTCGATAAGGTTAACAATATTTATTGAATAAATGTGATATTTTTTTTTATTAGTTAAATTTAACTGATAAATGATATATTTACCATCTCTAGTTCGACATGCCAAATCTCAGAAATAGTCCTTAAGAGATTCCAGAGATATAAAGGTACCCCTGGTGAGGATTATGGCTTGAACATTTGAAAACTTCAAATTTCTCCTAAACGCCTACGATTTTCGGTTTCAAGCTTGTGCCAAAAAATAGTAATTGGAGCTGATTTAATTTGAAAATAAAAAGTTATCATTTTCCCTACATTTCTATGGAGGTACAGTCGTGTACAAAATGTTTTACCTCATTTGATATTATTGTGACATATTCTGCTTAAAATATAATATTTCTTCCAATTAGGCGTTTTCCATGGCAGCTGTTATAGGAATTAAACAAAAAAAAAAATTCTTATTTACTATAGTCGAAAGCTTGCAAATACGTACATTACTTGTTTAAATGTGAAATCAGTACTATATGTTTGTTACATTGTATACGTACTTAAATGTCAATTTTTCCTGTTTTAAAAGCAATTTTAGTCTTAAAGTACCTATCACACACGGTATTGTTTACTTACATTGAGGTTACCCACGTATGACGTAACACACTGTGATTGGTGTATGTATCGTTTGACATGAGAAACAGATTATAAATGTCGTAATTATTATATTTTATTTATTGATTTTAAATTAAAAATCATTATCTTACTAAATATTAGTAAATATTAATTTTACGTAAATATTAGTTGAAAATCGTTAAATTTTGTGTATAATCTATCTATCTATATTTTACATTTTTATTCGATTACAGTCCGGTCCCCTATTATACGTTCAAGCCATAATCCTCACTAACCTATAGCTATAACGCCGAAACTAAAATGCGACTATTAAGCTATTACATAGATTCTATCGCGGGCCTTGAGCGCGGGGACTGAATCCAGAAATTCCGTAACGCAAAAAACCTCACGCTCCCCACTTCGACCGGCACAGCGGTGATACGGCTGTTCGACGAGGTGCGTGCGGTTTGACGAGGCGTTTGCCATTCGACGAAGTGGGTGCCGTTTAACTAAGTGGGTGCCGTTCGACGAAGTGGGTGCCGTTCGACAAGTTGGGTGCCGTTCGACGAGGTGGATGCCGTTTGACGGGTGGGGTGCTGTTTAACGAGGTGGGTGCTGTTTGACGAGAGGGTATTTATTTATTTATTTATTTCTTTATTTATGAATTACGCAATAATATGACTATACTTAGGAGCTATAAACAAAATAAAAAGTGGGAAAATAATCGGCAATTTCATACTTTAACCCCTATTATACTTGATAGAAAAATGCTATGCAATAGCTTTACCGCGGCAGTCTCCAAGTGCCACATGCCACACGTCTTTTTATTTTTTTTACTTGTACGACTATTTCAGGACTATTTTTTAGCATTGTCAAAGTTCGTTTTCATTGAGATTTCAAATATGAGGATTCATAATTAGTCATAAATGCAAGTGGGGACGTTTTCCGGTCACGAAAAAACGATTTTCGATGGATCGGCTCGAAGCTCTTCTGACTTAGATGCGTGAAAGTACACAGACCAGCGCGGCAGCGTCCACACTAGACCCGGCTGGTACTTAGATCTTAACTCTGTACATTGGCCTCCCATTTACACTGTGTCCAGCAGTACTGCAGTTTGTGACAATTAATTGGATTATACACACTTAAAGTCAAATACCTATTAAGTCAAAAATAAAAGAGTCTACATTATCTACCATGTGTCACTAATATATATGGTCACAGGATAATGTTTGCTAAAGTCTTGACAGCGGTTGTGGTCATGGGTTAATAAATCCGTGAACATATCTTTCAATTCAATGTATAGTCACACACATGAGTAAGTGGTATACTGTTCAAATAAACTCAAGAACAGTATCAATAACTGCAGTTACTGACAGTAGCCTACTGTTTCAGGATTTTTTGCTTGACCCTTCGAGCGTGGGTTATTCTAGACACAATTAAAATCAATTGTTATCACAACAGCAGGCTGTCGCTTAGGGTTCGAAGCGTTAAGCCTTAATTTCGTAATCAGCTCTTGAAATATATCTTTTTTGCAATAGACTCTTGACTCCTTTCTTTTTGCCCTATTTCATTACTTTAACCAATATCCATATTAGTTCATAATATCAATCAAATGTTTGGGGTTGAACATTTTACCTGAGTCGCTGAATCTTCTTGTCTACTGCTGGAAATGGGTAGAGCAGCCAGTTGTTCCACTAAGGCCATAGTCATTTCTGACTCGACTTTAATTTCCACCCATAAGGTATCTGAAATTGTTTTTATGGGAAATTTAATTTTAGTACCAGTGGCACACTGCAAAACCATGTATCTTTTATGGATAATTACCTGTATGAAAACTTATATAAACATACCACTTTTAGGGATGACTCCTGAGTTTAAAACTAACCAAACAATACTAAATCAAACAAACTTTTGGATTTATAATGATAGTATGAGTTCTGTTTATCTATGACTCACAATGATGTTGAGATGACAAATTTATTACTATTTGTATATAATAACATGTATACATTTAACATGCAGCAGGTTAATATTTTTAACTTACCTCCTATTTGGTCACCTTTATCAGTCACCAAATGAAAAAAACCTCTATGGGTGCCAGGGGTACTTGGAGCTACTAGTTTCATAGTGACCATTGTTGAATGTCCTGGAGGAAGTGGAGGCACAAATTGAGGGGTCGCACCCAAGGGCTCTCCTCCAGCCTGTATTAGTCGGCAACTACCTGGCCATGCCTCAGTACCAGTGTTGGCAATACTCCAATTCTGTTCAAAACTAACAAACAAATAGTTTTATATAATGTATAACAAGTATCTTTTTATTGTAACAAAACTTAAAATTTTATTGTTACCATGAACCAGGTCCAACTGCAGTGTCATGACTTTGAGAAGCTTTCAAAGACATGGATGGAAGTTTTGGGGGCAAAGTATAATCTAAATAACAACCTATTGCAGCTTGTAAATTCCTGAAAACAATGAATATAGTTCAAATATCTTAATAAAATGTAAAGATATTTTGCTTAAATTATTTTCTATTATAAACCTACCTACATCTTTTCATCACCTAATAACACTTTAATTAAATTCTAAATGTACTTACCAATTGCTCATATCCAAGAAAAAACTAGCCGTATTACAGTTAAGACTGGGTCCTAACAGCCTCTGCATTTGGTTGATTAATTCATCTCTATCAGTAGTATTCATGCAACTAAATTGTAACAGTAAATTTTGATCTATCTCCCCAGGA
Source organism: Anania crocealis (assembly GCA_949315895.1). Lineage (NCBI taxonomy): Eukaryota > Metazoa > Arthropoda > Insecta > Lepidoptera > Crambidae > Anania > Anania crocealis. The sequence goes on from OX438884.1 coordinate 7,719,906, forward strand.
ATTGAAGAGCCGTCGATATCCATTTTTAATATAATAGTATTTATATATATTTTAAATTTAATATCACAAAGCACTTTGTATTCTGTTCACCACTTGGTAGAATACTGGCATGCATGCCCTTTGTTTACGTTCGTCAGCTGACCGTTCTGGCTTTCAGTTTTAGATTAATCAAGGAGTTATTCTTTCAACGTAGTATTATTAATGAACAATTACATATACTTGTTTAAATAATCACAAAATCCCCTAAAATTTGGATTGCTCTTGTAAAGATCTGCAAGCGGATTTCTCACTCGCACTCCCTGTCGCCAAATAACATCTTTTCTGTCAGTTCTGCCTTCTGACACTTTGTGTTTGTTCCTTTCGGAACCGGCTAAGGTCTGTGGGTCTAGCTAGCACGAAAAACCATAAACGTAGAATATAATACACGGACAAAGCCTGCGAGATAGAAGAAAACCTCTTATGGAAATCAAGCAAGATAGAAAAAGAAAACAAATCTTTTCGTTTTGTGACCTGTCGTATTTGACAGAGTGACATCCAGTGGCATATGCGATATAAGGTTCAACATTTTATGTAATTATCTAGTACATCGTAGATTATCTAAAGTAAATACAGTTTTATCTAACAATGGTCACATGTTCTGTGAGTGCCTGTGGAGTCAACCACAAAAATAATCCAGAAAATTGCTCATTTTACAGGTAAATACGTAGAAAGTCGTCATCGTAAAAACGCGTTATTTTTGTTGAATTTGATCTTGTTGTTAAGTTGTAAATATAAAATTATTTCAATCCACTTGTTCATTTTAATATTTTGTATAGATAAAGTTCTATGTATTGATTATTTACATTATTTTGGTGGATAAATAATTTATCGAAATATTTTACATGTACGCTAGAGCTTGACTCAAATTTATCGATAATATTGTCGACATTTATCTTGAATGTTTCCGGAGAAATTTTATGTTATTTTACGTTTAGCGTCTCAAATGAATGTCAACTTAACAATTTGAAGAAGGAAACTGTAAGGAATGACATAACTAAGATAATCTTGTTTAAAAGTCAATAATCAGTGTTTGATACATCAGAATGTAAATGTTTATTCAGATTTTGTTTACTTGTTCTTTTTCACTTACTGCCATTGATAAGCTCACACGGCACAGCAGATGACAAGGGAAAATCTTTTGAAGAAATAAATAAAGAAAACTAATTAACAATGACTGTTATTTTTTTTATTAATTAAGACTGTTTATTTTTAAATTATATGTAAAAAATATACTCACCGGGCACATTTATCTGCCCCCTATTATAGTTGTAAGAAGTGAGGGCGGTTAGGTATGCCGCAAAGTAGGTGCATAATCTCGAGATAAAAACAGTGTGACAGTAAACATTATTTTCCAAACGACAAACTGCAATTATTATCGATAGTCTAAAAATGTTAAAGGTACGTCACTAATTAACACACACATTGACAAATCAAAACTGGTCACGCATTATCGGGCTGTCAGTGGATCTACTTGTATCCTATATCTATGCGAAAAACTATCGAATTCGAATCGCCCGCGGGAAACGAAAAGAGAAAAATGGACTTTATTTCGTAATTTTGTGAAATTACAAAGCGGCATTATCTGTGGTAAAGCGGTGGCATTGTGGCATTGTTATAATAATGTATCAGTAAGTAGGATAAATCAAGGAAAGGCGCTCCTATCTGACTCGGATCCACGTTCTCGCGTAAAAATCTTGTATGTGATTACTGAAATGTATAAACCACCCATACATTTCGATGAGTTAGGTTAGGTTAAGTTATTATTCGTCAGTAAGTATTTAAGATATTTTATGTATTTATTAAAAATGTAGAATTCCTACTAATGACATGGCAGCATAGTCTCAGATCTTAGCCGGTTCCGAAAAGAACAAGATCAAAAAAAAAGAATACAAAAATCCTAAAAAAAAATCTGCTGTCATGTTCTCACGCATGTTCTAAATTCTTCTAACGCTTTTATCCTCATAGATGTTTATCTTAAATATATTTGTCACCCTAACTTTTCTCTTTTTCCGCAACCCGTCTCTTAAAGTAGTGATGCTGAACTATCGATAGTTTCGCTATCGATAGTTTACCTCGAAAATCAGGTAGAATATCGATAGGACTATCGATAGTATCGATAGCCCAAATTGGGGTAATACTATTGATGACTTGCAATACTATCAAATCAAATCAAATCAAATCAAATCAAATCATTTATTTCTAAGAAAGTGGTACATATATGATCTTAAATAAACATAGTTCAGCACATTCTGCCACTAGTGGCGTAGAAATATTCATATTACTCTATTAGGTACATATTTTGGATACATGCACGCACATTCTTTAATCAATATAATATAATTATAGTTAGCCAATTTTAGTTACAATTTAATTAAATTTTATTAATGTGAAATTTCACTACATTATTCTCGTTCGTCGTCAATTAATTATTAGAAGTCATCTTTAATAATATTCATTTGTAAAAATTCACTAACAGTATAGAAACATTTATTCATTAACCAGTTCTTCAGATTGTATTTAAATTTACATGAGGTCATATTTCTAATAGTAGGAGGTAGCTTATTGAATATTTTAATTGCATTGGAATAAACATTATTTGAACATATTTTTAGTCTATTGAGTGGTAGGTATAGCTTAGTTTCATCTCTTCTTACTCTATTGTTTTTAAGCACCTCACTTTTTAAAGGGAAAAAATGTGGGTGTTTTTTCACAAATAAGCAAATCTCGAGTATATATTGACATGGAAGAGGTAAGATTTTAAGCTCTTTGAACAGTGGGGCGCAATGCGCCAGGTAATCGGCACCACAAAGAGCCCGTATACACTTTTTTTGAGCCCTAAATACTCTAATTACATCCACGGAGTGTCCCCAAATAATAAGTCCATACCGCAGAATTGATGACACATAGCCATGGTACGCTGATAGTGATGTATTTTGAGACGCTGTTAGTCTTAACCGACGTAAGGCGAATACAAATTTTTCTAATTTTATACAAAGTCGATTAACATGTTCTTTCCAATTCAGGTGTTCATCTACCGTTATGCCCAAAAACGTGGCATAGTTTACGTGCTCAATATTCGTGTCATTATAATTAATATTAATAGGAATGTCTTTGTTGTTGTAAGGTCTAAAATAAATTGCATTGGTTTTGTCAAGGTTAATTTTAAGGTCATTTTGTTCGAGCCATTCTATTACATTACTCAGTTCATTACTTACTAATTTCCCTAGTGATTCTTTGTATTTACTTTTGATGACGATTGTTGTGTCATCTGCAAATAGAATGCATTCCTGTTTTATAGATTTCGGGAGGTCATTTATATATAACAAGAACAGTAAAGGACCCAAAATACTTCCTTGCGGTACGCCAGAGTCGTTGATTTTGTGTGCAGATTGAGAAATGTGTTTTTCGCTGCCAACTATTTTACCTACTTCGGTATACTGGTAACGCTCAAACAGATAGCTACGGATCCATGCTAAGGCGTTTCCTCTAATGCCATATTTTTGAAGCTTTAAAAGTAAGCGGGAGCGAGGATCGATAGTATCGATAGTATTGACGTCAACTATCGATAGACTATCGATAGACTATCGATAGTCGACTATCGATCGGCATAACTCACTATCTTAAAGCCACTTTGTATAATAATATTGTATCTGTATAAATTTTGTGCCGCCTACAGGGTTGCCAATCTGTGGGGAATTCCCCAAACTGCGGGGAATCTCAAGTTGGTTGGGGATTTATTGGGGATTGGCATTATGTGGGGAAAATGCGGGGATTTTGACATCATATTCTTATCGGAAAATATTTCATCGTTTATTATCGATAACAACATTTTTTTGAATCATTAAGTATGGCTCAAGTACTTATAACGGTCTCGTGCTAGTTACCTCACATTGCTCTAGTGAAATGCTCCTGTCACATGATACACTTATCATCATCGAAAGCTTGCCTCAAATTACCCCGAAATGTTGAAGATTTCTTGCGTTCTGTTGGAGCGCACTTCAGTAGAAGTTCAAAAAGGCAAATGAAATTGAAAGAGTTTCAGGAATTCTTTCAAGTGGAAATACACAAAATTCTCGCGCCATCTCAGACTCGCTGGCTGTCCTTGAAAGCGTGTGTAGACCGTGTGTTAGAGCAATATATTCCATTAAAAGCCTACTTGGCAGAAACAGTGTTCACTGATCCATCGAAGACTACCGAAGAAATGCTCATTACAATGAACATCCAATTCACTGTCGTATATTTAGAATTCATGTCTTATGTACTTTCACTAGCAACGAGCTGTTGAAGCTCGTTGCTAGTGAAAGTTCAATCAATCGTTGTTTCAATCAGAAACATCCCTTCTTTACAAATTGAAACCAGAACTAGAAAATCTTTTGAAAACACTGTCTGCTAATTTCATGAAAATGAGCTACGTCAAGCCCTGTGATAATATTTTAAATGCTGACTTCAGAAATTCAACACACTTGCTAGGTTTAGACGAAATATATATTGGATTACAGGCTGGAGAAAGTATGGAAGATTTGAAAAAAGATGAAAATGTACCTCGTGCAGCTATTGCAGATTTCTATAAGACATGCCAAGAATTTTATATGGAATTCACGTCGGACATTATTAAGCGATTTGATTTCGGAGATCCTTTATTTTCTATTCTATCTGTTTTAAATCCATTAGAAGATCAACAGTTTAAAATTAAATCACTGGTGCCTGTACTGAAGCGATTTCCAGTGCTTTATAAATTTGTGACAGCACAAAAATTGGACGATGAGTGGCGAGCTCACGCTATGCTGGATTTTCATCAACATGGGCTTGAAGTTCATGGAGATAACATTGATGCTGAATGTTACTGGGGTAAAGTGTTTTGCATGAAAAACGCTGCGGGAAATACCTGTTCTCAAACATAAAAATTGCTATTTCATTATTGCCTTTTTCAAATGCATCAGTCGAGTGCAAATTTAGCGTCCTTAAAAATTTAAAAACTGAAAACCGCAATAGATTGAATACAGATACTGTAGTATCATTATTGGCTACAAGGGAAGGGATTAAAAAACTGGGCGGCAGTGTCAAGTTTAACCCTTCGAACAAAATGCTTTCGACTAATATATGGAAAAAAATATAAAAGATAAACAATAAATATTATTTAAATAATTGATTATAGTTTCATTTTATAAAAAACTTTTGAGGGGAATTTGTGGGGAATCAGCGGATTTTTATCCCCAAATTTGGGGAATTCGATCAAGGTTTTTGGGGATTTGGATGAATTAGCTTTGGCAACCCTGGCCGCCTAACATAACAATATTGCTGTGCTGCCCGATTTAATGCTTTAGTTTTGCTTTAGTCAATTTAAAAAAAAAATTGTGTATTTTACGGTTTTACCCATTCGCGACATTGGCGAAATATCGAATTATCGTGTGGCTCGGGCCAAAACGAAAACACTGCTGTCGCCATAAACCAAAGGAAGAAGAAGAAGAACCTTGTATGAGGTACCTTTCGAAATATATTAAAATAATTTCTTTAAAACAGTAAAACAGTAAGCTTTTTGAAATTTACACAACGTTTATCCACAAAATTGTGGTAAGTAACCCAATAATTGACAGTCTACATACTATTAAGACTTCATACTATTAAGACTTCATCCTGTTTTTTAAGTGTTTTTGTATTCCAGATGCTAGATCAAGACAAGTAAGCACAAAAGTAAATGTAGAAAACTTAAAGTAGTATTTTTTTAATTCTTACTAATGGAAGACCAGCAGAAGAAAGTTCACTATTGCCCTCACAATGGGTGTTCGGCATCATTCAATAGACCATACAGATTGTCTGATCATTTATTTTCAGCGCATACTAATGTTGTAAGTTGTAACTTTGTTTAAAACATATTTTTTTTTTACAAAAATTATACATCTATTATTTTTGTAAAAAAATTTACATTACAAATTTTCATGGGGTTAATTAAACATACCCAAAATTAACATTTTATTTCATTATCTTGACAGTTAAGTCTCATTTATCAGTTTTGCAAGATTTGCATTTTATTTAACTGGGAATATACCAATCTACTTGTGAATTTCATAGCTTCACATGAGAACAAATAATAGCAAACATGATTGTATTTTTAGAGACCCTATGGGTGTGTAGAAGTTGGTTGCAACAAATCATATTCAAATAAAAGTCACTTGATCAGACATGTAAATGATGTACACAAAAAAGTTAAAAATAATATGATATACAGGTAAGAGGTTGTAGGTTGGTTGTAGTGATTAAAAAAACATGAACAGTGTTATGCTTAATTTTAAACTTCTTGCAGTTGCCCCACATGCTTGAAAAAATATGTAAACAGACAGAATTTAAAAAGACACATTAAAGTGCATCATTCTGCAAACCCATCTTTCTCCTGCGATTTTTGCAGAACAATGTTTAAAAGGAAAACACAGTTGAAAGCTCACATATACCAACATACTGGAATAAAGTCATTTCGGTAAAACTTTTTAATATAGCTTTAACTTATACATATTTTGAAATGTGCAATGTATTAAAACTTATAAAAAATTTTTAGTTGTGATTTTTGTCCAAAAGATTTTGTGACATACTATGAAAAGAAAAGGCATTTGAGATGCCACAAACAGTATGGATGTAGTGATTGTGGCTTAGTATTTGATGTTTGGTCAAAATACCAAAAACATAGAAAGATGGAACACAATCCTAAAGGTAATTAATAGAATGTTATGTATTTCATGTAATAAACAAATATTACATGACATATATAAGAATTATATTGTTTAATTTCAGAGTACATTTGTAATGAATGTAAGAGGAGCTTTAAAAAGAGATGTCATATAGTGCGGCATATAAAAATTCATGAGGTTAAGCAAGTCTTTTACATTTGCCCTTATGAAAATTGTAACAGGTAAATATTAAAAAAAAGGATGTATTGACTTGATATGGGCTGTTGCCATTATTTTTTATGGAATGCCATCTGTTGCTCACAACAACCTTATGTGCATTGAATTTTAAATTTAAATGCATACATAAGTAGCTTAGTGCTATTTTAGCCTAATATCTATATCCATGACAAATTTCATTTACATCCATTTGTGGTGTGATGATGAACATCTATGCAAACTTTTGCTTTTATAGAATTTTTTAGTAAAAAAATATACTTATTTTAAAATTGTATTTTAACTTAGTTTCATCCCCTGGACCATATCATAGGTACAATTATACGCCTATATGCTACACAAAATAGTAAATTTTGTAAAATAGTAAAACTTTAAAACTGTTACTAACTATATTTTGTTAATCAAAGCTTGTTTTACATTCATTACTTCACTTAACTTGCAATACATTTTTGTATTATTTAATTTCCAGATCCTATACCAGAAATGCTAATCTCAAAACTCATATCACAATAAAACATTTCCAAATTAAATTTGAATGCTACATGTGTAAAGCTCAACTATCATCAAAGGTAGGTTGGTTATGCCTGCTCTAATTCTAATGATATTTCCTGGCCAATCAATGGCTTGATGTCTATGTTTGTGGGATTGTGGGCTAATAGTGTTTTTGAGCCAATCATGATCATATTACTAAGTAGTAAGCTACTAACAGTGAGGCAGTACAATTTTTGGCATTGTTTACATTTTTGTTACAAATAAGCATTTTTGAGAAATGAAGCTAAAAAAAGGTATACTTGTCTCAGATTGTGTAGAAATTAAAAGTTATATGGTTATGCTGAAATGTGAAACGAATTAGATTATTTTTTTATATTAATCTATTGTCGATATGTTGTTTTACATTTTGTGTCCAATTTTGACATCATGCAGTAACATTCTTCTTTAATTGTTTTCTTGCAGGCAGTTCTAGATAAACATATAAAATTACATTATCGTTGTCAAGAAATTGGCAAACAGCAAAATAAAACAAATGAACGTAGAAGAAGGAAGGATTTAGGCAGTGTCAAACTGTCTACAGCTGTAAAATTATCTGGTATCACAATTGCTGATAGTGGTGTTAATATAGAATTAACTTAAGTAGTATACTGTCATAGCTAAATTTGTTTTAACTAGGTATACAATAAAAATGACCCTTTCAAATACAGTTGTCCACTATTATTTTGTTTCCTACCTTCCTACTTTTTTTTCATGTCTACGGCAAAACCAACAGGAAGGGTAATGATTTTAGAACTCTTTGTATACACCGTGCTTTTTGAACCACTTGGAAAACTAAGCACTCGTTATGTAACCATTGTGTATAACATCTTGGCAGTGTAATTTTAATATTTTTATCAATTGTTTTTTTTTATAATTAGGGGTCGTTGTGTGACAAGGGGGGGTCTGAAAATCTCAAAAATCGTGTGACGCAATTTATAGATGACTAAAGATGAAATTTTAACCACCTTCCAAATTTTAAAATATCAATCTACGAGACAAAAAACAAATAACGTATTTTTTCTTTTGGTATAGCCCAGTACAAAAATGTCAAGATAAAGCACTTAGAAAATTCCGCCAAAAATCTAAAATTTTTAATACGGCCGCCTAGCAACATTTTTTTACGTGTTCCTCATCTCATTTATTTATTACGATACTATTCATAAGTTTTTGATTTTCTCTTTATACCTTAACAGGTCTAAAACCGCAAAAATTGAAAACTATATCGCGAAAAATATTTTCGGGTGACAACTTTATTTACATTGTTTACTTCATATATAGGCTCTAAATACGATACTGAACGCCTATAAAAATATTGGAAAGTGGTTCAAATTTCATCCTGTAAAAAATATTGGTTCAGCTATTTTGAAACACTCTGTGACGCGTACGTATGTCTAAGGTTTGTTCATCTGGGACCCCGCTGCAGCAAAAAAATACGTCTGTGCGCTTTACAGCGTGTTACAAAATTAAAAGTCTGAATAAATATTTATAATTTTTTCAAAAAGTATGTTTATTGATAGATTAAATAACACTGCCATGATGTTATACATAATGGATGATAATAGTCATATAACGTGGGCTTCGTTCTACAAGTGGTCGATAATGCACAGTGTATAATAATATGTATGTGGGTTCCACATTTGCGGCTAAACTACTGAGCCGATTTTGGTGAATGAGGTATCAATTGATTCCTTATTACAGGCCGGGTAACATAGGCTACCTTTTGTTAAAAAAAAGGTACATGGTGAATGCTACGACATTATAATGGGGTACTTTGAAAAAAAAGTTTGCATCCATAACGAGTGGGGTATCAAATGAAAGAATACAAAATTCTGAAAACAAATGTTCAAACAATACAGCAAATATACAGGGTGACTTTGAAATCATTGCATTTTCGTAGTCGGGTTACAGTTTTTTAAACTATTTATACTTGTTTTAGTTATTGTAGTTAACAGATATATTTTTTTTTAAAGTTTGGTTTGATTTTTGTTACTCAGTCATGCCAGAACTGCTAAACCAATCTGTATGATACTTTGCACATTGATAATTAACAAGCTGAAATAGCACATTAAAAACGAAATCGCAGGCAACAGCTAATACAAGATGTACCAGAGCATGGAGGAGCTAAGTGAGAAAATATAGTTAACAAAAAAATTATTAAACTAATAAAATATAAGTAGTAAAGGGCACGCCTAAGATACAATTCAATTACTTGACCGACCATAATTTTACCAAACAATTGGGGAATGCTCGTAATCTTTTGATTCCGTATTGCAACAATAATTAGATAAGAGTTAAAAACGATATCGTAAATATGTTACATTTCCGATGTTCTATTAGCATTTGGCACGTCTCCCGTGCCATACGGTCTGGAAACTGTGTCGTTTTAAAATCGACGATAAATTCTAATTAAGTTTCTGGGAGAACTACCCTAAACATACCTATCTTCTTTTTGCACGTAAATCAAGCGACAAGCCATCGTTTTTTATGAAATAGGAGTAACCTTTTTGAAAGTTGCGTTATAGATATTAAGCCATGAAATAACAACAAATTATCATCATCATTCTCTTGCTCATTTTCCCAGTTTATCTGGGGTTGGCGCAGTATGTTTTTCTCTTCCACACTATTCTATCACTCGTCACTGAATCATCCACCCTTTTTTACACTCATATCTTGTTTTACACAGTCCATCCATCTCTTTATCGGTCGGCTGGAAGGGTAGAGCCCTTCCAGCCTTCCACATTCATACTCATCACTCTTTTTTACTTACATGACTTTCTTCCCTTCTCATTACATGACCATACCAAGACAGACGATGCCCCACCATCTTCTCGGTAACCGGTGCCACTTTCAGACTTCCTCGTATATACTCATTCCTTATCTTGTCCATTTTTGTAACCCCACACATCCATCTTAACATCAAAAATACCCCCCCCCCCCCCCTTCCCTAAAATGAGGGTGGAAGTTTGTATGGAGCATTCCGCAATTTTCAAAGGAGAAAGCCAAAAATTGCTATGCGGACAGTAGTCACAAATATGCAACTAAAATTATGTTTTTCTTGTGTTTTAATTATCCAAGATAATTATGTCAAATTTAAAAATAAATAATATCAACAAACAGTAATAATTTTTATTAAGGTACTTATCCCACAAAATTCTACTATGTGGTCACCTCGACCTTAGTATTCCTTCGCAGGAGTTAGATTATTGTTTACTTGTTTGTTAATAGGTACATTTGTTTATACTGTTCGATGAAGCAATAGTTAGTTAAAAATTTTACTAACGGATATACTATAGCAATTGTCTATTTAACAACCAAATGTTAATTGATTTATTTTTATGACAAACGTTTCAATTGAGGGACCACCTTTTAATCGATTGAAATTTTTGAATGGCTGGTTTTACAAACTACAGATTGTATTTACAATGGTTCTAGTACTTCTACTAACTCTCAGTAATACCTATATTTTAAATATTACTGTGGTTCTCACTTAATGTGAACTTATCGCGATCAATTGAGGGACCACCTTCTGCATGCTACTTTTTCTTATTGAGTAAGCAGGAAGGAGTGTCAATTAATGAAATTAGTTTTACAAATCTTTTACTAAGAAGAGCCATTTACAGCAACTGTAAATTTTAATACACTTGCGGTCAATTTTCCCGGTCTTTTTTCTTTTATTGCCTCCTTAAATTGCGCAGTGTGTTAGCGTAAGATGCGTCAGTGATATTCTCACCTTTTTTTATGTACTCAATTAATACGATTCCCTTGGAATCCCAAAACACTGTGGCCATGGGCTTTCCGGCGGATGGGGTGACTTTGAATTTCTTCGGTTTGCCACAGAGCTCCAAAAACTCCTTGCAACAATCAACTCGCACTTGTTTCTGAAGCGCTGTGAGCATTCGCGGCACCCATCTTGCACTGACTTTTGGCAAATTCAGATGGTTATGAAGGATAGTGTGAATGGTACCCACAGATAGCTTGGTTCTTACTGCTAATATTTTCACTCTAACACGGGCATCTTTTAATACAAGTTTCTCAACAATTTTCACGTTTTCTTCAGTTGCGGCACTAACCGGCCCACCGGCCACGAGGGTGGTCTTCAATACTCTCTCTACCCTGTTTAAATTCACTTGACCACTTCTGAATGGCAGACAATAAAGGGGCAAAATCTTGGTAAACAGCCATCATTTCTTCGTGAATTACTTTTTGAGTCTTTCCTTGTTTTGTGAGGAGTTTTATCATTGCCTTTCCGAAATGATATTTTGAATACTAATGGCGACAATGAAATAAAATATTGTATTTACACTCTCAATGAGTGTCAAACTAATGAAATAATTTAATTACCCTCATCATTAGTATATTACCCCGATACCGAGAATACATTGAACGCCCCTCGTACAGTGCGCGTCGTTTGTCTGAGATGATGCTGATGATCAAATAACAGCTTTAATCATGGAGCCCAATACGAAAACATTTAAAATTAAAATTTACCTTTTATTATTATAGGAAAAAATGTTGTTTGAGATCAGATTACCACTAATACTTAACGGAACAACTAGGTATTAAACGGTTTTGTATTTCTGTGCTTGCTTACAGAACACTATAATAACACAACAGAGAGTTGGTGGTAGAGGTGATTAAATGAATACACGTAAATGTTACATCTCATAGTTTATTAATATTTTATTAGACCCTTTACCAAATTATTATAAAGTAAATAAATAAACTACATACTCGGTAATAAGTACCATTCCTTTATAATTATAGATCGTAACAAGACGACAAAAATCATTTTTCAACTGCAAATAAACTTTTCAATAAGCTGAACAGACAAAATTGCAAACATTCTATACATAAATGTAATCTATAATTTTCTAATTTTGTGTATAATTATTGATATACATAAATTATGTGACAATAATTCAATTGGACACTCCTAAAATATGAGACATTACAGTTTTCAAAAACATGAATATATATCATGTCTAAAGTTAAAAATATGTAATTCATCTAAGGCACAATCTGCTAAAATTTGATATAGTCACTATCACTCATGTATTCAGAACTGGCTCCCAGTATCCTTTTGAAATAAAAATAGTAAAATGATATTTAATTTTAGGTAATTGTAATGATTTAACATAATAAATGTAACAGTAAAATATCAACGACACTTTCAACCCGCTTAAACAAATAATTGCTTTCAACCATGTTAATTTATCTATCTTAATCCTTACATATATAACAACTTATAACGAAATTAAAATGTTGGTAAGCTGTGATTTGGTATTAAGGTGAGGATTGCTACACTAACATATCTGAGGATAAACAATTTGAAAAATTCAACAGATTGTCGATATACTTTACATAAAATACAATTTATTGACACAACAGCATGAGACGCAATATGGAAATAACTTTAAGAGGGATTTATTTTTAATACTGTTGCTTTTTTTCAAAATATTTATTGACAACATATTTTTATAAACACTGCACTAAACAACATTCAAATACTTTTTATACTTATTTACCACACAAAAAATATATATTTGTTTTTGAATTGCAACAATCAACAATATTTTTCTGTATTACAAACGAATCAAGCAAGACTCGATATAAATATAATATTACCAATAGATGTTATTCATCTAAATAACATTTTGTTTGCTTTTTGATTTATTTGTAAATACAGACTAGTACAATTTATATAAGATAAATAAATATTACATCTTTAAACCTCTGCAATCTGTAAACATTTCTATACTTAGATCTGCTCTTAATTATATCTAAAATCTATAAAATATATTACTCTATTAAATATTAAAGGCAATCTATCATTAGATATGGACGGATTAAGTAAAGGCGCCCAATGGGGTTACCAATTAATTATATTAATAGCTCTTAATATAAACTTATCTAGTTAAATTGCGGCGGCTGCGGTAGAAATTAAAACGTACAAATAAATATCCGAGTTATACATAACAATGAAACAGCATAATATATAAGAATCTCTAAATAAATAAATATGTGTTGCATGTTTCAGGTAACTCACTAGGGCCACGTACTGTCGGGCCACCGCCACCGCGCCCGCTTACTTCTAGGACCGTCGTAACAACAAAACAAAACATAACTTCGTTGGTAAACAAATTCAGTTCCATCTAAGTAATTTTCGTAAACTTAACAGGCAAGACCACAACCGATATTAAGTACTTATCACCTAAAGGAATGTAAATCTCAGGTTAACTACGTTAAAAGAAAAATGGAACGGATTAACCAATTCAATAGGTACAAGGAATGTAGTAAGCGACTATATTAATTAATATTAAAATAAGCCTAATGTTCTAATTTAACTTTAGGTCGATGGTCAAACACATTACAGTGATATTCTGTACATGCATTATATTTCCATGTTACGATATGCTTTTTGTACATCAAATTATGTATAGATAAAAATCGTTCACCATATGGTTGAGCACTTCTTTTTACACAGTGTAAAATGAGAGTAAATGATATAAACTACATAGATTGTTTAAAAACATGTTAAGAGATCTATTTATAAGTTTAATTGCTCAATAAGTGGTAGACCCTGATTGTCTGTGATCTATACATTATGCAATAAACAGCGTAGGTACAGGCACCAATCTAAGCACGTGCATCTTTCTGCAGAAGAGCGTATCTGCGGCGCAGTATGGGTAACTATTATGCTTTGTGCGCGATCAACTCCTCCCATACTTGAGCCATATTGAGCAAGTATACCTCTTCAGGTAATTAATATTTCACCATCTATTTCAACAAACTCATCTTCAAACAGAAAGAGCCAAAGAATAATATAACAATACTTTAAGTACATCGTGATATTACATAATTATAAAAACAATGAATATTTAAGAAATAATAATTTTATAACAAAAGATAAATTTATATTGTACATTAAGTATTAGTCGTGGACTTGCATCACATGCAAAAAAATAAAATATAAATAAAACGGAATGTAGAATTTTAAATTCCTGTCTGTACACAATCACAATAATTAAACAATCACGGAAATATAGGCTATGCCTTTATATAACATCTTGTCAACAGCGAAATGTAAAAATATATTATAATTTGTACAATCTAAACATTTGTAAAATTCACTATCGCACCAAAAATACTCTAAAATTTAGTTGTTTTTTTTAATCACGGTTACATACAGTTTAGTACTGTAAAACAATAAATAAAATCTAATCGTTAAGAATAATGTAAAGTATGATGTAGCCACTTCTTCCCCTCGAAAAACTTTACTAAATCTCACGTTAGTGGAATGCATACGTCACATTTTGGAATGTATTGATTTCCGACTTAGCAAGTCTTCGACTTTTAAATCAATTATGCTCAATGGCAGCTTTAACGCATGCGAACCAAATCATAATTTACACATGCGTTCACATATAAGTACGTCACTTTTTCACGGAATTATCGATTATTGATATACTTAGAGCAGCTAATTCCAATCATTCGATAATTTTAAATTATCGTTTCATAATTATAATTTAATTTAAGTACTAAAATATCCATATAAATATCTTCGCTCATTTAACTATTAAGTATAACCACTAAAATATACCTTGACGTAATTTGCACTTTAAAAACATAACAGCTTCGGGGGGACGTTCAGCGTAGAGCATATTCGAAGCACTTCAACCCGACAGCGGCTGACACTACAAGAAATTCAACCTAAATTCGAAAGAGAGGGTAGAATCGAGAGTGAAGGGTGTGGATAAGTAAATTTGAAGTGCTTACGGATTATGCACATGGGTACGAGAGTGCATCGTCAGAGTCATTGATCGAACGGCCCCCCTGCGAACAGTCATTGGTGGCTCTTGCTCAGCAGGTGGGAGTTGAACTCGTAGACGTTGCAGCACTGCTCGCCGCATATGTTGCACTTCCACGGGTTCGAGTCGCAGTGGCAGCCCTTGTGCAGGAAGTAGAGCGTCGAGTCCGGGAACGTGATCGCGCAGAAGGCGCACACCAGCGGGCCCGAAGGCAGCGCCGCGTCGCCCATAGTGGACGTCGTGACGCCGCCCTCCACCGGCGAAGCGCGGGACGCCTGAACAAATACAATCATTATAACAAACGACAACAAAGAAATCGAAACTTTATATTACTACACTCTAAAATCCATTTCTAAATTTATTTGTAACAACCCATTTCGCCTACTGCTGAGCACGGGTCTCCCTCCTTTTTATGGGGAAGGGTTAAGGCCTTAGTTATTTACGTCAATAAAAATATGGCATACAGAAATAAACTTCTTAATTTATATTTGTGATGTTATTAGTACCTTGTTTGAAATGGATTTAATTTGTATTTGTCATGTTATCAGTACCTTGTTTGAAATGGATAACTTTATATATTTAGCACTTTAATTGCAAGTATAATATCAGCATTAAAACTTTTGTCTCAGGCGGGAATCGAACGCACATCCCTACGCATAACGATTACATGTCGAATTAATCTCAAACATTTATCCATCCTATTGTACCGTGTCTCTGAGTAAATAAATGTTTTTTTTTTATACCGTTCGCGGTGCCTTTTCCATTGAAGCTACCGAGATATTACGTCAGAGCATTTAGTTAGCGATAAGTTTGTTATTCTTTTAATTTAATTTCCGTGTAAAACTTGCACACTACTGGCAGAAAAGAGGAAACAACCAAGTTCATCGACAAAAAATACAGGGTGTAACGAAGCCGAATACCACGTATTCTACCAATTTGTACGATATTTTTTTTCCAAACACCATACCTGGGAAATGAAATGAAAAATGCTTTAAAGAGACCCGCAATGAACCGCGCGCACGCACACCCATTTGTATGAAGTTAGGTCACATTCCTTGTCTGTACCGCTTCGTGCGCGCTATAAATTGCGGGCAATAAATATTTGATTTATTGCCTAAAAAAATAAGGTCGTTTGCCAGCGATTATTTTTTTGCATACGATTTGGTTTGATGAACCGAATGCGAGGTTTAAGGCTTCGTTAAGCTTTTTGTAACACCCTGTATATCCTAAAAGATTTTTTTTTAAACTATAGCTATAAGTTTATTTCATTTCTGATATGAAATCAAATCTGACTACAGTTTTATTCAGAGGTACTAATCATCGGCGGCCTTCGATGTAGTTACTGTTTTATTCTGCCAATAAGTAATGTTTTTAATAGTATATTAATTAATCTTGTTTGTATTAGTTCTAAAGTGTGGTGCATTCAACATGAGCCAACATAGCGAGGTAAATATGCATTTGACTAATATCTATTCATAGCAAGAGCTAGGTCAACAAAAGGACACACTGCTCCAAGTTGTTATTTTTGTGAATAGCAAATGATTTGCATAACTTTAATATTCCCATCGCAAGTAAATACAGACTTTTAATATATTCTTATCGGAAAAAAGTGGTGGACGAGTACTCAAGGTGAAGCAATATTCAATTGTACCAGGAACAGTTATTTTTTCTATTTAATTGTTAGAACGGGCAGAGAAGGAAAATAGAAGTTGTATACATTGAAAAACCACCCGACATACCACATAATGTGTAACACACGCAAGCTCAAGATTTAATCGAAACCACTTCTCTAAAGAAAAATTGGCCGCAAATACCGCGACACGAAAATGGTTTAAGATTCATACTAATACAATCTGTAGATTCGTTCGGTAATAGGAGATCAATAAGATTTCTGCATGTAATAGTCCGACCACAACCGCTGTACCGCGCCTTGGGTATGCGCGGGGAGATGGGGAGTGCGAAGAAAAAAAAACCATGGCTTGTTAAAATATATTAAATAAAAGTTGTTTAAATATTTATATCCCTTTTATTTTTTCAATGAGGTTTTTAAGTAAGCACAAATAACCAATAGAAGAATGAATGTTTTATTAAATAAAAAAAGGATACGAATATGAAAACAAAATTAGTTCGAAAAATAATAATCATATGCTATTAGTTACACTACACATGATGAACCAGAACTTGGAGTCTTGGAGGCTATGGGCAAAAGCATATCATGTGAAACAAAAAAAAATAAAAAGTTACTTGAGGTCATTTTATTACGTGACGATACGTGCGTCTGCTTCGTTATACTAAAATATTCGATCACTTTGATAGCGACAGCCTTGACATCTAAAGATAAATCTTTTGATATCCTATTATTTTTTCATAAAAAATTAACGGCTTCGGCCGAGTCCATACAGCCTAGTCTTTAGTTATTGTCAATTTGAAATACATAAAATATCATAAATACCTACATTTATTAACATAATAGTCTAACCTAACCTAAACCTAAACTAACCCAACTGATTGAAATGTATGTTGCTTGGTTAGGTGGTTTATACATTTCAATCATTACAGGAGTTTTACGCGAGAACGTGGATCAGAGTCAAGTAGGAGCGCCCTTCCTCGTTTCTCACTTTTATTTGATTTATCCTACTCACTGACACATTATTATAACAATGCCACCAATTTATCACAATAAATTCCGCTTAGGATAATTTCACAAAATTGCGAAACAAAGTCCATCTTTCTCCTTTCGTTTCCTGCGCAAAACTCGGATATCCTATCTCAGGTGCGTTTGACATACAGAACAGATAACCTTACCGGCCGCCATGAGCGATGACGGCGTAGTAACAAAACGCAGCGCCTCTCCCCCCCCCCCCCGCTTGCATACCAATGGCGCGGTACCGAGGTAGCCTAAACGTTTGTGTTACACTTTTTAAGTATAATGTGTTTGGCTTGTAGTATGACACTCACATTAGACCCCCTTGCTCGGCCTCGGGCGGAAATGCGGCGACGCAAGTCCTCACGCAAGAGGCTTTTAAGCGGCGACACCTTAATGAGAGAGGAGGACACTCCACGTTTGTCGCCGTTCGTCTCGCCCTCCCGGCCCTCGCTTGCGCCGGATTCCTCTTGGTTGTTAGGTTCCTGGTGATTGGACAAATTGTTTAAACTTATTGAACACAAATTGTTTTAAATATTGTTAGTTAGTACCAGTGGCGACTGGCGACCCCTATTGTGTGCAGATGGCATCATTTAGGCTGTACAATATATTATGTTCCTTGATGTTCACATTTTTGCTGTTAGCTGCCAAGCAAGCATGTAGTTTCATTTATTAAATTCTAAATTTCCCTAATTAAAACACTACGAACACTTGCGCATCACAGGATTGCAGAATTAAGGCCCATACACAGCAAAAATGGAAAAGTTTTAAACTAAAAAACTATAATCGAGAAAAAATTAATTGTTTCAATAACACTTCATATGTTTTAGTATCGAGTGTAGAAACTTATCTACTAGATCAACAAGGTCAGGAAAGCACACCAAACAACTGGATACCTAGTTCATCTCAAATTTTCTATATGCCAGATTGAAGGGCGTTAATTAAAAACGTGATGTTTTAAGCAATTTTTCCTGCTTCCTCAATTGGTGTTATGTAGAAATTAAAACCTCTGTAACCCCTACCATGAGGCACACACAGCATATTAAAATAATATACAGGTGTTAGTGTAGCCGTAGCTTTAAAAAAAACACGATATATCACAATATCACATATCCCATTCTCCCTTACCCTACTAGGTTAGAGGGGGGAGATATCTCCTCTCCAGGTATCTTTATTTTTTGTAGGATTTCTAAATCAAAAACCAGTATGTAACCCTAAGGTAAATGGTATAACAAGCATAATATGCATATAAATATTATGGTGAAGTAAGAAATTTACATTCATCGTTTATGAAAAAAATATCTTCTCACAAATCAGAATCCATTTTTTTTATTTATAATATAAAAAGCTGACACCTATCAAATTTCTGACTTCACTATACTATTTATATGCGTGTTATGTTAACATAAGCTAGTTTTGGCTCGTTATAACATTTAACTTACACCCTGTATAATATGTATCTGACAGAATATACTAAGGTTACACACCGCTTTTTGATTTAGAAATCCTACAAAAAATAAAGATGCCTGTTACCTCCCCCTTTTTAACCTAGTAGGGAAGGGAAGAAACTGGTATAAAAGTAATATTTCGCGATAAGATTTTATTGGTCTATATGGTGATACATAAAAACAAGATTGCTTACAGGAATAACGTTTAGTTTACCTGTTTGATGGGTATTAGAGTTATGGACGGAGTGATGTTTGTGGGGAGTCCGGCCGAGAGCGAGCTGCTGGCGATTGCGCTGTCGCCCGATTGCGGTGAGCTGGGCCCCTCGCCGTTCATGCGGGAATCTGATATCGAAAGATTTTGTAAAGATTACTAATTATTATCAAACGTCATTAATCCCAATTGTGAAGAATCAGTTTATTGCGACTTTGTTTATAGTGATGTAACTGTAACACCCAACCGTTTATAGTAACGTAAATTCAAACAAATGTATTATGAAATCATTTTTGGTATGCTAATCACACACACGGGGAGTAAGAGAGAGAGAGAGAGAGAGAGAGAAAGAGAAAGAGAGAGAGAAGAGATAAAGAGAGAGAAGTAGGAAGGTATAATTACATCAAGACTAAAGTTTGGTGTATGTCGTGGAGCCGTTTTTTCGCTTTGTTGCGGTTCCAAAGAACTATTATTTGTAGGTCTGATATTTTTCTGAGTTTTTTAATGTGTTCAATTTAGTTGAGTTGAGTTATTAACAGTTTAAAGTGACAAGAAAACTTATACAAAGGCATTGGATCAGTGTTCTTGCCACATGTGAAGAACCACAAACTAGTAACTTGTATGTTTTGTCATTAAATACATGGTTATTGATAATGTTCTAATAAAAATACGATTTTTTCAATTTATTACGGGAATACATTCAGCTAACCTTACCTGAATTATTTAAGTGGTTGGACTGTCCAGGTGAGAATGTTTCATTGTTATCGGCCATAGATATCTCAACATGTGGTGTTAAATAGTGCATGGGCGGCGTGGCATTATCGACAGATCGGTCGCCATTGCTGTCACCGCTGTCCGAGTAGGCTGCGGCCACAGATACTGAGAGTCCCGCGCCCAAAGCGCCCAGCGCATTCATCGCAGCCGGGTCCATGGTGCCGTCTGCGTAAGCGGCATTCGCGATGCCAGCCGCCAGCAGGGAAACAGAGTTGTTGCCGGGCCCTGGGTTGTCCAAATCTATACCGTGTCTGTAATACATATAACAAAACAATGGAGCATATAAATGTGTGAAGCAATAATGGCGTTGTAGAGAAAGACTAATATATTCCTGTTGAAACGCGACATGTGTTATCGCAAATTCTGTTTTTTAGGAAACTATATGTAACTTCTACTAATTGTCTTCACAATAAATTAACATGTAATTACGTTGAATATTTATTGTACACTTTGTTACTTCATATTCTTTTATCTTACCTGTTATAGAAGTGAACCCTGAGGCTCTTCATGGTCGGCGCGCGGTAGCTGCATAGAGGGCAAGTTTTGACGAGGTCGTGTTGTCCAACGTGTTCATTTTGAAAGTGTGCTCGCATTGCGATCTGGCGCTGGAAACCTCTATTACATATTGGGCAATGGTAAGGCAAGCTCTTTGTGTGTGTCGTAAAGTGTTCAGCCAGATGGTCTTTTCTGAAGAACCTCTTCTGGCACACTCGGCACTCGTAAGGTTTTACACCAGTGTGTCGCATTTTGTGGCGCCTCATGTTGGCGCCATTCGAGAACTTCATGTTACACACGTCGCATTCGAACAGCTTCCTATGAGGCCGCGCGTCGGCATTTTGCGCGCCCGCCACATTATTGTTGTCTGGTGAACACTGAGCCATGTGTGAGGTTAAGGCACGACTGCTTAATGTACTGAAACTGTTGCATGTAGTACATTTTAACAATGTACTGCCTCTCTTCGGAGTTTCTTTACTACTTGCCGGAGCCACCTGAAATACAATTATTATGTTTTAGTAACTTGAATGCCTCTCATCTTGTTGAATTTTGAATTATTTAAATGGTTTTAGCATTTACAATGCTATTGTTTTCCTTATATGATTTTTGAATAACGTATTATATTAACTACTAGCTGACCCGGCAAATGTTGTTTTGCCATAAAAATGATTAAATTACTAAAATGGCTAACAAAAAATAGGGGTTGGTGGTAAAAGGGTAAAAACTTAGGGTTGTATATATTCTATAAAATTTTAATATTTTACTACCCTACCCCTACCCTACCCTTACCCTACCCCTACCCTACCCCTTCAGAGACATACACACTCACAGAAGAATTATATATATAAAGATATGTATGAAACTATGCAGAACACATCCAAGAGAAAAAAAATAAAAAAAAGTTGTTTGCAGCTAGCCTCAAAAAGGTCTTACAGATACTAACATAACTCAAAATGATAAAAAACAAATATAAATTATGTATTAAACCAAAACTTATTTAGTCTGAGTACCATATATTGCAACATCAAACCCTAATAACTGTTTTTTAATACTTTATTTTCAGTCAAACTTGACTGTCAACTTATAAAAGGTTGCTTTGATTGATTGAACACTTACTACTGTAATTATAGCAGAAAATATTTTATTTAGAATTTTAGCATGTTATTAGACCATGGAATGGTATGTAATATTTTAGCCTACCTATTATTGAAAGCAAGAAAAGTTTCAAAAGTAAAATAGGGGGATTAAAGTGGTTATGAAAATATGTAGTTTTAATTAATTAGGTTAGCAATATAAGTAAAACAAATTAGTTGACTAACTGTTTAAAAAGTAATTGCGGCCATTAAATAGGACCTTATGTATTATGAAATAAAATATATATAATGACTGCAAATAACAGGTAAGAAATAGACATATTAAAATTAGAAATTTTTTGGTACACCTATTATAAGTCATCATGACCTCATTAAACTACTATCAAATTTGTAATTGCTAATTGATACATTAGCTTCCATTAAAATTAATTTGGATTGGGTACTCCTCTTGCTGTATTTGGACATAGTTCTATAGAAATGTTTCAACCTAAACATTGGTCAAAACTGAGTTATTGTACTCAGGCCACCTATCTGGGTACCTTCTATCTAGTAGTGAAGACACTGATTCAAAACAGGCTTTGTTTTATGAAATATGAGCATGCTTAAAATTATAAAATGATTCAACAACAAACTTAACCAAAAATATAACATACTATGACGCATGAAACGTTTTATTGAAAATGATTTACTCATAGAACTTTCTAATAATGATTCAATATAAATTGGAACATTTCTACAAAATAATAGATTTAGTCAAACATGGTATTTACAACGTTTCATGCTTTTTAGGTTGTCTCATAAAACTGATATCGATAAATATAAACGATTCAAAACATAATATGTTCCTGTAAAAGTAAAAATAAAAGTTATTTTAAATGATTCACATTGTTATGAAACATTTAACAATAAACATGGAGCATTTCATTATACTGTTTTAGGTATAACTTATTGAATTTAAGTAGGATTTTCACGTTATTATATTATTTAGTAGGCAAAATTTAAGTATCATTAACTAGGAAATCCTTTTTTTTGGGCCAAAAACCAATAAAAAAAAACTGTTTTAAATTTTATATAATTTGAACGTCCTTGATGTTAGGCTAACAGAGGTTGATTTTTTATTATTATTTTTTGATTTTAGTGGTCACAAAAAACTAATAATCATGTTTTTTTCCCATACAATGATAATAAATAATTGCTATTTGGTTCTTGTTTATTTCTTGAAATAGCAATTTTTTTTCTACAGATTATTGGGATGAAAAGTTTTATAGAATAAGATTTGAGATACTTCAATACTTTTGTAAAACGTTTCAAGAGCTTTTTTAGCCAAAATTAAACGGAGTTATTACAAAAAATAAAACGGTGTTTAAGCCTTGTCTAATTTTAGGACTTCCAACCTCCATTATTCCAATTTAGTATTTCCAACCTCCGTTATGCCGATGATACCGTTCTCATCACCACATCCTTTGAGGACATGAAACACCTTCTGCTTAGACTGGAAATGGAAAGTAACAAACTGGGGCTGGCTGTGAATAAGCAGAAAACCAAGCTTATGGTTGTAGATCGCGCCGCCAAATTAACAGATGCCCATGACTGTATTCGGGGAATTGACAAGGTGGATACATTTATTTATCTGGATCGCAATTAAGTAGTGACGGCAGTTGTGCTCCAGAGATCAAGCGACGTATCGGTATGGCCAAAGACGCGATGACACGGCTTCAAGTCATCTGGAAAAACCGTAGCGTAGGTTTCCGCACTAAAACACGCTTGGTGAGAGCACTGGTCTTCCCTATTTTTATGTACGGAGTGGAAACGTGGACCATACTAGCCAGAGAAAGACAGAGAATAGACGCATTCGAGATGTGGTGTTGGAGGCGAATGCTAAGGATACCCTGGACAGCCAAACGCACTAATGTGTCTATTCTATCACAATTGAATGTCAAAACACGTCTGTCCTCAATCTGTTTAAGTCGCGTACTTTCATAGTTTGGCCACATAATGCGAAGAGGAGGCGAGTGCCTTGAAAAGCTGGTCATGGTTGTTGAAGTGGAAGGCAAGAGAGCGCGAGGTCGTTCGCCAACTAGATGGTCTCACCAAGTGAAAGAAGCAATCTCCTCAAGCAAGTTTTATCAGGCGGTGAGAGCAACGATGGACCGAGACCGGTGGAGAAATTTAACAAAAACCGGTGATCGCGATCCTCAGTAATGAGGGATCGATTAGAGAGAATTTTAAGACGACTCATTTGAAAATATGCATCCATGATATTAGTTCAGTAATATGTCAAACAACTCTAATTGGCCGTCTTATAATTGGACACGGTTTGATTTTTTTGTAATAATAATAATAATAATAATCATTTATTTCAGATAAATTACATCCATAGTGTTAGTAACAATAATTATCTTAAAATGTATGGTTAGTATCAAATAAATTAAAATTAAGTTGTAATAACACCGAAACATTTTTATTTTAAATCTGTAAAATAAAGTATACAGAAAAATCACTTTTTTTAAAGATTTGAAATATGTATTTACTATGTAATAATATGTAACTTATTTAATTTTAGTGGGATTTTCACGTTATTATATTATTTGGTAGGTAAAATTAAAATATCATTCACATCTAGGAAATTATGTTATTTTTTTTATTTTTTTTTGTGACAAAAATTAATATAAAATAAATTGTTCTTAATTTTATATAATTTGAACGTCCTTGATGTAAGGCTAACAGAGGTTTACTTTTTATTATTTTGTTTTTGATTTGTAGTTATAAAAAAACTAATAATCATGTTTTGTTTTCTGTACTGATAATAAATAATTGCTCCTTGGTTCTTGCTTATTTCTTGACATAGCAATTTTTATTTACAGATTATCAGGATGATTTATAGAATAAGATTCAAGACACTCCAATACATTTGTAAAATGTTTCATGTGCTTTTTAGCCAAAATTGAACATTTATATTTTAAATCAGTTAAATAAAGTATACAGAAAAATCACATTTATTTTGAAGATTTTAAATATGTAAAATACTACTATTATATTAAAGACAAAAAAGAATACTGTGAAAACACAATTTCTCTCAGTTCGCCCTCAGTGTGGGTTGGCATTTCTATAGAACTACGTCCATTTGTTCTAATAATAACATCGTCAATTTTATTTGGTCATACAGAAACATCTACAACTACATATCTTTATTCAGAGGAATTAATTTAGTTATTTATAATAGCATTTTATTAACCATGTGAATAGGTAGGAGAACATATTAAATTGTTATGATGAGAGCCAAATGTTTTGTTGGGTTAGACAGACACTCAACAAGAATTAGTAAATTACAATTGCGATCCAAAGTCTTATATGTCATCATATTTTGTTTATACTTAGGTGCCTACTTAAGACCAGTTTGTTTAAGTATGGAACAGGTATTTTGTTGCAATATTATCACACAGAATATTGTTTATAAGGCTGTCTGGGTAAAGAAATGAAAAACAATGAAAAAAGGAATATAGAATGACATTAAAGTATAATGCAAAATACTATTAGGTTCAAAATAGCATGCTTATAAATAAATGGAAGCTAATGTGGGTATGATGAAGTATGATATAAACTAAAAAATTATATTTACCACTTCATTTTTGACTGCTGGCAGATTTGGTGACACGGTGCCAGAGTCGGCCTCTGTTTCCCCTTTTGATGACATCACATTACCAGGTCGCGGCCTTTCTGAACATCACTCTCCCGCCTCTAATTATCACGAAAACAAACACCAATGTTTAAAACGATAAAACGATGCAACATGCATTTAACGCCAACAGTTATTGATAGTAAAGTAGATCAGAAATAAGCACTTAAATAATAGGTACTCTGCGAAATGGCGAGTTGACCCATTTACGAAAACATACAAATTATCGACTCGCGATATAGTATTTTTAATCGTTATCTAGAGTATCTGATGCGTATACCACATCGCAAAAGTCGTACAGCAAGATAAGTGATTAACACACCAATAAATTACAAACTCACGTTAGCTTGATACGTCGACAGCCAGAACAGCGGTATTTTAGGGAGAGATCGCTATGTGGCCTAATTCAATGCTAAACTTGATGCACAAAATACGTGTTACGCGTCTAACTGTAAATGCACAAAATTAATAATACCGGATTCCGTTTGTTTTGTTTGGGGTTTAAATTATGTAGTCACATGTTATTTTATCAAAATAATCATTTTTTCAAATATTAGGATCTTTTGACCAAACCCATTTTGATAAAAACCATACACCTGTGAAGATTTTTTCAAGAAAATATTTTTTAAGTAGCAACACACGCCTCGAAGTCCGTCACTTGTCTTCTCTTTTTTCTCTGTCACACCTAGCGATAAAACTGTAAGCCTGTTTCTTTCTTACTTATCATGTTTGGATTCTCCAAGTGAAAAAACGCGGTCCGAGTGACAGATATAGAGGCCTCTAACGTTTGTAGGGTGACAACCCATAACACAACTTATTGAGACCACTTAAATATTAAGGTCAAGGAAATTTTGCTTAATGCAGAAACTATACAATGATATTAAAATTTTCGTATTCACTGTTTCTAGCTTGATTTCCGATACCACCTTTTTTTTACATAATAGAAAGGTTCTATTTTACATAATAGCGTTGAAAAGTAGAAATATTGCAATAATGTTGAAAAAATAGGAGGATACGTGGGTATCTAGGTAAGAAAAAACATACCGACATCAAAATAAAATAGATAATATATTAAAGCAACATTTATCTGTTAGAGTCTGTGCGAAAAGAGAACCGTCGTACGATTTGAGGGCGCATCTGTGTTTAAATAATGCTTTTGTTGTGTTGACAACACTGTTACGTTATTATAGTGCGACTTTTACATTTTGATATTTAGAAACTTTGTTGGACTAGTTTTTGCGTGATTAAATAACACACATTTATCCATTCTCACAAACTTTCGTATTTATATGAGAAGGACACGACGTCAAAGAAGCCATAAGAAGAAGTTAAATGTATTTCTAAATAGATTTAAGGGCATTTTAAACCAAAGTTAGGTACTGAGAATAAAACTAATAATTGAATGGTAAATAACCCGGCTTCCTAAGGTTTCTGGAAAACTCCTGCCTATGCTAACGTAAATTTATATATGAAACAAGTACCATTTTATTCATCACAAAGTTTATTGCAAATTATATATTAGTTAAGAAATTTATAAAAGTAAAAAATGCACGAATTTTGTTACGGTTGGTTCACTTATCAAAATCATCAAAAATGAATTTTTTTGGTCTTCCTATAGATTTCTTTCCAGGTGTACACCACACTCCATTATTTGTAGAACCTTCTTTTTTTTATTTTAGACACCGTATCTTTACTTATGCCTGAAAGGAAATATTTCAAGTTAGTAAACGAATTAAAAGTATCAACACTGTTTTTACCCACTATCGAAACATTGACTGAAACTTATAACATAAATAATATCATAATTATTTTTAAATGAATTTCTTTTAATTATACATAACATATTGAAATGTTATGGGCCCATGGTAACTAAAAAGAACTATAAAACTAACATACCGGCCGTAGCTGCCACACGTTCCGTAACTTTGTTTAGATCAACAATGGTGTGTTTTACCCAAGTTTTACCGCTTTTTCTCTTTGGCAAAACTGTAGAGTATTAAATATTATTTCCCTGATAGAACTGCGAAAAGTTTGAACACATGATAAACAATATTGAATCAACTCGTAACAAAAATTGACATTTGATGGATAGCTGGATTGGGCTGCCAAATAAAAACATTAATGTTAGTACCATTTTACGCCACGACGGTTCTCTTTCCGAACAGACTCTACCGGATGTTGTTCCTTGTGTTATACTGTTTGTACCGCGGTCTGGCCTATTATACTTCAATGTTCTACCTGAGTACGAGTGTACGAGTAACACCATGTTCGAGTTACGTATGAAATTGTACAATTTGGTTGTTAATTCAGTTATTTTGAAAAAAATGAACATTTCATGGGGAGCGACTGGAGAGCATGATCTCTAGCCCCGCCCCTTAGAATCCTAATTTCCAGATGCAACGTAATGTTGATTTTGGGTTCAGTTGGTGTACAAATAGTAATAAGCATGTGATATGTCCGTCATAAAATGTTAAAAAGGAAGAAAGTAACAGCCTATAATCATTCCACTGCAACAGGGAAAAGGCCTCCATCATTTAATTCAAGTTACCACTGCAATGATGGGAATTGGCATAATCACCACGCTTGCCAAATGAGTGTTGGTAATCACAAACCCGAGCAACGTTCAAAAATTTGTAACTTTTTGTCGCCCGACCCGGGGTTCAAACCTGGGACCCTGAGATCTTGGCCCGGTATTTAAATTACTAGACCAACGGGGCGTTGGATAAAATATTAAGGAAATCGAAATCGGTTACCGTTTTGTCTCACTTAAAAAATATATCCTTATTTGCATCTGTCACCACAGCGCTTACGTTTTTATAGCTGAAAGCCAGGGACGGTTCATCAAAGGGTTTGGGTCTTGCCTGAGACAAAATTAATGATATAATTATGTTTACACATGGATAAACAAAACAGTTTTATGTAATCTTTGTCTCAATGTAGATCCAAAAATTCTTAGTGTTTCACTTTTTCCGTATTTAAACAAAGGTAGACTTAAAACATATGAAGCTATGCTTTTGAGTGATTGCATTTCATGTGAATCTTCACATCCAATTTAATTTTGCGAAATTTGCGGTGGATCAAAGTAATATTTAAGCTTGGTTTGAAATATGTTTTTTATGAGTAATCATTTCGCTCTTACCACCAGAAAAAATATGGAATAGCGTCTGGCCCCTAATTCGCGTAACCAAATCGAATCACAATCGTAATTGAATAGCAGGTTTTTGACAGTTCTAGAATGGGCTGAATGTCAAAATTGCCCAATTCAATCACGATCGAACTGCAATTGAAATAGCTAAATAAGGCCTCAGGTCTTACAATCATTGATGACTTTTATCTAAAGATATCCTCGGGGTTAAAATGCAGGCTACAAGTTACAGAGTATCTTCGAAAGGTAAGAAGTTTCAAATTTGACAGACTACATATTAATTAAATGTAAACCCCTTCGATTGGCAACCGGCCTTTAGAGGATGACAGCTTGCTATCACGCAGGTGGCATATCGTCCTCTAATGTGCACTCGGCCAACACTCGACTAGTGCGGTCGGTTTTGTTCTTAGTTAAAATTTTAAAACTCTATGTCTTTACAGTTAGTGTTCAAAGTATTTTTGACAAAATAAACTAGCGGTAAAAGTAAAGTTGTACACATCTTTTCTAAGTGAAATATAAAACCGTTGGTCAGTAAAGGCCACGGAGCCCACTAGTGAGCACCTAATACTCGAATGTGCTTGATCGATCGATTTTATAGAGGATTTTGAAGTGATTTTTATAGTTAAGTTAGTGTAAACTATGAACCAGTATGTAATTCAACTAATTAAACTTAATTATGTGATGTGTGACATGTTTTGGTTTCAAAATAGTACTAAAACCGTGGCTGTTCGAAATTTTTCGTAATTGTCATTGAAACTTGATATTTCCATCAATCTTGGTAAGTATTATGGTTAAATACATTTAATTAACTGTGTTCGTTATCAAGCTTTAATTTAAAGCATTAATCTATTCGCCAGGATTTGTGAATTCTTCGAGAAAAACATTTTTGTAAGAACCGGCACTCGGCCATCATTTTTTCATTTTTTCACCTACTACTTCAATCGGTTTTAAATAAAAAACTTGTATAGCCATAAATAAATATTTTTAGCCATAAATGAACCTTATTTAGTGTCCTATGTTGTTGTACAATTAGAATCAGAAAACTTTCAGTCACTAATTTTAAGCATATTTTTCTTTTTGAAAATGTGGTTAGAAACTGAGGTACTTTGGAAGTAACAATTGATAACTTATAGTAATTACATGATAAATTAATATTAAATGTAGGTAAAAGCTTGTAAATCTTGTGTAGATTACGTTGGTATTTAAATGAAATCCATGTTTCATACAAAAATTTGCAGAAATTAGCGGTTTTAGTTACCGCGGAATCAAACTTTTTTTTTTTTTCGTACCCTACTGTCTGCCACTTGATTGGACCTCTAATTTTGACAAGCGCCACAGGACAGGATAAGGTTGCCATATTTGGAGTAAATTATTCTATTAAATGCAGTTATAATTTTCTGCTTTTCTTTATTAATAAAATTAAATTTACTTTATTAATAAGGATACAGTATAACTAGTATTATTAAATAAAACAATATTAGAAAAAATACTATAAGGGACATGCAGTGTGTTAAAAATTTTCGGTCGTCAATATGTAATCCTACCAATTATGTATATTTTTAATTCTGGTATTTATTAAGAATGAAACAGACTATTGAGAGTTGAAACAGAGGCCTCTCCAAACGTCAGACCGCATCCCATTTACAATGTATTATCGACTTTAGTTGTCCAATTTAAAGTTGTTTTTTCTACAATGTACAATACTAAGCGCTTTGTCCAGTTATGTAATATGTAATTTCCTTGGGATTCTCTAGTCTTGAAAACGAAAAAAAGATATTCAAATTAAGTAAAATAAAAAAGAAAGGTACTGCAGGACTGTTATACAAAACAGTACGTGCAGAAATTAATAATAAAAATTCATTACTGTAAAATTGGTTACTCACTTAATATGTACTTGTGTATCAAAACATAAAACTCGGCTTCGCAATTTCATGTTTGTAATTATCCTTGACTACCTAGAGATCCTTGACTACCAGACCAGGCTTTGAACAAGTATACTCAACTAAATCTCCATGCTAAATCTTTTGTAGTAGCATGCCTAAAAAAAATACTGCAATAAATGTATTTCACATAAGAAACGATTACTTATCGATTTTAGTTAGTAAAGAGTAAGATAACTTACATATATTCAATTTTAAAAATTGGTCTCTAAACTATAACCAAATATCTTTTTACGCTAAAAACGATGTCTGCCATATTATTATGATTATTATTTTAGCAAGCAATGAGAAATGATGACGAGTCATAAGGCGAAATGTAGCTAAGAAGAAGTAACTTTTATTTTAACAATGGAATTTACGAAACAAGTGAGGTTGTTTCTGTGATTTAATATTTGTGAAATAAAAGTGAGAAGCATTTCAATGAGTTAGGTTAGGTTCCCGAGGGAGTTTTGGGTCTCCTACCGGGCGCGTCCCCAGGTGGCGGATGGGGGAACGCCCCCCAGATAGGGGGGGTGCCGGCCATTTGGCTGGCGCGGACTAAAACCCACACGGGAGGCGCTTCCGAGCCCGCTGTTGAATGCGTCTCCAGACGGTGGTAGCGGACTTCGGCCCGTGGCCTGTTGTGGCCGTTCGCGCTGGAGGGCGCGACGGCGGTGTTGCCGATGGGGCGTCAGCCCCGCACAGGACGGTAGTCGCTCTCTTCCCAGTATGGTTTGAGCTATGCTGGGTGGCGAGTGGGCGTGAGACGTTGGCGGCCCCTTGCAACAACATGCACTGTCGTTGGTCGTTTCAAAGGGTGGCCACGGATCGGGTCGGCGATTTTGCTTGCGGACCCGACCCGAAGTCGTAGATGGGGAGGACTAGAAGGCATACGCCGAACTCAACTTTCCCCCTCTAGCAGGCTAGTGGTCTTTGGGCCGGGGGGCTCAACTATTGCATTGCATAGCTTGCCAGACTGGGGGTGATTCCTGGTGTACAGAAGCCCCCATATTTTATGCCTGAAGCCCGGCATAGGCCGTACGTAGGCGGTGCATGGAAGGCATCCTTAGGGAAGCCCACACACTGCCAACATACGTTGCAAGGTACACCGCAGGTCTTTTTAGTTGGTATGCTTGTGGGCACCGACAAGAGAGTCCCACATAACTTACTGCTGCCCCTGAAGCATTTTTGGGTATATATAGGTATGCTTAATGCATTTTTTGCTGCGTAAACAAAAAAAAAAAGGTTAAATAGGTATTTATGATATTAAAATTTTATGTACATATATAATAAGAATGTAGAATTCCTATTAATCACATGGCAACATGGTATCAGACCTTGGCCGGTTCCGAAAGGAACAAATAGAGGAGTTTTGCGCGGGAAACTAGAAGAGAAAGATGGACTTTGTTTCGTAATTTCGTGAAATTGTCCTAAGCGGCATTTATTGTGATAAAGTGGTGGCATTGTTATAATAATGTGTAAGTGAGTAGGATACATCAAATAATAGTGAGAAACAAGGAAAGGCGTTCTTATTTGACTCGGATCCACGTTCTCGCGTAAAACTTCTGTGATCATTGAAATGTACAAACCATAAACGTAGAATATAATAGACGGACAAAGCCTGCGAGATAGAAGAAAACCTCTTATGGAAATCTAGCAAGATATGAAGATAGAAAGAGAAAACTAATCTTTTCGTTTTGTGATCAGTCTTAATTGACAAAGTGACATCCAGTGGCATATGCGATATAAGCTTCAACATTTTATGGAATTATGAGTACATCGTAGATTATCTAAAGTAAATACAATTTTATTTAACAATGGTCACATGTTCTGTGAGTGCTGTGGACATGCCTGTGGAGTCAACCACAAAAATAATCTAGAAAATTGCTCATTTCACAGGTAAATACGTAGAAAGTCGTCATCGTAAAAACGCGTTATTTTTGTTGAATTTGATCTTTTTGTTATGTTGTAAATGTAAAATTACTCCAATCCGTTTGTTCCTTCTAATATTTTGTATAGATAAAGTTCTATGTATTGATTATTTACATTATTTTGGTGGATAATTAATTCATCGAAATATTTTACATGTACGCTAGAGCTTGACTCAAATTTATCGATACTATTGTTGACATTTATCTCGAATGGTTTCGGAGAAAGGAGATGTCCCAAATTGTATGGAGGCCAGGCCCAGAACCTGTACACCCCACTAAAAGATATACCAATACATCTACAAGATTTTGTTATTATCCAATTCTTTTAAAATGGCCTCGTTAAGTGGTTCAAATAAAGAGTTAAGTAAGAAAATAGCAACACAAAACAACAAAACCATCATGGCGGAAGATGACATTTTGATGACGTCTGTCAGTTTTGGTAGTTTCTAAATTGCGCATCTAGGAGTCGAGTGCCATCGCTTGCTGTAGTAACAACAAACATTAATACCAAATCCAGAAATCGAAAATGAGGTCGTTATAATGAACTACATTTACAACGCGACAAGCAGAACAAAAACTTGAAGTGAATGATTATGCCAAAGTACCAAGGGTATCTGACAGCTACTGACATTTAAAGTTTTTTTAGATTGACACCATCTTGGAATGCCTAATGGAGTTTGATAAATTATTCGACCTTATTTATTTTTGAACCACTAAATTATACGTTATATATATATATATTTTTTCAATTTATTGGGGTTAACAAACAATGAACACAGTAGATTACATAAATACACTTATTATAAAACAAAGTTAATCTTGTGCCACCAACATCGTTAACCACAGATTGATGTAAAAAATTTAGATATCAGTGGCGTGTTAGCCTTGACTAATATATTATTATTTAACTTAATAAAAATAAAAAAACCTTTATAAAACATACAAACAGTAAGTAAATATTTTTTTATATTATTTTATGAAACCCTACACCTAACGAGATCCAATGCAACTGAATGCCAAATCTAATACATAGATACTAATTAATTAAGACAACCACACCAGATCCCGCCAAGTGCTACGGTTCATGTGCAATGCTTCGAGCAACGCGGCCTTCCGTCCCGTAAGGGAGTAGCCATACGAAGCGTTTCCCCTCTGTCAAAGGTATAAGCCCAAATGGGCATTAGCGTTTATAAAAACTAGTTGTGCTCAGATTTCTTCCTAGACCAAGTCCAGTCGCGCAAGTGAACGCTGCCGTATTAAAAATGCCGAATTGCTCAGTTTTCTGTTGTAAAAAGAGGTCTGCAACATCAAGTTTACAAAATGATGGTGTTACATTTCACATGTAAGTAAATTTGTATCGTATTATTGCTATTTAATTACATTTAAACACTAAATTCGCATATTTTATTCTTGAATAATTGTTGGATTTGTTCGACAACATCAGGTCCGCTCGCCCGTGCAAATTTCAGATCGGTCGCGCGATAAATCCGATATCTTGCCGCTGGGCAACATAGTGATGTTATTACTTTCACATGACATAATGTTTGTCGATAAAGGGTGGTGATTATCGACGACGACGTTATATAATATATTTAATCACATTAGACAAATAATTGTTGATATGGTTTTATGTGTGATGTAAAATCTCTTTTCTGTTATTAAGTTTGAAACTCTTTAATAGTAATAACATAATAGTAATAATTTATTTTTATTTGATGTAATCATTCTAGTTAGTAGTTTTTAGGGTTCCGTACCCAAAGGGTAAAAACGGGACCCTATTACTAAGACTTCGCTGTCTGTCCGTCTGTCCGTCGCTCTGTCACCAGGCTGTATCTCAAGAGCCGCGATAGCTAGACAGTTGAAATTTTCACAAATTATGTATTTCTGTTACCGCAATAACAACAAATACTAAAAACAAAATAAAATAAATATTTAAGGGGGCCTCCCATACAACACACCAGGGGCCCAATTCTGCTAATTTATAAATGGCTCAATAGCATCGCAATCGTATATTTTGACATTACTTCCATATTAAATGTGTCAAAATATACAGTTGCGATACTATTGAGCCATTTATGGAATTATGGAATTAGCGGATCCGGCAGAGTTAGTCCCTCCCATCCCTCAACCCATACCTCCAATCCCTCCAGTCCTTCCCATCCCTCTAATATTTTTAAATGTCGTGTCACGGTTTATATGGTGTCACTCCTCTAAACAGCTCATTTGTAGCGATAGCGGTATAAAATCATCAGATCTTAGCGGTATAAAATTTAGTCTTCCTCCTAGTTTCATACCCATCAAATCTAACACAAAAAATCAACATCAAAGCGATCGTTATTTGAATATCAAAAGTGGTTGTTAAGATCCTACTAATAAATAAATGTTTCACTTTGTTACTTTTATTCCGTCTTCAGAAAAAAATATCGATATTGCTACATGAACAGTTAAGTCCAACTCTATTTACGTTGAAAACGAAGCAATGTGTGAGTTGTAACTTATCCGTACACGAATTGTTGCTGAATTGTTTAATTTTTTGTGTGTGAGTGTCGTCACTACAGTGTTGTTTTTGTATGTGAGTATGCAAACCTGCGCTTGTGTGCACATTTCCCCCCACAAAAAATGCCAGAACTTTTTGTATAGAATAGAATCGCTATGCCTACTCCCTTCCGGGACGGAAGGCCGCGTTGCTCGAAGTGTGCAATGTAACAAGAAAATTAACTTAGTCGATGAGAAACAACGAGAGAAGAATTATTTTATTACAAAAATGATTTATTATTTAACTTAAATGAAATTAAGAACTATTTCCTGAACTAGTTTTTTAAACCTACCAATGCGCTCCGCAAAAATGTCAATATTGTTAAAGTTAATATTATAAGACTTCACCAACCGATACATGGGAGATCGTTTTCCGGCATTTGTGCGGCATTTATTGATGGCAAATGTCACATTAGCTCTGCGACAGTGCACTTTCATGGGAATTATGTACTTTATCTTATCCACCAGTGGTATGCAATCATACTTGTTATGACATAGGTCATAGAGAATGAGAGCCTCAAGCTGGAGTCGTCGAGTTTTGAGCGTGCGTAGATTATACCTATTTAAAAGGAAAGCATAAGATGTACGATTACCAAAGCACTTACGGTGCACACGACGCAAAAACTTCCTCTGCACAGATTCTAGGGCCTCCGTGTATTTACTATAGTAGGGATTCCAGATTGCTACAGCGTACTCGAGCTGAGAACGAACTAAGGATTTATAAAGATGCAAAAACGTCGATGGCCGAGTAAAATTACTACCTAAACGCATAACAAGTCCATACATCCTGTATGCCTTATTAATAATTTTATCAATGTGTGTATCTAAATGCAATTTCGAATCAATGATGACACCGAGATCCTTTATCGAGTCAACAACATCAAGGCAAACCCCATTGAGCTTGTAGCTATAGTTACTGACTTTTTTTTTCTTGGTAAATGTTATTGACTTGCATTTATTCAAGCTAAGCCTTAGTTTATTATGAGTGCAGTAATCAGAGAACCGATCAAGGTCCTGTTGAAACAGGACGTGGTCTTCGTATGTATTTATGACGTGGTATATTTTGAGGTCATCCGCGTAGAGAAGAAAATTACAAAATTTGAAACAATTGTTGATGTCATTAATAAACAAGATAAACAGCAGGGGTCCTAAAATAGAGCCCTGGGGTACACCTGAACTTACCGGGACGAAATCGGACTCGTGACAACTAATAACTACTTTCTGGGTGCGGTTAGAAATGTAGGACTTGAACCAACGCCATAGGTTTCCCCGGATTCCATTAAAAGCAAGTTTTTCAAGAAGCACTCTGTGATCTACCCTGTCAAAATCTTTCTGGAAGTCCGTGTAAATGCTATCAGTTTGCCTATTTGCATCTAGTTCCTCAAATAAGTATGTGGTATAAATTAATAAATTAGTGGTTGTGGATCGCCGTTGAACGAACCCGTGTTGTTGCTCAATTATTATATTGTGAATTGATGGATAAACATGAATGCGGACTAATCGTTCAAAAATCTTGGCCATTGTAGGCAGAATTGAAATAGGGCGGTAATTTTCTACATTATTTTTGGGGCCGGTCTTGTGTATTGGCACAATGCGTGCTGACTTCCATACAGTCGGAAAAACACCTTCGGGCAAGCACAAGTTAAAAACATACTGAAGGGGCTTACTGAAAGATAGCGCAATATACTTTAAAAAATACGGATGAATATTATCCATACCTGATCCTTTGTTGGTATCAAGGCTACATAATTGTCAGCAATGTCATAGTCGCTACGCAGGTCAGATGGTTCAAAGACTGAGTGAAAAAAGTTTGAGAACAAATTACATACGTCTTTTGGTTCATTTGCAAAGGTATTTAAGGTATTTATAAAATACGCAACTAGGCATATCTGGTTTGTTTTTTTTATTTTTTATATACGTCCAGAAGTACTTTACATTGTTCTGAATACTATCCTCAACCATTTCCATATACTTATTGTAACATTTATAAGACTCATACTTGAACCTCCGCCTATACATAGCAAAAATATCATAATCTGAGTTATTTTTGTATATTTCCCACTTCATCCAACTCTTAGATTTATTTTTAAAGATTTGCATAAGCGCTGGCGTGAACCAAACTGGATAATTTGACGATTTAACTAATTTAGTAGGAATATGTTTTTTAATAACGCTGTAAAGGACATCATATAACACAGACACAGCGTCCTCGGAAGATTTTTGCTTAAATAAAACATCCCAGTCAATACCGTCCAGTTCAGAGTTAATCAGATCATAATCTGCATTTCTAAAATTATATTCAATTTTAGTATTACACTGAATCGTTTTAAAGTGCTTAAGCAGAGGTACTAGAACATAAAAACTAGGGTGGTGTTCATCTATAGCAAATAATGGAAATGGGGCAAGTACGGCACTACAGTCACTAATGTTTGTTAAATTTATAAAATATGTATTTTTTCCAGAAACAGTAAATTTGAAAGAAAGAAAGAAATAATTATTTATTTGACACAATTATTACAAGGAACACAGACAGAAAATTACTTAAAAACTTAAAGGTAGGTATATAAAAATAAAATAAAAATGTGTCAAAAATGTCCCCGCTCAGCATTAGTCGTGACAGCCGCAGCCATCACGACGCTGATTTTCAGCGGGACCCCGACGCCGGGTGCGTGCGACGCGACAAGGGCCAACAAAACCCACCTGGCACGCCGAATCCCCCCATATACTCTAGGACTTCGGTAGAAGCCGGAGAGATCTGGCAGCCAGAATAACCAGCTAACATGTACATTTACAAAGATGGACATTGTTATTATTAGGTTGCTTAAAAACTACACCCAAGGCTGACACTGCTAAGTCCCGAAGGCAAGTCAAATCAAAAAGATTAATACAATTCTTAAATTAATAATAGTGAAAAAAAAAATTCAAAATAAACAAAAATAGTTACATTAAAATTAATATTCCAAAGCATAAAACAAAATAATCAATTTTGTAGAGGAATAATGTGACTCATGGATACGTGTCTGTTCAATGAGACTCGTCACCGAAGACCCAAAACACCACAAAGAGCGAAGAGCCCCGCATGCATGACGTGACACCTCGATAGTAAGCTATAATACTTAAGATTCATTCATTTTCTGCAGGTTTAGTAAGTAGTTCTTAAAATATGTTTTTAATATTTGCTTAACTTGTAGGGCACGCACGGGCGGTGGCAGATCGTTCCAGCAACGTGTAGAAGCAAACTTGAAAGAACCTCTAAAGGCCACTCTGCGGTGCCTTGGAGTAACAAAAATATGAGTGCATTTTCTCTTGGGGTATCTGTTGAGATCGCGCGTCCACTCAAGTTTGCTGAAGAGATAGTTTGGTCTTTCAGTGCTGATGATGCCAAACAACATGGTCGCTAAATGCAATTTCCTACGAGCCTCCATCTTGAGGAGATTAGCCGCATTAAGGAAAGGAGTAATATGTGACTGTGGCAGGACATGAAAACAAAAACGAACACATGCATTTTGTACACGCTGGAGAAGCTGAGCTGATCTCCCCAACAGACATGGGCCATAAACGGTATCACAGTAATTTAGTTTAGACAGGACTATGGACTCACAAATTTGTATTCTTAATTGCTCGTTTAAATATGGTCTTATTTTGTATAAAAGCTTTAACCTATAAAAACAGTTTCTTGCACATTCCATGACGTGTCCTTCGAATTTAAGGTGGCTATCAAAAACTATACCTAAATTTCGGACTATATTGACTCTTTCAATGGGCTCTCCACACAACACGACATTAATTTTTCTTGATTTTTAAAAATGGTGTACTATGTCTGGGCCTATTATGGGACATCTCCTTTAATGTTATTTAACGTTTAGCGTCTCAAATGAATGACAACTTAACAATTTGAAGAAGTGAACTGTAAGGAATCACATATTTGTTAAAGGTCTATAATCAGGGATTGATTCATCAAAATGTAAATGTTTGTTCAGATTTTGTTAACTTGTTCTTTTTCACTTACTGTCATTGATGAGCTCACACGGCACAACAGATGACACCGGAAAATCTTTTGAAGAAATAAATAAATTAAACTAATTAACAGTGGCTGTTATTTTTTTTATAAATTTAAATATTTATTTTTTAATCATATGTAAAAAATATACTCACCGGGCACATATACCTGCCCACTATTATAGTTGTAAGAAGTGAGGGTGGTGAGGTATGCCGCAAAGTAGGTGCATAATCTCGAGATAAAAACAGTGTGACAGTAAACATTATTTTCCAGACGACGAACTGCAATTCTTATCGATAGTCTAAAAATGTTAAAGGTACGTTAGCTAACACACACACATTGACATGTCAAAACTGGTCACGCATTTTTGGGCTGTCAGTCGATCTACTTGTATACTAAATCAATGGTACAAATCACCCATACATTTCAATGAGTTAGGTTAGGCTATTATGTTTATGAAACATGAAAATGAAAAATCTTTATTATGTAAGTATTTATGATATTGTATAATATGTATTTTAGAATGACATTATAACTTAAGACTAGGCAGTATGGACTCGTCCGAAGCAGTTAAATTTATATGAAAAAAAAACCCTAGCCGGTTCCGAAAGGAACAAATAAAGGAAGGAGTTTTTTTGCGCGGGAAACGAGAAGAGAAAGATGGACTTTGTTTCGTAATTTTGCTAAATTATCCTAAGCGGCATTTATAGTGATAACGTGGTGATATTGTTGCGATAATGTGTTAGTGAGTAGGATAAATCAAATAAAAGTGTGAAACAAGGAAAGGCGCTCCTATTTGACTCGGATCCACGTTCTCGCGTAAAACTCCTGTGATCATTGAAATGAATGAACCACCAATACATTTCAATGAGTTAGTTAGGTTAGATAAGGTTAAGTTATTATGTGTAAGTAAAGTAAGTACTTAAGACATTTTATGTATTTATTAATAATTTAGAATTTCTACCTCAACCTGTTCCTGAAGTAATAACACATTCCCGTTAAGATTACTAACCTTCCACTATGGGATAACATAACAAAAAAAGACACGTGGCAAGGAGACTGCCGCGTTAAAGCTATTGCATAGCATTTTTTATCAACTTATGCAATTATAAAACTAAAAAGTATCACCGCTGTGCCGGTCAGAGTGGGGGGTGTTAGGTTATTCTCGTTACGGAATTTCTGGATTTGGTCTCCACGCTCAAGGCCCGCGATAGAAGCTATGCAATAGCTTAATAAAAAAACAATTTAAAAAAAATAGTTTTGCGCCGGAAACAAGAAGAGAAAGATGGATTTTGTTTCGTTATTTTGTGAAATTATCATAAGCGGCAGTTATTGTGATAACGTGATGGCATTGTTACGATAATGTGTCAGTAGTAGGATAAATCAAATAAGACGTAAAACAAGAAAAGGCGATCCTATTTGACTTGGATCCATGTTCTCGCGTAAAACTTCTATGATCATTAAGATGTATAAACCACCCTTACATTTCAATTAGTTAGGTTAGTTTATTTATTAAGTGTAACTCAGTATTTATGATATTTTATGTATTTATTGAAAATGTAGAATTCCTACTTAAGACATGGCAGCGTGGTATCAGACCTTAGCTTGTTTCAAAAGGGACAAAATAACAAAAAAACAAAAAAGAAATACAACTGACACATAATCACAAACAAGTTAATAAGTTATAATTTATTTTCGTCATCCTTTCACTCGTTTTTACATTTATTAAATTCGATTCTTGTGCAAAAAAAATACACACAAGAATTTAGAACAACAATCTATTATGCATTTTAAACAAAAATACTGATGGCAAAGAATACTACAGCCAGCTGTGTAACATCAATATCATATGTTTGAATGGGATTACAAAAGCTAATTTGATTTGTTTGTGTCTATTAGTCCAGAATCCTCAAATATGTGTTCGCCTCCTGTATTAACGTTTTTTAGTC
Organism: Anania crocealis; assembly: GCA_949315895.1. Lineage (NCBI taxonomy): Eukaryota > Metazoa > Arthropoda > Insecta > Lepidoptera > Crambidae > Anania > Anania crocealis. The sequence goes on from OX438884.1 coordinate 7,760,998, forward strand.
AGTGGCGTTTATGGATTAGACCATTCTTGGTGGCAATTTACGTTATCGTTATTGTTGTGATTGTGCCTGTCGTCATAGTGCGGTCTATAAACAATGGATTTGAAAAAGAAGAAGCTGCTCTCGTAGGTGGTGGTTTCGTTTTACTTGCCCTTCCAATATCAATCTGGCAAATAATTCAACATATTGTGCATTATACGAAACCGTCTCTGCAGAAGCATATTATCAGGTTAGTAGTAGTAGTTGTATAAATATTATGTTCTCTGGTGTCGGATTATCAAATTAAAATTTATTCATTTATTTCGTTACATTGTAATTTAAGCAATATGCATTTATAGAGGAGGTGGAAGAAATGAAAGGATTTCAAAATTGTATACTATAATATACCATTAACCAGGATTCCAGCCTAGATGGATTTATTGAGGCTTGATGTAGGTATTATGTGAAAGAAGTTAGATTATGCTGAATAGATACCACAGGTATATTATGTCGATCAAACTTTTTAGTTAAGAGATAAAGTTTACTCATTTTGTGAATTTGGTTCCTGTTTGATCCATTGTCCACAAGAATGGTAATTTCTGGCAACAGATCAATCCTAATTATTAGTGCTGCTTAACTTAAATGCTTGTTGCATTTAAGTTAACGCTTTGAACTTTATTTATAAGGAAATTAAAATGTAGCATCTACCCATAACATTTTAAATTAATACAAGTTAATTTGATCTATTCCCATTCAGAGCATCTAGTTCATATTGTTTCTGATTGATTTCACTATGAAACACCCTATCCTATATCTAACTGTTTACGATATATTTGGATTTAATAATAAAAATTTGTATATTTGCTGCGTCTCCAGTTATCGTCTTTTAGCTAGGGAACCCTGAATAGGTAACAAGACAAAGAAGAAGGAAATAAATTGTCACTATACTGTAAGGTAATATCAGTCTATATCACCTTACATTATAGTTGCAGCTATATAATTTCTGTGATCTAATAGGTAGGTATGAGATTTTAAAATTTGCAATCACAAATGATGATCATACCTACTTTTTTCCATTTAATTGTTGGATCACCTAAATCTATACAAATTATTCAGACTTAGGGTCTTTTACTTAATATACTGCTTTCAGAGTATTGTGGATGGTACCAATATATGCCCTTAATGCATGGATTGGACTGGAATTCCCTGAGCAATCTATCTATGTTGATTCATTACGAGAGTGTTATGAAGCCTATGTAATTTATAATTTTATGAAGTACCTCCTGAACTACTTAAATGATGGACATGATTTAGAGGCATTGCTGGAGACCAAACCTCAGGTTTACCACATCTTTCCACTATGTTGTTTAACACCTTGGGAAATGGGAAGGTAATAAACATTCAATGTAATACCATTATTAAATCAGATCACACCAAATCATTTATTTTTATTATTAACTTAGTTCTAAGTTATTGATGTTACATACAATTTTATTGATATGGGTTATTCCCAAATAAATTATTTGGTTTGATCAAGTAAGAGGATATATTTTTACTACTTATTAATATAAGACTATCATTGTTTTCAGGGAGTTTGTGCACAACTGCAAACATGGTATTCTCCAATATACATTAGTTAGACCATTTACAACCGTAATCTCAATGATATGTGAATTGGCTGGAGTCTATGGAGAAAGTGACTTCAGTCCCAAAGTGGCCTTTCCGTACATGGTCGCAATAAACAATTTTTCTCAGTTTGTGGCCATGTATTGCTTGGTTCTCTTCTACAGGGCAAACAGGACTGAGCTTAAACCAATGAAACCAATAGGCAAGTTTTTATGCATCAAAGCAGTTGTCTTCTTCTCATTCTTGTAAGTATAAAAATAAATATTGAACAACAAATTACAATAATATCTGGTAGCTGTCTAATGTGTTTATTAAGAAATCACTATACTTTGTACCATTAATTTGTTACAGCCAAGGAGTAATTATTAACATTTTAGTATACTGTGGAGTTATATCAACAATATTTGACATTACAGACAGTGGAGAAGTCAGAATTATATCTTCCAAGTTGCAGGTAAATAAATGTTTCTTTTAGTTTTGATTTGTTTAAAACAAAGTTTTATTCTATTACAAGTACATAGCTGTTTAAAATGCATTTCAACACAAAGAGCAACTCAATGGCACTTGTCTTGAATCATGATTTAAAGAACTTCAATCAAAGAACAAGATTTAAAAGTTTTATCGTTTCACTTTCAGGATTTCTTAATTTGTATAGAGATGTTCCTGGCAGCAATTGCTCACCATTACAGCTTCTCATACAAGCCTTATGTGTCACCTGAAAATCCTTCACCCTCTTGTCTTGGCTCATTCTTAGCCATGTGGGATGTGTCAGATGTTAAAAGAGATATATCTGAACATCTTGGTGTTGTTGGTATGTTGCTTCATTTAATATTGAATTGCAAAATTGTTATTGATGTAAAGTCAGTTTTCCTGTTATAAATAAATCTTTATTTGTTTTTACAGGGAGCTCATTCAGTCGAAGGCTCAGAGGAAAATCGATGTATCATATGACAAGAGGATATGATGAGAGTTCTAGGCTGGTAAGCGAGCCCACGGCATCCAGTTCCGTGCCAAATCTGACACTCGAACCAGAACTACCGCCTGTCGAAGTTAGACCTACTACTTATGGGTCTATTGAAAACACGCTCACTGGGTCATCCGAAACTGATCCTCTTATCAGTCATGCTGAAGATTGCGAATCGACCACCCATACTAAGGCGTGAAGTCCGAGAGACAAAATTAGATTGAATTTTAAAATGTCGCTTTGTGTGTTTATGGAACTATACCTACTAATCATCACAGTTATGTATTATCTGCAATATTAGGTATTAAGATGTAAATACTTATAAAGTACATTCCCCATGTTCAATTTTGTTCCTACCAAAGTGACAGAGTGCTATTAATTAATGTTAAAAAGATCAAAATATCATACCAAATGTTTTTCTTTTTGATATAGACTTTAATGTTGAATCTTTATTTCATATAAATATTAATATATAAATCTACTGACATAGGTGTAATATTGGATGTAAATTAAAAACTAATAATAACTTTTATTGTGATATTATACTGCTACCGTGATGGTACTGTAAATAATTTAGAAATAAAGTTATTCTATTATAATTGAACATTTACTACTATACCAAAGCAAGTGAACCTAATATCGTAGTTAGTCTTAAGAAACGCTAGTATGTATATAAGTTGGTATACTATACTACCTACGCATATAATTACGCATCTATTGAGAAAGAAAATATATTGTTATATTTATTTATTTATTTCTCTCACAAACAAATTAGTACAGGTTCTCAAAGTACAAGCAGGTATTGAACATTATGAAAAATACATTATGTCTGGGGTTTTCTAAACGAAATCTCTTTGTCTCAGGCAATCATAAAACCATAATCTATAATCATAAATAAATTTTTCGTTTTACTTATTAAATACTCATCGTAAGAGTATCCAAACTATTTTTTTGTTTATAAACTTGTTCATACCGGTTGGTGTTACATCTTCGCTAACTGCTGCCAGAGTATACTTAATACACCTTATTATACTGTATCCTAAAGTAACAGCTAATAGATCAAATTGTAGTGCCCAAGGCTTCGCTACAGAAGATACAGCTACTCTTGGAATATTGGATTATGACAAGCCTTTTACGAGTTGCCAGTTAAATCAAAGTTTGAGTGATATATTAGTGAGCTGTTATTTTAAAGACTATGACTCAACTTATATTCAGTCCTATGATGTTGGACGTACGTAAGCTTTAATAGTTCGTCGATTAAATGTCTTGGTAGCTTGATTGGTAAGAGAGGTGGCCTGGTGGCTAGTGAGCGGAAGGTTGTGGGTTCAAGTCCCGCCTAAGATAGTAAGAGCTAAAAATGCGAACATCTTTAGGATAGGACTTCTATAGTTACGTACTAAAGGTTAATTATACCTTTTGGTCTTGATTAATGTCCAATTGAAGTCCGAAATATATAACCACTCAACCGTCCGGCGTGCGATAAGAGTATAGGAGCATACGTCCCGAGTCCCGCGGCCCTCGCGAGGGGCAAATTGCGGCGCGTGAACGCACAAAAAATGCTTCTTATCACATGATCTAAACGACCCAGAGCTACGGAAAAAATACTGTGCTGAAGCTGATTATATACACTATCACACAACATATATTTTAATGTATAAAATTTAATACATTACACTGTATTTGGGCCAAAAACATGCAAAATCTTGAAAAAATGCCTATTTAAATATTTCAACTTTTTTTTTGGCATAATTAAACTTGACAGTGACAATTAAAAAAATATAGTATTATTCTAGGCTAATTTACCTTTCAAATGATACCAAAATAATTCTGTGTAATGCAGTTGTTGAGGTACAATAAATTCATAAAGATTACCTACTCCTTTACATTGGTCATCGCTAGTCGCGTCACGACTAGGTACAAATTTCAAGCAAGATGGCCGCCCGGATAAGGCTTGCTACAATCGGATTTCTTAGCAACTATTTATTATTGGATTAGAACATGGTTACGAATTTGGGATTTTTTAAATGAAACTATAATTTATAATTATTTTTATTTATTTATAAATGTAAAAATGTAAATACTGACACACACATTATTAAAATAGGATAAATATATTTGCATGCTTTAAAAAAAGCTGAATAGGTTAAGTAGGTGTCAATACATGCTAGCTTGCTTGAGAATTATTTTATGACGATGGCCTTTACCGAGATACCATGGGCATATTAAACAAAATAAAGTAGCATTATGCCTTAAATATAAATAAATAAATATTGGTCAACATCATTAATAACATAATAATATTACAGTCAAAAAAAGTCTTAGATGTAATGATGAAGTAATAAAAACATTCTGCAAAACATAAAGCAACAATTACCAACAAAACCCTGAAAACTGAATCTCCAACAAAAAAAAGTGCATATAAAAACATATTAACATGAATATTGTATACTATATGCAAATATTATATAGTAGTACCATACCAACAACCAAGCATTATCTTAAAAATACGTACGTACACTTTTCCGTTTGTATAAACCCTTATATCACGTGTATCACAGCACGTCCTTGGATACTTAACTATCCATAGAAGAAACCTGAGAAACGTTTCAGGTTATTTTAAGAAATCTTTAGCAGACTAAATGTATTTTTATTAAATATGTTTAAAAATATGTTAATAAATAACTAATGCATCTTCTACAATACATATTTTATGGAATAGTTCTATAATTAATAGCAAAAAACCTTATCGGCGGCCATTGTTTGTACACGAAAGTTATAGCCTTTCGTAATAATGTGTTTACTCGATATTCATCGCCGTGAAAGAAATACCACAGAAAATATCTGGTTCTCCAATCATAAAGATTAATAAAAACCATTGAATTATTTAATAAAACAAATACTTACGACATAATGAGCAGTATTTCCACGCGCACACAAGTCTCTCAAGAACTCACAATAGCACTAAACGAAAAAAAAATTCTTCAGTCACAAAAGCATACTGCGATGACATCTATGATTTTTAATGTGGATTAGTTAGTAAAGTTTCGTTCTAATAGCACTTCTTTTCGTCACAGGCCAACAGATGGCATTTTTAAGGAGTTTTTTTAGACCAAGTGAATTATTTTACCTTTGGATAGTTTGCTATCCAGGACGTAAGTTTACGTTTTTTTTTTGGATGGTACACTATCCACGGACGGTTGAGTGGATAAGTTATACCACAGATAATATAATACGTTATACTAACCGCGGCCCTAGATAAAATCTCATCCAAAATACATCACATGGCATGAAACGTGTTGTACAAAAGGGTGGTCCTTGAAAGAAAAGAAATAGTTGTCTTATACGCTTATTTAATTAAATAATAATACTTAATTTCGTTACTAAATATACAATTTAAATTGGTACATTCCATTTATCACATTTTACGATATGGTTGGCCATTACATGGTTAAAATAAACTTTCATTAAAATTACGTACACTACACTATACATAACAAAGATAAAAATACAATCATACTTTAAAAAATAAGTTCACGATTTTCTACTTATTTTAAACTTTTGTTAGTCTTATTTAAAAAAAAACCGGCCAAGTGCGAATCGGACTTACGCACTGAGGGTTCCGTACCAACTTTAACTGAATTCGGGGTCCACTTACTTTTACTTAGCTAAAATACCACAATATTTAATTGACTGCAAAAATAACTTTGTTTTTCATAGTGTTTGTATGAAGGACAAATTATAATTATATTTGCGGTTGTTAAAAATGTGATATTTCTAAAAAACAACTGGTTTGATCTCATTCAAACCAATTTTCGTTGTAAGTTTTTGTTAAGATCTAAATTATTATTTTTTCAAAATTTTCATTTGCTAAGTTTAAAAGTTAGAGGGGGGGGGGGACACCCATTTTACCACTTTGGAAGCGTCTATCTTCCAAGACTTTTGGAAAAAATTGTTTTAGAAACCTCTATTTTGAAAGACCTATCCATAGATACATATGCGTAGGTTAGAGTAATTTTTTTTCGTTTTAGTTCTATGTATGGGAAGCCCCCATATCATTAAATATCATATTTTTTATTTTTTTGTATGAGAATCGTAAGCGGTCTACAGGATACACCTACCTACTAAGTTTCAACTGTGTAATGCTAATACTTTCAGAATAAAGTGGCTGTGACATACGGACGGACGGACAGACAGACAGACAGAATTGACAAATCTATAAGGGTTCCGTTTTTTGCCATTCGGTATATTAAAAAGGTTAAGTATTTTAAAATGCGATGGAATGTTCATTTTTGAGAAAGGGACTATTCGAAGAGGCAAACATCGAAATAAGTTTTTTTTAATATTTTTTTATTTTTCATACAAACCGTAAAAGCTGTTACGGTTTGTATGAGGCTATTTAGTGTAGAAAAGTTATAAGTATTTTTATGGTGGTTCCATAAAAAAAGTTGTGTTTAACAATCAGAATCGCCGCTTAGGAGGTTTTCCGATATTTCAATTCAACCTTACACTGAAAGCTAACAGGAGCTAAGTGACAACGAGGTCTAGCAAGGCAAAACTACCTGCATGTACCTGTTAATTTTACTGCTAAGCGAATTTGAATAAATATGATAAATTACATTAAGTCACTTTACACATTTTGCGTAAAGGCGCAATAAATAACGACATGCAAAGGAACTTTCTCCGTGCCCTTGTACTATCTCAAAGCCACAAACATACCTACATACATTACTATAGCAAGGGCACTCAAAGTTTACGAAGTTTTATTTTTTATATGATCATTAAATTGTTTGATAATATTATACCTGATAATTCAATTATACACAACAGTAAATTATTTTACTTAACTTTTATGCATTTTATAATATTACGTACGTATGGATACAGATTTAATTTGTAAACATATCATCATGAAGACGATAGTACAAAATATAGTATTTAGCATGTAATTTAGCATGCTAGTCACATGGCATTGAGCTACATAATATTTTTGAGCATTATTAAAGTGTTATGCATTGGTTGATGTAATAATGGCAAGACACTGCAAGTAAGGTTAAAATTAACCAATGCACAATAAAGTTTGATATCGATTAAAATGCTGAGGCTTATAGTTGTTTATTTTAATAACTATAAAATGGTTTTTAAGATAAGCAATGTCAAGGGAACTTACTTTCAAGATTGATAGTTCAATAATTATGTAAAGGTTAAAGATTGTGCAATGAATAATTGTCTGAATCATGTGAACAAAGAGATCTTAGTTGAATATTAGTCATCTTAAGGCAATAATTTACCAACAAAATAAAATAATTTCTTCATTCATTTTCTTTAAAGTATGTTACACCTGTATCACTCCTGTTTTTATTAAAATTTTGAAGAGCATTGAAGCCAGCTTTTAAACTGTTCAATTCAATCTTGTTCCACAGTGTGCCCATCAGTAAATAATAAAAGCAAAATCCTGTCAATATTATCTTAATTATGTCATAGATTATTTTATTTGGCCAGAAGCCTACAGTGCCTAATAGGAACATAAAAAGCAATCCTCCTGAAGTGAGGAAAAGTTTCTTTGATTTTGTGATTGTCTCAATAGCATCTTCACATACTTTGATAGCTTGAGCTATGGTTAAATCAAAAGAACTATCTTTACTTATTTGTCTTTGGCTAATTTTTGGATTGATTGGTTTAAGTTTGAGCTCCAAAGAAACAGCATTGTGATCAGAATAAGAAAATGGTTGATCTGGAACTCTGTCTTCCAATGGATTCCCGAAATTCAGCACCTCAGCCTGCAAATAAAATATAGTTTGAGTTAATATATGCTAATAAAAATTTATTCATGATAAATGTTGCTAAAACGGGGAAAAATATTATGCGAGCTTTTGTCGCGTAAACAGTTACAAAGCAAAAATCATATAAGTACAAAGGAACTATTCCTCTTCAAATAATCTAAGATAAATTCTGCTTTTGCATAATGTTAACTCCTATATAACTCCACAACAAAATAATATAGGTACTTGGTAATTATTTATTTATGGCACTAATATAAAAAAACAGTACAAAAGGTGAACTTAATTACATATTATGTCATTCTACTAGTCTACCTGTGGGCTTAACAGAAATGTTTTAGTGGGCTGTGCGAAAAATTTACTTAATTAAAAATAATCATAAGTAGAAATAATAGGGGTTAAAGTATAAAATTGCCAATTTGTACTGAAAATCAAAATTGTTTATTTTTTAATTTTTAACAAATTTATTTAATCAAAATAGTAACCATGATTATCTATACATTGCTGCCATCTAATAGGAAGGTCATTTATGCCATTGTGATAGAACTCTTGAGGGTCTAGACTGCACAAACTGTATGAAAGCATTTTGTACTGCCTCCTGGGAAGAAAACTTCTTGTCACGTAGATAATTGTCCAAATCACGGAAAAAATGGTAGTCCGTTGGAGCAAGGTCTCGCGAATACGGAGGATGTCGAATGGTTTCTAATTGCAGTTCCTGAAGGGTCAAAACGGTTTCTCGTGCTGTATGAGGTCTCGCGTTGTCATGGAGCAATAATGGTGAAGATCGATTCATGAGTCGGGGCTGTTTTACTGCTAGTTTTGCCAACATTGTTTGGAATTCGGCACAATAGACATCTGCCGTTATTGATTGACCAGATCGGAGAAAACTATAGTGAATAACACCATGCTGAGACCACCAAACAGTTACCATTACCTTTTTATTTGTAAGTTTTGCTTTAGGACACTGTTGTGGCGTTTGACCTGGGGTCAGCCATTGCATTTTTCTTTTACGGTTATCATAAAGAATCCACTTTTCATTACATGACAAAATTCGATTTAATATTCCTTCATTTCTGTACCGATTCAACAAGGCAACACAAGTTTCAATACGCGTTTCTTTCTGCACATCAGTCAAATCATGAGGCACCCATTTATCGTATTTTTTTTATTTTATTGATTTGACGCAAATGAGTCAATATTGTGGGTAAGGTTACGTTAAACCATGCCGCTAAATCCTGGGTAGTTTGACTAGGATCGCCTTCCACCATCTCTCTTAATTCATCGTTAATCACCTGTGTGGGCGGTCTTCCTCGTGGCTCGTTCTTCAAGTCGAAGTTTCCATCACGAAAGCGTTTAAACCAAAATCGCACGGTGCGTTCATTAGCAGATTCCTCTCCAAACGCAACATTGATATTGCGGGCTGTTTCTGCCGCGTTACTTCCGCATCGGAACTCGTATTAAAAAATCACTCGAATTTTCGCAGTATCCATCTTTCTTGTCTAAGTTAAATAACAAAAACAATTGAAAGTCGATATTCAAATGTTTCACATTTTTTAAAAGAAGAACATCATAGAAACCATGTGAAAAAAGTTTCATTCGGAAACCTCGAACCATGAAGATTCTATGTCAATTCAAAGAACCTATTACAATAAAACGGCAACTTCATATTTTAACTCCTAATATAATCCAATATTAGAATATATTTTAGCATTTTTTAAATCTAAATTAATGCAGGCTACTAACTATTTCATGTTAACTAGCTTCTCTTTTTAGGGCACAACTAGTATTTTAATCTAGACTAGCTGTTGTCTGCGACTTCGTACACGTCAATTTCTGTTATTTATCCGAATCGATTTTTTTTTGTGTTGCGTATTCAATTTATCAAGGAAGGCTTTAGGCTATATAACATCACGCTGCGACCAATAGGAGCGAAGCATCAGTGAAAAAATTGACGCGGACGAAGTCGCGGGCAACAGGTAGTATTAGTATAGATACATAAAAGAAAGTCGGGTTTGTAACACCATTTATATTTCGAGAATGGCTAAAATTATTTTTATGATGACAGTTTATTTGGATTTATCTGCATTTGAAATTGGTCAATAAGTGTTGAAAATCATATTTATTTATAAAAAAATCACTTCCGCCAACCTGTAATATAAGTATAATAATATTGCAAAACAATGTTTGCCAGGTCAGTTATAAATAAAAGATTTTCTTTTAACTTAAGTACCCAAATTGTGTCTGTCACACAATGGTGTAGGGCAGGCAGGCCTTAAACCGTTATTTTTTTACAGGTATTATTACGTTTTAACCGTTTTATGACGTTTCGTTCTCGTATTACGTTCGGAACGGGAACGAAATGAGAACGTTATCCAAATAACTGTTAATCCCGCCGCGCAAGGCCACAAGGTAAATCCGTATACTGTGTGTGTGTCCTTCGTTTCGTATGTAGGTATCGACGCGGCCGGAAATAACCAGGGCTCGGAAAACGTTATATTTTTCGAAACGTTATCGCCTTGAGTACCTAAAAACGTAAGTGTTTCGTTTATGTTCGAACGGAAACACAAAAAAAAAAAACGTTTTGACTGGGAACGAAATTTTAAATCGTTTTTGCTCAATAACGTTTTTAACCATTTTAAACCGGTTTTGCCCATGTTTTTGGCCTTGCAATACGAACGAACACGCGGCACGCGTTGTCTCAGTTCAGCTCTCTACGGATTTAGACAACAAATCGGATATTTTGGGGTGGTGGGATCTACCTCCTAGTGGTCCACCCTGGGCAACGGCATCTTTGGTTTTCTAACCAATGATGACGGCTAACAGATCCCTCTGCGGTGGTAGGCTTCGTAAGAGGCCGCCTGGATGCTACCACCCTCCTGCCGGAGTCCAGCGCCAAACAGTTTTTCTGTGTTCCGCTGGTGTGTGGGAGAACCAGTACCTCTGGGTAAGCTCGCTCCATCTTAGGCTTCTTCTTAACCGTACAGTTAAGTATGAAGTCAAGAGCATGCCCATTATTTATAAAAAAAAAGCAGGGATCTCGATTTTTTACAGCAATTACAAAAAATATCAAAGTGATATTGCTAGAACAATATTCAGAGACTAAAGTTATGAAGTCGTCTTTGAATTTATTCGAAATTAAATAATGTCAGTTGAGTTTATAGAACATTTTGGAGAAGTGGTAGATGAAACGGATTTAGATGAAGGCACTTTGAAAAAAGCTATAACTACTTTTGTACAAAATATGATTAAAACCGATGAAGAACGAAGAATCATCGAAAAGCGAACGATATTACAAAGTGAATCTAGGGAATGGTTAGTAGGGCTTCGACGAAACATGTTGGCAGCCTCAAACTTTGTAAAATCGCCAAATAAAGCAAACGAATTCCTGCAAAAACATTGTTAATTTGCTGTATAAATCCGGCGTTGGTCATGTCCAATCTAGATATACATATATAAAAATGTTATGTTGGTTTGTGTACGCTTCAAAAACTCAAAAAGTTCTGCACCGATCGAGCTGAAATTTTTGCATGATATATAATCCGCATCAAGGATTGTTTTTATCTATTCATCCGCGACTGCGAAAACAAAAAACAAACATAAAAAAACAAAAAAAAAACAAACAGTCGTAAAACAGCATCCTGAGTATTTTAAATTTTTTGCTGATATTTCTAGGAGACCCGTTAGGGCTCATTATGCGTTTAACTTATATCAACCAACCAGTCGCAAAGATATTTATAAAAGAAATGTATTTAATATGTGCATAAAAATTTATAACAAGCTACCTGAAAACTTAAAAACCCTGAATGGAAATATTTTTAAAAGAAATTTAACGAAATGGCTAAGTGAAAAATGGTTTTATAGTTTGAATGAGTACATGGACTTTGAGGGATAGTTGACTTTATATTGTTTATTGTTTATGACTAATGTTTACAATTTGTGCTTTGTTTTAGGCCGTTTTAATTTATTTGACATTTATTTTTTACTTAATTTGACATTTAATTTAGAATAGGTATTCAATGATAAGAAATTGTGCAACCTTTATTCCATTTGACATAAAATATTTTAATTTGTTATTTAATAGCTTCCAATGACGAACATTTGCACGCCTGCCAGCAGGTTAAATACAATGACTAAGAAAATATTTTGTAACATCTTTGTAATATGTATTTATGCAAACAAAAATATTTGATTGATTGATTGATTGATTGATTGAGAAAAACCATTCAATCACAATGTGCCACAGCGAAGCGTGGCACGGAAAAGCTAGTCATAAATAGATATGCCATGGAAAAAAGTTTGATAAAATAGCACTATGCTATCTAAAATAACCAAAGTTAAAATTGACAATTGCGGTTTACTTATCGACATAAAACATTAATACTATCAAATTACATATCTGCAAAAAACAGTGTCTGTTCGGGAAATGGTATGGCAACAACAAAATAAAAACAGAAATCATAGCTCTAGCACGCAGTATTCCTGCTATACTTGCGGTCTATACATAAACTTTCATTATCAGATTTTCAAATGTATGGAAAGTGGGCATTGATCTTTCTAAAACTCTATTACGATAGTTTGCTTGCTGAGCTAATAGATCCAAGGCATATAAGAAATAAGCCAAATCGTGATCCGGAATACGTGATTCAGCAAAGCAAGAAAAATACTGCGAAAAATATTGAGAACGTTTCAGAAGAAGCTCAAAAACAATCTAATTGCTTATTTGCTAGTGTTGCTACTACTGCTGACAACAATAAAGTTATTAATATTGATGAAGTTTCTATGTTTGAAACAGTTTCCGGTGTTGGTGACGATGCCAACGCTGATAACTCAAATTACATCAGACCTTTTTCCGAATATTGACGGCTTTTGACTTTTAGGAAGGACAGTTAGGAATACATTAATCCTGGAAGCGACACAATTCGTGAAAACTCTTGAAAACATCTTATACATATGGCTCACAGGCAAGATCGGTAGATAATTCTTCAAGAGTGTCTTGATCACCCTTTTTTGAAGAAAATAACAACATTGCCTTTGCTACATGCCTTCGGCATACGACCTTCAAAGATGACGGAATTTGAATAACTTTGAGTTCCGCCTTACAGCCCGCTCTCAGAAGCTCTGCAGTGATTCCATCGTCACCAGCCGCCTTGTTATTTAAGCTGTTTGAGAGCCACACTAATCACCGCCAGGCTAATGTACGGGATTTTATCAGAATAGCAGCGAGTAAACTGGGCTTTAGGATCTGTTGCGTAGCCTGCAATGGGTGCTTGTGTGAAGTATAACTGACGATACAACTGTCAAGATTACAAGCATATTCGAAATGATGTTACCGCTATCAGTTTTCAGCTTAGTCAGTTGGCTTTGATCAATGACAGATCTTTCGCGAACAATTTCAGAGCATTAATTCCGCTCGATGGCCACTTTTATACGGTTGGTACTAAATATGCGCAGGTCGCTCGTCAAGATGGCTTCTTTTATATGGTTGGTACTAAATATGCGCGGGTCGCTCGTCAGAAACTTCGATATATCTGTCTTTTTATCCGCCTGTACTGAATTGCATGCATGCTTCGAATTATGTAGCCTCATTTTGCTTCTTGATCCTAGTACGGCGCGATTTAAAGTGCTTGGACTGTATTTCACCACCGGGCCGCGTTGTGTGTTTACATCATGGATGATACATCTAAGTAGTTTTTGAGGCTTTCGAAGCGGTCTTAAAGTTTGTGTTATAAACTCTTGGGGTTCTGAAGATGTGATTCAAAACTAGGGTCTTTTGAGCCTAATATTAATATACAATGTCCCTAGTACCAAACGGTGGTTAGGTCCTTCCTGTCAATGTATTGATCACAGAGACATCATTAAATATCTGCTTCCTCGTCGACATGATAAAGACAATCGCATTCTTGATTTTGCCGTCGTTACTTATCCGAGCTTCATTTCTGAGTTGAGGGTTTTGTTAATTAAATACCTATATTTAAATAACAAAATCAATTTTTCTTTTACATCTTCTCCCGAAGCGCGTTATGACTTCATCTACTACAATGGGGACATTTTATGGACGTGGAGAAGTAGCAGTCTCACTTAAAATCTATATTGTGACAAAAAAATATAAAAAAACGTTTTAACAATTTTAATTTGGTGGTCCACCTAGGTCTTGGACCTAGCCCAGGTAGGGTCATGACCCCCATGACCCCATGATGATAAGTAAAATGATAATAAGTGTAAAAAAATGTATCTATATTTGTAAAAAAAACTAGCTGCTCTGCACGGTTTTAGCTGCATGGTACCCGTTCTCAGAAAATATTTTTAAAATAAGTAGCCTATGGGTATGGGTTAAAAAAAGTTTATAAACTACTTGTTTACTAAATTTCATTTAGTCGTTTGTGCGTGAAAGAGTAACAAACAAACATCCATACATACTATCGCATTTATATTATGTATTAGTAAAAATATAAAGCTCTAACCATTCCCCAGATTCACTTTGTAATATGGTTCACTTTTCATGTTTCGTTCTTCTTTGGTTTTAATCATATTTCGCACAAAATTAGTACTAGCTTTTTTCAAAGTAACTTCGTCTAATACCGGTTTATCTACCACTTCTCAATAATCTAAATTCAGCGTTCTTGTTACGAAGATCCTATTTTTTTTTTCTTTTAACATGTTTGGCCATAAGCTTTTTATTTTCAATTGCTTTTTCTAGCTTAAGAATCAAAGTCAGAGAGTAATTTATTCTCTTACTAATTCACTCACGAGTTATGCAATTATGCCGATAAATCTTTCTACAAACGCTTTTGACGTCTTCTATTAATATTTTAGATAGGAATTAAAATATGTCAATTACACAGAACCGTCTTCTCGGCACTAGCCCATACCTGTCCCGAAGCAGTGCTTTAAATATTGGGATTTGTAAAAGCTCCTCCTATAGCCTATTTGCAGAAATAAAACTCATTTATAACTGTTTTTTTTTAACATTGTGAATGAAAAACACTATCTAATTATTTTTATTAATACAAACTTTCGCGTTTATAATATTAGTAATGATCTAATGTAATTATTGTTAGTAGTATTTTTATTATTTTGGATAGGTGCTTAGTTTTTGATTACTTACATTAAATCTTATTTTTGTTATTTATTGTTTAGTCAATTCTGTCAATTCTTCAAAAATAATACTATTTTAAAATATTAAAATTGAATTTTTCATAAACGCTATGTTATTCATTTCTGTAGCCATATACGCCATGGTTGATTTGTAATCAAAATCTCACACACAGGAATCAAAGAATACCATAACCAAAATGAATTAAAAATTACTATCATTAAATATTTCTAATCTGGACAAACCAAAATTTAAACATATCCTTAGTGAAATTTTAAATGTTAAAAATTCAAAACAAAATTTTTTAGTGCAACTCTAATACCCTTTGTTCTGGCGCGTGGTCAGTGTCACGCGGGGCGCAAACGCTCCGGGTTTTATTTTATAGTTTAGCGATGGTGACGCCACCTTAACCGTTTTATTACGTTACGTTACGTTCTCATTTCGATTTTGTTCCGAACAAAATGTTGAAAAAGGAACAGACCTAAACGTTTTAAAAACGTTTCCGAGCCCTGGAAATAACGAACAAAAACGTTATTAAAACTTTTTTTAAACCAAAAACGAAATGTTAACGTTCTCCTTCAAAAACGTTTTTATTTCGTTCCGTTTCGACCAAAACCGAAATCAAAGCATTCTTAGGCATTTAAGACGATAAAGTTTCGAAAAATAAACCGGTGAACAAGCCCTGGTGTAGGGTCAAGTAAGTAAACAAACAATAACTAACAGTTTGGTACAGTAATAAGTACAAATTATAAATATTATGTAGTATCAAAAAATTTATTACCTACCTCCCATGAAGAATTGACATGAAATAGGATATGATCAATTCTCTTTCCATTAGGTGAAGCTTTAGCCATTTTTATATCAGTATAGCTATTATTTGCATTTTCACAAGTCCCTGAAGGCTTGTTAATCTTAGGGTCTGTTCCTGAGCATTCCAAGTCAAAAGGATCTACTAGAGATGGTAGTTGTGTAATTATTCTGAAAATATAAATGACTAATGAAATATTTTAGTAGGATATTTAAAAACATGACAAAGCTAATTAGATGCTGGAGTGTAAAGCCCAAGCAACATCTCACTATTTAAAGCCAATTCAATGCATCTTCCAAAAAATATACACATTAAGTCACGGAACAGAAAAAACCAGTGGAAGTGCGATATGGCAAATTTAATACTAGAACCGCTGACGCCAAACTCGCACATACAAACGGTAAATAATACGTTGCACTACGTGAACAATGGTTTTGATTTGTCGTTTAGCTTACTATTCCAAATTGGCCTACATTGTACAAAGTGCAAAAACAAAACACTACTGCGTTCTGCATAATACAGTTCATTTTGCTATAGATAAAATAAAGCATTTACGACGTTTTGTATTTTGAATCCACCAGCTTCGATTTCAGAAAAAGTTCAGCTATTCCACAACAGATGGCAGGCAAAATTAGGAAAATAACTTTCCACTGTAACCTCCTCGAAATAAGGTTGACATTTCCTTAAAACATTATTTATAACGCTAGTCTAGCCAGTTCGGTGACACATAATATTGTCATTATCGATAGATTGGACCCGATTTGGGTTTGTTTAAAATGTTTAAGGATACAAAGGGTATTGTTATCTATTGTATAAGGATAATCCAGTTCAATAATTGACCAAACTTACTAAAATCATTATTCTTTACCTACAGAAATTGTTTTCTTTTTTTTTGCGAAGTTCATGATATTGTAATTAATAATGCGCATGAATAAATGAACGCGTCTTATTTAAATTAGAAAATTGCCACCAAGACACTGCGACTCAGCGCGAATTTTTCAAGCATATTCTTAACGCTGTAAGCCAGCGTTGCTTCATCAAATGTTAGGAGTTTGCACCCTTAAAACCTGAACATCTGCAAAGATGTTTGACAGTCAGTTAAGATGAAACAGCTATTTATATACTTTATTTGATATTTTAGCAATTAAATTGCAATTATAATACCAGTATATAAACTTGAAAAATTATGTCTCAGGCGGGACTCATAATAAAAATATCAAATAAAGTATATAAATAGCTGTTTCATCTTAACTGACTGTCAAACATCTGCAAAGATGTTTGTTTCGGGTGTTAAGGGTGCCAACTCCTAACATTTGATGAAGCAACGCTGGCTTACAGTGTTAAGAATATGCTTGAAAAATTCGCGCTGAGTCGCAGTGTCTCGGTGGCTTAATGGTATAGCGCCCGCCTGGCATGCGAGGAGATGCGGGTTCGAGTCCCGCCTGAGACATAATTTTTCATGTTTAAACACCACTACTTTTAAATTACTACATTAATTTTTAAGGTAAATTAGTTGACATTACCATTTTATTAGTGATAGCAAAAATTTATAATATATAAAGAACATCGGTCAAATTTTAAAGAAGCTGGACCTGACATTCATTATAGATGGGCACTTTTAATTTTGTATGATTTTGTTAGAAAATATTATTGTAAATATGAAAGTAGCAAAATATTTCATCAAAAACTTCACTAATTGGAAATATAAATATTTTTATCTTTTTAGGTTAGGATGACATTCAATAATTTTTACAACATAATACCTAAGGTTTTGAGTGAAATTATGGTTCTTAGACAACAAGTAGCAGATATCACAGTCCAATAAACACAGAACAAAATATTGCACACTACGTATCAAAGCAAACGCAAAGATCGACTGCAAGACAACACGGACACCGGTAAAGACATCTGTCATTTTAAAAACTGACGTTCCATTACTCGCTTTCAAATGTCATTTGAAGGATTCCGCTTTCGCGTCTGACGGTTAATACACGTGTTTCGGGGATTAGTGTTAAAACTACCTACATTAAAAAAAAAAAAATTTATTTATATTTAAAGTGAATTGCTAACCAGTGGTAAGTACTTATATACTAATCATGGATCCTATACCTCCCGACCCTCCTGATCCTCCGGATAGGGCCTCATCTCCGATGGAAGTGTCGCAGCCGTTATTTTCGCAAACAGCTACAAAACGCCGTTCTGAAACTGCCGTTGACCCCGAACCCGCTAAAAGAGCTGTAACCAATGCTCCTCCATCTACAACGCCTAACAGTCAACCGGTGTACATGCACCCATCGCTGGTCATCGCCCCTAAGACATACGACAATTCTGACAAGGGCCCCTATCTTGTCCACGTTTCTCGCGTAGATTCTGATCCATCGGCCTCGACCTTTATTCAACCGATAAGATTTGGCAAATTTTTAGTTAACAACAAAATTCCAAATGTTGTTGCCGACGGTGTTAAAAAAATAGGCAGAAATAGAATATCCGTTGAATTTACAACAGCGACTGCAGCTAATACTTTCTTGAACAACCCCTTATTAGCTATGTGCAAATATGTAGCGTCAATCCCTACATACAACGTGACTCGAATGGGTCTTATCAAGGGTATCCCTACGGATTGGTCAATGGAGGAACTGGCAGAATCCTTGACAGTCCCGGACGGCTGTGGCATCTTGTTAAAGGCTCGTCGTCTTAATAGGAAAGTTTCCAACGAAGGTCAAGCAACCTGGGTCCCAACCCAATCTGTAGTCGTTACGTTCAGAGGCCAGGTAATGCCCGAACGAGTGTTCTGCTACCACAATTCTATCCCAGTTGAAACGTACCAACTTCCAACTATCCAATGTCTGAACTGTTGTCGCTTTGGTCATGTAAAGGCCCAATGTCGTTCAAAACCTAGGTGTTTCCGCTGTACTCAGCCGCATTCTGCAGATAGTTGTGTTGTCCCAGAAGACAAGGCTTCTTGCATAAACTGCACAGGGTCTCACTTTGCGTTAAACAAAGCATGTCCAGAACATTCAAGACAGAAAGCAATAAAAATGACAATGTCACAGGATAACATATCCTACGCTCAGGCTTCCAGTCAGTACCCAGCGGTTCGTAGATCTTATGCTGACATGACCAAAAGTCCTTCATCCACTACTTCCACTCAACCATCCTACTCTCAAATGACATCCTCTCCCCAATCTAACTCCTATAAAAAGACGGTGACTCGTCCCCTCCGTTCTCACGCACCCTTGGGCAAGAGTTACGACAGACAGGCGCACCAGGCCATTATTGGCAATTGTGCCTCCTCTGTGCCCAACGGATGCGCCTTGAACGATTCCTTGTCCCAGCCACCGCTAAATGACGACTCCGAGAACCTCTTGGAACTCATTCTTTCCCTCATGCTCCGAATAGTTTCCAGTCGTATCGACTCCCTACCGCCCAACGTAGCTCAAACACTCGCACAATTCTCCCGATTTTCTTCTGACCGTAATGGCCAACGTAGTAGTTCAGTGGAATTGCCAAAGTATTAGACCGAAAAAACACGAATTGACATACATTATTAATAAATACATGCCATCAGTACTAGCCGTCTCTGAGACGTGGTTGGTCCCTGAGTCACACTTTCGTGTGTCAGGCTACTCATGTCTCCGGGATGATAGGAACGATGGCTATGCTGGTAGCGCCTTACTTATTAAGCGCAACCTCTCTTTTTCTCAACTTTCCCTTCCCCCGCACAGTCAGGATATTAACGCCGTGGCTGTGCGAATTTTTGATATTTCCCTTTTATCCGTATACATCCCACGTCCCAATTCTTCGTCGTTAAGTGAACTTCGTTCCTCGATATTAGCACTTCCTGCTCCAATTCTTGTAATGGGTGATTTTAATGCCCATCACATTTCATGGGGTTCATACTGCACTAATTCACCTGGCTCATTACTCCTAGACCTTTTGGATGAACTCAACCTTGGCGTTTTGAATGATGGTCGTCCAACAAGAAGACGAACTCCGTCTCAAGAATTTGGCTCCGCAGTCGATCTCTCGATTTGTCCTCCAAATCTGATGACATTGCTCACTTGGGACGTCCTCAGTAGCACTTTTGGTAGCGACCACTTTCCAATTCTTATAACAATCCCTGATAAATCAATGCCTACTGTTTCCTCCCCTCCCCTTCTCAAGTATAAATTAAATAGCGCTGATTGGCCTTCATATAATACATCAGTTAGTAACAAATTAGATTCTCTTCCTTGTATAAATTCCGATAATGCCTTTTCTGCATACTCCGACTTCGTTAACATCCTTAAATCCTCAGCGGACGAGCATATTCCCCAAAAAAAGTCGATTCGTAAAACTTCACCTCCATGGTGGGACTTTGAATGTACGGCCATGATCTCAAAACGTAAAGAGGCGGAAAAAAGGTACAATAGAGCCATGACCATGGAAAATTATGTGTATTACCAAAAGACAGCTGCCCAAACAAGAAAATTATTATCGAAAAAAAAGAAATTAGGTTGGATAAAATTCTGTGAAAACATGTCGCCAAGGACCCCATTTACTACAGTCTGGAAACAGATTAGACGATTTCGCCAATCGCTCCGCTCCTCTAATAATATCTCCTCAAATGAGCCTTCTGCCTGGATTGATAATTTTGCAGATAAATTATCTCCCCCTTTTGTCCCAACCGAAGATAGTTTCCCTTCAAACGTTAATGCGACGATACCTCCAACTGGCAACCTAGATGGCCCTTTTTCTTTCGAGGAACTACAATTAGCCATAAACGGCCTCTCTGACTCATCGCCAGGTATTGATGGAATTCCTTACTCCTTTTTAATTAAATCCCCAGATCGAGCTAAATTATATTTTCTAAAATTAGTAAACACCTTTTATGACTTGGGGGCCGTCCCGGACTCTTGGAGGGAACAGATTGTGATTCCTATACCAAAGCCTGGGAAAGACCCCCTAGATCATAATTCTTACCGTCCCATTGCACTTTCCTCTGTCCTCCTAAAAGTTATGGAACATATGATTCGGAACCGTTTGGAGTGGTTAATGGAATCTCAAGGCATCTTAGCAAATACACAATTCGGGTTTCGCAAGGGTTTTAGTACTGTCGACAGCCTTAGCATTCTGACAACTGACATCCGTTTGGCCTTCCAAAACAAGGAATACCTTGTAGGGGTGTTCCTTGATATAGCCGCCGCGTATGACAATGTCATACTTCCTGTACTCAGGCAAAAATTGCTCCATCTGAGTGTCTCAGAGAAGTTGGTACGTTTCATCTGCAACACGTTGATGTCTCGATTAATCTCGATAAGATGTCAAAACACCTCTGTCCCCTCTAGACTGGTGTGGAAGGGCTTGCCCCAGGGTTCAGTGCTTAGCCCTCTTCTCTACAGCATATACACACACGATCTAGATCAAACTGTCGTCCCTTTTTGCAATATCCTTCAGTACGCCGATGACATAGCTATTTACCTATCCTCCAAGTCTCTACTACATGCAACGTCTCGATTGAATTCTGCTCTTGAATATTTAAACGATTGGCTGATAAATCACGGCCTGTCCATTTCCGCTCAAAAGTGCTGCTGTGTAACTTTTACTCGAAAGCGCGAAGTTCCAGATCTTGTCGTGACCGTCGGGGGAGAACATATCCCATGTAGCGATCAAGTTAAATTTTTAGGCATGATTCTAGATACTAGGCTAACAGGTATCCCTCACTTTAAATACACCATCGGAAAGGCAGAGAAAGGGGTCAATGTCCTACGCGCTCTTTCAGTCACCTGGTGGGGCGCTCATCCCTATTCACAAAAATTACTCTGCAATGCCATAGTTCGCAGTCACTTTGATTACGCTTCATTTCTTTTAGATCCATGTAATAAATCAGTTCTTGACAAAATGACCAAAACACAATCCAAATGTCTGCGCATTATATTGGGAGCTATGAAATCCTCACCCATTAATGCTTTACAAATTGAGTGTGTCGATCCTCCCCTCTTCTTGCGTAGACAATACCTAAGCGATCGTTTCTATGTCAAAACCTCTCAACATGCCTCCCATCCCCTTTTAGAAAAATTAAAACTCCTCTCATTAGCTAGTCGATCGTCGGACCCTCCATCCAAAATTCCATGCATTCTGCTTAGTTATAGAAAATTTAATAATCTTCACAACCGTATCGAAAATTATCCACGGAACCCCCTCTTTCTTAACAGTTTCGAATCATTAATATTTAGCCCGCAAGTAATTTTGGATTTCGGTATATCTAAGAATTCCTGTTCTGCTCCTCAAGAATTTCTTAAAATTGTCTCCGAACATTGGCAAGGTTGGCTCACGATGTTCACTGATGCGTCAAAATTAACCAATGACGGTTGTGTGGGCGTGGCTGTGTGGTTCCCAGAATACAAAATTATACTAAACTTTCAATGCCCTCCAGTAACAACTGTGTTTACTGGTGAATCACTCGCTATATTAGAAGCAGTACTTTATGCAAAATCGCACTCCTTAAGTAATGTTTTAATTCTTTCTGATTCCTTAAGCTGTCTTCAGTCTATCTTATCAAATTCCTTTAAATGTAAAACCAAATTTCCTCTCATTCTGAAAATCCGGGAAGCTCTATATGAATGTAAATCAATGGGGTTAAGTATTGTACTAGCTTGGATTCCCAGTCATATCGGAATTCCTGGCAATGAAACCGCTGATTCATGCGCTAAAAATGCAGTTTCCACTGGTTCGCTTGCACATCCTAAACTACTCTTCCATGATGCAGCATCCCTTTCAAACTCCTATTTATTAAAGTCATGGAATATCCACTGGAATAACTCTAAAAGATCAGGTGGAAAGTACTATGCAGACATCCAGCAAAACATCCCTTCTCGTCCGTGGTTCTTTAGCCACAAATTTATACCAAAGACTGTACTATCAACCATATGTCGACTTCGTATTGGTCATGCATGTACACCAGTTCACCTAGCGAAGATGAGAATTCGAGATAACTCCTTGTGTGAATGTGGTATGGACGAAGGCACAGTAAACCACATATTCTTCAACTGTCCTAAAATTGGTTCCTCCCTGTTCGATGTTCTTCCCAAAAATATTCCTCGCCCGACTAATATCAAATGTGTATTAAGTTTAACTAACCCTTCGCTTTTGAAAATCCTGTCAAAATTTATAACCACTAATAAAATTCGTTTATAGTTCGTAAGTAGCTCGGTGGCAAATAATTATAAATTTTATTTTATTTATTTTTGTTTGTCACCCTAACTTTTTCTCTCAATTCATATCCCTTCTCCTAATACCTTTGTTTTTTTATTAACTGTACATATACTAATAATTTGTTTGTGGCGTTCTAAAAAATTGTGCTGTATTATTTATTGCTGCTTAGTTTTTTTCTATAGTATTTAAAATAAAATAAAAATAAAATAAAAACACTGTATTTTCCCATTTCGTGACATTGGCGGAATCGTGTGGCTTTGGCCGAAACACTGCCTTCGCCATATTATAAAAGAAGAAGAAGTCATTTGAAACACAATAATATTATTCTCGAATTCAAATGATAAAATCGTAAGTAATATTTTTTAAGTGAAATTATATTGTGCTACTAATTATATAAGAACGCATAACAAACCTTCAAACACGGTCAGACACGTTCAAAAGCTACAATACTGTTATCCCAACCAAAAAAAATAAATTCGGAATATTATTTTATTTCTCAAAAACCACAAGTTCTTTTGATGTATAAATAATTCATAAAATATAATTAAAAATACCTTATTTTTTAAAATACAAGTCATTAATGCCCACGTTCAGGTACGATTTGGCCATCGTTCTTTACCTAAGTTATTCACATTTGTTTTTATCCCAAAATGACGCAAAATTCATGGAAATATTTACAAGCCCATTCATATTTAAACTGAATTAGGTACTCAATCGTATCCTCTCGCTTTCGCATACTCGCGCGACGCGCTCTCACTTACACATTCCCCTACCTGCCCGCAGCTGATATAATTTTATCAAATAAACTAAAACAAGTCTTCTACTCATGTGCAATGGGTAAATTTCTTTAAAAAAAGGCAAACAGAATTTAATTAGTACTTTATACTTTAATTCTAACTTCTCCGGCAAAATTACTTTTTGATCCCTTGATCGTGAGTTATTCCAGACACAATTGAAATCAATTGTTATCGTGGCACCCGAGTGCCTCCTGGGGGTTGAATGATTAAAATAATTTTAAATAATAAAACAACAATAAACAAAAAGAGTAAACGCATTCCATTGAGTAATGAAATTTAACAAAAAGTAATTTTGGCGTATTTAAAAAGTTACAATCAGCTGATGTTTACAATAATTTACCTTACATACGAGGGCGGGTCAATAAGTCCGTGACTTTTGGAATAAAACACAGATTTTTTGATAAACAAATCATTTTATTTTTCAACGTAGTCTTCCTTGAGCTCTATACACTTTGTCCAACGCTTCTCCAATTTTTTTATCCCTTCCAAAAAATATGATTTGTCGAGGTCCTCAAAATAGGCCTTTGTTTGCGAGATGACTTCATCATTGGAGTCAAATCTTTTTCCACCAAGCCATTTCTTCAGGTTTGGGAACAAAAAGTAGTCACTCGGAGCCAAATCTGGAGAATAGGGTGGATGAGGGAGCAATTCATAGCCCAATTCATGGATTTTTGCCATGGCAACTGCACATGTGTGCACCCTTGCATTGTCTTGGTGGAAAAGAACTTTTTTCTTGGCCAAATGAGGTCGGTTTTTTTTCAAATCGTCATTGAAGCGGTCCAATAAGTTGGCATAATATTCCCCATTGATTGTTCTTCCCTTTTGAAGGTAGTCAATGTGGATTATCCCACGTGCATCCCAAAAAACAGTCGCCATAACTTTATTGGCTGACAAACCCGCCTTGGCCTTCTTTGGCGCCGATTCACCCTTAGAAACCCACTGTTTTGACTGTTGTTTGGTCTCTGGTGTGTTGTGATGGATCCATGTTTCGTCCATGGTTACAAAACGGCGCAAAAACTCCTCCATATTGCAATTAAACAACGCCAAACCTTCCTGTGAAGTTGTTACACGATTGCGTTTGTGGTCGACTGTGAGCAAACGCGGCACCCATTTTGCGGAAAGCTTTCTCATGCCCAATTGATCTTTTAAAATTGAAACCACTGAGCCATGCGAGATCCCTACGGCTTCCACAATCTCTTGCACTTTCAATCTTCGGTCGGCCAACACCATATCGTGAATTTTTTCGATTGTTTCGGGTGTAGAGACCTCAACTGGGCGTCCAGGGCGTTCGGCATCTTCAGTGCTTTTTCGGCCACAACGAAATTCAGTAAACCACTTTTTTACCATTGAAATCGATGGTGCAGAGTCCCCATAGTATTTATCAAGCTTAGCCTTGGTCTCGGTAATGGTTTTTTTTCGCAAAAAATAATGCTTAATAAGCACACGAAATTCACCTTTTTCCATTTTTTCCTCAAATTACTGGGTAGTCTGATAAAAATTGCTGTCAAACACAAACTAACTGACGCAGCAAGTTCAAATTTTGATAGGAATCAACTGACAGATACCTGTTGACAGGAGTAGTGTTGCTTTTTCAGGAAAGAGGTCAGAAATTCTAAAGTCACGGACTTATTGACCCGCCCTCGTACCTACTTATTTACAAAATTTGAAGACTTACAAGTATTTTAATTGTCCTTTAAAATGTCCACCTCGATTGTCGATGCACAAACGGGCACGTTTAATTAATTTTTTTTTTTAATGTGAGAAGTATGCTTTTCTGACGTTTCACTTCCTCAAATGCGTCCATTATGCACTGTTTTAATTATTCAACACTAACCGGCTCACTTATGTATACTCGACGTTAACACTAAACTTAAGTTGAAAGGAATTTTCCTTAGCTAACATCGGATTGCGTATTGACCACCAGTGCTTGTTAACAATGCCTGGATTGCTGGCGCAGCGCGGGGTGAGGGGGCGGCATTCGAACGTCGAGGCGTACTGCCAGGATTTATCAATGGGATCAACGAGCGGCGGCAATCAGTAAACCAATGGAAAAATACTCTCGCGCGTGTTATTCTGGAGATGCGTAATGCGACAACGACTAACCATTATTTAAACTTTTTTGTGGATAATTTTGTAGTTACGATTTTTTTATTTTTGACTACAGATATATGATCAGTATAAGTAACATATTGACCTATATTTTTTTTTGTAATAATTTAAAAGTAGTGGTGTATAGGTACTGATATTATAATTGCAATTTAATTGCTAAAATATCAAATAAAGTAATATAACAAAATGTTTTATGAAACTGGATTTAAATACAACCCGATGACACAAAGATAAACTCATAAATACACAGTATAAATTACAATTTTAGCTACCCTTTATTTTGGTAAGGGGCAAAAATCATTAACGTTTATTTATTTTTGTGGGAATTTTAAGTTTTAACACATAAGCAGATATATCGATATCAGGTTTATCGAAACCTGCTATCGCATTAGACTACATCACTAAATGAGTAGCGGACAGTATTTCAGAATAAGAAGAGAATATGTGTAATCCAAAGCAAGCTTTATTTCTGAAGTATCATGATTGATTTTAGTTTGAAATTTATTTCATTTTTAATTAATTGAAATCAAGATTTTATTAAAAAACTACGATATTGTTGCATGTGGTATGAAATACCTCCATTTTTAAGAGTTTTTCTCCTACTATCATTTTTGCACTGCAAAATGGCACAATAAGGCATTTTCGCTGTAAAATTATAGGCGCGACTCCGGAGCACGACTAAGGTCGAGTATGCGTAACTACGCTTAGTAGTGGCACACGGGTCCCGCCTACTTCGCACTTCCACTTGTTTTTTCTGTTCCGTGCATTAAGTATATAAAATCAGATGAATGATTTGAAAATTAATGAAACTCAATCACAACCATTAAATATCAAAGCCGCTATAATTAAAACAATATTCAGTGATTACACTGTCTAAAATCATGTTGGATAAAGTATGATGGACTTAAAGATAAGCATTGAACACTTGTAGGTTTAATTAAATGAATGCTTAACCTACACTGTTTTAAGAACTCATTAAATTATCAAAACTTTAAGTTTGATTAGAATTTGAACTGTTTTTTAGAATTAGTTAAAGGTCAATTTATGTAATAATACAGTCGATTTATATAAAAATTACCTATAAGACAAATCACCAGGGCCAGTGTTGAGATCACCAGCCAAAATGGACACATCTGCAGGTGATTTGGTCAAATTCACAAGCTCTGCAGTGGAGTAAGCTTGAAGTACCCTGTGTGCTAAATACATATCATCTTCATGATATTCAGCATGCAACTGTAATTAAATTCAAGAATAATAATCACATGCATTAAATTCAAGAATAATAACGCCCCGATGGTCGTGGTTTAAATACCGGGTCAAGATCTCGGGGTCCCAGGTTCGAATCCCGGGTCGGGCAACAAAAAGTTTCGAATTTTCGAACGTTGCTTGGGTTTGTGATTACCAACCCGCATTTGGCAAGCGTGGTGATTATGCCAGTGCCATCATTGCTGTGGTAACATGAATTCAATGATGGATGCCTTTTCCCTGCAGTGGGATGATTATAGGCTGACTCGTACTTTTTTACTTACTTAATCACATACATCATACTCGAGTTCACCTTTACCTTAAGGTCAGATGTTAGCTAAATGGTAATTTTTTAGATAGTTTTACAGTAATCATTTAACTTTAATACAGTATCCATTTATTTTAATGTTTAAACATTCAAATTGGGAACTGATTGTGGTGAGAAATAACCACATTAATCACATTAACAGTAAACACTTGTGAAAGTTGTTATAATTAGTAAATATTAGGCTTTAACAATAACTTCTGTTGTTGGCTGTAATTGGAAGAAAATTACAAAACTTACATGGGTACAATAAATGTTTACAAGTCTATCACCATATTTGATGCGACAGAGTCCAACACCTTTTCCTCCAAACCAATCTCCATGGTGAATTTTGTGAATGTAGCCATTCAGAGGCCATTGGTGAAAGAACACATCTTGAATGACCCATTTCGAAAATATACACAAACCTGAGCCAAGTACGCCACTGAAATAAAAAATATTACAGAGCATACAAACAAACAAATTAACAATTAGCGTATTCTTGAAACATTACCATGCAAATGAAGTAAGAACCTTACTAAAATCACTGAGTAATACGAATGCAACTGGCTATGATGAAATCTCTACAAAGGATATTGCTGAACTCCCTGTACATAAACTTAAATCGTATGTTAAAGTTATTTTAATGAAAAAGGGCTATTACACTGTTAATGATTATTTAAATGATAGAAATGTGTGGCATTAGGTTGTCCCAGCTCGTACTTGCTTAAACCTTGTAAAAATTACTTTCATCATCATCATCAGCCTATTGCAGTCCACTGCTGGACATAGGCCTCTCCAAATGCACGCCACTTAGGTCGATCCTCGGCTTCTCGCATCCAGCTCCTTACTTTACCAAAAATTACTTTACCTTGTAAAAATTTATTTAAAAAGAGGCTGACAATAATGACCGAGTTACTTGCGGTGCTTCTTCTCGGCACTAGCCCAGACTTGTCCCGAAGCAGTGGTAGGTTTAAATATTGGAACGTGTAAAAGCGCCTCCTGGGGCCTATTTGCAGAAATAAAACTGATTTTAACTGACTTTAACTCTACAAAAGTCATTAAACATTGCACAGAGGAGCTTATACAACCATTGACTTATTTAACTAATTTATCTTTCGAGGCTGGTTGCTTTCCTGAATTGTTAAAACTGTCTATAGTTAAGCCACTTTACAAAAAAGGAGATAAATCAATGCTTAAAAACTATCGTTCTATAACCTTAGTGCCAGTTTTATCGAAAATTTTTGAGAAGGCTATGAAGTCTAGATTGCTCAGTTATATTTCAAAATTTGACATACTCAAAAATGAGCAATTCGGATTTCAAGCAAATAAGTCCACAACTCTCGCCATGTTTCATTTGATGCGTGAAATAAATAAAAATATAAATGCAAAAATTCGTACAATGACTGTTTTCTTTGATATGATTCGTGCTTTTGACTTTGTTTCTCATGATTTACTTCTTCTTAAACTGGAAAACATGGGGATAAGGGGATCCGCACACATGTGGTTAGAGTCTTACTTACGAAACAGACGACAGGCTGTGGAAATTGCAAGCATTGATAATAATCTCAATGTTCTCAATAGTAGATCACAAGTTTTAATCAGTGCATGTGGTGTTCCACTAGGAAGTGTCCTTGGTCCTTTACTATTCTTACTCTACGTAAACGACCTTCCTGAAGTAACTAACCATAAATGTGTATTATTTGCAGATGATGTCTCAGTAGTAATTCCGTTTCGAAATAATGTATGAATCTGACATAAATTCTACAATTGGTAAAATAGTAACTAGGCTCAATGATAATAATCTCTCGGTCAATGTAAATAAAACTAACTTTATACAATTTGGTACAATTAGACAGACTAAGCTGAAACTTGACATTAAATATGATGGAATAAGTATTCGAGAAGTTGATAACACAAATTTTTTAGGGATTTTAATAGATGATAATATTGTGATTGGAAACCACAAATAGAAAGTAAACCGTTACGTATTTGTTCTAAGAAGACTGTGTCATATGTCTACTCTCCAGACTTCTCTGGCAGCATATCAGGGTTATATTGGCTCAATTCTGAAGTATGGACTTTTGGTTTGGGGAAATTATACTGATTTAAATTTACTTTTTAAAGGGCTAAAAAGTGCATTAGAGCAATTTGTAATATGTCCCCTCGTCAATTCTGTGAACCTGTGTTTAGGAGACTACAAATATTGTCCTTGCCTTGTATGTATATCCTTGAGTTTGCAATGTTTGTCAAAAATAATATGACTTTGTTTAAAAAGCGAAATGACGTTCATAAGATAAATGTAAGAGATCCAAATAGATTAGTGTACAGTAATATACCAAAACTAAAACATTATCACAGACAATGTGATGCTATGTGTGTTAAAGATATACAACGCCATTCCAAACGACATAAAGCAGTTGACAAAAATATGCTTCAAAAGAAAGCTTGTAACAAGCTTGGCTCAGGGACAAAAATTTTTTACAAAGTTAGTGTCTTTTTTTAAAAATCTATGTAATGTTATTTAAGCGCTCAACCCCCAGGAAGCACTCGGGTGCCACGATAACAATTGATTTTAATAGGATATTTGACAATGCGAAAAATAAAGTGCCAATCACTGTTATCAGTTTATATGATGAGTTTAAAAATGGTTATTTATTAACGGAAGTTGAAAATAATAAACGATTTATTTATAAATCCAGAAATAAAAATGCATTTATTTAAACGTTTGCCACGTGACACAAAACGCTCCTGATTGGTCGGGTTTATGATGACGTCACCTGCTTGTCAACTTCGTTTGCCTACTTGTGTTATATTAGCTTTCCAAAATGTTTTGATACTATTTTCTTATAAAAATATTATCCATTATTTTTGTGTGATTTATTTCCAATATTTTAAAAATTCTGTCAATTACTTTTACCATGGACAACGATTTTGTAAAGCAGAAAGCAGTAACCTGCCCATTCATTTAAAATCTGTAACAAACAAACTAGTTAGTCGGGATCTTTAAGTGTAATGTTTATTGAAATCTTGACTGTAGCTACAATTTTTAGCTAATATTATGGAAAACAGTGGAAATATTCGAAGTGAGTTGCAAGAGGCATTCTGTTTAAAACATTAGAGGTATTATAACCTCAAACTAATAACAAAATATTTATATTCTTAATGCAGTGAATTATTAAAAATTATAATTGTTTACTTACATCGAAATGGTCTTCACGAAAATATTATATTGTACTATTTGCTATATTTTTATGATCCCTCCAAAAAAGTTGCAACCAGTTTCGGCGCACTTAGACTTTATTTGGAACACTTACAACTAGTTTTCCGAAGTTTTTATAGAAGTATTTATACATTTTGGAACTGCATACCATTTGAAACTCATTTTATTACAAATGTCACTGTTAAAATAAAGATCCAATCGCGCTTTCGTTATTTGTTTGCAACAAATGTATGAAGGCAGGCAGGTGATGTCACCGACCCCATTGCAGCGCCATATTGTCAAAATAGCGTTATGGCGTCCTATTTCAATTTTCAACTATCAATTTGATATTTTCCAGCAAATATGTACCAGAATTTAAAAAAAAAAACTTTTACTGGGTTCTTTACGAGGGCGGCACTGAAAATTTCGGGAATCAAGGAAGTGACACAACATTACTTTTTAAAAATGTATTAATTGCTTTTCAAAGCATTCTCCGCGAAATTTGACACATTTTTTCATACGACGGAACCAATCATTGAAGCAACCATTCTATTCGGAAGTTTGTGGGTCTCCAAAATGGCCGTTTTGTAGGCGTCCACAGCTTCTTCAGGTGATGAAAATCTCTGACCACGCAATTTATTCTTTATTTTAGGGAAAGTATAGAAATCATTAGGGCTTACGTCGGGGCTGTATGGCGGATGGTCTAATAATTCTATGTTTTCTTGCTCTAAAAACTGTTTTGTCCTGTGAGCGGTGTGAGAACTCGCATTGTCGTGATGGAGGATGATGCGGCAGTTGCAGTTCTCTTTACTGAGTTCAGAAATTACCTGTGGCAAACAAATGCTAGCATACCATTCTGCATTAATCGTTCTTTGTCCCTCAAGAGGAATAGTCGCAACATGGCCACTTTTTTTTTGCAACACTCCGTGAACAAACAATTTTTGTTGGCTTTAACTCATTTTCGAACACCAAAACTCGTGATTGGTTTTTTGTTTCGGGTTCGTACGCGTATATCCAGGATTCGTCACCTGATACGATGTTGTATACAGCATTTGAGGATCCTGCGTGGAATCTTTCGAGAGTTCTGACGCACCAAGTAAAGCGAGCCGCGTTTTGCTCTTCACAGAGCGAATGTGGTATCCATCGGGAAAACCACTTTTTTACACCTAATTGTTCATGCAAGATTATTTTTATTTGACTCATGCCAATGTCTAAAGTTGCCTGAATTTCGTGGTATGTCACATGTCGATCTTCCTTAATCAGCTTACGCACAGCATCAACGTTTTCTTGGATGACTGCAGTTTTTGGACGACCTTGACGGGGATCATCACTGAGCTGACACGTCCACATCGAAATTCAGCAATCCAGCGATAAATTGTGGTTTTGGATGGGGCTTCATTACCAAATGCAGAAATCATCCGGTCAACACACTGTTTTTTTGTTAAACCACTTCAAAAGTCATAATAAATCATCGCTCTTGAATTTTCCCGTATCAATTCCATTTTCTCAACAACTAAACAAGTTTGACAAGACCTTGTGATAAGACCGAGAATCTTTTTTTAAATAAATAAATGGTATTCGATTTTTAAAACCAAGGAGTTTACAGTTAAAAAGATTTTAATATGACAGGAACAGTGGAAATATTCCATTCCCAATACTTTCAGTGCAGCCTATGTAACTTCTACTTAATAATATAAAATGGATTTCGAAAACCAGTCAAATAGCCTATTGTGTCTGGAATAACTCACGATCGAGGGATTAATTGGACATAGTTAGAAATAATTAAATTTGATAATATAATGTAATATAAATTCCTTAAATTTGTTGTTTTATAAATATTTTCATGCCATATTTAGGTAAAACATGAGTTCTAAAATTATTTTTGCTAACACCAGTTTTGTACCATGTTTTAAAGCAAATAAAGAATTCATTTCATTTCATTTCATGAATGCTAAGAAGTTTTGTATTTTTATTTTATTGAAGCAATGAACTCTTAAAAAAGAACAATTTTAATCATCTATCACGTCATGAAGTAATGAGTTCATCTTACCTGTAAAAATAGTGAGAATGTGGAAGAGTGTCCTTCAAATTGTCTCTCAGAAATAAATAATCGTTTTCACTCCATACTTCTTGTAAACAAACTACCGTATGAGGACTTTTTATCAAGTATTTAGCTAAAGCATGTATTCTCTCCTTGCGGTTTTTCGAAACAAATGGTATACCCCTAGAAAAAAAGAAATAAATTATAACATTATCTGACGTGCCTTTCTAAAAAGAGCTCATGCATGATTAAATAAAATAGATTTTTTTATAATTAATAAAAAAAAATACACTTACCAGCAGTTTAATGTAAAAACATTTAAAGTAAACGCCATAGCAAGTTCAATTCAAATTAATTCAATTCATAAAAAGTTCAATGTAAGATAAATCGAGAATTCGAGAGCGAAACAAATATCATGACATTCTCCTCTATCTATACCACAGAGTACTTAGTATATTATTAAATAGAAAATCTATACCTTACATTAATAAAAGGGATGCAAAAATATATTTTCGAAAACCAATAAAAATCGATATATCAATGCCTAAATATATCGATATCGACGATACTCTGATATCGATATATCAATATCGAAAATATATTGTTTAACGAAACGAAATATCAAAAATTTGTACTATTTAAAAAAATTACAGACTTAAGTAGGATACATCATTACTTGAATTGTCTAGAAGGTACTTGAAGTATTCCTGTCGGTATACCTCCACTTGCCAGAATTTCATTTGCCCGAATTTTATTTGCTATAATAGTCACCAGACACATAATTTTAAATGTCATACTCATTGTTTACTATATTAGTCACGTGCAAGGAACTTTGTTTCCCATAAAGTTAATTTCCATAACATCATTTTGTTATAATCATTGTTTCCCATAAAATCAATTTCCATAACATCGTTTGTTATAATCATTTTACGCTGTAATTATCACATGCCATAACATCATTTCCCACTGAAATTGCTTGTAAAATAATTATTAAAAAAAATAGTACTAATAATTGCATTAACTGTACTGCATGGATTTTTGGGGGAGGGTGGGCGGTTTTCCTGCATGAAATAGTGCTTGCTCAATCAGTGTTAGTGTGGTGCAGGTGCTTCCTCAAATCAGTGGTAGTGTGGTCATTAGCAAAATAATTTTCTAAATCCGTAATTGGTTATATTGAGCTTCACACTACTTTTTGTTGTTTTAAAGAACTGACAAACATTATTTGTATCCATTTTGAACACAAATTCAACAGCGAACAAATTGTACACGCAGATAAACTATTGTCAATAAATATTGCCTACAAATGATTTGCCTACCCACTAATGTATTTAGAATAAGTTTTTAAATAGTCTTAGAGCACCTTTAGGAATTTCATGAGCAAATGCATAGCTTAGATATAAGTATTCGAAATTTAATTAAGTATGGCGTTGAAATATTCTGTTAAATAATATTATTGCAAATAATAAAATGGATAACAATACGTATGGCACTCGTATCATTATGGCATCTAATGTTCGGGCAAATAAGAGTATGTCAAATATCTTTTATGGTAAACAAAACATTCGGGCAATTGAAATTCGGGCATATGAATATTATGGCATATATTTTTCGGGTAAACAATATATAACCATTCCTGTCCACTACACGAATGGGCCATCATCAAGCCATGCTAATGATGGCCATTCGCTGTACACTGTCGAGTCAGCAGTTGATTTTATTAAGGCCAAATTTCTTTCGGTAAACTATAGTAAATCACAGTAATGTACAGCGAATGGTTACCACCATAGCCCATCGTGTAGAGAGGCTACAAAACTACATTAATTTTAATAAGCCTTTAAAAAGGAGAAATATCGATAACATGACGATATATAAGTGTGCTAGAACAATATTTCGATATATTAATATCGACTTAGTTCGATATGTATCGATATTTTTTGTAACTTTTATCCCTACTTGCAATTGCATGTCACTTTGACAGAAGGACAATTGTTTTTTTTATATTTATTATTCCTTTCGGAATCGGCTTAGGTCTGAGACTATCCTGCCATGTCATAGTAGGAATTCTACATTCTGAATTAATACCTACTTAAAATATCATACTTGAACTAAGTATAGGTACGTATAGTAAGGGTACTGTGAATAATACGTCTGTTGCGTTCCAAAGCTATATTTGAACTGCTGACATTACAAAAAGCATACCCTACTTAAGTTATCTTAAACTACCTACTTATAAATATACCACAATCCTCCCCTCTAAACCACTATTAAAAACTAAACAAAATAACGTATAACATGTTACAAATAAAACAATCTGTACAAGATACACTATTATTATGTTGCTTATACTAATACTATTTTACTAAGTACATATATTATTATTAGGTTGCTAATACCAACATTATTTAAATACATATTTAGGTGGATTGTCGAGTCTACATTTGCGTATGGGTCTGGGAAGGGGCGGCGTGACAAACTTAGGAGAATCATCTGCGGGTGCGGGAGAGGCGTTAGCATCACTGAACGTATCTACTAAGTCTTTGTTTAAATCAACAGTCAAATTACTTTCCAACTGGTTTTTCTCCGTTGGACTAGTACTTAACGGTACCCGGTACTCGCACATTGGTACCGTTCCCTGGGCGACCACGAAGGGTTCCTCAATTTCTGGAGGCGGAGCCACAAGAGAATTACGTGAAAATCTACGCCTTAGCTGGTCAATATGCTTATGAGATCCTTTACCCATAGTGTCTAAGGTCTGATAATCCGTAGTTCCTAATCTTTGTATTACTTTACCTGGCAACCATTTGGTACTGCCTTGATATTGCCGGATCCATACTTCTTCCCCTGGCACTAAAACTCGACCTCCGTCCGTACCATTGTTTACCTGCCTAGTCTGTGCATCCCTAACTTTTTTACCTACATCTGGTCTTATTAAATCTAATTTAGTTCTTAATTGTCTACCTAACATTAGCGTGGCCGGGCATTCTCCTGTAGTGCAGTGCTCGGTGTTTCTATAATACAATAAAAATGTATTTAAAAACGTTTGAATATCTTCACCTTTACGAATAGCCTTTTTTATTACTTTTTTAATAGTACGCACTGCATTTTCCGCAGCCCCGTTTGACGCAGGATGATAAGGCGCTGAATACATGTGTTCAATTCCGTTTCTTTGCATAAACATACCGAATTCTGAACTTGTAAACGGTGGTCCGTTGTCGGTGACCAACTGTCTCGGTAAACCCCATCTAGCGAACACTTCCTCAAGTTTAACCAACGTATAACGAGCTGCTGTGCTATGCACCGGATAAACCTCAATCCATTTAGTCCTAGCATCTATTATAATTAAATACGTTTTATCATGAAAGGGACCTAAAAAGTCTAGATGAATACGCGACCAAGGCTTCGCCGGCCACGGCCAAGGTGTGACGGCATGGCGGGGCGGCGCGTCGGCTTCCGCCGCGCACACCTCACAGCTGCGGCATAGCGTCTCCACCGCCTCGTCGATGCCGGCCCACCACACATAGCTCCGAGCCATGGCCTTGGTCTTACTGATACCCATGTGTGATTCATGAAGTTCATTCAATACCCAACTCCTACATTCCTCCGGTATCACCACCCTATGACCCCACATGATGCAACCCAATTCTTCATATAGTTCCTTCTTCCTATTAAAATACGGTTGTAATTCTCTAATATCATTTTGATCAGGCCACCCTTCTCTAATATACAATAATATTCTACTTAACAGAGGATCCCGTAAAGTCTGACGTTTAATATTATTAGAATTTAGCAATAGTTCGTCTTGCGCGAAATGTAAATATGTTTGTTCGGGCGGGTTGTGCGATGAGTCATCCGTTGAGCGCGGCGTCACCGGTAGCCGCGATAAGCCGTCTGCTCCGTTCAGTTTCGTATTTACGTATTCTATATCATAGCTATACGCAGATAAAATTACGGCCCAACGCTGCATACGACTCGCAGCCATTGCGGGAATTCCATGTTTAGGCCCGAAAATACTGACCAACGGCTTATGGTCCGTTCTAAGCGTAAAACGTCTGCCGTATAAATATTGGTGTAATTTTTGTAAACAAAACACAATAGCCAAAGCTTCCCTATCAATCTGAGAGTAATGTTTCTCAGCCTCTGTGAGCGCGCGCGACACATAGACGACGGGCCGCTCCTGCTGAGTGAGTACCCCTCCGATGCCTTTCGAGCTTGCATCGCAAGTTAACGTTAAGGGTTTATCTGCGTCGTAGTGAGATAACACTTCCGCGCTCGTTAAAATATTTTTAATTTTTATAAATGCCGTTTCACAATCGTTAGACCATTTCCACGCTGTACCTTTTTTTAGTAACTTATAAAGAGGGAATAAAATGGTACTTATATTCTTCACAAACTTGGCATAAAAATTCACTAATCCTAGAAATGATCTTAATTGCGATACGTCCTCCGGTCGCGGAATTTGGACAATCGCCGCAACTTTGTCGTTATCGACCTTCACTCCGTCCTTGGAAATTATGTAACCTAAATATTTTACTTCATTCACTAGAAATGCACATTTACTTTTCTTAAGTTTCATACCGTAATTTGATAACCTATTTAATACCTTTTCTAAGATAACTAGATGTTCTAAATGACCCCCTTTAGTGCCTATTATCACATCGTCCAAAAACACCTCCACCCCCGGAATATCGTTTAAAAGATTCGACATGATACGTTGAAATATACCAGGACTCGAGGAGAGTCCGAATACCAACCTATTGTATTTAAATAAACCCCTATAAGTATTTATAACTGTAAAATATTTCGAATCGTCCAATTCAATCTGGTTATATGCCTGTGACAAATCGATTTTGGAAAATATCTGAGCTCCGTTTAGACTAACTAATAAGTCTTCTATTTTTGGTAAAGGATACCTATCAACCAGCAAGACGGGATTCAACGTAACCTTGTAATCCGCACAGATACGTAGGCCCCCATCCGCTTTACGGACCGGTACCAATGGCGTAGCCCAGTCGGAAGCCTCAACCGGCTCAATGATGCCATCTCGCAACATGGTATCCAACTCCGCGTCCACCGGGCCCTTGAGCGAGTAGGGCAGCGGCCGGGCCCTGTGGAACACCGGCGTGGCCCCCTCGCGCACCCGCAGCCGGGCCTGGCCGCCAGTGAACCGCCCCAGTCCGCCACTGAACAACTCTTTATGCCTGTCAAGTAACAATTTTAAACTATTACAATCACTTCCTATAACCCTCTCTTTTACCATATTAATATCGTTATTATAAAAAGGCGGAATCTGAATTCCTAACTCGGACAACCAATGTCTGCCTAACAATGAAGTTGTACCTCCATCGATAACAAACAATTCTAATACTTTCGACTTATTGTTCCATTGAACTGTTGGTTTAATTATACCTAACGGTTTAATAGAACTACCGTCGTAAAATTTAAAAATTAAATCATTTTTCTCAATGTTTCGGCTTTTAAAAAACTTGCTATAGGTATTTTTACTAATACAAGAAACAGATGAACCCGTATCAATCTCCATTTTTAATGAAACACCATCAATAATCAAATCCAAGCTTACCGGTCTATAATTGCTCAAACTGAGTTGGTTTATTTTCTCCTCGATATCTGACCGAGAATCCTCATCAGACTCCTCGTTTTGACACACTACATTATTCACTCGTCTTCTTTCCTGACCTGTGCTCCTGTTTGAGTTAGGGCATACTCTCCGAAGGTGCCCCATTTTCTTGCATTTGCTGCAAATAAATTTCCTGTAGCGACATTCCTCGCTGTTGTGGCCGTTATTTCCGCACACCGTGCAATTATCCGTGCTTTTATCTCTGTCGGCCTGCCACCATGGCTGCGCGCGCTGCCCGCGTCCGCGCTTCGATTTTAATGCGTGTATGCCACCCGCGTTCCCCGTAGCTCCCGCTGTTGTGACTTCTACTATAGCCGCATTACGTTCCGCCGCTTCTAACGAACACGATAACTTTACCGCACTTGTATAGTTCAAATTCTCTTCCGCAAACAGTCTTTGCCGTATGACGTCACTAATTACCCCACACACTAGTTGATCCCGCAAACTATCTTCCAAATAGGCTCCAAATTCACACATTTTAGATAATTTCTTCAATTCCGTAATATATTTGAGAATCAAACGAACTTACTAAGTGAAGTTCGATACCAATTATGTGACAGCTTCATTCGACGCGATTTATATTTACTTATTGTAGTAGCGTTACCACGCTACAGCCTTCTTACACGGTTTTTTAAAGAAATGTTTATAAAAATAATTGTCACTCATTTGACTTCCATAAATAGTCCCTACCACTTCCCCCACTACTGATTCAACCTCTCAGGCCGATTTCGAGTTCTGCCTCATTAATTTTAAAGCCAATATAATTTTTATTTACACATATAACAATAAAGATAGTTATGTTAATTTATTTTGTAGTTAGGTTTTTAAAACATTTTATTTTCAGGGTCGGGTAAGTACTCGTATGATTTTGTGAATTAAATATTCACATTTATTATTGGGTGGGTGTATATAAATCGCGTC
Source organism: Anania crocealis (assembly GCA_949315895.1). Taxonomy (NCBI): domain Eukaryota; kingdom Metazoa; phylum Arthropoda; class Insecta; order Lepidoptera; family Crambidae; genus Anania; species Anania crocealis. The sequence goes on from OX438884.1 coordinate 7,800,690, forward strand.
GAATGAAGCTGTCACATAATTGGTATCGAACTTCACTTAGTAAGTTCGTTTGATTCTCAATTATGTTTCCAGCTTCATTCTTTGCGATTTATATTTACTTATTGTAGATGTTTAAAGATTTTAAAATAAAATGTATGTTCTTAAGGTAAGTTGGTGTTAATAATATGTGTAAATAAAATACAAGTTGTAATCAAGTTTAATTACAGGTAAATAATTGGTATTACATGAATAGTACATGTATGCATAGATTATAATAATGTATAAATCACTAAGAAGATAATATTGTTCTTGCAAATTGATTATTATCACAAGATGCAACATCTTTATTATAATATTTTGCAAATGTGAGTGAAGAGTTTGACCAACCAGCAGTCTTCCTAATTACATCTATGCCGACTCCGAGTCTGTTGGCCGCAGAAGTGGATGCGTGGCGCGTACTGTGGGCTGTGAACACCGATATATCAATGCCACTTTTAAGAAGAATATCATTAATCCAGTGACTCATTCTTTGAGACGAAATTAAATTGTGTGGTTTTCTATAACTTATAAATAATGAATTACAGGTGTTTTTACGCAATTTCTTAGTTTTATTTAAGTATTCCTGTAAACATTTACTAGGGCAAATTTCGGGTTTTTCGTTAAAGAATGGAAGTTTTAAGATAGGCTGTAGAGAATTAGGATTAGAGGTTTTTATCAAATCGGGAATTTTTATAAGAATTTCTCTATCAGTAATTGAAATATTTTCAAGTTTTATTAATGCGAAAGTTTGCATTCTGTGAGCAGTAACTAGGGCCAACAGAGTCAAAGTCTTCTTTGAAAGAGTTTCCAGGTTAAGAGCTTCATTAGGCCATTGTTGGGCTAAATAATCTAATACGATAGTAGGGTCCCATGTTATATCATATTTTGGTTTTGTTGGTCTTAACCTGAAAACTCCTTTCATGAATCTCTTAATTCGGTCATCATTTAAGGTATTATTACCAAGCAACAAGGCAAGGGCTGATTTGTAACTATTAATAGTTCCATATTGAGCACCAGAATCAAATATTTGAGTTAAAAAATGGATAACAATAGGTACCGATACTGCTATATAATCAAAGCCATGTGTTTTACAATAATCTAACCATTTTCTTATAGCACAATCATATTGCTTATAAGTATTTTCCGATAAGGAAGAAAGCATTATTTCAACAGATCTGGTGGATAGCGATCTTTTTAATAAAGCGCGCCTGATAACCTCGCGGCAACTAACTGGAGGTTGCGATGTAAGTTGTGTGGTTCTCTGAAAGGAGAGATTAAAAGGTTAATGTCAGGATCAAATGTAATCATTCTATTGGTTACAATTAAGCTTTGAAAAAGTGGAAACCAAGGTTGTGTTGGCCAATAAGGTACGACAATAATGCCTTCTGCCTTGTCATGAATAATTTTTTGGATTGTTTTTAAAATCATTGAAAATGGGGGAAACGCGTAAAAGAATATTTTTTGCCATGATATTGTAAAAGCATCAACTGCCCATGCATCGGGGTCGGTTTTCCAAGAAACGTAGCGATGACACTTTGTGTTTCGGCGAGTGGCAAATAAATCGATTTCGGGTTGTCCTAATTGGTTTTTTAATTCGTGGTATGCATAGTCAGCCAACTCCCATTCTGTATCACTAAATTTCTTTCGGGATAATCTATCAGCATCAACATTATCCTTAGTATTAATGTATGATGCATAAATAATTATTTTACGCTTTTCGCACCATTGCCAAACCTGTCTCACAATTTTGTTTAGGTGAATAAACTGTACACTACCCATTCTATTGAGGCAAGAAATTGCAGTGACATTATCAATTCGAAGCAACACTTCGCAATGGCTTAAATCTTTGGCAAATATTTTCAAGGCAAAAAAGGCAGCCCGAATTTCTAATTCGTTGATGTGTTGTTGTAATTCATCTTCCTTCCAAAAACCATAAGATTCTTTTGTGTCACAATACGCGCCCCAACCCGATAGTGATGCGTCAGAAAATATTTCAACAATAAAATTATTGAATCGGAACAGCGAAACGTCGTATTTTACGTGTTCTACCCACCATTGTAATTCATATTTAATTTCATCTGGGATTGAGATCTTCTGCTCATAATTATTTTGATTTTTGACCAAACATAAATATTTGTGACGTTCTAACAGTTTAGTATATGTCCAAGAGTAATCTATAGCTGGACACGTGGATATTAATAACCCAAGAAGTCGAGCGAATTCGCGTAATTTGCAAGATTTTAATTGTAAAAATCTAGTCAAAGTGTCTGTGATTTTCAAACGTTTAGTATTTGGTAACGACAAATACATATTTTTTGAGTCGAACACGTATCCAAGAAACTGACAAACTTTGTTAGGTATCAAACAACTTTTTTCTTGATTAATAATAAATCCTAATGATTGCAAAATTGATATGGTGAAGTGTACGTTTACCTCACATTCGGCGTATGTACGTCCGATTAATTGTATATCATCTAAATATATAACTGAAACAAAACTTTTGGTTCTTAAGTATTGCATAACTGGTTTGAGTATTTTAGTGAAAACGTAGGGTGCTGTACAAAGTCCAAATGGTAAACAGTTAAATTCATACAGAGTGTTATTATAATTGAACCTGAGATACTTTCTTTGTGATGTTTCGATGCTGATTATAAAATACGCATCTTTTAAATCCACTGATGCCATATAACAGTTCTCGCTAATTAGCTGCATAGATGTCCTGTAGTCCTCCATCTTAAAATGAGATGTAGTAATGAAATTATTTAAATGTTTTAAATTCAAAATAAATCTTTTATCGCCATTTGGCTTTGGTACTAAAAATACACTAGAAATAACCTCTCCCGTTGTATGTTTACATTTAGAAATAGCATTAATCTTTAATAATTTTTGTATAGCAGACTCAAATTCGAATGACTCTTGTTCGGATTTAGGATAAACTTTGGGTTGCGAAAACTGTATGGGTGTTGATTTGAAGGGTATTTTATAACCCTCAATCCAAGCGAGAATTGTTGTATCATCAGTGATATCAGCCCACTTATGAGCGTAACGTGTTAGACGACCAGCGTACTGTACCTCGGATTGATGCAAATCTAGCGGCGATAGTGGTGTTGAGTCCGGGGATGAGACTGCGGAGGCGGCGGCGACCGAGGCCGGCGGGATGGCGGCGCGTGCGGCCTGGGCGCTGGGGGCGCTCTGTAAGCTGCTGACCGATTTTGCCCTGCATCGTACCGGTTCGCAGTCTGTCTGGGATGCAGGGCTTTGGTGTTTAATCTTCCCTTCGGCTTTTCTTTATTAATAAAGTTTGATTTATATGTTGAAGGCCTTTGATTTTTGAGTGTTTCTCCTGATTTTTGGATTGTTTTTGCGGCGTTTAATTTTTCGGTGAGATTTTCTCCGAAAAGAAACTTGTCTCGACTTGTATCTATTAAGGCTGCTTTAAGGTTGCTATTGATGGAAGATATCACAAAACTACGCCGAGTTTTCGTTTCTAAATGGTGGCTGTCGCAAAGAAGACGGCTAGCGTCGCTTAGAGGTTTTAGTAATGATTCTCTTGAATATTCATTTGAAATTAGCATGTTGGTAACTTGGGCTAAGGCTGCCAGTGCTGCTGCTATGTGTTTTTGCTTATTGAGCAATGAAAAATCTCTTTTTACTAAAGATTCAGGAAGTGCCGCTCTAGCCTCCGGATTTAAAGTTGGTGGCACCAAAAGGTCACAATTCGCAGGAATCAGATATTCACCTACAAGTTTTTCTTTTGTTTCCTTAGGTAAACCTTTAGCTAGTATCTCCTGCCATCGAGTAGCGACATCTTTATGGATTTTGTTTCCGAAAATGGTTTCAGGCTTAGGCGCATCACCAAGAATGCTCAATATCGATTCTTCAAGATCTTTTTCCGTCACTGATGCTGGTACTTCTAATGCGGATGATGGTCCTGGCAGAGGCGACGTGTAGATTGCTTGTTGAGGCTCCGATAATTGTTCAGGTAATTCCACTGGCATGCATTGCTCAGGGATTGGAGTGACAGTGCCAGCCCACTCACTAGGCGGCATGTAAATTGAGTCGTAACCCTCATTCAATGCGAGGTCGACATCTTCAGGCCTAAAGGGACCTGGAACAAACCATGAACCAGTTTAATAATGAAGGAGAATACCCAGTGTGGTAAGCTCGCATCACTTTATAGTTAAACGGTAAAAGCCCAGTATGGCAGTTACGCATTTAAAGGTAATAAAGATCAATTGAAGTAGTTCATGGAACTCAAATGTTTTACTTACTTGGTGATTTTTCTGGTAAATGATCTTTATTCTGTTTTTCTTTTAATTTTTCTTGCAATTTTCTTATCTTGCGCAATAGTTTTTCATCGTCCATATCTTCATACTTTCGTTTTTTACCCATGTTGAGAGGTAGTTTGATTGTTTAAAATTTTACCGGTGACTTCGAGTGACTGTTGACGTGCGAAGGCTACAGCACGGAAACGCATAATGAGGCAGAACTCGAAATCGGCCTGAGAGGTTGAATCAGTAGTGGGGGAAGTGGTAGGGACTATTTATGGAAGTCAAATGAGTGACAATTATTTTTATAAACATTTCTTTAAAAAACCGTGTAAGAAGGCTGTAGCGTGGTAACGCTACTACAATAAGTAAATATAAATCGCAAAGAATGAAGCTGGAAACATAATGCGCAATAGATTCACCTTCCCGCTGTCGTCTCTGCCTAAAACGATACCTTTCGGCCATAACGGACGGTTTCGGTTGCAAATGATCTTTTAACATTTTTACGGCTGCGTCGTAGGTGATTTCCGCCGGTTTCTTAGGACTTGCCAAACTGCTCAACACCTCGTACGCTTCATCTCCGATCGCCGTTATGAGCGTAGGTAGCCACAATTCCCTGTCGACCTTATTCACCTTGAAGTACATCTCCAAGCGCTCGACGTACAACGACCAATTCCCGGAATTCATGTTGAACTCGTTAATTTTTCCGAAAGACATGTTTTTAGATCCTCGTTAGCCAATGAACTAAGTATAGGTACGTATAGTAAGGGTACTGTGAATAATACGTCTGTTGCGTTCCAAAGCTATATTTGAACTGCTGACATTACAAAAAGCATACCCTACTTAAGTTATCTTAAACTACCTACTTATAAATATACCACAATACTATCTACTTACACATAACTTAACCTAACCTAACTCTAAACTTACCTAACTCATTGAAATGTTTAGGTGGTTTCTACATTTCAAAGTTTACAAGAGTTTTTACGCGAGTTCATGGATCAGAGTCTTTCAGAGTCAAATAAGAGCGCTATTACCATGCCATTACTTTTATTTGATTTATCCTATTAATGTAGATTGATTCAAACTACTCGTTAACTATTCGTTTTGAAAAAAATTCTAATAGTAAGCGTACGAGATACGTAGATTTAATATACTAGCTCCTGCGCGGGCAATACCCCGAAGTCGAAGAACGAAGTCGCGGGACTTCGTTCGCGGATAAATTGTAACCAATGTTATACAGGGTGTAAAAAAACTAAACGCATACCCTGAAGCTACACAATCTGAAAAGCAAACCAAGTCATATTACTAAATAAAATAGCTGGGAAATGATTATTATTTTTGGGGTTCAAAAAATATTATAATTCATAGCGCGCAATGTATAGCAGCCGGAGCGTGGGCCGCTGCGCTGGAGATGGCTGCAACAAAGTTCAAAATTCTTCCGCGCTGAGCCGTACATTGCGTATTGTAAATAATAAAGCCCTATTATGAACGAAATAATAAAAATAACACTATGTTTGTAAGAAGAAAAGTTTTTAAGTAACCTTTGGCAACAGTTTTTGTAATAAAATGGAAAACAAAATTGTGACTTTGACCCTCAATATCTTCGGAATCGGCTGTGTTCCAGGTATGGTCCTAAAGAACAAAATTGATCCTAAAATGAGGACAATACGTGGTTTTCGGATCTGCGTTTGGTTTTTTTACACCCGTTATACTGACCTCTAACCATGTCCTTCCCTTGTTATATGAAACACAATCCCACGGGAACTGTAAATATTTCCGGGATTGCAAGTAGCCTGTAAGCTATTTCGTAAGCCAAATTTTATTTAAATCTGTATACCTAACTGTTTTGCGTGATTGAGAAACAAAAATCCATCCAATTCACATTTAAATTATTAGTAATATATTTTAGGTAAGATTAGCTAAATTGAGTAAGATCGTAGTTAAATTGTTGCCTACTAGAAGCCCCTTAAGTGTGACCAGCAACTTTCTTAAAAAAACATCTGTCAAATTATACGTACACACACATTAGACGAGTTTTGCGCGGGAAACGGGAAGAGAAAGATGGACTTTGTTTCGTAATTTTATGAAATTATCTTATGCGGCATTTATTGTTATAATAATGTGTCAATAAGTAGGATAAATCAAATAAAAGTGAGAAACAAAGAAAGGCACTCCTATTTGTCCCTGATCCACGTTCTCGCGTAAAACTCCTGTAATCATTGCAATGTATAAACCACCAATACATTTCAATGAGTTAGGTTAGTTAGGTTAGGCTATTATGTTTATGTAAGTATTTATGATATTGTCCCTTTCCAACCGACTCTTAGTCGAGCGTGCTCTAACTTAGAAATATTCTAGCACTTGCCCAAATATGTTTTACGGAACGCAACCGACGCCAGTCGGTCGTTCATGATTCTGTCCATATAAAGAAAAATATTTGGGCGAGCTTGACTTCGGCAGTAGCGATGTGTAATAACTTCTTTTTCGCATACCGAACCGAAACTATTTATTGGTATTAGATAACGGTTTCTGAAACTAGTTATTTTCTGAAACTATTTATGGGTTAATACGTATGAATATCTCAACAAACAGTTACTCTGAATGATAATCATAACTGCGAAACCCGTTAAATATTATCATTCAAAAATATTGAAATACCGATATGGTTGATATTTTTGGTTATAAAATGTTTTAGTAAGTAAATATTTTTTTAATGTGATTTTAAATTGCCGGTTGACGCCATATAACTGTAAACATCTCCACTCACACGACACTTGGTTTTCTTTATGATTAAATTGTTTTTTTCAAAATAGTCCCGCAAAACACTTGAATTAATACGTGACATTATTTTTTAAACAATAATATTCACCCTGAAACAAAAAAAACTTTATTTATTTATTGCACCTGTTACGTAAGCCACAAAGAGAAAGAAGAATGAAAGTTCAAAGCCAAAGGTCATTTTAAATTTGGTAAAATTTATTTCAATCAATTATCGATCTTAAGTGTATGTATCATGATGTATAATTGATTGAACTATATGCACACGTCCGTCAATGTATCAATCAATGTTCTGGTTGCTTGACCATATCACCCTTAAAATAAAGTTCAAATTCATTTAATTTTAACAGCCTCGCTCGCTAACCTATTCCTGTTCAGTTCGGGCGCCATCGCGTTAGCCGAACGAATCCGAAGCATATCGCACCGTAGTCCGTACACAGTTGTTAAACGTTATGGTTCTTGAAATAAGGTTTAAAATTACTAAGTGATATACATTCGATTGCAATAACGTGTTATTTCCGATAAATAGTTTCGGTGCACACCAATACATAGTTTTTGGGTATCGTATCGATACATAGTTGCAGAAACTGTTTATGGTTTAAACCGTCCACCTCTATTCGGCAGTGCGGCACAGACAGGACATCGCGAGAGATGGCGGCGCATTTCGGCGGGAGAGGAGCTTCACCTAAGTATAATTTTTTAGGTTATTTTTAAAAATAAGCATACATTTGATTAGATAGTGAATCACTCTATGTTATTAACTCAGTTTTACAGTAATTACTTTGGAATTTTTTTGTCAATTCGTCATTTTATTTGAAGATGCACGTACGTGCTAGTTAGGTGTTACTTGTACTTTTTTAAGTAAATATGACTTGTTTTCATAAAATGGCGTTTTTAGGTATCTTCCCTGATGAAGACATCATAGAAGCCTTAGGGAACGGTGATGACTCAGATTTAGTGTACTTCAATGACTCTGATGATGAAGAACGGTTTTTTAACCATGCAGTCTTCGAAAATTTAAAAGGTTTCGATTAACAAGAAGATCCAGCAGAAGATCAACAAAATAATCAACCACAGGCTGTTCCTGAACCTGAACATTCATCTCCCGGGCTAACATCAGGGACAAAACCATCATTATTAGCTCCACAGCGTCGTAGTGTTAGTAGCGAAAAGGTTCCCGCCCTCAACGTTGAAGAGTCACAACTTCTGAAGATAAGGAAAATTTGTACCCCAATCGACTTGGTAAACCGGTAAGAAGTCCAGAAGAATACTTGCAAGATTATTTTGATGATAGTTTTCACGAAACACTCAGTACCTACCTGCTCTAATTTATATTACTTGCGGAAGACTGGTCCCGAACTAAAAACGACAAAACCTGAAATACAGAAACTAATCAGCATTTATATTTTGATGGGATGCATAATGCATTTTATTTCCATGGGTTCCTATGTGCTGGCGCAACGGTATATCTCTGGACAAATTAACGAGCAAAATGAGCCGGGATCGATTCTTACAATTAAGAAATGCCCTGCATGTAGTAAGCACAGATAGTGCGCCACCAGAGCAAATTACGAACCCACTTTGGAAAGTTCAGCCCATGATAGATCAGGTACGTACATTCTACTAATAATTACAAACGAAATAAAACCATGGTTTTAAGGCTTTCGTCTTGAAATTGCTGATTTATTACTGAACACACCTGAGAAGCGTCGGGAGTCTTCAGAAATATTTGAGCTGGGGGCTTACCATCAGCTTATAGCAAGCCACTCAATTTCCAGGCAGTTCAACAGTAGGGCTGCTTTTGCTCTGCTAAAAATCATACCATAACCGCTGAAAAGCTGAACGACTTTAGCATCGCTAAACCAAAAGGTGAACAGCTAAGCTTGTCTATGGTCTGTTTGTCTGCAGATTGCATGAACGAGATAGAGCTATACTGGTTCAGATAAATCTGTCTCTTTTTAGTTGAAAACGTTCAAATACACAAATACGTGATTTATTCCAAATTACCGGTTTTTGAAAAACTTTCTACTTATTGGATTTTATAGAGAAAAAGTCGATCTAAATGTTGCTATTTTGTTGAGATTAGTTAAATTACTAAATTCTAGTAAAATTACCTTCTTGGCGATAGTACTTAATGTACAGTGTTGGGTTATTGAAAATGTGGATAATCATTTTAACGTGATCATGATTGGAACGGTTCTGCCTGCATTTTAGGCGGTAACATTCAAAAATTGAAGAAATATTCCATTTTCCCGGAGTAGTACGTAAGTTCTAAGACTATTTTATATTTACAGTTAAACATTGAGTTAAACCATATTTTCACAATGTTATACTTGTGTTTTATTATTGAATTGATAAAGTAAAGTGGAATTGTAAGTAATTTTCAATCCATTGACTTTCAGTGAAAACCAACAAAAAAACCGCCTAGTTTCTCACATCCAACTGTATAACCTTTGAGAATAACAGATAACAAATCTTTAACAGCTGGAGACCACTCCAAGCGAATGGCAAGGGTGGCAGAAATTTAAATTCTGCAGGCGATGTAGTCCTAAAATTAGGTTTTGAATGAAGTTTCTGCTTCAGTTACACTGTGTAGTAAAAGAGTAATACAACTTTTTACATAGGTATTTTATTAATCTATTCTATTTTAGTATTGACTGGGTAGACTAAATGCAAAAAATAAAACATAAAACTACCATAACTTAGTATATGTATTAACTGGTCGGCTACCGAAGTTGTGGAATCGAGCCATAAGACAGTTGATTTGTGTCTGGAATTACTGGTATAAAAGGGGTTAAAAAATACATCAAAACATAAGCTTATTGGTGAACCTCTTCATCTGTGAGATAAATTTGCTTGATCTGTAAGATAAGTGATTAGCTGCATTGCAAAATGTAATGTAGGATTACACATGCTTTTGCAATAAGGCCAGCTACCTGAGGTTGGTAATGTAACATTGAAAAAGAGCCTGTAGAACACCTATTGATCTCTCTCTGTCGTTAAGAGTTTTTACATGTCTCTGTATAGGTATAATAGGCTTCAGAAAATCTATTTCTGCTTTAACAATTGTTGTCATCATAAATTTGAGCAGTGGATATCTAGAATCACCTACAATAAAAGTAAATATTCATTAATTTTATCATCTTTGTAAGACTGCTGCAAATGTGTTTTATAAGAACTAAAACTTTGTTGTCTTTTACACCCAGGCAATGTTTAACAAACAAAATCAGCAACATATTCATAACACAAGGGTTTTAGGTGCTATAACCATTATTTTTACTCAATTGAACGGAAAGGACATATCTTTAAAGTTAAACTAAAATGTGTATTGTATGTTTACCTAAAAGCCATACAGATGCTATAGTGCTCAGTTCATTCAAGTGAGACTACAAAGGATGATTAGACCATATTTTATTGTAAATTAAATGAATCATAGCCATCATTTACACTTATAATTTCCATGTATTTGTTACAAATCTGAAAAAAGTATTACACATAAATATTAGTAATCTATTGTATATACTCGTACCTATTACATCACAAAACCATGCTAACGATTTTGTCGAAATTGTATTTTCATTTTGGTAAATGATGATATAAACATTTTATACAAAATACTAATTCAAAGACCTTCAGGTTTCTTTACACTGTAATTAGGTTCCTTAATCTATAGTGAAACATGTAAATTTTCACAAAACTGCTGCAAAAAGTCTGAGAAACGCATAAAATATGTCGAAAAAGTTAGTCTCCTAGTAACTTTTTCAAGATGGCTAGGATGACATTAGCTTCGCTCAAAAGGACGTTTACCTGCTGTCAAATTGAGTGTCATGGTATGAAAAGATTGAAAAGTTCAGAGTAAAAAAATGGTGAACGGTTTTGAAACGTCGACGTAAATTGGCCTGCCACAGGCCTGCTAAAAACGATGTCATAGTACAAAAGAGCAATGCAGTCCAATAGCAGTCCTGCTTTAAGAGCTAATGGTAAGGCCCTGGAAGTACCAAGAAAGTTTAAAAAACTTTGAAGCCGTCAGATTATCAGATGGTTATAAACATTTGCCTGTTTTTGATAATATAAAATAACTAAGACTTTGTCAATTAGATAATTGCAAAAGTAGGTCAAAAATTCAGTGCATTAGATGCAACGTTTATCTTTTTATTAGAAAGAGCCAAAATTATTTTAAAAATTTCCATAAAAATTGATTGTTTTATATTAAGTTTTAAGCATAATTTGTTCCTATTTCCTAAAATGTTTGTATTAAAAAAATTTAAGACTGATTATAATAAAAATAAATATTTTTCAAAATACTTTAGCTTAGAATTGCTTTCAATTCCTTGTAATCACATACGCCTTTTCCGTAAAGATGCACGTACGTGCACATGTTAAATTATTCCTAAGATGCACGATCGTGCAGACGATTTCCCGAAAAATGGTGCTTTTCCAAAAAACATAACTTTTGTTGCCGGTTGGAAGGGGATAAAATGTTTTTTAAGACATTATTATAACTTAAAACTAGGCAGTATAGACTCGTCCGAACGGCTTCGGACGAAACAACGGACTAAAAATATATTAAAAAAAAAAAATTGGTTGTTTGTAAAGTAGGTTTACGATCGAGATGTTTACGTGATAACGTCTTATTGGTGATATAAGTTTTTGGGAAGTAAGGAATTAATGAAGATAACAATTTTTTCACATTTTAAATTACATCTTAAACATTCAACGAAAACTTAACCGCATGAGAAAATCTCCATTCGTTTGTATGCCGCTAGAGTGAGAGAGACGGAAGATCGGTCCACTCACTCGAACGCTATGCCAGCCTCCGCTCGTGAGGATTCCGCGTGACAAGTTTCACGAAATGACTGGCAGCGCTCGAGATGAGACGGGAGATCGGTCCGTCTCTCTCTCTCGTTATACCTGCGATCGCGCTCGTGAGGTTTTGGTGTGACACAAGTTTCTGAACATGTCACCCGACTAAAACGATTTTAAAGACGTTATCACGTCAAAAACACACACATATCAGGGAGTTTTGCGCGGGAAACGAGATGAGAATGATGGTCTTTGTTTCGTAATTTTGTGGAATTATTCTAAGCGGCATTTATTGTGATAAAGTGGTGGCATTGTTATAATAATTTGTCAGTGATGAGAATAAATCAAATAAAAGTGAGAAACAAAGAAAGGCGCTCCTATTTGACTCTGATCCACGTTCTCGCGTAAAACTCCTGTAATCATTGAAATGTATAAGCCAACCCATACATTTCAATGAGTTAGGTTAGGTTAGGTTTAGGTTAGGTTAGGCTATTATGTAAGTATTTATGTCAGGGCTTGGTAACGTTACCAATTTCACATTAAAAGTAACGTTAAGTAGCGGTATTTTATAACGATACTTTTTTTAACGGTAAGATGTTTAACGATATCTCGGTAACAAAATTAAAATTTACCGTTAATTGATAACGGTAATATGTATCAGAATTGATACTTTAACGGTATCTAATAAGTAACATAACTATAAGATAACGTTAAAAGGTAACGATATTTTTAACGATACTTGAATCGATACCTAGTCCTTTGGCGTTGCCGCTCCGCGCGATTCGATGAGCGGAGCGGCAACCTCGCTCGCTTGCTCGCTTGCGCATTGACTGAACATGACACGAGGCATTTCCGTGCCTTTATTTTCACTAGTTTTGTGGGATGATTCTGTTGACGAAACTAATGGGAATTTTTATCCCACTAGTTCGGTTAATAATTAGCTTGTTTTTTTTCACAGAACTAATGGGAATTTTTTCTTCTTACTTGTTAATAGTGTTTGTGTATAAAATATATCTTTATATATATATAATTCTTCTGTGAGTGTGTATGTCACTGAACTTCTCTCAAACGACTGGACCGATTTTGATGAAATTTTTTGTGTGTGTTCAAGGGGATCTGGGAATGGTTTGTCGGGGATAATGTTAGGTGTAGTCCAACCCTAAATTTTTTTTTTATTTTTTAGACAAAATTTTTAATTTCTATTTTTTTATGATACAACATACAAAAATACATACAATCCTAAATTTTTACCCTTTTATCACCAACCCCTATTTTTTAATAGCCATTTTAGTAATTTAATCATTTTTCATTCCGCTCGATAACTGATCAATTATCGTCTTTTTTGTAAGGGTAGGGTAGGGGTAGGGAAGGGTTTAGGGTAGGGGTAGGGGTAGGGTATGTGTAGGGTAGGGTAGGGTAGGTTAGGGGTAGGGTAGGGGTAGGGTAGGGTAGGGGTAGGGTAGGGGTAGGGTAGGAGTAGAGTAGGGGTAGGGTAGTAAAATATTAAAATTTTATAAAATATATACATTAAAATTTTTACCCTTACAACATATACAACCCTAAATTTTTACCCTTTTACCACCAACCCCTATTTTTTGTTAGCCATTTTAGTAATTTAATCATTTTTATGGCAAAACAACGTTTGCCGGGTCAGCTAGTATTGAATAATAATGACCCTTTGCTCTCCCTTACCGATTGAGTGTTGATCGCTGCCGTTATATCACTTCTCTCCGATCCTTGCCGATTTTCTATGTTTGTATGTAAACTTGTTACTTTCACAACAATATCTCACAAATAATCGTATTCATGTATGTATTTCATTCTTGTTCATATATATAAATATTTTTAATATTACATTCCTTTAACACATACCTTACACACACATTACACATACTTCTGTTTTTGGTGTTTGCAATTTTAATTTGATGTTTTTCTTAATTTTTTTTTTTTAATGTATCAGCGCAACCTCTGGGTGACGGCTGAAAATCAGTGTTTCCGCCTTGCGGTGGAAACTTATGCTGAGCCTTGACCCATGTTTGCTGCAGCAAACACTGCTGACAAATGTCTGTTTTAATTATTGTGTTTGTACTGTTTTGTTTGTTGTTACAATATTTTTGTGTACTTACCTGTGCTTTATGTTAATTGTGTTTACTGTGGCAAAATAAACGATTTCTTATCTTATCTTATCTACCTTTTATTTAATCAAAAAAGGTATAAATGTAGTTACTGGTTTTACTGGATCTTCTTTTGTTTTCGTGCCATTTGTTTTGTTTTTTAAACGATTCTATCGAAAAATAAAAGGACGTCTATTAATTTAATATTAATCCAAGTCGGCAAAAGCAAGCCATTTGCGACCTTATTTAGGACTACGGACTTGTTTTGTTTAAAAAAAAAACAGATCATATTAACATAATATCGGTTCAGATGTTTTAGTCAAATTCGATTTTAACGGTAATATGTATCATCGAATTTAATTGACTTCTTAACAAATAACTTTTGTATACTTTATTTGATATTTTAGCAACTTAATTGCACTTATAATATCAGTATATAAACTTGAAAAATTTTGTCTCAGGCGGGACTCGAACCCGCATCTCCTCGCATGCCGGGCGGGCGCCATACCATTAGGCCACCGAGACACTGCGACACGGCGCGAATTTTTCAAGCATATTCTTACGCTGTGAGCCAGCGTTGCTTCATCAAATGTTAGGAGCTTGCACCCCCAACACCCGAAAGAAACATCTTTGCAGATGTTTGACAGTCAGTTAAGATGAAACAGCCATTTATATACTTTATTTGATATTTTAGCAACTTAATTGCACTTATAATATCAGTATATAAACTTGAAAAATTTTGTCTCAGGCGGGACTCGAACCCGCATCTCCTCGCATGCCGGGCGGGCGCCATACCATTAGGCCACCGAGACACTGCGACACGGCGCGAATTTTTCAAGCATATTCTTACGCTGTGAGCCAGCGTTGCTTCATCAAATGTTAGGAGCTTGCACCCCCAACACCCGAAAGAAACATCTTTGCAGATGTTTGACAGTCAGTTAAGATGAAACAGCCATTTATATACTTTATTTGATATTTTAGCAACTTAATTGCACTTATAATATCAGTATATAAACTTGAAAAATTTTTTTTTTTTTTTTGTCTCAGGCGGGACTCGAACCCGCATCTCCTCGCATGCCGGGCGGGCGCCATACCATTAGGCCACCGAGACACTGCGACACGGCGCGAATTTTTCAAGCATATTCTTACGCTGTGAGCCAGCGTTGCTTCATCAAATGTTAGGAGCTTGCACCCCCAACACCCGAAAGAAACATCTTTGCAGATGTTTGACAGTCAGTTAAGATGAAACAGCCATTTATATACTTTATTTGATATTTTATCGAGTCCCGCCTGAGACAAAATTTTTCAAGTTTATATACTGATATTATAAGTGCAATTAAGTTGCTAAAATATCAAATAAAGTATATAAATGGCTGTTTCATCTTAACTGACTGTCAAACATCTGCAAAGATGTTTCTTTCGGGTGTTGGGGGTGCAAGCTCCTAACATTTGATGAAGCAACGCTGGCTCACAGCGTAAGAATATGCTTGAAAAATTCGCGCCGTGTCGCAGTGTCTCGGTGGCCTAATGGTATGGCGCCCGCCCGGCATGCGAGGAGATGCGGGTTCGAGTCCCGCCTGAGACAAAATTTTTCAAGTTTATATACTGATATTAAATAACTTTTGTGTCAAAAAGAAATCCGTAAGCGATATTTGGAAAAGTAACAGAATAAAAAGCTGTATTTTATGGTGGGTGCATCGCTACTTCAATCCTATCGGCTCCTAAAAAACTTTTCGCTGCCATGGTTCACCAACGTTAAAAAGTTGAAGATGTCCTCGACTCCTGGTAGATGGACCTTTTACTGCAGCATAAGTGGTACATTTCCTCTTATGCTGCAGTAAAGTACAGTTCAGCCAGTAGAATCTATCCCGTAGCTTTGTTAAGGTTCTTTTGACACTATCCTGATATGCCATCGTGCGTGTACCTCTCGAAGAACAAATTTTTTAATCCTTTCCCTCAGGACGACCAGCTGTAAGTGAAACTCTCTACTGTTAGGTATTTTTCATTTCCGGTAAAGTATCCCGTTCTGTAAGATGAAACTGTCCTATTGAGCCCAGTACGATTTGGCCGTAGCACACGTAGACACAGCACAACTTCATGCCATCTCTTTTACTCGTTACAACGTTTCTTCAATGCAACAATGAGTCGTATTTCTTCTTTTTTTGCCTGAGTTTCTCTCATGGACTCATCCTCCCAGGAACCCGAAGGACTTGTCCTCATTATTTTTATATAGTCCTCCTTAGACTCCAGCTTGACGCAGTGCTTGCACTCCTCTAAGCACAGTCTTCTTTAGAGGGCTTCAGCATTCCCTTGTGTCTTTCCACTACGATGTTCGATGTTTTCTTTTGTCCTAACCAGCACCCGCTTCTTAGACCTAGCTGTTATACGTTTCCTTGGCTTCCTAGCAGAAGGTGGAGTCTCCCGATTCCTTGAAATTTCTTGTGGATGCCGGGTTGCCTGGTTGGTAAATGCGAAGCCACTCGATGCGGCAGGTCTAGTGGTCTCCAGTTTTAGAACCTATTATTGCAAATCGGTAGGTTCTTGTTCATGTTGTCTATAGTGGCCTCCAGATTAGTTAAAAAGAAACATTATTTTTCTTACCCTTTCTTCTACCAGGTCCACATTCTTCTGTAGGCTCTGCACCATATCACCCACCATCTGGCCTCTTGAGCTGATGTTGTATATGGTTGAGCGGAGTGCCTAGAGGGGGCCTGTGATGCAGTAGGTACATCATCCATTCTAGTAGGCGAGGCTACTGGTCCAGTAGACGGGGCCTGGTCGAAGGTCAGTATCAGGAACACAAGTTTCCGGTAGTACCTAAAATTTCCTTGAATAATTTTATTCAATTATTTAAAAGGACAATATGAAAGACTACGGACAACATGTAAAAATAGCGTTCTGATGCTAACTAGGTTTCTCCCTTATTACAAGCTACTCCCTACGTATTTAATTCAATACGTCGAAGCACTTCTGGTATTCTGAGTAACCTGGTTGTGAGTAACGTTACATACCTTCTGAATTAAATATTCTCTGCAAATCCAACTCGTATAGCCGTGGCTGTGGCCGATGTAGCTGGAAAAACTCTTCAGTATCGATTTCCATATTTTACTTATTAAAATCAGAATTTGCCAAATGTGAAGGAAAGTCCCTTGCCAGCTTTTAAAAAGCCTTTTAAAAGAGAAAACTTGCGTCTGGTTTTCATCTACTATACACTATATTATTATGACACATTATTTTGACATAATTTATATGATATAAACGGTCCCTACCCCAGAGCTCAATAAGGGCTTCAGTATTATATATACCCATTAAGCCCTCGGCACGTGCTCACCTTGGCATTGGGTCATCCATCTAATCAATCAGACATAATCCACATTCATAACAAATGCATATTTACGCCAATCAAGATACTCATCAACGATCGAGTCAAACGCGCCCAAACTCGATGGTGTTGCGTCGTTTAATTACGGAGTTCCTATGGACACCTTCCAGCTCCATTATCAAACCCTGGTTACTACCTAGTATCAAAGTACTCGTTGTAACGAATCAAACGAGCCCAAACTCGATGGGGCTTAGTCGCTTGATTACGAAGTTCCAATGGCCACCTTCCAGCTTCATCATCAGACCCTGATTACCATCTAATATAAAAGTAATCGTTGAAACGAATCAAACGAGCCCAATCTCGATGGGGTTTCGTCAGTTTATTACGGAGTTCTAATGGCCACCTTCCAGCTTCATCATCAGACCCTGATTACCATCTAGTATGAAAGTACTCGTTGAAACGAATCAAACGAGCCCAAACTCGATGGGGTTTCGTCAGTGTATTACGGAGTTCTAATGGCCACCTTCCAGCTTCATCATCAGACCCTGATTACCATCTAGTATGAAAGTAATCGTTGAAACGAATCAAACGAGCCCAAAATCGATGGGGTTTCGTCGTTTAATTACGGAGTTCCTATAGCCTCTATCCAGCTTCATCATCAGACCCTGGTTATCATTTAGTATAAAAGTAATCGTTGAAACGAATCAAACGAGCCCAAACTCGATGGGGTTTTGTCAGTTTATTACGGAGTTCTAATGGCCACCTTCCAGCTTCATCATCAGACCCTGATTACCATCTAGTATAAAAGTAATCGTTGAAACGAATCAAACGAGCCCAATCTCGATGGGGTTTCGTCAGTTTATTACGGAGTTCTAATGGCCACCTTCCAGCTTCATCATCAGACCCTGATTACCATCTAGTATGAAAGTACTCGTTGAAACGAATCAAACGAGCCCAAACTCGATGGGGTTTCGTCAGTGTATTACGGAGTTCTAATGGCCACCTTCCAGCTTCATCATCAGGCCCTGATTACCATCTAGTATGAAAGTAATCGTTGAAACGAATCAAACGAGCCCAAAATCGATGGGGTTTCGTCGTTTAATTACGGAGTTCCTATAGCCTCTATCCAGCTTCATCATCAGACCCTGGTTATCATTTAGTATGAAAGTACTCGTGGAAACGAATCAAACGAGCCCAAACTCGATGGGGTTGAGTCGTGTAATTACGGAGTTCCTATGGCCTCTATCCAGCTTCATCATCAGACCCTGACTCGTGGAAACGAATCAAACGAGCCCAAACTCGATGGGGTTGAGTCGTATAATTACGGAGTTCCTATGGCCTCTATCCAGCTTCATCATCAGAACCTGGTTACCATCTAGTATAAAAGTACTCGTTGAAAAGAATCAAACGAGCCCAAACTCGATGGGGTTGAGTCGTGTTATTACGGAGTTCCTATGGCCACCTTCCAGATCCATCATCAGACCCTTGTTACCATAAAGTATCAAAGTACTCGTCAAGACTAATCAAATGAGCACAAACTCGATGGGGTTGAGTCGTGTAATTATGGAGTTCCTATGGCCCCTATCCAGCTTCATCATCAGACCCTGATTACCATCTAGTATGAAAGTACTCGTTGACACGAATCAAACGAGCCCAAACTCGATGGGGTTTCGTTGCTTAATTACGGAATTCCAATGGCCACCTTCCAGCTTCACCATCAAACCCTGATTACCATCTAGTATGAAAGTACTCGTTGAAACGAATCATACGAGCCCAAACTCGATGGGGTTTCGTCATTTAATTACGGAATTCCTATGGCCACCTTCCAGCTCCATCATTAGACCCTGGTTACCATCTAGTATGAAAGTACAAGTACTCGTTAAAACTAATGAAACGAGCCCAAACTCGATGGGGTTTAGGCGCTTAATTACTGAGTTCCTATGGCCACCTTACAGCTCCATCATCAGACCCTGGTTACTATCTAGTATAAAAGTACTCGTTGAAACGAATCAAACGAGCCCAAACTCGATGGGGTTGAGTCGTTTTATTACGGAGTTCCTATGGCCACCTTCCTGATCCATAATCAGACCCTTGTTACCATATAGTATCAAAGTACTCATCAAGACTAATCAAATAAGCACAAACTCGATTCATTTAACTACGGAGTTCCTATGGCCACCTTCCAGCTCCATCATCAGATCAGCTCTATGTCATAAAAATATTGCATGGTCATCCGATTTATACATGCATGCAAAATTTCAGTTCAATCGGAAACCGGGAAGTGGATCAAATTTAGCTTGCAAGATTTGATTACAAAAATCTGGACAGGTACTAAATAAAAGCTTGTATTACTTGTATATAAATCATTCGTTAGGTACCAATTTAGAATTTAGGTAAGTAACGATATTACCATGGTAACGTTAAGATAGATTAAAAACATTTACCGGTATAATGATACGAGTATCGTTAAAATATAACGATAATAGCAGGATTGTAACGGTAACATTTATTTAGTTTAATGTTACTAAAGTAACGATACTTTGAATAACGATACCTTATAAAGTATCGATACCTCAGGTACTTGCAAGTAACGTTACCAAATTTTTACCGGTATTTCAAGCCCTGATTTATGTTATTTAAGTATTTTAAATTGACATTACAACTAAAGACTACGCTGTATGGACTCGTCCAAAGCCGTTATTTGTTTATGAAAAAAAAAACACTGACAATTCACGCTGTTTGTTTGCGCGGGAAACGAGAAGAGAAAGATGGATTTTGTTTCGTAATTTTGTGAAATTATCTTAAGCGGCATTTATTGTGATAAAGTGGTGGCATTGTTATAATAATGTGTGTCAGTGAGTAGGATAAATCAAATAAAAGTGAGAAACAAGAAAAGGCGATCCTATTTGACTTGGATCCACGTTCTCGCGTAAAACTCCTGTAATCATTGAAATGTATAAACCATCCATACAGTTCAATGATTTAGGTTAGGTTTCATTTCATTTTATCTCATTTTCATTACATAACAATAAAAAAATTCTACTGAAGACTTGGCTGTATAGGCATAATTCCCTTTGCCTACCCAGAATGGGTGAAGAAAACAACAACATCAATTGACAATTATTCACCTGATGCTTCAAAGTTTTTGTTGATCGAAGTTAACTTTATTTTCCTTAAAATTACTTATTTTTTTTTTAATTGTGCTTCATTTTTGTTTCGTTACCTAATAAAAAATCTGTTAAGAATACGGAAACTGGTATGGGAAAATCAACTCAGGTTGATGGCGACAACAACCCAACATCCGCCGAGTCCGATCCTACAAAATTATTGGAAGCTGCGTTACTCCAAATGGATGGAATTATAGCTGGTAAGTTTATAGAATATTGTCGAAAGGATAAGATATAGCTAAACTAAAGTCATCCCATCTCACAGCGTTCATTGGGTTGTTATAATAATAAGTAGTCCATGCTCAGCTGGCTAAGGCCTTTAAAAATCCATAGTTCTTCTACAACTTGTCTAAAAATTAAATCACAAGATTTTCAATCAAAAGATGCTACATCTAGTTATCATGATGACAGTTTAATTGCTTGTTGCTATAGTAAGTAACAGTGTACACTAAAAAATTAATAATGCTTTTGATAAATAACTACAAATTGATGATATAAAGTTCAAGTTGCAATTTCTTTTTAAGGAGTTTGGGCAATTTTTAGTCCATTCCTCTTTTGTAGCATTTGTTATTTCATATTCAAAATTTTAATATAAAAATCTTAGTTCTCTTCTAAGAAGATGTGTTATTTTAATGTAGCTTTAAATTAGTACTTCTTTCAATTTGGGCCAAAGTAACCTGATAGGACTAAAGTAACCCGCAGGCACAGTATGTTATTTGGCCACTGAATAACAACAACAAACTTTTGTAACTGAACTTATAGAGTAGAAGTACAAATAAAATAGGTGAAGGTACATTATCAGTACACATGTTCTGCCAGTCTTGGACATACATATTCCATGGATTTATGTATTTCCTTGTCCTTTACTATTTATTAATCCTATTACCTATAGCAATAAATAACAAGACTATCTCTTGAATATATCTGCCTGTCTTCTATTGTTTCTTTTATTTTACTGGCTTATTGTTTATTTTTATTTTAACCTTTTTGTAGCTATTAATAGTAATACAATATAAATTTATTTGTTGTCTTTGATTATTTGTACTTAAATTGCTTTATCTTTTGATAGCCATACAATATTTATCTTGTAGATTATACTTTTCTCCCAACTGTTTACTTTTTGTTTAACATTATGTAAGTTATCCACGACTACGTACACATGATGGTATTTCAGTATATAACAAAATAACCTATTACCGATAGCCAATTTAGGTGTCAAAGGAGATGTCCCAAATTGTATGGAGGCTAGGCCCAGAATCTGTACACATTTCCAAAAAAATAGGGCAAAATACCTACAACACTTTGTTACTATCCAAATTTTTTAAAATGGCTTTGTTAAATGGCATATCGTCACTTAAGTTCTAACACCGCGGAAGTCATATTTTGACCAAATAACGTTACGCATATCAAATACATCAAATTTCAAAATAGGATTGGTTCCTATTTTAAGTAGAGCTGTAACAAACCGTATGTATTCGGTACTGAGTAACGGGTACTCCATGTAGTACCGAGTAACGAATCGTTACTCACGAATGCATTTAGTTACTCGCATGTTCCGTATTAGGTCGCGAAAGTACAGTTGATGCGTGTGTTACAACATTTGCTGATCGTATATTTTCTGAAAGTGTGCCTTAATTAAGTTATTGAAAAAAAAAAGACAAAAAAGCACCACAATTTTGTAATGTAAAAGTATATCTACATAATTATTACGATTATATGATACGACTCCGTGATATCATACTTTATGTATGTACGGAATACGAGTACTACTCGATTTGTTGTTCCGCACTGTGTTGTTAATCAGGTATCAAAAGTAACGAGTAACGTAACGATACGAAAGTAACGAGTACTTTTTGACAAAGTAACGAGGTACGGGTACGAAATTTTTCGTTACTTTTACACCTCTGATTTTAAGATTTGATGTGTTTGCGTGAATGACACAGTACTTTTATTCGTATATTAAATAAACTTAACTCTATGAGGTTATTATATCCAAAATAAATTATTTTGTTTGCTCTCCTGAAAAGTTGCGTATTTTGACATCCACGGTATTAGAACTTAAGCGACGATATTCAAAAAGAAACTTATTGGAATAGCAATATTAAACAACAAAAACTATCATGGCAACTCCATGACAATGTTACATTGTTTTAGGCATTTAAACATTTTATGACTATATTATATGCTTAAGAACTTACATTTCTTACTAGCTGTTGCCCGCGACTTCGTCCGCGTCAATTTCTGTTATTATGATCGCGATTATTTTTGCAACATTTTTCACTCATGCTTCGCTCCTATTGGTCGCAGCGTGATGTTATATAGCCTAAAGCCTTCCTTGATAAATGGACTATCCAACACAAAAAGAATTTTTCAAATCGGACCAGTACTTCCTGAGATTAGCGCGTTCAAACAAACAAACAAACAAACAAACTCTTCAGTTTTATAATATTAATATAGATTTAAATTAACAATAAGTTTGTTCACAAACTTCTTTGCTACGAGTATGAAGTCTTAATCTGATTAAATATAAACTATTAAAATGTTTTCTTAATTCAATAACAAATAATAATTAAAGAACAGGATGTTCTTATTAAATGTAGATTGTTAAGCCTTTAACTGCCGAAGTACTAGACACAATTAAAATTTTATTGTTTGGAGGTCACCGGTGACCCCCATGGCGCTCAATGTGTTAAGTAAATTAATAAATTGAATTGAATTAATTTTAATTATAATTCAAATATAATATTAATTATAATTGAATAATAGGCGGACGTTAGACTGTAATTAATGTTGATAATGTTGTGAGAACTTTTAATATTTTTTGTAACTAAATTAACAATAAACTTGAATAACATTTTTATTATTTTGTTTTATAATACTGACCTTACGTCATAGAGACACTGCCTTAGTTCACATAAGATTGTGTCTCGCCTAAAGAATTTTTGACTAAAGAATCAAAAATTTAATTTACGATGCCATAGGGAAAGGTGTGGTGGTGTTTTTATTAATGTCGAATTAACAATCAAGTTTCTGCACACCGTCTAGTCTTTGAGACTTCATTCATTACTTAAAGATTAACCTTGCACATACACATTTTCTACCATCAGCATGTTGATGATTTAAGTTTTTTCACACACAACATTATCAACATTATTTATGTCTAATGTTTGCCCATTATTCAATTATTATTAATATTTATATTATATTTGAATTATAATTTAAATTTTTTTCAATTTAATTCAATTCAATTTATTCATTTACTTTATGATCTACATTTAATAAGAACATCCTGTTCTTTAATTATTTATGACATTGAATTAAGAAAAGATTTTTGTAGTTAATACTTAATCAGATTAAGACTATTAAGACTTGATAGCAAATAAGTACCTATCTGAATAAACTTATTGTTCTTTTAAATAAGCAATGTAGGTACATATGTATAGGCATTAGAGATGGGCCGACTATCATTTTGGCCGACTAGCCGACTAGCCGGCCAAGCCGATTATTGCTTTAGGTTATAATAATTAGAGTAACATGCTCTAATCACACTATTGCCATTTTTTATGATAAGTGCCTTCTTGTATCTGATTGTCATCTTAATTTTTTGAGTTTCTTTTTTTTTGTTACTTGTTTAATGTCTGGATCTAAGCCCAATCAGTTAATGTATCGAACGAATGGTTTTTAGTTTCCTGACCTGTTCTAAATTGCACTGAAAATACATTGTAAAATTGATTTTGTATTTCTAATAAAAAGTAATACTTAACAGTAAAGATTTCAATTTCATCAAATTTTAGGTATATTAATATGAGCAAAAAACGGGCCGACTATACGGCCGTTTCAGCCGAATAGTCGCCGACTACAAATATGGCCGACTAGTCGGTACAACCCTAATAGGCATATTATCATAAAATGTTTTAATTTCTAAAACATTGTAACGTAGAAGGTAGACCTTGAATTTATGATTGATGAATTTGATGATGAAAGA
Organism: Anania crocealis; assembly: GCA_949315895.1. Lineage (NCBI taxonomy): Eukaryota > Metazoa > Arthropoda > Insecta > Lepidoptera > Crambidae > Anania > Anania crocealis. Next base: position 7,825,148 of record OX438884.1, read on the forward strand.
AGTGCATATTAATAAAACTAATGTTTCCAATTTTAACCATAGAAGTGAAATTGTTGTTGTACACAATGTCGCACTGCGCGTGAAGTAAGTTATATTGTGGCTTTGGGGATGAAGTTCCCGCGGGAGACGGGAGGGTGCAATCTGTTGAGCGGAGGGTGCCGGCGCCAGTCCGTCGTCGCGCGCTCTCCGTGTGGACGCGTAGTCCCTCGCCACTCGCAATTATTGAGACCTTACCGCGTTTAAAAGACGGTACAATATCGCTTCCGCCACTATACTATCTACTATGTAATAGGATCGAGTTGGTAGTATGATGTACTGTCACAAATAGACGCAAAAAGCTTTCATAAATTGTCGATACGTACTTATTTTGTAAAACAATATGAATAAGTATCAGTATGTACAAAATGTATGAGAAATCATTATAAAATTGATAGGTATTTAACAAATTTTTCGTACCTAGTCATTGTATTTAACAAATTTTTCGTACCTAGTCATTTTCATCTTGCTTGTTTGGTTGCACGGTAGTGCACCCGCCAAGTTGTGCTGTTGCTTTAATTACTTAGAAGATAATAATCTTTTACGTAAATGAATTGATATTTGATAATATAATGTTCATAACTTGAGTGTGTTCAGATTAAAAAATGTTTACATCAACTTTGGTCAATAATAACTTATAAAACCATTATAGGTACTCGAGACTAAAGAACACCTTCGTATTATTATAAAATGAAATGCGTAATAATATAATATGTTCATTATTAAAGATTTTGCAAGTCAGACTAATTATTATCACTGTTATATTAAAAATGGGTTGTATTATAGTTAAAAAATCATTATTATATTTTAAAGGTTAGTTTGAAAAGAAAAAGGTTCCGTGTTTCTCACCACACCAGCTGTTCTTTATAGAGAAGTCTTTCTGAAAATGTACAAGGCGATGTAATCATAGCCGGGTCGCGTCGAGATTAAATTTGAAGGCGTTGCTTATCGCGTCCTTTTCATTCTTTAAATATTTGTGGGCTTTGTCCTCTTTGTGGTGACATATTTTGCACTTTGTAATACTTAGACTAAAATACGCGTTACACAATTTTAAATATGAAAGAGATTTAATAAGTTATGTTAATTAATTCTGATATCAATATTTTGCATATACTTAGCTACCCGTGCATACTTAGTTAACATAATAAGTCGAACTATCAATTCTATTGTAATGTGAATATGATTTCTCCACGCTCATAATTTGACACAACTTACAACTACCTACCCACCGCCCATTCGCGTAGTGCCTATTTTTTTGTTGTCTCAGGAAGACGTTATCGATGAATCCTTCGAGAAATGTCTATTTTCCCTATGTCTTTATTAAAATCAAACTTTATCTAAGTAAATGTCTTTTCTGATCTTGATATCTTTTGCTAAAATACAAACGAAACAGAACCATGTTAAGTAAGTATTTTTTTCAAATTGATGACTTTTATCATTATACATATTGTAACAGTAATTTGTAGTAGCTGGCGTGGCAGAAATTCGCTTTAAAACTAATGGTCCGAAAAAAGTAAATAAACCATTTGAAATAACGTTGACGGCGTTCATTTACTTTCCAGAGTTTCAGAACAAGACAGTTTTGTAATTAGTATTCCCGTTGTGTAGCCAGTAGCGTTCGGGTTTACGTGCTGGTGGCCGTAGTTTCTCTGTTGTATGCTCAACAGGTATGCAGTTACGTGGTATTCTCATTACGAGCATTCACCTGACCCCTGTCACCCTGCCGCGCCCATCCTTGTCCAACGACAGGGTGGATAAGCCCGACTTATATAGTTTATTGCGTAATATATTATGTTACGTTGCAGAAACTATATCGTATAAAGTACAGTACGTACAGTTGATTTATACAGTAGGTAACAATAACACCATATTTGCTCGTATTTTTTAAAAGGTTTGTAAGCATTGCAGTTGGGCTTTTGTAAAGCAGCGTGCCTGTTCAACAGAATGTTAATATTAACAGCTGAATTCAGTGTGAAGATTTTTTTCTTACTTTCTACTTAGTATTTTTCTTTCGGTTACTTTTTTCTTTAAAAACTTTTAGTATTACTTTTGGTGGAAGCTTTTTACTACTTGGTTTGAGCTGTCTGTAATGTTCATTAAATCATACAATATCAATATCCGTAGAACGTAGGTACTTACTAGGTACCTATCATTCATAGAACACATAATTTGTCTTTGAAATTTCCCTAGCAAAGGATTAAAACCCGCAGTTAGATAAAATCACCGGAAATAGTGAGTTAAATTGTGTATGTGTTTGTTGTGATGTGAGTGAACGCCACGGACCTTACGATGCCCGGTTGCTGGCACCTGCCCGAACACGTGACTCGCTGGTGGCTTCTGGATGTCTGCAGCCAACGCCTGTTCAATGGGACAGATACAGCCGATTCGCAGATACCGCAGCGTACGTGAACTTGCCCTACGCCAGCATTTTACTATTTTGTTTAATATTACTGATAATAGGTACTTCCTTTCCGTTTTATACATGAACTTTTAGTAAACCTGTTTTTTTAGATGTGCTAGTGTGCCCCATCATCTTTTGAATCAGAATATGGTAGAAAAACCACACTTTTATACGTACTAATTACGATAATATGTGGAGGAATCCCCAAGATATCCCTTTAAATGACTTGAACCTTAACTCTGCCGTACTTATTAATTACTTATATTGTTCTTATTTATTCTATTAGATATTTTTTCTTATTCGAAAGTAGCAGAAATATAGTTCATTTCATTTCCACTATTCAGGATTACGTAGTCCGCAAATACCCGCATGGAAGTGTTACTAAGTTTGTTGCTTGTTAGTATGATGCAGAATTTGTAACCGCACACTCATTGAAGTCATTGATGAATACAAGCTGAAACTTCCCTACTACGTAAATGTATTTTACAGACAGCCACAACTTCCTTCGCTAATTATGATGAGATGAATGAGTGTCGTGTTAAATATTGCGATGACGGAGGGCACTCTTTTGAATAATGCACGTCACAATATCAAAACTCCCGAAGTAGAATCCCTTTTAATGAGTAACCGTACGGTTCTTTATTCATTAACCAAACCCGCCCAAACCGTGGGCAGGCACGTCTCAAATCTCTTCGAAATTACTCCACTCGCACAAATTGCGCGGGCCTGAGTGAATTGCATCCGCCTAGGAACAATGACGCTTTCGCTACGAACACAAAAGGAAAATCCTCATCATTTTTTACCCTTCGTTATAACTGTATCGTGGGGCAACATCTTTAAATGTTGTAACCTAATTTTAAGTAGTCGTACTTTTTGTACTTACCATTTCTTTTAGATTCTTTAATATTACATGTGCTCAATGCTAAAAAAAAAACAATTATAGTTTTATTTGACAAAAAGTACTTAGGTACTTTCTAAAATCCCAAAGCTTTGTTGAATACACAGCTGATAAGGTATTAGCCAGTTAGGAGTTAGGATAGATTTATAAATTGAACCACGACCGCTGTTGTTAGTGCTCCAAACGTCGAATAATTAATGTTACGAGTATAATGAAGCAACTTAAATGTGCCTTAGAATTCCACAGAGATTGAATATCAACGGTGTGGCATTCGTATCCGTAAAACAACACCTGAAAAGATATCGATGTCGCATTATCAATTACAGTATGTTGTACACAAGTACACAACGTAGGTTCTCACTCAACTACTGAGTTCAGAGTTGGCTTTGTTGGTCGGATCTGCAGACAGATTGCTATGACACCTGCCTTGAGAAATACAAAACGGTGAAGTGGATAAAAAACTGGCATCTGACGTTAGTCAGCGCCGATATTATGGTAGTGTTCTAGACTTCTAAACCCGGTGTTTAGCTACTAACAACAACACGCGTATTGCAAGGGCAAGGCGGGGAATGTGCGCGAGCCTCACCGACGCGACCGGCCGCTCCGGGCGAACGGGAGTCGGCGCACGCTACAAGCTTGCCGTTTAACTTCGTTAAACAACGTTTTACATTGACTCTCCGTATTACACGTGACGCCTCCTTACTAAACAGATGCATCTGCTTGAAGCAGCGATCAATGCCTAGTAAGTGTCGACACGCCAGAAGACAACACTCCCATTGATGCGCTAGTGGGGCTTCCTTATATACAAAGCTAGGAAAAAAAACATAATATCGCGATTTAGGTTTTTACCTCTTGCTGCCTCTAATAATGTGTTTTTCTTAAAATAAATATTATGAACTTAATCACCATCATTGTTGTTAGCATACAAGTGAAAAAGTATAATTACCTTCTTTACAATTAGAGGGTAATAAACTGTTTTTACCATAATTCGTTTACTGAAAATGTCAACGCCATCTAGCAGTTTTTGGATGTACCATTTTACACTTGGGCCAGCAAAGTTTTTCTTCCTGTGGAGCATTGCTCGAATGAGAAAATTGTGCTAACGGCTTGAACACTGTTTATAAAATTTAATTAGAATTTGGGTTTATTAACTTCCTAGTTAGTCTATGTTGCATGGAGTAGATTTATATTCATAAAAATACTTTTTTGTAGCTTGCAAGTTTGTAGTGCAGCATGCATTATAAGTTTGTTTAATGTAAACTTGTACGATTAATTATAATTATCTTATACAGATAGTTATCCTTTACATATTTTTCGATAAAATATTAAATGCGTTTTGAAATTAGATTATTTTTTGTTATCAAGTGAAGGCCCATATGTGGCCGTACTTGAGCGTTATATTGCTTATCGCTAATGCATAATATTTTTTCATGTGAAATATTATTTATTCATGTTGAAAGTTTAAGGTTCTTGATAAATCGAGATTAAACGTAAGTATCGGTAACTTGCTGGTGTTCTTGGCCAACTTCTTTAATTTAGAACAGTTCACTTGTAACTTGCATAAATTAAGATTTAACGCGGCTCCAGTTGTTGCTAACAATTTCGGTTTTATGAAATGTAATTATTGCGTCGATTTTGCACCAGTCGTAATGGAATCTATTGCGATTGTGAGTCGAGCTTTTTAGTGATTGTTATTTTCCCATTTAGTTACTAAGCAATTTATTGCAATTAAAAGTTTTTAGGATAATTTAGTGAAGAGCTCCCTGTGTTAATTATAAAATAAAGAAGAGTACAACGTATGAATAAGGTATTTTGATTAAATTATCTTTACCTTTTGTTCTAAGCGAAATAGGTTTTTTTTTTAAATTTGCATAGCCATAAAAATGTATACCGTAATGTAATTGTGTGTAATTGAATAACCGGCTGTCATCATCATCCCATCCTATCAGAAATAAAAAAAAGATGAATTAAATTGAATGTCTTCCCTTTTTCCTTGCCAGTTTTTTTTTCTTCGATTTATCGCGAGTTCATTGTAAAACATGACGTTTATTTGCAGAGGCTGGCGGCACAGGGCCGGGCGGGACAACTTCCACTGGCACGGGCCGAGCTGCCCGCGCCCGCGCCCTCGAGCTGGCTCAGCAGCTTGCCAGCTCGCTGCAGCACGCGATACCGCCGCCTCCACGCCCCGACTTCACTACCGCAAGCGCCATCCTGCGTTGGCTACAACAGAACAACAACTCGGTTGCACTTGTAAGTTAATTTTGGAATTACTACTTACTATTTTTTTTACCTAAATCTAACAACGCCAACATAAGGCCAGTTGATACGATTATGGAAAACATGGAAATGTATTAAGATACCAAAATAATTTGCTGCTTTAATCGAAAAACTTTTTAAGGGAAACCAAATTAAAAATCTCCAAAATAAAAGTCCTCTCACTGGATGTTTGAAACACAATATCTTTTAGGAAATTGAAATTCCTTGACACTTGAAGACCAAACGAAGTCTATAATTTTATCATCATTTCTGACATTTCCTTGAGCCTGCGTCTTGTTCAGTTTTGTGCTGTAAGTCTGATATAATACGATACAAAATAGCTAAGCACTCTAATTTTCTTCAGAAATTTTATATCGGTATTACTTTATCTGGAAACGAAATACCTACCTGAGCATTTCTCTGTTTTTTTGCCACAGTTTCATAAAAATCTCAAAATTTATTACATATACAAAATGACTACTTTTTTTACGAAATCTTGTAGTCTATTTCATTAACCATTTAGTTTTTGACATAAACTTCTATTTAATTAAGATTTATGTGAAATATTAATTAAAAACTAAATAAAGGTCGACTGAACTTTCTTATTTTGTTACTTTCTATTAGATCAAAAACACTTTGTAGATATAATTTTATAATCCTAAAATGACAGTATTCTTAAACTAATTAATAAATTTTATATTATAATCGCAAAGATAGTCAAAAAAAGTAACGGAGCATTGTGAAATAAAAAGTTAAAGTTTTTTTTTGTTACTTTTGATTTGGAGTAAATTCAAAGTTCCGATTTTATGAAAAATAAACAAAATAGAACTATTATATCAACTTTTTATGAAACATTAAAGTATTCTTAAATTTTATTACAAGTTACGTTGATTTAAAATCATAAATAAATACTTAAAGTGAAAACTGGAAACTAATAAAATTTTGGGACGGTAACAAAAAAGGATTCACTGGTAACAAAATGGGAACTATAAGGCTGAGCCTACAAATAATATTTTTAATACAATCAAACTAGAAATCACTATTCATGTGTTCAACTACATTTAGTTTATTTAGGCAAATGCAAGGTTACAAGAATAAAACTAGACAACTAATTTTAGACATTTTATATTTACTAATTTTTTATTAATTATGGAATATTTAAGGATCATTAAGGCACAAGACATTGATTATAATTACAGTTAACATACTGTCACACCTTCTTGTTTATAAAACAAAACCAATACAAAACCTAAAGGTAAGTTAAGTATGTAACAACAAAACATTAGTTAATATTAGGAATCAATATTGTTCATATCATATGATAAAACATGTGATCTTATGTTATTTTACGTTCAATATTTTATGTAATCTTACCTGCTTCAGTATGGCTTTTTTTGGTCTACTATAGACTATCATATTATTTTAAAATATATTATTTATTTAGTTACATATGCATCACTTTAAAACTTAAATAAAAATATGTAGTTATAACATTTTTTTTTAAATAGGGATAGCTAAAATACTGAGTAAAATATTTATAATAATGAGATGTAACACAACTTACGGCTTTAGTTATTTATTAACCTTTGGCTTTAGTTAAAATTTAATATCACAAATATAAACTTAACTTAGACATCATTTATCAGCTGCTGATGTACAACGACTTTTATTATGGAGCCAGCATCGCTTTTTATTCCTTTTTGTTCTAAACTGACGACTACTTGGATAGTATTATGTATGATGGGACATCTAAAGTATTCTGCGCAATTTTGATGATGGTTCCATTCTAAAAGTTGTTTGTTATATATGAACAGCTGATCGCGTTATCTCAAGGAATCACATAACTTCAACTTCACACTGTATGTCAGCAAAAATAGTATCTATCTGATACACTGAGTTAATAAAACAGTACCATTTCAGAAAAACTCAACAATAAGTTAAAATATTAATAGAGTTATTATTACAGTTATTTCAACTGTTTGTATCAGTTTAACAATTTAAATTCTTTTTCAGTACCTCTATAAAAAAGAAATGATGTGTTATAGAAAATTAATATTTATAATAAAATCACATGGTTTACGGTATGAATTAATTAAGTCATGGCACTTCTATTCATTACACCACTCGCATTCATCATCAGGATAATGATCATAAATACTGACATATTTGCATGTTTTGCACCAAAACCAGCTGCTTTTCATCAAACATTTAACATCCTTTCTATTCATGAATAGTATAAAATGAGATGGCATTGCACTCAACACTTTTTCGGTAGGACTTCTACAACCGAGACATACTTCAGATGTAAAGACGAAATGTGTTAATGGCCATGGCCATACAAAATTGTCCCTTAGAAATACATGAAAATCATTCTTAACAATGACGTCGCTGACATCAAAATATACGACCATTTTGAAACGGGTGGGCCACTTATTACCTTGAAAAAAAAAAACAATAGACACTCAATCTAAAACTAAATAGACCGCAAAAACACGAGCTTACTATTCCCCAAAACAATAATCACATATGTATTCAAAATATAGTGTACCGTCTGTGCAAGTTACACAGAATTGTTTTTTGCAACTAATACATTTTATTAAGTTGTGCAATAATGTGGGATTTTTACATTTATTGCAAGTTACTTTACGTGTTACAACAGATTTCAGTGATTTAGTCACAATGGGTTTTTTTATATATTCAATGTCAGAGAAAGTTACTGAACTCAAGCGAGGTTTTGCAATTGTAGAGTATGTATTTATTTTATGACGTGTCATTGTGTTATTCTTTTTTCTATTTTCCTTATCATTTTCTTCATTTTTACTTTCGGTGTAAAATATTAAAGAATCTAAATTTTCTTTTTCATTTTTTTCATTAGATTTATTTATCGAAGGTAGTTTGTCATCTTCAAGGCATATAATTGGCAAGTCAGTAACATTAATAATTTCGTCAATGGAATAGGGGTCGTGATCGATCATGTTACCATTTGTAGAGTCTACATCAGTTGGTGGCATAATTGACTCTATCTCATTGCATATGATAGAGTTGTCTGTTTCGTGCAAATCTTGTTCGTAAGATTCATCCACAACATAGTTTTGTAAAGTTATAGTTTCTGAGTTATCGTGTCCATGTTGTGGAATAATCTTTGGTGCATTTTCAAATCTATGTTCGGCTGGATTATAGCAAGTGCAACCGATTTTATTTTTTGTGCAAAAACAGCTCAATATACGATGCTGAATTAGATCAGTCCCTCGCCTAGAAATAACTTGATGAATATTCAGTGTTCCTTTTATGGTCTTAAGACTGCTTGGTACACATTTTTTAATATCATTTATTTCCATGTCGTTTATGTAGACGACATTAACAGATTGAACTTGAGACTTTAATGTCGAGTACACGTCTGTAGCACTTGCAATATCCTGGCCATAAGACACTTGGCGGTCAAGACACCTTTTTACCACTCCTCCAATAGCGTCAGCCACACCCTTACCATGGCCACTCTCGAAAAACGACCATGTGATATCGACATTGGATAATGACGAAAAATGATTAATCAAAAAAAAGTTATTCTTTTGTCGATATTGGGAGCTCGGTCCATCAGAAAACACGTGAATCTTTTCGACATTATTAACCAAAGTCTTACCTAAATCTATAATTGGCAGTAAGTGAGCCCATATGGCATGTGGCTGATGCACATTGGAGGGCGAGACAGTGCAAAATGATTTCTGTCCACCTTTAAAAAATACGACGCCAGTGTGCAAAGTAACTTGGATCTTTGACGCACCGAAGTGCATAGATTGTACCTCTTCTGACAATTTGCATTCATAGTTTTGCGAAAAATCGCAATGGATAACTAGTTCATTATCCATCAAGTTATCAATACAGTTTTTGTAACAATTTATTTGATGCGACACATTGAAACTGTGTTTTTTAAATGCTGCTATGTCAGTTTCAAAAAGTTTTATTAATTCTGTAACTGTTCCCTTTTTATTTGCTTTTACAGTCTTTTTTGTTATAACTTCTTGCTCTCCGTGTATAGTATGTTTTTTATAGGAATGATTTTCAGTTTGCCACATTTGCCATGTAATATTTTGATTACCTGAAATATGCCCTGAATTATAATTTAGTGAAATATTTTTACAATGACATTTACCGTACATGCATTCAAAATTTTCTTTATCACAGGCTACTTTTTCCAAGAGAGCCTGTGTATTACGAAAATCGATTACTTTATGACGATTAAGTGCTTCAATTTTGAAATTCATGTTAGAGTGTTTAATGCATAGACAGGTATTTCGGTTACGTAAAGTTGGCGTTAAAATGTAAAAAGGTTTAAATCGGCAAAATGTTGAAAAAGCTGCAATGCCACCTTCTTTCTTATACTTCTCATGTAAAGCACGCAAAGAATTATTAAGATACCTAATTTGCTGTTTATTTTTCTTTGATGTTCTGCATTCGCGTTTGCCAGCAGTCGCTCTACTAACATCGTCTCGAACGAAGAATTCTATGACAGTTTTTTTTATTTTGGAAATACTTTTAATACATTTTTTATTTCTAACCCGTATACCTATTTGTTTTGAGATTGACGTCTGTGCTTTATTTTTTATCACCATATCATTTTTCGCAATTTTTTTAATCAGGTCCCTTTCTTTATTATTTTCGCACTTTTTGTAAGTCATCTTCAAAGAAGCTTCAAGAATTTCATTTCTGGCTTTTATTTTTGAAATATCAGTCTCAAACTTTTTTCTTTCTTCCGTCGTTCTTTTTTGTAGTCTATGTAATTTTTTTCTTGTATTTTCGTAAGCTCTTTCAAGACGGGCAATACGACTTTGTGCCTTATCATATTCTCTTTTTATTTTATTTCTAGACTTTCGTAAACTCGCTATAGTCTTTGACAAAAATTGTGTTTCCGTTGATGTCTCTGGTGGTATTTTTTTTGAATCGGACATTTCTGTTGATGTTACCGTCGCAGTGTCCACTAAAGCAGCTGCTGATTTTGTCGAGGACGATCCATGTGCTTCATTTTTCAAGCTTCTTTTATTCTTTTGTTTTTGTTTTTCTTCTTTCCATTTTTGTCTTTGCTTTTTCTTTTCCGTTTCTGTCATTTCCGATATTTTGTTATATATATATTTGGATTTTATCCTTTCTAAATTTTGCTTTCTTATTTGTTCTAATTTTTCTGGGTTTTGTTTTAATTTTTCTCTGTAACGCTTCATCTTTTCTGCCGGAGTTAGTGGCATTTTCTAGCGCTGTCAAGAATGTAAACATAGCTTTATAATTTCTGCTTTTGTTACTCAAGTTTCCGCATATACGTTACCATGCTAAAGTAACAAAATAAAAGTAACAAAAAGCGCGAATTTTTATTCGACATATTGTTGTACGGGTTAATTATCAAGTTAATGTCTGTTATTATACACTATAATATAGCGTATGAAATTAGCTACTTATGACATGATAAAATTAACTAAGGAAATTGAGAACTTACCTTGAAACAGCGATAACAAACACTGGAAAGAAATTCACTTTATATTTTTTTACGTGAGCTTCAACGAGCGTTAAAACTGTGACTGACACTTACATTTTAACATGGCGGCATGAAATGATACCTTAGTGTTGCCATAATAGAAATAAAGATTGAAATAGTAGTTTTCAAATCTTAAACACATTGTAAATGGGTAACAAATACTGAAATCCTGTTTTGGAACTTTCTGTGGGACATTAGTTTTATATTTTTATTTTCGATATAGTTATAAGAAATATTATGGAAGCACTGTAGTACGGGTCTTCCGTTCTCGCAAAACAGTCTAAAACAAACATTGGTATAAATTTCCTGAAATCTCAACTAAAAAAAACAGTTTGAAATAACGTATAGCAGAATGGGACATACAAATTTTCATACATTAGAACATTTCATGGCAAGTATATTTAATTGCATTGAAGAAAATACTAACTGTTTATGTTCGTTTTAAATATTTTCAGTAAATAATAATAATAAATATGCTGTTGAAATAAACAGAATTGAAAAATTGTATAGTATACAAAATTTATTCGTGCCCAATACTGAGGGACATACTAAAACGGCGTACTGGCAAAAAAAAAAAGAAATGGTCACCTACCTACTTTAAAAATGTAGCTATCAATATTGTGTGCCGTAGCGCCGTGATTTAGGTGTGTTCGCCCAGACCTCGGCTTACGTTTTAAGCTCGAGCGCTCGGAAAGGCCTTTGGAAAGTGTGTACGGAAGGGAACTAATTGCACACACTCGAACCTTTGCTCGCTGACGTGAATCCATCCATACGCAATGAGCGACCTGCTTTTACTTAGCTTTCAATGAGAGCGCCACCCTTACTATTTGTCTTTTATGCGAGTTTTTCTGAGAGCGTACGCGGTATGTACTCGTACTTACATAGCATACTTCAATTGATAAATAGTTTAAAAAAAGACATTGGAATCTAAGGACAATCGGAGAAGTTATGAAGATAAGTTTAATGCAGTACCGTGTGGTACTGGCACAAAAACCTACCCTTCTCTGCATACCTACATATAAACATTGTACTACCTACCAGAAGAAGATGGACAGCAGCGACTTTACACTATTGGCCAAAATGCGAACACCAACCCGCCTGCCAAGCGTGGTGATTATGGCGAAATCCTCCTTTTGGAGCTGTGTCGAGAAGTGGAGTGTAGTGGGTTTATGATGATTCGGTTATTATCAATATGATTTAGCCACAGAACATAATTTTATGTTCTGTGGATTTAGCTGTAGATTTGCGAGTTATGAAATTATTTTGAATTTGAAACTATCCCAAGGGAATTGAATTGAATTTGGGTTAAATGTAGTTTAGTGCTATTCCAGTAAATATTTCATCATCTGTGTATTTGATTGAGTAACAAACATCCACCAAATCTAGCTTTTGCCTGCGGCTATCGAACTCGTTCCACTTTGAATTTAAAACTATCTCACAAAAACTGTTGTTTTTTTTTCGGAAGAAAAAGTAACAGCTTATTGAAGTGAAACTTTATTATGGGCGTTGGAAAAAAATTTACCGTCACGTTTTTCGGTTGCGCGTCACAGCGTCACATTTTCACAGCGTCACATTTTTCGGTTACGCGCCATCTTTTTCTTGCCCCTACCACGGTTGGTTCAGACGATAGCAAAAAGGTAAAGTGAAATAATATTTAACCAATTTAACCAATTTCTGGAAAGTTGCATGTAGATCATTTTTTGAAAAATAAGGCCATAAAGAAGTTTCACTTCTTACGTGTGTACACTAGTACACGCACAACTTTTTTTAGTTAATTTAGTTAATTGATTTAACAAGTGGGCCTTGTTTGATTAATCATTGAAATGCGATCATTAGATACTACTAAGTTTAACTATATTTTCATATCTGTACCACTCTACCACGTTGTGTCTTGTCTATTTTTGTACTACAATAAGTAGAGCGTCTAGTGCGGTAGAGTGCTTGATGACACACTGTCCATTACGAGCTAGGGGCTTGTGTCGCGCTGCAATAAAACAGATTAATATGCTGTGTGCACTGGGGTACCAGGTGACACGTATGCGCTGAAAGCGCTTTGTTTGGCCGCCAGCATCGAGCGCTGCATGAATGGGGTCTCCTATGCACCACTCGGGCATTCATTGGCGCGCCTCCTTCATAGACGAGGTGAGTAACCTCACCCATGCTCCTGAAGATTGCCTGAACGGTTTATAAATCAACGGTTTTCAAATTCCTAACCGAACTAAAGTCGATGACTTCGATAAAAAAGGGTAGGTCATAGGTCCTGCCTTAATAACACTAATAGTAGGAACGACTCGTATAAAACCATAAAAGAACAAGTATAGAATTAGGTACCTAAGGTAATACTCGGATTGATTTCAACTCGTAGTTTATGATTTTTTCTATATGCATGAATATTTTATCATGTGAATTAATTTATGTGCTGCATAATTAATTTAAAACTTAACTTGCTCTTTTTACTATGTCTTATGATGAACGAATTAGCGTTTATATAAATTATACAAAAACTTGATAGCATTAGCATAGGGTTGGAGCGCCAACTATGTAGTTTCAGGTGAACGCGTTCCATTAGCGTTAATTGGAATTTCTCGGTGCCTCTACCGCTTTACCGCAGATACCTAAATACTATCACGGCATAAGGTACGGGAAGGCATACCTTCCGCATGCTGCCAACGGAAAGCCAGGCTATGTACCTATATCTACCAGTCTGGAAAATAGCATTAACTACGCCTAGGCATGACGCAGCTTCAATTTCATGTATTAGTAGGTATAATAACATTAGGTCACTATTATTAGTAGTTCTAATTTAAACGAACAAAGAAAAAAGTTTTGCATTCATTTAATATTATATAATACATACTTTGAAGAGTTCAAAACAAGCTTATACAACGCCTTTCATAATCGCACAGCAAAGCTAACTGCTAACGCTGATGTACTTTTGTAAACGACCAGAACTTGTAGGCGCGCCATGTTAAAGAATCCGACAGCATAAATTCAATTAGGGAAAATATTTTATTACAGCCTCGTTTATATTGAACATGCAGAATCAAATAAATAACTTTGCTACGTCCCAGTCCCAGCGTTATTTTGTGAGAGTTACGAACGAGTATTTAATCAATGAAATGGTTTATGTAGAAATCTCTTTTACACAGTGTATATGTATAAAAATTGTTAACAATTTATTATTATTTTATATCTGTATATTGTGTATGTTGCATAATACAACGTGTATAGCTACTTTTTATTACCCGTTTACGGCCGGTCCTAATAACCTATCTATCTTCAGTTTTGGCATATTGGAGATAGAAAACAACTTCTGTCTTTGTTTCTCTGGACGTTAAAATCAGAGACAGAAGATGTTTTCTATCTCCGATATGCCAAAACTAAAGATAGTTAGATTATTAGGACCGGCCGTTAGACGAACCGTTCAAACAATAGGATAGTTAGGTAATAATAGGATGCGTAACCCAATTCCACCTGGCTACAAATTTGAATGCGAATTTAGTTAGTAGGCGTATTATGGCGCTTTAAACCCTTCATAATAATATTAGTATTTAACGCACGCAAGCTCACTGATTAACATCATAAAAATGAACAGTAAACCCTATTTCTTAATATCTGATTTGTTGTTATGGGCCACCTTCGAAGGAAAGGATGTAGCTCTTGTTATCCTGAAAAATTGGAATTGATTGGCGTAGGCTTTTTAGGGAAGTTGGTAGGTACTCAGTTTCCATCGTCGATTCAGTTGCAGCAAGCAAATGTTGTTCTTTGCTAAATACAGTATCAATTGCATTAAAAATTCTTCAATATAAAATATCAAGCCCCCTATGAAGAGAGGACTTTGGCAAGGCTCCGCCCTCGACCCTCGGCCTCATCAACTGAGGAGTACGAAAGTAGGTCCCGCCGCCGCTCTTCCGGTGCCCGTCGCTCGTTTCCGTTTAAGAACATTCGCGAAACATTTGCCTTCTAAGTTCTGACTGATTTTCTCTGGAAATTCTGAAATTGCGTCATGTGGACGGTTGTGTTTACTTCACTGCTCTTTCATAGCATTCTTATTTTGTGTCGAGCTCCTACAAAATAGTGTTTTAGTCTATGTACCTACTTTAAAACATCCGAGCCATAATCTATTTAGATTTATAAAAAGATTAAGATTTGCGGCAGTAGCACAAAGCTTCTGGGAGAGGTAACATCTTAGTAAAGTAATCTTTATAAATGCCGGGCAATTACTTCTGTGTATAAAAAACTGCGCTCGGAAATGAAATACTTACGTAACATTTTGTTTTTCAAGTCCATGGTAGGTTTTCACCATTTGCATTATAATAATAGGTCTTTACCTATGAAATTGCCGTTCTGCAGTACTGGCCATTTCAAATCAAAATATTTTTTGTTTGGCTAAGAATTCTAATTTCAAATTAATTTTATTTTACAAACATGGAATTCTGTTTTTTTAATGTAGTGATTTGTTTATTGTTACATTTTCATCGCATTTCAATATTTTTCGTCATCATGGATACGTTAAAAATCGAGTAATAATGGAATATAAGTACCGTCGTGGTAGCAACGCGGCACAAGCGGCACGCAACATCAACGACGTTTACGGAGCTAACACTACAAACCAACGCACCACCTGTTATTGGTTTGCTGGCTTCCGTTCTGGAAATTTCGACCTGAAAAATGAACCTCGCGGTCGTCCGAAGACTTTGGTCGACAATGAAGAATTAAAGGCTATTGTGGAAGCTGATGATACACAATCTACGGCTGAATTAGTAGCAGCTTTCGACGTTAGCGTCAAAACAATACTGGTCCATTTGCGTCAAATCGGCAAGGAAAAATGCTTGACAAATAGGTGCCCCACGAACTCAATGATCGCCAGAGCGAAGTACGCGTCGAGACGTGCCATGCACTGCTCAACAGACAAATGAAGGAATTTTGAACCGCATTGTTACCTGCGATGAAAAATGGATTCTGTTTGATATCCGCAAGCGCTCAGCAAGTTTGTTTGGATCCTGTTTTAGCACCTAAACAATGCCCTAAACGATGAACGAACGAACTGAACACAATGATGGAGAAGCTGGCACATCTCCAAACAGCATTGGTCAATCGCTCGTATCCGCTGCTCCTGCACGACAACGCGCGACCTCATACTGCACAGCAGAAGGTCTCCAAGTTGCAAGAACTGGGGTTGGAAGCTCTCCGTCACCGCCCTACTCACCAGACCTTGCGCCTACTACTTTTTCTAGAATTTGGATAACTTCTTGGCGGGAAAAAAATTCAATACCCGAAGAATTTATTGCCTCCCGTCCAGCTGATTTCTGTAAGAAGGGCATCAATAAACTGCTACTGCGATGGCAAAGATGCATTGATTGCATGGGTAATTACTTCGAATAATACAAATAAAAAATACATGAAAAATATCGTTTAAATTTTTTCATACAAACGGCAATTTCATAGGTAAAGATCTAATATTCGAAAGTGCAAAATGCAAATAAAGCATTACTTACTAAATAAATACTCGTAATACAACAGTGGCTGTACTATCATCATCTGATTTGCTGCTTGCTACACAAAACATTTCTTGAATTTTCATTTATATAATATACAAAGTATTAACGGGTTTTGGTAAATTCGAGTAGTTACTTAGGTACAGCACTTACTATAAAGCAATAGTCGGCCGGATTTATTAAGAGTTTTGGTAGCTCATTGGTCGAAGTCTCGCGCCTTACATCGGAAGTACCTAGGTATATTGTAGCCGTGACTTCGTATCCCAACTCGTGCCTCTGGATTTTCTAAGTCTATGCATGGATTTATTAAATACCACTTGGGCGAGAAAAAATATCTTAACTAAACACATTCAGTTGTCCAATACAATGTTGTGTAGTTTGCTAGGGCCTAATTTCTCCTATGACATGGTAGATTCGTTTAGGAATATAGGAGGTCTGATGGTTGTCGCTCCAATTAAAATAAGAGTAGAGGTAGACTTCCTACATCTCATTATAATTAAGTCATCGTACCTTGACTGGCAGGTAACCGAACAAAGCGCTGAGAGAATAAAACTCACAAACTCTATTCTTCTTCTTGTCGTATGAGAATCCCATTGGGATTCTACTGATAAGTTAAGTCTGATATAAACGTTTTGCTAAAGGCACGGATTTTAAATACACGGAAAATACAAAAAAAGTCTGTTGCATCGTTGTAGCAATCTGTTAGTGGGAAAATTGAAAATAGGGAATGCGAATTGCATAGTCCTATCAGGTATGCGAATGTTCGGTTGTTCAACGTACAAATTTAATTAATGCTTTTTCATTTGTATTGTCATGTCTCAGATTCGATTCGACTGTAACTCTACGATATATGTAACCTGTCATTGGTTTCTATTATGGTCATTTGTTTACCTACTACAGTTTTTTATTCTATTTGGACCGTTGTAGATCGAGGTTGCAAGGATAAACTAGGCCTTTAATAAGGTTACCTATTTTAAAATCGAATTATTTAAGTACGAATTTCATTTCTCCGAAAACGTGTTGCCACATTTTTATTTTACATATTTTTATTTTACCAAAAACACGATTGACATATTGCTGATATTCAGATTTTCGGTGGTTTTTAATTTAATTCTATAGATATGGTTTCAAATCTTACTCAACATATGCCAAAGATATAATTATAAGATACTAGCTGATGCCCGCGGCTTCGCACGCGTGGGTTTTGATCTGTTAGAAAGTATTCGTCACGACTCACCCCTCTCTCCTCCACTCTTTTCCTCCACTTCCTTTGCCTACGGTGCCGAAGGTGCCCATCTCGGGCGAGGTGGTGGTGGGCACTTAGTGGGAGCCGATACGTCGTTGCTGACTTACCGGGGCCCGTTGATACAATAGTTGGGTGAAAGGGGCCGATTTAAACTATTTAGGGATCCGGTGTTAGTTCTCCTAGCGAACCGTGGTCCAAGCGAGCTCGCACCACATCTGTTTGCATTTACATGAAATCTGAAGTACAATATCATTTGAAACTTTCAAAACTGTCAACGCTGTAGTACAACAAACCATTCAAAGCAGCTTGCAAGGCTTTATTCGAATATGATCAACAATGGCGTAGAGCCCTGGAAGAAGTGGCCCTGTGTAAAAAAACACATTCTTAATTTCCAACCAAGTAGGTTACCATTTTTCTCGATCCATAAGCGTTAAAAAGGCGATTTTACAAAGACAATTTGCTTGCATACTACGTTCGGATAGAAGATCGGTGTAGTACCAGCATCGGTGTAGAGCTCTGAAAAAGCCAGTCCTATGTCATTCTCCCTTCATGATCGATAAACGAAGTTTCAAGTACCTCAATATAATGATGTTAAACACAAATAATTAACCACAAAATTTTCAACCGTTTTTCACCCCCTCAAATATTTAATTATAAAAAAATCCTTATAAACAACATAACAAAATGTATACCAAAAAGTTGACGTAGTTTCACAAAATTTTCATGTGGGATGTGGGTTCGAGGCATGAATGGTAGAGGATGATCAGTAGGATAAATAGTGTTCAGAAACTTGACAGGATAGAGAACTGATTCGACTGTACTGACCACTGTGTCTATAAATTTTTATATTTCTTCAGCTTCAAATGATGTCAGCAAAACATCATTAATTACTGCTGCTTGGTCATTAGTGGGTGCATGGTGGTAGCTATTCCTAAGTTAAACAACACGAAATTATGAAGTGAGGTGTTTTTTTTTTCAACGTTTTATTTTCATGTTTTAAAAGTGTATTTTTTTAAATATTGCCAGGCCCCCAAAAGCGGTGCGTCCTAGAAAAAATAAATCGTTACTAAATGGAAGTTTATCAAATTATCTTCTAAATGGAAGCTTGTCAAATGGTCTACCAGTCTAAAAAAAAAAGTAAAGTAACAGCCTATAATCATCCCACTGCAGGGAAAAGGCCTCCATCATTGAATTCAAGTTACCACTGCAATGATGGGAAAAATGTCTACCAGTCTATATTGATTTAATCCACCAGTCAGCTGCTTAGTGTTGTTGCAACACACCTGTTACCTTTTCCTGCCTGAGATACCCAGTCTATGCCCAGTTTAGGAATTATTTTTGTACTGCTTAATATAGTTGATAATGTCATAAGGTTTGTCTCTACCGTATAAACAAAAATCGGCCAAGTGCAAGTCGGACTCGCGCACGAAGGGTTCCGTACCATTGACTACGAAAACAACATTAGGTACCTGCATTAATTTAGTTAATGTAGTGCCTACCTGTTACCATTTATTGATATCAAGCAAAAATAAGCAAAAAATTGATTTTTTTGTGTGGGAACCTCCCTTAAATATTAATTTAATTATTGATTATTAAAGTTAGAAATATAACTGAGTGTTTTGTGAATATTTCAAGTGCCTACCTGTTGCCATTATTAATATCGTTTTTTTTGTCCCTTCAATATTTGTTTTATTTTGTTTTTAGTATTTGTTGTTATTGCGGTAGCAAAAATACATAATTTGTGAAAGTTTCAACTGTCTTGCTATTGCGGCTCTTGAGATACAGCCTGGTGACAGGCAGACGGACAGACGGACAGACAGCGAAGTCTTAGTAATAGGGTTCCGTTTTTACCCATTGGGTACGGAACCCTAAAAATGATTAAGTTCTAAATAATACGAGTACCATTCTTATGTTAAGTACCGATATTTATTTTCTGAATATGTACCAATATACTTATAGATAAGACATCCAATAGGAATTTTCAAGTTTTATATTTTCGTTACATAGCCTCCATATTTCTTCGTCAACTTTGTCCTTCAGGGCATATGGAATACGTTGCGGCTAGATGAAAATTGGTGTCACATTTTCTTGAAGCACTAATTGAGCATTGTAGTTTGATATTCAAACAAGAGTTCCGTCAAACGCAATCGTTAAATCTTCTAGTAATATGTCCAATTTTGAGTTGTTGATAATTTACTAACTGAATTTTATCCAACTCTTCAAATTCTAACTCACAAGGATCCCGTGGAGCACAAAAATATAATATAATACGTTTTCTGATGTAATTCTGGGCTCAAAGATGTATGATTGACGTGTATTTCCTAGTATCGATATCATCACATCTGTTCAGTTTTAAGTACTTATCCAACCGTTTAATGATGTTTTTGAATGTTTCGTCCTTGTCTAATGGTACTGAGTTCAATTTAGATGTCCTAAGATTTGTTTGTGACCGACCTTTGCTCCTCAGTACCTTCTGCATACATGGAATTGTTTCGTGCTATCGAATTCAAACTCTGCAGTTTTAGTTTAAGCTGTGTTGTAATACCCTGAAGATTATTTTTTTCTTCAATCTCAGTTTCCAACTGTGGGTCATCAGTAATATTATTTGTAGTCGTATCTCTTCCAAATTATTCTTGGTAAATTTGTTCATTTGTCACTTCACCAGCTGATCACTCACTAATTTTAATTCATAATCGGAAATTTCTCGTAGGTTTTCTATCTGGCTGCCGAATTTTGTAATGCAGCCTTTAATTAAAGTTCTACACGTTTTAATTCAGTTAATTCATCGAAATTACCTATTTATTTTCTGATTGACACATTGAATGTCATAACAAACTGAGTAAAGTCAGAGAGTACAAATATGTAAAGAGTATGGATATGACGCGGAACCGAACAAACTTTGCCCCCATTTTTTATCCCATTAAAGATTAAATTTTCAAAAATCCTGAAAGACGTCATTCTTAATTTTTAATCAGGTAGCTGGATACCAATTTTCATCGACTTAGCTTCAAAACTGACGGAGTTTCATACAAACTTATGGGGCCCTTTTTACCCCCTTAGAGGCGGAATTTCCAAAATTCCTTTCTTAGTGCTCACCTACACTATAAAAGGAAGCACGGTGAAAATTTTCAGATTTTAAATCCCAGTAGTTTGGGCTGTGCGTTGATATGTCTGTCAGTCAGTCAGTCAGTCAGTCAGTCAGTCATTAAATCAGTTTTCATTTTTATATATTTAGATTTCAGTTTCCAGAAAAAAGTTTCTAATATTATTAAAAGACAAAAAATATATTAAATAAAAACAAATTAGATGATACATAACTACTTGTTTTTTTTACGATTAATAAATGTTAAAAAATGAAAAAGTGATTATGTTAAAATAGGTAAAAGCAAAGCAAGCAGGCAAGCAT
This sequence comes from Anania crocealis, assembly GCA_949315895.1. NCBI lineage: Eukaryota > Metazoa > Arthropoda > Insecta > Lepidoptera > Crambidae > Anania > Anania crocealis. The sequence goes on from OX438884.1 coordinate 7,846,410, forward strand.
GCAATCATGCCAGCAATCATGCATGCATGCATGAATGCCAGAAATCATGTTTGCATGCAAACAAGCTAGTATATGCAAGCAGGCAAACATGCACACATGCATTAGGAAGTGCAGCCTCTCCGCCCTTGCGCAACAAATCTCAGTCACCCACGCTCGCCTTCGCAGCTTCGGCTCTTTGGTCGGCTGCTCTCCCTCCGCGCCTCCGGCTTTTAAATTACACTCTACTTAGAATAATAACGCTTATTCTAAGACACTCTATTATTGGGCAGACAAGTACCACGGCGAAGTGACCACGGCGAGTCGGGGTAAACATAATTAGAGTTGATAAGGATGTAAAAAAAACATGGATGTATCCATGTTTTAACACAAAAAATTTAATTAAAATGAAGTAGTCATTTTAAGAAATTGCGGTATAATAATAGTACTAGGTATGATATAGTACAGTTTTTTAACAACGATTATGCATGTTTCGATTATTTTTTTCAATAAAAATAAATAACACGATAAAAACTTACTTGTATTTTTTTTTCGATGAATAAATCATGTTAGCAAATAAAAAAGTGTGTATGTAACGGAACAGGTATACGAAAAAGGTTTGTTTGATTTTTATCATCATAGACACATCATCTAGAAAATAAAAATTATTGTACCTATGCAAAACATCCGTGAAAAGAAAAAAAAAGTGTTTTAATAATCGGGTAAGTATCTGTTTTTCTGGAAAATGAAACATCTATAAAAGAAATTTATTATTTGCAATATTATGTATTAAAATATATCTGGTATTCAAAACTTCGTTAAACCGTTTTCGAATTATTGAAATTCGAACTGAAAAGTTTCGAAAGTTAGATAGGTTACCCTTTAATGATGCACTTTCCACCCAGTAACAGCACAGTGTCTGCGAAGTTATAATAAAGTTTTGCTTCATTAAATGTTCCAGCCAACATCATAAATATCGGTAGCTATCTCATAAGTACACATCAAACAAAATAGCTTATTACTATGTCCGTTATATGAACTTTGAAACTATAGATGTGGCAAAAATGCGAAAATGGTAAGGTAAATAATAAAACCATGAAATCGGACTATTCACGAAGTCGAATGTAACATAGGTACATAACGAAGACATTTAATTTTGTTCTCTTAAAATGACTATTTATTTCGCTAAAAGTACTCTATAGAGGGTTGCTACATTTTAAGCAGAAATAACTAAAATACATTCTCGTATCATGTGGATGTGTACCACCAAACAGATGTACGGTGCTAATTTGATTTCTATACAGCGAAATGAGCCAATAAGTGCGGTGCGAATCGTTCCCAGCCTATGGTGGTTTATTGGGTCTGCTGCTATGATTAATTGGAAATCCACATAGATGTAGCATTTTGCCCACAGAACATGGAAAGAGGTTTCCATGTTCTGTGATTTTGTCTAATAATATGCATATGCATTTTTGGCTGTGCACAGCAGGCAACCGTTTTTAGCAGAACTAACTTCGATAAACGATTAACACGTATCATATTTTATGTAACTTACAATTGCTTTTTAACACCAAAGTTTTCAAATACTAGCTGTTGCCCGCGACTTTGTCCACATCAATTTCTGTTATTATGTTCGCGATTATTTTTGCAACATCACTAATGCTTCGCTCCTATTGGTCGCAGCGTGATGTTACTCGTATATAGCCTAAATCCTTCCTCGATAAAATATTTTTTCAAATCGAACCAGTACTTCCTGAGATTAGCGCGTTCAAACAAACAAACAAACAAACTTCAGCTTTATAATACATATTAGTATAAATAATATAATATAGTAATAGAATAATAGATAATAGATAGGCTTTATTAATCCATAACCGTTGGTTTCTGTCACGCCGAAAAAGTCGTCGAAGGTACATCTAATTTGAGGGGGTTAGTTAAAATTCTTGCAGCATTTTTTTCAAGCTTAATGGCCGAGCACAAAGGTCAGACGACAGAAGCCGTGCGGGAGACGACACACTTAACGCAGCGGCAGTTTTAAAGCAGTTGGTTTTAGAAGAATTTGTGTTGAATTTCCTTATATATCAGTATATAAAAAATACAGTCGTCAGCCGCTTTCGACACGCTACGCTGCTCGGCTACTGCCCTGCCTATAACTATAGGGGGCTAGGGGGCAGGCCCGCATAGAAATTTGGTGTGACGTAGTGCATAGTGTCTAGTTTTACTACTTGCGCAGGTCCGCTTTCGAACTGCTGCTGCTGCCCTGCCTTTGGCTTGCTCTGCACTTTAATAGTGACTGTGACAATGTCATATTGTCACAGTCACTAATACTAATAGTAAGTAGCATACGAAATGCTATTTTCGTTTTTTTTTTCAATGTTTTAGAGACACAGTAACACAGTTATGTAGTGAAGTGATAGTGTATTTGTTGGCACAGGGAGGCTGCTTTCAGGCTCGCTCAGCGATTTCGCCTGTGCAAAGAGTAATTTAAAATTCAGAGCGCCTTCAGTGGCTGGCGCGCGGTGAGCGCTCATTATTTCCTCCTTGTTTCAACAGTACACGCATATAATAGACGAATAAAATAGAATATTCAGTACGATACAAATAAAAAATAAAAAGCAACTACTCTACCAGTTTAAACGCATAATAAACTAATTAGGAATTTGCTCAGCATAAGTTAGATATAAATTAAGATGAAAAAGTTAAGATGAATAAATTATTTTATGTACGGTCGACTATCCAATCATCAAAAACATAAATCAAGCTGCAAACAGAGATTATATCTCAATCCGTTTCAAAATAAAACTTTTATTACAAAAATTTTACTGTCGAAATATGGCTCCAATTTAGCGTCGATTCTTGATTATTGTCAGTATTTTTTTGTTTGGCAGTCATCAGATTTATTTACACATTACATTATCATATTACACTATGTGTTAGGTTAGGTTAAGTTATCACAACAGTTTAACAGTTATATGGTTATTTAGTAATAAGTGCACATTAAAAGAAAAATCGAAAATCGAAGGCAGATGTGCACTATCACTCAATTAAATAGTATACGATGTAATAAGCCCCTTAAGCAATGTCATGGTTTCGTCATTTCATCGGGCAATTATGTGGAACAGTATATTATTATCGTTAACAGTTTATATTTACATCGCCGCCAGCCCGCCCAAGAGCCATTTGCCGCCCACTGGGCCGGTAGGGTGTCGACCCGGTATTCGCACAATGCAGAAAAACAATGCACTTATTACGGAAAAAATATTTGCGGGAAAACATAGCTTCATTTTGATACTCACTTTTTTAATATCCAAACAGCAAATTGTACGGGTGTAAATTTTTGTAGAGTGTATTTAGAATGTTAATTCCTATCTAAAATTATTTCTGTAAATAAAATCCCATCTTAAAAGTACATATTTAAAAAAAATTTGATACAATGAATATCAGTTTATCCGTTCGCCTTATTTAGGTATCATTATGACTTTGTTACATAAAGGTTTTGTCAAAAAAGAAAGGTATCCAAATACCCTTATTGCGCATATTAGAACTTTGTTTTTCTACAGCAAAAATTGGTGTTTTTTTATTTTTGAAAACTATTTTTCATATATTTTATTACTAAAAGAACATGCCAAACTCCCTCACAATGTCGTAGTGCCAGATTTTCACAAAACGATGCCGTGATTGCGACGTGCCGAACATTAGCACCAGTCGGCGACAATCTTTCGTCGGTCTCGGTTTTTTACATCGTATTTTGTCACACTAAACATAAAAGTTGAATTTTAGTCTAGTGAGTTTTATCATGTGAGTATTCTGTATTTTTTATAGTATGTCTGCAGTTCATAGAAAATAAACTTACTGAACGGGAATATCCATACGTTAGGTTGGTAAAGCTTTGTAGGTAGGCTATAACAGAAAAAGACATAAAAGTTTTGACGGGTGTGCAAGCAGCGGCGACCAGTCAACGCTGTCAACTTCAGGCCAAACTTTCTATTAGTGATTTTATTTCTTTTGCGACATGCTTCAAGTCGGCTTCTTAAGATTTTCATTTTATTTTTTGTCTAAGACATTTTATTTTGATGAAACCATAAAACACTTTAAATTTTTCTTTAACAGTAAACTCGAAGAATGTGCTTGATGATAAGTTGATGCTGCTTTTAAGATATACTTTATTTATTCCTCTTCACAACAGTCCTTCGATGTAAAAACGCTTTTAGCCTGAAATCTTTGTTCTTTGTAGATTCAACCCTTCGGCATTTTGAAACAAATTCAAAATAAAATTTTAAAAGCAAGTTTACTTTTTTTGTATTATATTTTGTTCATGTTTGTTGGAAGGGGAATTTTTATTTATTATGTAAGAATTATTTGAGGCGTGTACTTTAAGATGTAGCTGTGTAGAGTCTACTGTAAGAATTAATTTTAAATTTTAATTTTAGCCCAAAAGAGTTGTTTGTATTCAATTAGGCGAATAAGCAGTAGTTTTTTAGTTGAAGTGTTCGAAGAAGGCATGCAGATAGAGTCAAGTCGTGTTATTAATTCAAATCTGATGAAACACAGATTAGATTGGATCACATCGGCACCGACTAAAAATTAGTAGCTTATTTAATTTATTCGGCGGTAAAAAATATTTTTACAAAAATATTAATAGATTTTTTAATTATTATGGAAAGCGGATAAATCTTAGAACAAATCAAAGGGATAAATAGGTAAATGTTATAAGTTGGTCACATACATATACCAAACACCAACTGTACCCATCAAATTGCGACCAAGTCTTTTATTCTTAAAAAAATAATAATTAAGAATTACTAGGTCGTATAGAGCTCTATAAACGACCTAGTAATTTTTAAATTTAATTTCGCTAAAGCAAATGTAGAGTAATCAAATTACTGCTACGTTCAACTTCATTGGCCCCCGCGATAAATGGACTTGTTCAATGAAGGCAATTATTGAATTGCGTCTCTCATCGGTGTTCAATTCATCAGGACCCTCTTGACTTCCACTAACATTGTTAATTGACAGAGGTTCTTCATAAATGCATTAGCAACGTAATTGACACTTTTACTAAAATATTTTTCTTCAGTTAAAGTATAGTATAATTATGAGCTTTATTATATTTCTTGTTATTTAAATGTAGGTAACCTTCGATAAAAGCAGATTGCTATTTAAACTAAAATTAATTAGAATGTCTATTTCGAAAATAAAAACACACTTTTCACGTTACGCTTGAATATGTCTGTCACTGCCAGCCCACGCAGGCTAAAGCCCAAACCATATCCTAGTTTAACGGTTCCTAAACTTTTTAGGTCACAGAGGATTTACTTTATCCCTGTTATGCTATGGAACTCTACATACATCTCTACATAGCTAGCCAAAACGAAATAAACGGGCAAAAATATATGGCATAGTAGTGCACAAAAGCGCATGATAAGCGCTAGTGATCGTATAAGACCGTTGCTAAACCACTTGTTATACTGTGCTAGGTACTTCGAGACTTGGAGGCTTTCTATTACACTAGCTGAGCAACTATGATGCCTGTTGAAAAATGTTAAATAGGTTACGCTGTTTCGTAATGCAAACTCCATCGTTAACTACGAGCCTAGCGAACACAACTACTACTTAAGAAATATTTACCAACAGCTGTTGCCCGCGACTTCGTCCGCGTCAATTTCTGTTATTATGATCGCGATTATTTTTGCAACCCTTTTTTACTGATGCTTCGCTCCTATTGGTCACAGCGGAATGTTATATAACTTAAAGCCTTCCTCGATAAATGGACTATCCAACACAAAAATAATTTTTCAATTCGAACCTGTGCTTCCGGAGATTAGCGCGTTCAAACAAACAAACAAATAAACTCTTCATCTATAAATTATTAGTATAGACTAGCTTTTGCCCGCGACGTCGTCCGCGTCAATTTCTGTTATTATGATCGCGATTAATATCAATATTTTTTCCCGTTTTTGCAACATTTTTACTGATGCTTCGCTCCTATTAGTCGAAGCGTGATGTTATATAGCCTAAAGCCTTCCTCAATAAATGGACTATCCAACACAAAAATATTTTTTCAATTAGAACCAGTAGATTAGCGCGTTCAAACAAACAAACAAACTCTTCAGCTTTATAATATTAGTATAGATTAGCATTGATGTAGTATAAAAAAATCTATATCGATGCAATTCACAGATAAATGAAATTAGTTTTTCCGGAAACAAGATGTAGATCTTGGCTACGAAACTTTTAGAATCTCTGACCCAGTGCCAGTCTATGGTGAATGAGTTATCCTTTAGGACAGCAGTAATCTGGATAAGTAATTGCAAAAAATGCATTACTGCTCTAACAATAAAATGTTTTGAATACATTTATTTAGTCTATATTTAGACTTCTGAAACACGTGCACGTCCTCTCCCAGATGAGCAGTAAAATCGCGCTTTTGTTGGATATTCCCGGCAGTACAGCTGTCGTTCTATTTCCGATACGAGGGGTGTATTCTTTAATAATGTTTCGGTGAGATGTCATTCACAACGCTGATACCTAATAAACAGAGTAGATTGTGTACATAACATATACACTCGTTGTTATTTATTTGTATATAATAAGATAAATGTAAATTATTAAGTACTTATTCTTTTTCTTTATACTTAACGACTACACTTGAAACAAACAAACTGTTTTACAAAAATGACAATATTTTAGTATAAATTTTGATTATAATGGCTACAGGATCTGAGGAGACATAATGAATTGTTTGAAAACTCGAAATGGTTACGAAAAACGAAATGATTTGACGTTAGTGGAACCCTCCGCCCCGCCTTACTACCCAACGCAACCACCTTACAATCCAGATTTTATGAACGGTAATGTAAATCTCCAGTATTTGAAAGTTGAACCCCAAAACACATGGTCTGAAATACAACATCAATCTGAGAACGAATATGAAGAAGGATCGGAGTATGAAGACTGTACAGAGTGGGGGCGCCGCTCCTTGTACGAAGGCGTCAACTGCATGCCGGTGAGTGCGCTTGATTGTGTGCAGTGCGCCGTGCGCTATCATATTGCGCTTACGCATTACTCATGTAACGCAAACTCGTAATTAATTTAATTACCGTATTTGATATACTACTCGTATAACGATTACAATGTTTTTTTTCAAAACTTTCTTTTACATTGAAAGTTGATTCCTTTTGTGTGTAATAAAACCATGGATCAAAGCTGGAAGGGTGTCCGGAATGCATCAGACGCATATACCCCGATCTATTTCCGGGCGCGTTTGTCGGCCGTGTTCGTGTAGGCGCCGTTCATTTTAAACCAAAACATGCGCGAGCTCGGCTGTGGGGGCTCATTCGTAGCAGCCACCATAGCGGCATTGCACAACCGTTCCACGGTAGACTCGAAACCTCGGACGATTAAATCGAGATCAAACTCCATCGAGATAAGAAATACAGTTCGGACTGTGACGCAAGATCATTTCTCTGAGGATCTCTCACGCCGTGCTTCGGACTGCAGCGAACGACCTCTGTCTACAGCGTCAGAGGCCTCCTCGCGTGACTCTGCTTCCGTGCAGTCGAGCGAGGAACCGCCCCCACAAGAGAGTACGTAATTTTCGAGCCTTGGACGAATCACTGACGTAAGATATTACTGGAACGCGGCCAAACTCTAAATAGAGACACGTCGGTGACTCGTACATAGAGCTTGTCGCGCAGTGTCGCTTGTGCAGAGCCTCATGTCCGACCGCGAATACCTGACCGAACCCTTCGACGAGGACGAGGAGCGCACGGTGGCGGGCTATGTGCACCCCGCCGTGCGCTCCTATATGTACTCGCCTATGGGTGAGTTTCGCGTTGTTCCTGTGGCTCTACGTCAGTGTGCTAAAGTGTTTGAAATTATACAAAATATTTCATAACAGGCGGTGACTCGGACAGCCCTGATGAGGCGACCGTGAAATGCACGACCTGGACAGACGGCGCAGTAGCGGCGCGAGCTGAGTCTTCGTCGGACAGTGAGTCCAGTTCTTCCAGTGATGATGATTCTGAAGGGAGAGAATATGAAACACAAAAAAACGACGCAGATTATCGCACGTTGACACCCAGCAGACGTTTAGATAACTCTACGCGGCGTGACGATGATTTTAAATGGATGCCTACTGGTGAACTGATTGATGATCCAGATCCAATGGATTCCAAAGGGGATGATTATTCCGCTGCTAGCTTGGACAGACGTCGTCGATTACCGTCTGATCGAAGTGACCGTGACCGAAAGAGTAAGTCATCGTTGTCATCGAAGCCACCTCAGCACCCATCGAGTGTACGAGTATCGCCGAAGCCTCGTAAGCTTCGTACTGAGGAGACGCCCCCGGAGTTGCAACGTCGATGGAACTCGTATGAGCACTTTCGCTACCCGGAAGGCGGGTGGTGGCCACCGATGTGCTGGTGCCATGGGCCGCCCGCACCGCCACCATGCTGTATGCATGACCGCGCTTGGCCCTCGCACCCTTCACTTCCGCCAGTGCCTGCGCGAACTCACAAGGTACGCCTGAATGCATTCCGGACCACTTATTGTGCTAATATGAAGTAACAGGTGTGAAGATTTAGTTGTGATGACCTACATATGAGTTTTTAGGATTTTTGCATTGTTACTTTTATTTTAATACTTAACATGTTATGCTGTATACCAGTTCTTCTTACACTTTATCCAAGCCCTGAAAAAAATGTTAACAATGTTTTAGTGTTTATTTTCTTGACTAAAAGGCGCAACTTCTCCCTGTTATTTATTGACTAAGTTAATATTTGGTATTTATATGTTTTTTATAATAGTAAACTTCTTGTAATTTTCATGAAAATTAACGTTTTATTTAATCGATTGTTCATAGCGAGTATTTGCGACATTTGCTATTATTTCTTCCAAATTTAAAAAAAAAATTATATTATCAGTAAGATTAAATTATTGAAGTATCGGATCGAAAAGTTTTAACGTTACGAGACAGAATGTTTATAATTTGGATAGCGATGATTAAAGAATCAGTATCCGCAATCCGCAATGTCAACTAAGTGAATACTTATTTGTAATGTTCTTCGACAGAACGATGCAGAAGACAGAGTAAGAAGACTGGAAGCAGACAAAGAGAGTCTGCATTTGCAGGTGCAGGTGCTGTCGGAGCAAATTGCGGCTCAGAACGAGAAGATGGGTGACCTCGAGCGGTCGCTGCACGACGCACGCCTAAAGCTAGACGACGCGGAACAGAGACTACAGAAGGTAGCTTTAATAATTTTATAGATATCCTTTAAACGTATGCTTTGCTTCTTTATTCGCTTAGATGAGTGTTACATATTTAGCTCGTCTTTTTAAATAAGATACATGTGAGAATGCTGCACAAGGGTGCGATGTTAGCTTATCATCATACCTAATGTCACTGTCTCGAAGAAAGATATATCGACTTTGAAGTGCTGTTGCAAGTCCTGTAACATACCACCATAGATTTAATATAGATGATAGATTGGCAATTGAATCCTGAAAACGAGACCAAAACTAGGTTACGCTAGTGTGCATAAAGTGAGCATGTGCGTGAGATAAATAGTGCAGGTACTGCATTGTCTGCTTGCTTTCGATATCGATTCCATCGACACAGTGTACGTTGAAGCAGGTGACTTATTTTTTAGTATTATTAAAAGAACGCCAAAAAACTGCAAGTAAATACCTAGATATGTTTTTTATTTTATAATTACTTATCCCCGAACAAAGTCAATTTATTGTAAAAAATATCGTAGGCTTTACTTGCCAGTATTTAACAATTTTGCCTCATTTTGCGATCGCGATCGCCAAAGTTGAAATAAAACTGATATTAATTTTTCAATTACACATTACAAACGTACACTAAATATACATATATTTAATGTTTAACTAATGGGGATTGATGGGGGCTTGAACAATATGGACATTGATCCAGAGCGTAATTTTACAGGCTGAACGCCTCTGTGTTAAAAACACTTAGGGTCCAAATGTAAACTGCAAATGCTCGAATATTTATTGGGCGAACATTCTTTTCTATTAGGCAATTTCAAGCATTTCTAACGTATTTCAACAATTTAGGCTGTATGCGGTTTACAATGTGAAATATGTCAGCTAATGAAATGTCGATAAGATATCATCGACAACGTCAATCACTAAAATACAAAAGTGACGTTAGTAATTGCTGAAATTTACGTATTTGATATTATTTTTAATTGAATTCATATGAATTTAAATCCTTGTTCTGATTAAATGCCCTATCAATTAGTATACAAAACTTTAGTCAAAGCTCTGAAACATTGCATTTTGCTGCTGATAATCGCGATTGTGTGTTGACGTGTGAAATGTACAATTATGTTGGTTCCCATTTTTAGATGAGTTTCTTCCAGGTACTGAACATGTAACCATAATGAAAATACATCAACTCGACACTTTTTTACAAAAATAAAAATGAAACTAGTAAAACTTAAGGGAATATTGTGTTGCGCGTGACAGACGTCAGAACTCAGAAAAACACTACGGGTTCCTAGCGTGTACGTGAGCGGCCCTGTGATCTATCTCGTTCTATCATATAGCTGCATTATATTCTGTCTCTTTTCATTGCCAATCTAACAGTAGTATATTAAATCTATGCATACCACAGTGAATTATTGCTAGGAAGTAGCTATTAATACTAATTGCAAATAGTCGAATTGGGGCTCGAACCTGTAATCCTGTGTACCATAATTACTTATGTCGTTACTCATGACTTAGTTGATTTAAATCATTATTGGCTACGCCTTGTTCCTTAACAAATCAAAGACATTAGCCTATAATAAGAAAAATATAATAGGCTAAAGTCAACGATTTGTTATTTTACAAACAAACGTAATTGTTATTGTTAATGATCTGAAGTGTTGACTGTTAACTCTGAATAAATAAATATATTATAGAAGCAAGGCGCAAGGTGGCAAGCTCTTTTACATTCAGCACGGCCTAGATCCCGCTGGAATGGGACTATTGAATAATCATGATCGGTGTGGGCCGAGTAATTCATCGAGCCTCGGAGACACCGTCCGCGTCCCTATTCATCGTGGCAAAATATGATTCTGTCCCACCAATTGTGTAATCACTTTATTTCCTTCAGATAATAGACATTTCATTCGAGTTACTTACTTAAACATTCTAGTTAGTTAGTACAACCTTGAGCCATTTTTTATGAATTCGATAAAGCTAGAAAATAGACTAGCTACATGAATGGCGAGAGCTCGATTTAAATGACTCCAACTACTGAGCTGTTAGCTCACATTGCTGGGCTTAAATAGTAATTATTACATTTTAGCAGCTGGTAATTTTATCGGTATTTTTAAATAATTGTATCAATAAACAAATGATGTCGCATCTGACAAAGTTTACCTATTCATTCTTTCTTGTCTCGTGGCTATTCATGTTGTCGACATCGCATTTCCATCTGCTTATTCGCTCTATTGTGTATGGCATTCTAATAAGATTGTGATGTCAGGAATCGGTATAGCTATTTATTTTATGCAAGCAACTACAGAGACGAATGGAATCCTAATGTTAGTACAGATTCATCAGGAATATTGCGTGTATTTGAGATGTAAATCGTTGGAGAGTCGCAGGCGTCACAAACACGCAACAGCATAGCTGTTATTACGCAAATCCAAATTGGTGTTGTTATATGCCGTAATTAGATTTCTTTGAAAAATAGAAAGCGGTTAGACCGCCTAAATTTTCCACCAATGCATTTTCAGTACAGCTTCATTAAGTATGTGTGTTTATCTGTATCTATCCGTATAATGTCTAATTATTGTAAGGTATCGATGCGACCGTGAAAAACAAATACAGAATTAACAAATAGGCATGATGCAATAATGTCGATAGGCGAACACCGCGGCCGTTTCTGAAAGTAGTGATGATTCACGCCCTGTTCAGGAAGACTAATAAAATCGTGGGCCTATAGCAAAATGTAATGTAATAATTGAACACACTACCTACACACGCATAGCGGCGGCAATGAGCTGTTTAAAACTGTTTACAAGTGTAGCTAATGTAGGCATTCTATAAGAAATTGTACAGACGTTTTTATGTTTAAATATTTTTATTTTCACGTCTTGTCGAATCATGGGAAAAAATAGAATTTAGCCTATTTGTTTTTACAATGAATTTCGTTTAATGTGTGTAGCTGAAACGTGAATCATGCTATTAGTATTATTATTTACCAGGGGCTTTGACAGTTTGGCTACGTCAATTTCAGATCTGCACAGAATAATAGTATCATATCCATGGATAAATAGAGAGAGAATAAGTAAGTTAATATTTCAAAACTTTGGAAAAAACTAGCCTCGCATAATGTAACAATAGGTTATCTATCGCCCCTCAGCTTGACGTACAATTACAATAAGTACCTCACTGCTTAATGGTCTCGAACAATAATATTTATATTTTATGAGGTGCCTGAATTACCATTTTGCCATGGGCGCTTTTTAGTAAATTCAAATCTGCACACGAAAAAAAGTTGTCTTAATTGACCATATAATGTATGATCGCTCTTCATTTATGGTGGTGTGTGTACGTATAAGCTTTTGCCTAATATATCATAAATTCTGTCATCAATGTATGTCTATGTGCACTATTTATCAAAGTATATACACCTACTACATCTATGATCGTAACATAATGCCAAATGATATTTTCATCGCTAGGCGGTGTTTTGTCGCACGTATACTTCTTCTTTTTATGTCTATCCTATAAGGATAGTCTGGTGTCAGAGTTTTCCAAGCCATCATTAAATCTCTTGACGTGACTTGATTTTACGACTACCATCTTCCATCTTGCAACCGAACCAGGGTCAAATGCTTAACGAGCATTTCTTATAACACGATTATAAACAAATGTGGACAACATCACATGCATTGTTCTCATCCAAATTTGAGTAACTATTTAAAGCACTCGTATTTTTGGAAATCAGAAACAACGAAGGTACCACAAACAGCCAGACCCTTGAAAATGTAGAAAAACACTTGATCTACACTGACCCGTCCGGGAATCGAACCCGGGAACTCGGAGCAGCTTGAAAACTAGTGTGTGGCATACTCCGCCACGGAGGTCGACAAACAAACCCCACCAGACCGAAGCTTTTGCAAAAAAACGGGAACTATGTTTATCCGACCGGGAATCGAATCTTGCGTAGTAGGCGAAACACCGCGGCACCGTACCACACTGCACCAACCGGGTCGTTCTAATAGGTACGTGACGTTTGTCACATATTTGATCCAAATTGTATTATCTGATACGGTTGATCTATAGTTCTTAATAGTATAAAACTGATAAAACACACGGCACCTGCACGGCAAACCATTTTCTTCTTGGCTTTTCTTATAGTATCTCTGGCAAAGAAAACAAATCCCGTTCTAATTTCGTTGTCCATTTAAGATACGTATAGTCCATATATCTCGCGAACCAAACCAGATGCGCTTTTTATTAACCGTCTGAGATACGGAATCGCCATAAACTACGTCATTGATAAAGTTAATTTGAAATAGGTCGAATCTGTTTACGTTATTTAGATATGTTTGAAAGCCAGAAATGTATGTTTAAGCGAGCAGTCTGAAAGCTTTCGCTCGCCATTCAAACCCGTTACGGATCGAATATTCTGATCACCTAGCATTTCGGTAATTATTGCATTTATTCACCCTTTTTGCAAATTGAAACAGTTCTGCTAGTATATTTTACCTGGAAAGCACCGTAAATAAACTAGTTAACACCGCCAATTAGAAGTAACATAATATTATGATAACGTAATAAGTAATTTTACAAATGTTTTGGTTACAACCAGTGGCGTCCTAACGATACTCAACTTTACATACTCAAACACTTTTATAGCTATTATAATAATTAAACATTATTTATTAATGTTTTTATTAATTTCTGACAAACGGTGTCCTGAAATTATTTATGTGCAAAAAAGATATTCAAATGAAAAGCTGAATAAAATGTACCTCATTATCAGCCTACAGTGTGTGCCGCCACACACATAACACTCAAAACTTACTAACTTTACGTTGGCGGCTCTGTCCGTTTGACTACACGGTATATCGCGAGTGTGAAAATAAATAACCTATGTCCTTTATCAAGGTCTAATCTATCTTTGTACCAAATTTCAGCAAAATCAGTTCAGTAACTTATGCTGGAAAGCGTAAGACACTTACTTTTGCATTTATAACATAAGTAAATTAGTATTTAAAATGCTGGGAATTAATTATGAGGACACCATTTAATAATACACATACGTATTTTTTTTTTCTAGGAAATGCTGCAAAGATCATCGCTCGAGACTCAAAAGCTGGAGCTGTTGTCAAAACTAAGCGAAGTGCGTCTCCGCGTGGCGGAGCGCGGTTTGTTAGAACGTTCGCCGCCTCCCGACGCTGGTGGCCCGCTCGTCAGGCCCGCGCCTCCAAGGGTAAGAAATTTATTAGTACTGAGCCGATAGTCGCATGCTTACTTATACTCTTAGTTTAAAACAAAAGTTAAGATACGGTACGTTCATATTGCGTGAATTCGATTTCTGATCCAGTTACACATCAGTGATTGGACAGCACGCCAGCTACCAATCAACGTGACGCTGCGCTGGTGCTACCACTAAACGTGTGGCATACGCGCGTTTCGAATATTTTTTATCTCGCTTACTCGAAAACTGCTGTAAGAATATCTGTCTTATTGAAAACTAGCTGTTGCCCGCGGACGTTCTGTTATTATCATCGCGATTATTTTTGCAACATTTTTCACTGATGCTTCGCTCCTATTGGTCGCAGCGTGATGTTATAAAGCCTACAGCCTTCCTCGATAAATGGACTATCCAACACAAAAATAATTTTTCAATTCGAACCAGTGCTTCCTGAGATTAGCGCGTTCTAACAAACAAACTCTTCAGCTTTATAATATGAGTATAGATATTAGAAAAACATCTGTGTAATGTACACTTACACGTGAAAAGTTATTTCATGTGTCTTGTTATGGTGACTTAGAGTGGTTTGTGCACTGAATAAATGCACAGAAAGGCATTTTTAATGCATTTTTGTACTAAAATACAAAAGTTAACGGAGACCCCGCAGCTGACATGTTGGGGACTAAAACACAGTGTGACACTTATGTTCACTTTTGTAAGACCCCGCTTGGAACGCGAGTACCATGTCTACCTCTTTTTGTTTTACTCTTAGGATTATAGTTATTAGTTCTTAACTTTATCAAAGCAGTGTTGTTTTTACCCGACTACAGCAAAACCAACAGGAGGAGTAATTAATTCAGCAGTGTATGTATAATGTATGTGGGTATATTTGTGTGGGTTCCATATTTGCGGCTAAACTACTCAGCCGATTTTGGTGAATGAGGTATCAATCGATTCCTTATTACAGTCAGGGTACCTTTTGTTAAAAAAAAGCTACATGGTGACACAACAATATACAGGATGAAATTTTAACCACCTTCCAAATTTTAATATATCAATCTACGAGACAAAAAACAAATGATGTATTTTTTCTTTTGGTATAGCCCAGTACAAAAATGTCAAGATAGAGCACTTAGAAAATGTCCGCCAAAAATCTAAAATTTTTGATACGGCCTATGCGCATCTCATTCATTCATTTCGATACTATTCATAAGTTTTTGATTTTCCCTTTATACCTTAACAGGTCTAGTACCGTAAGAATTTAAAACTATATCGCGAAAAATATTTTCGGGTGACAATTTGATTTAAATTTTTTACTTCATAAATAGACTCTAAATACGATACTGAACACATATAAAAAATTTGAAAAGTGGTTAAAATTTCACCCTGTATTGGGGTACTTTGAAAATATAAACAGTTTGCAGTCATAACGAGTGGTGTATCATCCGAAAGAAGACAAAATTCTGAGTGCAAAAATGTTTAAACAAAACAGCAAATAGGTATAAAGGGTGACTTTGAAATCATTGCATTTTCATAGTCGGGTTACAGTTTTTTAAAACTACTAGCCTACAGCCTTCCCCGATAAATGGACTATCCAACACAAAAATAATTTTTCAATTCGAACCAGTACTTCCTGAGATTAGCGCGTTCCAACAAACAAACAAACAAACTCTTCAGCTTTATAAATAATATTAGTATAGATTTTTATTTTTGTTTGTGTTCCAGACGCCGCCAGCGAACTACGGTCGGTCGATCGAGCGGAACACGCACATGTATTCGTCGCTGCCGCGCTCGTCCGTAGTGGGCGAGGCGCGCGTCGCGTTCGGTAAACAGGGCAACGGCATGGTGGTGGCGCGCGGCCGCGGGCACTCCGTGCCGAACCTAGGTCGACTATAGCATCGCATGCGCAACTCATGTCGCTGATTAGAGTATACCAAGCACTGTAGGGCTGCTATCTTATACACGGTGCATTTTCAACCACCTTTAAAACAAAACACACGTTATGTACCTAATCATTATCTTGGCAGTGTTTTTTTTTTTAATTTTTTTTTATGATAATCATAAATATTGGTTTAGCTATTTATTCTGAAACACGCTGTGACGCGCACAGATGTAGCTATGCAAAATAATGAGTCTGTGCGCGTCACAGCGTGTTAAAAAATTTAAAGTCTGAATCAAAATTTTATATTTTTCAAAATATATTTTATAATAAAAAATAAATAATACTGCCATGATGTTATACATAATGGTCCAATAACGTGATATTCGTTTTCCAGGTAGTTCAAAAAGCACTGTATATGTCATAGGTTTTTGTCAAATCATAAGAATCATTGATAACTGTTGTCCTTAAGGAAATAATTACATTCTTTTAATTGCAATACAAACAAACTACAATATGGTTAGCTGTAGATGACGTGTAATAGTTATTTAAAATCACTTGTTATACAAAATAGGTTTTCTTGTCCACTCTGAAAATTTGTTACATGACTCAGTGGCGCTAATAATTTATTTTCTTACAACTGTTTTACATGCATCTGTATATATTTTAACCCAGAAGAAATCATCAAATTTTCAACCCAAGATGGCAGCTCTACTCGTGTCTGTTGCAGTCTGTTTATCCCGGCTTTGCCTAATTTGATGTTTTATTGTGTCTAACGAGAGTGTCCCGCATGTGCCGAAACCACCACTAGAAGTGGAACTTTCTATTAGTATAATTTAACAGCTTAGAATTTAATTACCTTTCCACTAATCGCTATCTATACAGGATGACATTTTCATCAGCTTCAAAAATTATCCCCATTTAATGTAAATCAAGTTTTCACCCGAAAATATATTTCGCAACATAGTTTTCAATTTTAAGGTTCTAATTAAGCCTGTTAAGGTATGAAGGGAAAATAAAAAACTTGTAATAGTATCGTATTATATGATTGAGATGCACATCGCGTAAAAAAAGTGTTGCCGTATCAAAAATTTAAGATTTTTTGCGGACATTTTCTAAGTCTATCTTGTCATTTTTGTACTGGGCTATACCAAAAGAAAAAATACGTCATTTGCTTTTTGTCTAGTATATTGCTATATTAACATTTGGAAGGTGGTTAAAATTTCACCTGTATATGACATGAACAGTCTAAGCACAGTCTATGAATCCATACAGTCGTCCGACGAAGACGTGTAGAGAGGGCAATTGTGCCGCGTGTGAGGGGCGAGACGCGGGAAGGCCGAGCCCGAACTGCGAACAAAATGATGTTAGTAGTTCTCGCACAGCATTCAGGGCTAACAAATGTTTATGTTTTAAATTATTTTATATTTGTTTGATGGAATTTATTGGAATGCTGATAATGAAAATAACGTCTTCATAATAATTAATTTAAGGTGGCGGACTTTTTTTATTATTTACTAAGGGTTAATTTCGAGATGGTGAACATATAATTTTTTAATAAGATAAATAGTTGTCAATTTCGAGGTTAATTGAGCTGCTGATTACGAAAATGCTATCCTTTTTTTTTAAATTCAAGATGGCGGACGTAATTGGTTTTTATTTGATATCAGTGTCAATTTTGAGGTTCAGTGGGGTGCTTATTACGTATAATGCTATCCTTTTTAAAATCCAAGATGGCGGACGTATTTTTTATAATTTGATAAAGGTGTCAATTTTGAGGTTCATTGGGGTGCCGATCACGAAAATGCCATCCTATTTTAAATCCAAGATGGCGGACGTAATTTTATATTATTTGACATGGGTGTCAATTTTGAGGTTCATTGGGGTGCTGATTACCATTATGCCATCCTTTTTAAAATCTAAGATGGCGGACGTATTTTTTTATAATTTGATACGTGTGTCACGTTTGAGGTTCATTGGGGTGCTGATTACGAGTTTTTATCTGCAATAAATAAATATTTTATATATTGTTTACTTTTGACAACCCTGGCCGTCACGATCCTGTCTAGACGTTGTCGGCATTTTCCATGAGATCAAAGGCGTCGAACGACTGTATGGTTTTATAGACTGTGGTCTAAGACATGTTCATCTGTATTACTAATGTCTCGTGCCTTCACTATATTTCTGTCATCAGATTGTCAAACGTTTGTTCAGCGTAATGTCAACACTTGGCAAATTGGTAGTCATATAATTAAGTATGTTTCTGAGTGTGCTTTGTCAGTAAATTAGTTTTACCTACATAATCGCATGTTCAGTGAAATTTTTAAGGTAGAATTCCTGTTGAATTTTAAGCGAACTAGATTAAAAATGTTGTTGTTAATAATTGTTAAGAATATTCTAGATATGATTTTGGTGGATTAGTACCTTTAAAAGTGCAGATGAACTTAATTCTTTTTTTATTCTGATCACTCTCACAAGGCGTATTATATTGAAATGTGTATGAACGTTTATTTCTTTAGTAAATATAATATGAATAACCTATACGTTGTATGTAGCAGCTATATGTACGCTACACTTGGCAAGCGGGTTGTCGATCGCAGTTTGTCCAACGACGGCGAGAAGACGATTGCTGCTCGTCTTATGGTTGCAATTCTTAAGTCGCCTCTTAAGATACCCATGAAAATAGCTGCTAGAACAGTTAGATGTATACAAATTCATATTCTAATAATGGTATTTCTTGTAGATGCAACTGTGAAGATATGTGATTATAAAAGATCGAACGAATAACAATAAGTACGCATAACTTTTCTTGACTATACAGAGTGGTTAGGTAAATGGTATAACAAGCCGAAACCAGCCTATGTTAACATATGCATATAAATACTATGGTGAAGTCAGAAATTTGATATCAACATTTGAATTTCCATACAAACTAAAATTTTGACATTCGGATTTGTATGAAAATATTTTAAGCTATTGCATAACTTCTATCGCGGGCCTTGAGCGTGGAGACCGAATACAGAAATTCCGTAACGAAAAAGAACCTAAAGGCCCCAGTACACAATGGCCTGTGATGGGCCACGCTTTGCAATGCACAACTGTAGGCCACGATCACTTGGTGTTTACACAATGGCGTATGGCTCATTGATGCCCGGTAAACCACTTGCGATGGACGTAGAAGTATTAATTACGGCTGCGGATATTTATTTATATACTGTTTACAAGTATTACAGAAGTGTGTACCGCAACAAAGTCATAAAAAAATGGCGCAAAAGACAATGGTGGATATTGACCATTCACCGTAACAGGACAAGGGACGTAGATTTTTTAATGTTAGGAACTTAAGTTATTTATGATATTATGTTAAGAATGTTAATATAACATGTAGGTAATTTTTTATTGTTTTCAGGCAAACAATGAACAATATGTTTAGGACTTTAGGCGATCAAAAATTCTAGTTCTAGCACGCAACAAAAAAGTGCACTATGTTGGTCAGCGGTCGGTGACGAACTAAACAATGGCCGATTGTGTGAACATCACAGACCACGCCACGATTCCTTTGAAGTGTGCCAAAAAAACCGACAACAACCCGATTGCGCGCCACGACTGACAATCATCGGCCACTATATACCATTACCCCCTGTACACAATGGCGATGGTCTGAAGTGGGCCAGTATACGCCAGTGTGTACTGGGGCCTTAACACTCGGGGCGAGGCACGATCGAGCAATTTTGAATTTCCGAAATTTAAAAGAATTTAGAAGAAAATAAGGATTTTGACAGTATGGTTGCCTATGGTAACCATATCTGCCAAAATAACAGAAAATTTTAATTACAAAAGTCAAAATTAGAAAATACATCTACATCTACATCTACATCTACACTAATATTATAAAGAGGAAAGATTTGTACCTATTTTTGTATGTTTGTATGTGTAATGAATAGGCTCAAAAAGTACTGGGCCGATTTAAAAAATTATTTTACCAATAGAATGCTACATTCTTCCAATTTGACATAGGCTACATTTAATTTTGAAAAAAATTAGGGATCCTTGGTAAAATTTGAACAATGTAACCGAAGGTGTAGAAAAATGATTCTTAAAATGTCTTTCGTCGAATGCGCTGCCGAAACTATTAGCGATAGAACAAAATAATGTACAACAATATTGAAGAACATCATAATGTCTACAAAAAACTCCGCGGTAGCATATGTCCAACTATTGTAGTTATGTCACTACAACAACTTTTTTCATTTTAAACATTAATGAAAATGCTAACCAAATTCAAACCATGCTATTTATGTGTTTATATTAATCCTTATCCAAATAAATTATTTTATGGTCAAGACCATTTAACTACCTATAAAATAGTTTTTAAATTATTTAAATTGGACTTTCCATTCAAAATATATTACGATTTAAAAAATTCAAACAGTAAACAAAACCGCCATAGCGCCGTGGCCGTTGTTTGCGATGCAGTCTGAAAAGCGCGCCGGGCATCGCGGCGGGCGGAGTGGAGGGGGCACTGAAATACAGGAGTGGGGTGTGCACGTCTGTAAGATAGGTAGCCGCGCGGCTCAGTCGCGCGGTAGACTTGGGGAAAAGCGTTACTTTTCGATAACCGTGACCGTCGTTCCAGTTCCAAAAATGTCACTGTGAAATATCACCGTGACTTTTTCACTCCCGTTACTCGTATCACAATAGACGTTCCGCGGTTCCGAACGGTGAAATGATATTTTTATTTAAAGTGACTTTGTAACTGCGGTTACTAATGTCATGGTACAGTATATGGATTTTGTCAATACTGTTACTAATGTCGCGAGCGGATATACGTATCAAAGTCTAATACGTATTGTCGTGACATGATCACGGGGCGGGACATGACGGGAGTTCTCGGCGATACCGGTAGGAAAGGAACAGTAGGAACCTAAGTGATTTTGTAACGTTGTTCCTCCGTGACAAGTCACAGAGATGCTATTGGACGCCGGATCACTGTGACTTTTTCACCGTGACGTTATTTATCACTCACCTCTATCGCGCGGTCGGCTCCTTACGCAGCGGACGCTACCGATATTGAACATTTAGATTTTTCCATAGAACACATTTCAGATAGAGCACATTTTCTTTCTATCGATTAGGAGTTATTTTCAAAACTGCGCATAAATTACTTGATTAAACCTTGACAGTTTATTTTTATAGCAGTGTCACACTCTTTTTAAAGCACCTATTTAAGTATTGTATGTATTTTTTTATGAAAACTTCTATTCAATAAACTGTTCATATTAAAATCAAATTAATTCTTATTTATTTTACTTGAAAACCAAAACTTTCAAACAATTATGCCTAAAAAAAAAAGGTCCCAATTATCTCAACATAGCTCTCAAGCGAGATTAGCAAAGATTCGGCGTGTTGGAGAATCATCTTCAGAATATTCTGATCGACTCGAAAGTCAAAGAGAATATGCATCACAATCACGGGCCAGAGAATCTAGCGCCGAACGCTCGCAGCGACTTGCTGAGAATAGAGAGCGAACCTCGCAAGCTCGCGCAAGGGAAAGTAGCGCCGATCGTGCGATTCGTCTTGCAAATCAAAATGTCAGATCGTCAGAGGTTCGCGAAAGACAGTCGAGCGCAGAACGCGCGCAACGCCATGACGAAAATCGAACAAGAATTTCGCAAACACGGGCAAGAGAGTGCAGTGTCGAACGCTCACTTCGCCTTGCAGAACAAAATGAACGATCTTCTCAGATTTACGAACGAGAGTCAAGCTCCGAACGTTCACAATGCCTTGCTGGAAACAGAGATAGAGACTCGCGGGCACGTGCCAGAGAATCTATACCTAGATGTATAGGCAGATACATTTTTAGTTGAAAGTTGTCAACGTTTAATTTAGACTGTATATATTTTATTCGACTCTGCTTTTATTCTAATTAGTTAAAAAAACCATAGTAAAAATGTATATAATATCCTATGTAAATATTACTTATTTAAGTGCCCGCCACTTAAACCATCAAAGAAATTGAACATAAATAGACTTACATACAAATATTCTATTGAGGACTGAATTCAGAAATTCCGTAACGCAAAAAACTTCACGCTCCCCACTTCGACCGGCACAGCGGTGATACGGCTGTTCGACGAGGTGCGTGCGGTTTGACGAGGCGTTTGCCATTCGACGAAGTGAGTGCCGTTCAACTAAGTGGGTGCCGTTCGACGAAGTGGGTGCCGTTCGACGAGGCAGGTGCCGTTCGACAAGTTGGGTGCTGTTTGACGAGTGGGGTGCTGTTTGATGAGGTGGGTGCTGTTCGACGAGGTGCCGTTTGATGAGGTGGGTGCCGTTCGACGAGGTGGATGCCGTTTGACGGGTGGGGTGCTGTTTAACGAGGTGGGTGCTGTTTAATGAGAGGGGTGCTGTTTGACGAGAGGGGTGCTGTTTTTTATTTATTTATTTATTTATGAATTACGCAATAATATGACTATACTTAGGAGCTATGAACAAAATAAAAAGTGGGAAAATAATCGGCAATTTCATACTTTCATACTATTATAATTGCATAAGTTGATAAAAAATGCTATGCAATAGCTTTACCGCGGCAGTCTCCGAGTGCCACACGTCTTTTTTTTAATATATAATTAATAAATAATATTTTTTTAATAAATAAAAATATTTGTAAAAAAAAGTGTTTTATATCCAAATTTCCAAAAATAAATAATTGTCTACCCCGTGCGAAGCCGGGACGGGCTGCTAGTAAATTTATAAAATTAAGCTGTTGTATAGCTTCTATCGCGGGCCTTGAGCGTGGAGACCGAATCCAGAAATTCCGTAACGAACATAACCTAACACCCCCACTCCGACGGCACAGCGGTGATACTTTTTAGTTTTATTATTGCATAAGTTGATAAAAAATGCTATGCAATAGCTTTACCGCGGCACTCTCCGAGTGCCACACGTCTTTTTATTCAAAAATGATGATATCATATTATGTGCACATGTTAACATATGCTGCTTATGGCTTGTTATAAACATTTTCCTAACACGCTGTATATAAATATATCGAAATAGGTCCAATATAAATTTGAAAAGACAAATTTTAATGTTAAGATTATGAGTACAAAAGACTTTTCACCATTTAACCTAGGTATTCTGTTGCAACTTGACACCTATAAAAAAATTACCCGCTGCTTTCTTTGAAAACATCACGAATGAAAACTGATAAATTACAGCTGAGAAAGAAGAGGCGATACCTCGCGGCAGCCCATCTCCGTCCCTACGCGAAGTGCGCTCGCGTCTCGGAAGCGGTGGCGGTGGGATACGGCTCGAGGGCGATGACCTTGCCCGGGCCTCGATCCGGTCTACCGGACCCCGGCCCAGGCTGACTCCTATGCCATGGTAAGGAATAACACAGGATATTAACTATCATCAGCCTATACCAGTCCACATATATCCAGAGACAAAAGAAATTAAACTGTGTCTGGGATGGATCCTTAACATACATTTAGGTGCCGTCCATTAATCACGTAATTTTTTTAGGAACTTTTAAGACGCAATTTTGCAAGATTGTAAAAACAAATGTATTTCGAAAATAAATACATGTGATATCTCCCCTCCCCCGTGTGATATTTGGTGATATTATTTCGGACCCCTCCTCCCCCCTTTGGGCCTCACGTGATATACAAGGGAGGGCTTATAAGAAGACATAATGGCCACGCTTAGGCGAGTTGGCGATCGCAGTTTTGCTAATGGTGGATAGAAGACTAGAATAGTAGTGCTAGTCTGTCTGTCCCTTTCGACTAGTCGCCTCTTACGACATCCATAGGAAGAGAAGGTGGGAAAGCTATTATTTTTATGTCTCGGCACCACACGACAGATACTAATCTTGTAATGCTTCTTTCAATATATTTAAAACTACATTCCGGATCGATTTTTGCTACCAGTAACAGTCGCAGGTCACTGTGTTAGAACAAATGTTTTTTAGGAAGCAGAAACGAAAATGAGTCTTGATGACATAATAATAGAGATTGGGATTCTGGTCTAATTCGAGTGACCACGAGAGGTTTTCTATCGTAGTATTAGTAAGTGGTCTTTAACAATTGTCTAGTAACAAACAGTGCGTCTGTTACAACGGATATTCATGTCCCATCACAAACTCAACGCAGTAAACATTGAGTCAATTAGTTTTTACTTATCTTAACCACTGTGTTCACGTGAGTAAATAATCACTAATACTCAATCTGTATTATTTATTATGGTTATCCTTAATTCCCAGGCAAACGACGGACGTGCGACAATGGGACTGCGATACCACATGCGGATGGCTTGAGAGCCTCGGCCTAGAGGTGTACGTGCCGGCCGCTAAGGGGTGGCTCAGTGCGGATTCCCGCGGCGTCATCGCTGCGGCCTCGCACCACACTCTGGACAAGGAGCTGGGCATCAAACACCCTATGCACAGGAAGAAAATTGTGCTAGCGCTTACTGATTTGCTGGTGAGTTGTAAGAAGTAGAGTACTCCGGCTACGTTGCCACAGAAGCGGAGCTGTGATTGGTCAATTCACGGTCCGCTGCTCTCTACTCCGACTAACTCCAATTCTGTGCAATGCAACCTTAGCCGCTGACTGTTTATTTTATTGAAAATGTAAAACGGTTAAGATAAAAACACCATTAATTTACGATTGGTTATCAGAAAATATATTAGCGGCGGTGGCGCAGTGGACGAATATTCGAAAATTATGAAATTATAGCAAAAACTCCTGTACTGTGCAGGATTGCATTGTACTGCATGATTGCATTATTTAATACAATTACTTGTATCTATCTTACACTGACATAAAAAAAACCTCTACGATTTTGTCCCTTCACGTGGCATCCTGATGTCGTCTCACTGCGAATATGTCGGATATTTATGTATGCTTTATTAGGTTAAAAACAGCCTATCTGTTAGTTAGTGTGATTGAGATAGACTTTTGTTAACGAGCGGAAAT
Source organism: Anania crocealis (assembly GCA_949315895.1). NCBI lineage: Eukaryota > Metazoa > Arthropoda > Insecta > Lepidoptera > Crambidae > Anania > Anania crocealis. The sequence goes on from OX438884.1 coordinate 7,871,686, forward strand.
TATTAGCAAAGTAATATTAAACAAAAAAAAATATTGCTTTTTAATGTATTTTGATCACATTGAATTAACTTTTCTGGTCGAATCACCCCTAAGAAAATAGGTTTAATAGCCTTCAAAAATAGAAAGATAAAACACAAAATGCAACTGATTAAAAGCATCATATAGGCCATCATAAGACGGTGCCGAACATGAAATTACTGACAAATTTTTATATCAAGCACCGATTCAAACTTTTCGTTGGTTCAATTTTCGTAAAAATATTGTCATGGTAACGCCTAAGCATTTTAATTTTTAACGATGATCTTAGGGCGGTCACGGCGACCCCATGCTCACTGCGTCGGGTCAGCTGGACACGGCCTGGGCTCTGCGCTGGCTGGAGGACGTGGGCGTGTGCGGCGCCCGCAGCGCGGCCAGCGAGGCGGCGCTGGACGGCCGCCTGCTGCACCGCCTGTCGCACACCGAGCTGTACGCCCACTTGCGGGTCACGCACGCGCTGCACGCGCTGTCTATTAGACGAGGTGGGTCACGGACTTGTTAAGTTACTAGATACACAATCAGCGTCTAAAAAGGGCCCCAACTACATGAGCACACATTTGACACATGGACAGCCGCCTGCTGCAGACTCGCACGCGCTGCACACGCCGTCTATTAGACGAGGTCAGTCTCGGACTTTTTAACTAGATTATGTATACAATCAGCGTCTAAAAAAGTCCCAACCGCAGAACATGGCAAAAGGATAGAAAGTGTCACGTTGTGATTTCTGAGCTGCGCACTATTCTCTAAATACTCACGTTTAGTTAATACATTCATTGTTTCATTATTAAAACACATTTAATTTCACTTCAATAATAATCGAGTTTTGTTGTTTTGGTTATTGATCTGTCAATGACAAGGAGCTGTCAGATGCGCATGCGACTGTCCGTATGCTCCGAATGACTATAATAACGTTACGTTCGTTTGTCTACGTTTAGCAAACGCACGGAACACTTACTCATTTCACAAATGTCGTGAATGATTTATTTTAATAAATATAACAATACTTGTTTTCTATATTTTTAAGATTGTGTGTTGACATTAAATTATTTTATGAAACTTCACGCAGCCGAAGTAATTTTCATGAGCCTGGCAGAATGACGTTTATGACCTTAGACAGATGTTTAAAAAAGGTAATAAAAAATAGTAGTATGGCAGGTTTATAAACATTGGGAATTGATTAGGGAAAAATACGTTGTCTTGAGGACTGGTTGGTAAAGAAACAATTTAAATAAACGACCAGCCTTTAGTTAATAATAGTAATTGGAATATTAAAATAATGTAAATCAATAACCTAAAAAGTTTGAATGTTTTCTTGTTAGTTTAATATGTGTTTTACAAAGAAATAGTTCTTTGTGTTGTTTCGATTGTTTTGGGGAGATTTGAGTTAGTGAACTGGGCACTCGGAAATTCCTTCGTGACAATGATTTGCATTTTTGCAATTTGGAGGTTTCGTTCGAGGATTTCATTTGATTGATTTCATTCTGGCATTCGGCTTGGTGTTGTGAAGATGTCGAGGAGGACACCTTCGCTCTGGCTGTCGGCCAGGAAACCTAAAGAGAAGGATGGAGGCCGACACCTCAATTTTGTTTGCGGCTTATAATAGCCGTGTTTAATATTTTGATTTTGTTCCGGTTGAGTGCCGTAAGTATATTTGCTGATTGGTAGGATTTTGTTCATTTGGTTGCTTCATGCAGTTCTATAACATAAGTGGTTTCTTTCAGATCTTTTGATGGCCGCTTGGTTTGGCTACCAGGCTTAGCACATTACCTTACCGTTTTACGCTGACTTTCCGCTGATCTAATGAACGACGCAAGAAGCTTGTCTCGATGAGATTCGGGTTGGTACCACGCCACGTGGATGCATAAGGTCACCCTACCCTATCTTTGTTGAAGTAAGTGGAAACATCTTCTTAATCCAGTTAGCAGTCTACAATTCCGGTTGCCGTTTTTTAGTATTCCGTTCCTAATTAAATTCAGACTATTCAGTTTAGTATAATTTACATGATAAGTTTGGTGGTACAACTCGCTCAGAAGTAGGGGTAATTCAGAGCCTTACAAAGGACTCACGCCTGAGATTTCTGTGTAGCTTTTAAGAGGTGGTAAGCTTAGCCGGAGCAAATAAATATATTTTGTCAATTCATGCTCGCCTCTTTATTTACCACCTCATCCTGATCATCTACATCAACCCCCTACACACCCTCCAACCCCTAAACGTTGCAGTGGCGCCCAACGTGGGCGCCCACAAAGAACTATTTCTTTGTAAATATGTGTTTTACAAAGAAATAGTTCTTTGTGTTGTTTCGATTGTTTTGGGGAGATTTGAGGGTATTCATACACAATAATGTATGGACATTTTGTTAACATTTAAAGGTTATTCTAGCACAGTTAGTAAGTAACTATAGATGATAATTTTAACTATCCTTTGAGATATATTAAAATTTAAAATATTTTGCTACATATACAGTGTGGTTTTGACAAATTAGTCATACAGGGTTACACAAAATTTTATCTTATTAAATTTTGTTTTTGTGTTCTCTTGCTACTCTGAAATAATATAAGTACTAGCGGATTTTTTTAAATAATGTTTTTATAACTAAAATACAGTTATAATTTATTTTGTGTGATATTTTTGAATATTTTGTTTTAACGGTAGTTTTGTCTAACTGGATTGTGTTTTATATTGTGCGGTCATAGTATTTAGATATTTTATTTTGTTTTATTGCGGATTGTAATTTTAATTTTGATTTCGTTGCGGATTTTTATTTTATTTTTATTTCGGTACGAATTCATAATTCGTACATTTTGTGATTCTGAGGGGTCTACCACCAAACAAAATTATTTTTCCGGTATTTTTTTTTAAACATTCACATTTTTTTTAAGGACGAACTGGTTTACGAAGTTTTAATACGTTTAGTAACTCCATATAATTTTGTTTATTGAATAATTTTTTCTTTAAGCATTCACGCTTTGGGTATTAGGGACTTGATAGCTTAAGTCGTTTCCAGTGCAGAAACCAGTTTAGATGTGTTAAAAACGTTGATAGTTTAAAACATATAAGTGAAAGACTACAGTAACAGTAAAATGAAACTTGTTACTGGAGTACTGAAAGATTGCGTGAATGAGATGGATGAATGTGGAGGTATGAAAGTAGAAATTCTGGTTCGATTTGGTAGTGCTGAAGCGTCGAGGGTTTTCATTAGTCTGGTTTTTTTTTCGTTAGTTCTGATTCATTCCAGATTATTTCCGTTTCTGCTTTTCCGCAGTTTTTTCCGACTCTTTGATCCTTTGTTTGTTATGGATCGAGAGAATTTTCCGTTAGTTTGGAATGAACTAGAGTTGCGAAAAATTAACTTCTCAGTGGCCTAGATGCGTGTTTTTGCATAATGCCAAGAAAATAATTGTTTTTTAAATATTCCGTTAATTATCCGTGTTCTGTGGTTTTCCGTTGGTTCTGGCTCATTCTCGATTATTTCCGTTTGTTTTATTCCGACTCTTTGATCCTGTGTTATGGATAGAGAGATTTTTTCCGTTGGTTTGGAATGAGCTAGAGTTACGTAAAATTAACTCTTCAAAGGCGTACATGCGTGTTATTGCACGATACTAAGAGAGTAATCATTTGTACTGGTTTATTTCTAGATTATTTCCGTTGCTGCATTGGTGCAGTTTTTCCGACTCTTTGATCCCTTGTTATGGATCAAGAGTTTTTCCGTTAATTTAGAATGAACTAAGATTAACTTCTCAAGGGCGTGTTATTTTTGCGTTATGCCAGAAGAGTAATTTTTTTGGTTTTCCGTTATTTTTCCTAGTGATGTTTTGGTTAGCTTCTCGTAGGCCTTGATGCGTGATACACGATGCCAAGAGAGTTACCAACATCATTTATGTTTTAGTTCGGTGTTTCAATAGGTTGTCTTCTCGAAGGCTTTTGACGCATTTTTCAAAATGCCATGAGTAGTTCACCTGACTAGGTATTTCGTTTTATTCCGGTATTTTCTGTGTTGCCTTAGCATCGCTGAGGGCAGCGATTTTTCGTTGGGGGGGGTGTATTGTCACGTTGTGATTTCTGAGCTGCGCACTATTCTCTAAATACTCACGTTTAGTTAATACATTCATTGTTTCATTATTAAAACACATTTAATTTCACTTCAATAATAATCGAGTTTTGTTGTTTTGGTTATTGATCTGTCAATGACAAGGAGCTGTCAGATGCGCATGCGACTGTCCGTATGCTCCGAATGACTATAATAACGTTACGTTCGTTTGTCTACGTTTAGCAAACGCACGGAACACTTACTCATTTCACAAATGTCGTGAATGATTTATTTTAATAAATATAACAATACTTGTTTTCTATATTTTTAAGATTGTGTGTTGACATTAAATTATTTTATGAAACTTCACGCAGCCGAAGTAATTTTCATGAGCCTGGCAGAATGACGTTTATGACCTTAGACAGATGTTTAAAAAAGGTAATAAAAAATAGTAGTATGGCAGGTTTATAAACATTGGGAATTGATTAGGGAAAAATACGTTGTCTTGAGGACTGGTTGGTAAAGAAACAATTTAAATAAACGACCAGCCTTTAGTTAATAATAGTAATTGGAATATTAAAATAATGTAAATCAATAACCTAAAAAGTTTGAATGTTTTCTTGTTAGTTTAATATGTGTTTTACAAAGAAATAGTTCTTTGTGTTGTTTCGATTGTTTTGGGGAGATTTGAGTTAGTGAACTGGGCACTCGGAAATTCCTTCGTGACAATGATTTGCATTTTTGCAATTTGGAGGTTTCGTTCGAGGATTTCATTTGATTGATTTCATTCTGGCATTCGGCTTGGTGTTGTGAAGATGTCGAGGAGGACACCTTCGCTCTGGCTGTCGGCCAGGAAACCTAAAGAGAAGGATGGAGGCCGACACCTCAATTTTGTTTGCGGCTTATAATAGCCGTGTTTAATATTTTGATTTTGTTCCGGTTGAGTGCCGTAAGTATATTTGCTGATTGGTAGGATTTTGTTCATTTGGTTGCTTCATGCAGTTCTATAACTATTTATTTATTTATTTATTATTTATTATAACATAAGTGGTTTCTTTCAGATCTTTTGATGGCCGCTTGGTTTGGCTACCAGGCTTAGCACATTACCTTACCGTTTTACGCTGACTTTCCGCTGATCTAATGAACGACGCAAGAAGCTTGTCTCGATGAGATTCGGGTTGGTACCACGCCACGTGGATGCATAAGGTCACCCTACCCTATCTTTGTTGAAGTAAGTGGAAACATCTTCTTAATCCAGTTAGCAGTCTACAATTCCGGTTGCCGTTTTTTAGTATTCCGTTCCTAATTAAATTCAGACTATTCAGTTTAGTATAATTTACATGATAAGTTTGGTGGTACAACTCGCTCAGAAGTAGGGGTAATTCAGAGCCTTACAAAGGACTCACGCCTGAGATTTCTGTGTAGCTTTTAAGAGGTGGTAAGCTTAGCCGGAGCAAATAAATATATTTTGTCAATTCATGCTCGCCTCTTTATTTACCACCTCATCCTGATCATCTACATCAACCCCCTACACACCCTCCAACCCCTAAACGTTGCAAAAGGCCATGCGCCATTTGTGTGAGAACCGATGTCGCCGCTTGCGCCCCACTACTCATAAACGAGTTCAAAGAATGCCAATCAAGCGAATTCTTTCGAAGTCAAAAGTAACCAATTATAGCGCTTACACTTGGGCAGAACTATCAGCATTTACTCATAACCTCTGCGGCGCGCCTGCCCCGCCTACATCGCCTTTCTAACCTTTCCCATGTTCTGTGGTCCCAACTAAATGTGCCATTTGACATATGGATGGCCGCCTATTGCACTGGCTGTCTTACGGCGAACTGTACACCAATACGTGGGTCACGCACGCGCTGTCTATTAAACGAGGTCAATTACGGTCTTTTTAAGTAACTAGATACACAATCAGCGTCAAAAGTTACCCAACTAAATGAGCAAACATTTGTCATATTGACGGCCGCCTGCTGCACCGGCTATCGCACACCAAACTGTACACCCATATGCGGGTCATGCACACATCGCACGCGCTGTCTATAGACGAAGTCAGTCACGGACTTGTTTAATAACTAGATACACAATCAGTTCCAAAGGTCACCCAGCTAAATGAGCGCACACTTGACATATGGACGGCCGCCTGCTGCACCACCTGTCGCACACAGAGCTGTACACCCATATACGGGTCACGCACGCGCTGCACGCTCTGTCTATTAGACGAGGTTAGTCAAGCCGCGTACTCACAAGGGTACATTTGCCGACCGACATTTGTATTAAGTATGAACCTGCACCTAAGCTGGACTGCGCAGTATCTTAAAAAAAACGAGCCGAGAGAGAGGTTCGAAAGTAGAAGTGCCTCCTTTTCTAATACGGTGTCCATAAAATATTATCTTCTCGGATAGCCTTACTGGATTGATAAATACTTACTGTATTAAAAACTATCTAAAACTGATTTTAAGCACTAATAGTCACCTGCTAGCCCATGCTATTTAGCTTTATTTAATTAGGAATGTTCTTTACTATTGTGGAATAGGAGAATTACAGTGGATCGTTAAGTTGAAGTGGTAGTAGACTCTTTTAGGACCGAATTGGAGCAAAGGAAATAAAACAAGATATTTTTGATAGAGATTTTTGCTGTCATTGGTGGGTAACAAATATTTTTTTACCAGGTTTCTTTCCACTTTCCAGCAACAGATTCATCCTTAGGCATCCTGTACAGCAATAAAATACACATAGAGTAATATCTAACTAAATATTTTTATTTAATAATTTATGAGCCGTGGTAGCCCAATTGGAAAAATGCTTGACTCACACTATGAGGTTTCAGGTTCAAGTCCCAGCAGTGGCTTAAACTAATGATTTTTAATTAGTATTTAAATTCATGTTTGGATCATAAATAATTATCATACTACACAATAATATCACACATTTTAAGGATTAATTAATAAGCTATCATTATTTAACATCAACCATCAAAATAATATGCAATTTAAGACAGTGAAAAAAAACCCGGTCATTTCTAAATTTAAAAACTTATTATCATAAATTACTTATAGCGTGAACACCCTTCTCCATAACATACTTGCCAGACAAGGACACACTACTATTTTAGTTATCTCCTTGGCTCGTTTTCCTACTTTTCCATTTGGCAGAGAAAAAGCAATCTTAGCGCTATTGTTTTAGAGTGCACATTTGAAAATATGAGATATAGAAGTACTCGATCCAGGTTAATTTAAATCCGTGGTTATTAAGAGACATCAGGCAACACCGCTCTGCGTCGCTCGATATCTTGTCGACGTCCACGACAGTTAAGTTGATAAAGTGACTACTCATTCGAATGGGCTATAAAGGTACAAGGCGCCCGACGTCTTCCGGGACACGAGTCGCGCGACATTTATAAAATTAAATAAGACAAGTAAGTAATAAAATGATTATACACCCATATGCGGGTCACGAACGCGCTGCACGCACTGTCTATTACAAGAGGTTAGTCAAGCCTGCTATACCAGAAAAAAAAACTATTGTTTCTTATATTTTATTTATTTATTTATTTATTTATTTACTCTTTAATGCACATACAAACTGTACAAATGGCGGACTTAATGCTAAAAGCATTCTCTACCAGTCAACCATAAGGCCAAGCGGAGAGGTTACAGGCGGTGCGAAGTACAAAGTAAAAATAACAAATATAAAGTAAGATATTAATTAATTATTATAAAAGTGCTTACAACTAAGCACTGGCATACATACAGATTTTATATTTGAGGTAATATACATACGAACTAGTTACATACATAAAATAACAATAAATACATACAATAACATATACAAAATACATACACATAATATGAGTATTTTATGTGTGTAAATTGTGTTTAGACAATAGGGTTTTTTAGGTTCACCTGCTTTTAGCTATCTTATAGAACGAACAAACTGCATTGTTTATTTCTATCCAGGCATCCAAGTCCTACACGACAACAAATTCAACCCGGAGACTATAATCCAGCGGGTGATGGAACGTGAAATGATGGTGCCAGTAACTTTTTTTTAAAAAAGAAACTGCATTGTTTATCCAGGCATCCAAGTCCTACGCGACAACAAATTCAACCCGGAGACCATGATCCGGCGGGCGGTGGAGGGTGAAGTGATAGGTGCCAGTAGCAGCGAGACGGAGGGCAGCGAGTCCGCGTCGCCCGCCGTGGACCTGGCGAGGTGGTCCTCGCACCGAGTCATGCAGTGGCTCAAGGAGATAGACTTAGCCGAATACGCGCCCAACCTACGGGGAGCAGGTAATATACTATTGTAATACCTCCGTGCATATTATGTTTGTTACCTCACTAAACCTTTGGGGTTGTGGAATCTACCTCCTAGTGTTCCACCCTGGGCAAGGACATCTTTGGTTTTCTAACCGATGATAACGGCTAATCCCCTCCCTCCCCTCGCGGTGGTAGGCTTCGTAAGAGGCCGCCTGGATGCTACCACCCTCCTGCCGGAGTCCAGCGCCAAACAGTGCCTCTGTGTTCCGCTGGTGTGTGGGAGAACCAGTACCTCTGGGTAAGCTCGCTCCATCTTAGGCTTCTTCTTAACCGTATAGTTAAGTATGTAGTCAGGAGCAAGCCCATTATTTATAAAAAATAAAAAAAAAACGATTGGACTGATTTATTTTATATTATTTATTTCAGAAAACCAACAGCTAAAATCACTCATACAAAATTACGAGTATAATGTACTAACATATTAGTAGGCTAATACTAGATTTTCCTTAGATAACGGATTAGTATAAAGTTGCGAGACTAGACGTTAACATTTAAATGAAAATTTGTGTATATATTTCAATGGGTTCCCGGATGGTTTAGAAACACAATTAGACCCGGTAGGTGGCGCTGTTTTTCCGGGTCCGCTATTTATATAAAAGTATTTATTTTTAATTAATGAAGGTGAATTGAAAATACAAAAATCTTGTCCTTGTATAACCCCTTCCCCGTTGACACCTTTGACGGTTGACTTAATAAATTACAAAAGCTACCCTATAGTAGAAGTTTTCAGTTTTCACCTCCTGAACAATGATATCTGGGATAAAAACGTTTTTATTTCAATCAGTCAACTAGTTTCAAAGTATTTACTCTAGAGTCTAGACATAGAAATCTTTTTCCTTTATAATACTAGTGTAGGTAACTACTATTTGTTACAGGCGTGCATGGTGGTCTAATGTTACTAGAACCGCGTTTCACGGCAGAGCTTCTAGCGGCGTTACTGAACATCCCTGCAAACAAAACGTTGTTAAGGCGGCATCTTACTCAAAGGTATAAAACGTACCTCTTTTCAAAATTGACACTACATGAATAGTGTTTAATTAATATGTACAGTACCACTACAACGTGTAAATCCATCTGCTCAAACGAAACCTTAACTCGTATTTTACTATAAATAGATTTGTTAAATTTCAAATCACTTGGGGTGTATTTTTAATTTAACAAATCCATTTATCGAAAAATAGAAAATGCCAACTTTCATTTTTTATGTTTCGTTATAATCCTAAGTTTCTTAGCTCTGTACCGCTCAGAGAATTTATCTCGCTCGACTGATTTTCGAGTGCAATTTGTGACACGCGTGTTTAGTAATCAATAGACAATGCTAGAGTTGATTCTGTATGGAATTCTGGACTAACTGTTTTCAGTTCCTGCATATTTGGAGTCACACGTTGAAAAAATAATACTCTAAGGTTTTAATTTAACTCGCACAAGAAAATCTGATTTTTATTAATACTTAGCGTGTGCGTGCTAGCTCGCGACGGTCCCGATATATAGACACATTAAATGCGGATTGATAACGTTATGAAAGTAGACCTATGTATCGTCATAGTGGCTAATTCACAATTTTCGTTTACAGATTCAACGATTTATTAGGCCGAGACGTGATACAACAGAAGCGAAATACAGAACAAACCCTTGGCTACCAGCCCTTAACTGCTACAACCAAATATAAGGTAAGAATGAATTGGAATAGACTATACGACAAAAGTAACATCAGAAAAATCCTGTACCTACTGCGTGATTTTTATTATAACAAACCTGTTCAATCACACCTAATGTACACAGTTTTCCGTGCTCCGATTGCCATATCTAGCGACAGTGGAGGTCGGGTGGCAATCGTTCCATTTCAAATCGTATTTAAGATCGAGCCTATCCTGGCTAGGAATACTAGCTACCGATACAGAGCGGAGAAAATGATTCTATGAAAACACCCTAGTGATTTTCTTGATAAAGAGTTTTTGAAGCTAGTAATAAGTCTTGCTAGCCCTTTTTATCGTCATACCTAGCTGTTGCCCGCGACATTGTCCGCGTCAATTTCTGTTATTATGATCGCGATTATTTATGCAACATTTTCTCTGATGCATCGCTCCTATTGGTCGCGGCGTGATGTTATATAGCCTGAAGCCTTCCTCGGTAAATGGACTATCCAACACAACAAGAATTTTTCAATTCGAAACAGTACTTCCTGAGATTAGCGCGTTCAAACAAACAAACTCTTTAGCTTTATAATATTAAGTATAGATTACCTGATACATTTTAGTTGATAAGGCAATATTTATCGTTTAGGTACCAAAGAAGAGCCAGTTCTCGCTTAAGCGTAAGAAGAGCAAAGACGAACTCGATCTAGTCGACCTAGTGTGTCCCCTCCACGACGACAGCTCAGGTGACATGCCCACCTCGCCAGTAAGTTGCCTACTAACAACACTAATACTGCAGTACGACAGATCATTTCAAACTTTAGTCAGAGTTGCCTATAAAAAATGCAATCCAAGACATCCAGTACATGATATAATATCAGTATCGGAGTCAAATCTCGCGAAAGTCACGTGCTACATCCAGGTCCAGCACACCTGATATAAATACGTAATAACTTTGTTTTAACTTTAAATTGAATAAAAATCTTTGTAACTAGTGCAGTAGGTACATAGTTGTTTTTAAAAAATTCTGTATGTTTGCAAGGGACATGCCTTACTTCTGCTGAAAGCTCTGTTAAAAGAAAATTAAAGTTTGATGTGATCTGTTATAATATTTTTTTGTTATTTTTTAGATGTCTAGATTATTTTTAGTTATTAAAATATATTTTTTTAGTTCTTTTAAAATCTGAATGAGAGACCAACTTGCTAAACTTTCGAAAATCTACAAATATGTACCTGTATTCCAGGGACGCGATACTCATGTAGTAGATTTTTTTGCGTCTGACAATTCGCACGTGAATTTTCCGTTTCTACTGAAAAGTTCGAATGTTTCGTCTATCTCCTATTCTGGTGCACACATAGAACTATTACTATAGTCCTTAAAATTTAGCTTGATTAGGATGACACCTGTCAAACCGAGGTGACTGACTCGACTGATCAAACGAAAAAAAAACAATTAAGGCAAATAAAATGAAACGAAAATCAGATATTATAAGATTTATCAGTAAGTCAGTATCGTGATCATTATCAGAATAATTGGAACAATCATGAAAATCAATTAGATTTTTTTAATCGCATATAGAAACCAATAAATTTGAATTTTTTTTGTAAACTATTAATAATTGCAATTTGATTTTCTTAGTTACTACTACGTTACTTCCATTTTAAAATATTGTTAGTCGATTTCGATTTGTTATTTTACGTCATCACTAGCGATTATGAAAAATGACGTTGTAAAGTCGTCTTTTAAAGTTAGGTGTAATTTTTGTGACTGGATTATTTTAATTTCTTTAACTTTAAATATCTATTTTATATAATTAAATTGATTAATATGTACAGCAATGAATAAAAAAATATTCTTAATATGCCAGTTACCAATATTTTTTCGTTCGCAAATGTATGACGCTGGTACAAAGTTACGTCGTCTCTTTCAGCGAAAACTGTCGTTCTAATCAAGCTATATTTTAAGAGCTAAATTCGTAATTTTAATCACAAGTTTTACGGCCTCGTACGTATCTATACAGCCAAATTGAAATAAGAAATCGGGCATAACATTGAAATCATAAAAGCCACAGCATTTAAATCATAAAAGTCCGTCTAAAAATAGTTCATATGATCAAATTTTATGACAAAGTCCATTTGTTTTTAAACTGATACCTATCTTAAAACGAAAACAATTAAATTACAAAATATATGTGAAATCATACTTTATTTATATTTCCTAAAGTGCATTGGTGTAATAGAACGCGTAAAAATGTCGCGTTAAAATCGAAACATAGAACCGGGTACGAGAAAGACTGTTGCTGTAATAATTAAATTTAAATCAATATTAGTGATTAAGTCTAAACTGTTTTTCATTCATTTATAATGTTCCTAACGGAGAAATTAAGTCCTACACTTAAGCTGGACTGCGCAGTATCTAAAAAAAACGAGCCGAGAGAGAGGTGCGAAAGTAGAAGTGCCTCTTTTTCTAATACGGTGTCCATAAAATATTATCTTCTCGGATAGCCTTACTGGATTGATAAATACTTGTATAAGAACTATCTAAAACGGATTTTAAGCACTAATAGTCACCTGCTAGCCCATGCTATTTATCTTTATTTAATTAGGTATATTCTTTACTATTGTGGAATAGGAGAGTTACAGTGGATCGTCAAGTTGAAGTGGTAGTAGACTCGTTTAGGACCGAATCAGAGCAAAGAAAATAAAACAAGAAATTAATGACAAAAAATTTATTAGAAATTAAAAAATTATTGAATATAATAATTTTATTCAATAATGTTTAAATTTCTAATAACAAATACTCGTATTTTTTTGCCAGGTTTCTTTCCACTTTCCAGCAACAGATTTATCCTGTACAGCAATAAAATACACATAGAGTAAAATATAACTAAATATTTTTATTTAATAATTTATGAGCCGTGGTAGCCCAATTGGAAAAATGCTTGACTCACACTATGAGGTTGCAGGTTCAAGTCCCAGTAGTGGCTTAAACTAATGATTTTTAATTAGTATTTAAATTCATGTTTGGATCATAAATAATTAACCTACTACACAATAATATCACACATTTTTAAGAATTAATTTATTAATTCTCACAATTTATGATATTATTGTGAATTAAGAATTAGCTTATTAGCTATCATTATTACACATCAACCAACAAAATATGCAATTTAAGACAGTGAAAAAAAAACCCGGCCCGGTCATTTCTAAATAAAAAAAAAGTTGTGCGTGTACTAGTGTACACACGTAAGAAGTGAAACTTCTTTATGGCCTTATTTTTCGAAAAATGATCTACATGCAACTTTCCAGAAATTGGTTAAATTAGAGTTAAATTGGTTAAATTGGTTAAATTGGTTAAATTGGTTAAATTGGTTACATTGGTTAAATTGGTTAAATTGGTTAAATTGGTTACATTGGTTAAATTGGTTAAATTGGTTAAATTGGTTAAATTGGTTAAATTAGTTAAATTGGTTAAATTGATTAAATTGGTAAGTTGGTTAAGTTGGTTAAGTTGGTTAAATTGGTTACATTGGTTAAATTGGTTAAATTGGTTAAATTGGTTAAATTGGTTAAGTTGGTTAAGTTGGTTAAGTTGGTCAAGTTTGTTAAGTTGGTTAAGTTGGTTAAATTGGTTAAATTGGTTAAATATTATTTCACTTTACCTTTTTGCTATCGTCTGAACCAACCGTGGTAGGGGCAAGAAAAAGATGGCGCGTAACCGAAAAATGTGACGAAAATTTGACGCAAAACGTGACGGTAAATTTTTTCCAACGCCGATAAAGAAGTTTCACTTCAAAAATAATAGAAAACAGCACACTCAGGCACGGTAGAAAGAGTGGGAGATACTAGTTCCTCTCCCTTCCCCTCGATCTTACGCTTTTTCGATCAGCATCACGTGACCCTGACGCGAGTTTGGAAGTTTTTACCCATCCAACAAAAAAGTGCTCAGCGCCGCTAAAGAAGTTTTCACTTCAAAAAAATATTATCATAAATTACTTATAGCGTGGACACCCTTCTCTATAACATACTTGCTAGACAAGGACACACTACTATTTTAGTTATCTCCTTGGCTCGTTTTCCTACTTTTCCATTTGGCAGAGAAAAAGTAATCTTAGCGCTATTGTTTTAGAGTGCACATTTGAAAATATGAGATATAGAAGTACTCGATCCAGGTTAATATTTAAATCCATGGTCTTACCATGTCTTACTAAAGTAACCTCAAAACTTCGTATACGAACTTTGACTTGGACTGGTCTTCGTAGTTTGCGTTCGAGTGATGTTCAATCGAACTATTTCGAGTATGAACTTCCGAGAATATAAAATATAATCAGGCCCTTAATTCGTGTAACCAAATCGTGTCACAATCGTAATTTAATAGCAGGTTTTTGACAGTTCTAGTATGGGCTAAATATCAAAATCGTCCAATTCAATCACGATCGAACTGCGATTGAAATAGCTGAATAAGGCACCTGTGTTTCGTTCGAAAAATATTCGAACTTCGAAGTTTTTACGAATGTGAACTTTTTCGAGAATCGCGTCCCAGATCACCATTATCGTTTTGCCTCTTTCAAGTTACATCAAAATGACAAATTGTTAGTTCAAAATCTAAACAGATCCTAATTTTGCCTCAAGAATACGACAGAACCTCAGCTTTCATAATCACAAAAAATTATAGTTCTTAATCTTCTTTAAAGTTATCATTCCTAATCATCTTCTTCTTTCTTTTTTTATCATCATTGATCAAGCTGATAGTCAAATACATTCAAAACTAGATTCAGGTTCAATTTATGATTTAAGAAAGTTGTGCAAGTAGGATTTAAGAATAAAATGTTGTAAAGTGACAGCAAAAATGCTTTGTAAATATTTATGTTGTAAACTGCAGAAAATACTTTCTACATCGTTCTTACGGCATGACCCGATACCGCGTAAGTGTGTAATTACGACTAAAGTCGATTTATTTTGTTACTAATTACATCTTAAAGTTATATACCAGATGATTTGCACACTTGTAAATACATTGCACCTGAAATGAAAACTGAGTAGACTTTGTTTGGTGTTTGTGGTTTTAACAATTTAACAGGGTTGATAACAATAATCTATAATGGTAGCGGAAAATAACATTTTGAGTTTATTTTGGTGTTGGTGTTAAATTTTACTCATCCTTACATATTTTGTTTACTAAATTAATTTTTACTAGTATTTGTCTACTCATAGTAAGTAAGTAACAGCCTATATTCATCCCACTGCAGGGAAGAGGCCTCCATCATTGAATTAAAGTTACTACAGCAATAATGGGTACTGGCATAATTACCACGCTTGCCAAATGCGGGTTGGTGATCATAGCATCCGTATCGATAGCACAAACGTCTAAAAGTACGTTTTTTTGTATCCATGCAGAGGCTTCTGGTAAATTTATACAATAAAGCCGCCCTTGTGTCTAGCTAGTGCCTACTTAATTTTACTTACTTAACAATTGATTCATGAATCTATTGCGGTCTTGTAGACGCAATCCTGTCGTAATATATTTTGTATCTCAAACTCTGTTGATTTGAAAGTAATAAAAATAAAATTTTCATTTATATCGGTTTTCTATTGTTATGTTAGTTGTATACTAGAATGTATCTGAAACACTTTCAGACGATGAAAGTAAAATCAGCAACAGCGGGCGTCGCGTCGGCTGTCTCTCCCCCGCGTGACGACGCGCGCGCACACTAGCGGCCGCTGGCAGGTAACCGTGCGACTTACAAAGGTTTCAGGGGCAAGACGAAAAACAAACTAAATGATATTTTAGCTAGCAGAACTATACAGGATGAATTTTCAACCGCCTTTTAAATTTTTATATGGCAATTTACGAGACAAAAAACAAATGACGTATTTTTTTCTTTTGGTGTGACCCAGTACAAAAATGTCAAGATAAAGCACTTAGAAAATGTCCGGCAAAAATCTAAATTTTTGATACGGCCTCCTAGCAACACTTTTTTTGCGCCTTTTCATTCATTCACTACGATACTATTCATAAGTTTTTATACCTTATACCTTAACAGGCTTAGACCGTAAAAATTGAAAACTATGTTGCGAAAAATTTTCCGGGTGAAAGCTTGATTAAATTTTTTATTACATAGATACGATAGGCTCTAAATAAATACGATACTGAACGCCTATAAAAATTTTTGAAGATGATGAAAAAGTCATTCTGTATAAAGTTATCCGATTGAAAAATATAAATACTTCAAGTGATACACATATAAAACATATAATCATATAAAACTGTTCTGCGGGCTACCGCTGTATTCTTCATAGTAACTAACTATCAATGTTAAAATATTTAATCTGATATCCTTAGTATTTTTTTATCGTTTCTTGTTATATGATATTGGATTTCTTTGTATTGCCCCTGGGTGCAAAAGCTCAAATAAAGCCACCTCCATCAGTTCATTGGGTGACCAAAATACGGTGCTAAATCATAAACTTCAAACGTACGATCAAACCATGCCAGTAGCATTGGCTTGGGACTTTTAGAATGTGGGTGTGTTTTAAAACGAGTAACGTGACTTATACGACTAATTAATTAGAATTTTACTGCCAAAAATAAAATTACTGTTTGTTAGTAGTTGTTAAAACCTCTTAAAGTAAAGATTTATTTAAAAGATATTTAAATTTGTACCTATAATTTTGTAGCGAGTTTTATGTCAATGAAATATATTTTTTAAAAACGCTTTCTATTTATTGGGTAAATGTACATTGAACGAGATGAGATGTTTTCAAATGGATCCAAGTAAACAATAGACATTCCAGTACATATTTAACAACTTATCTACGTTTGGCCGAGCATAATTCATAGCACTTAGATGTGTTACAATGATACTACATACATTCTTGATATATAAATTTCGATAGATTTTAATACGATACGGTTTGAAGGTGTACTTAGCGCATTTAAGTAATAAGTAGCTTACTAGAAAATGACTGAAAACGGACAATATTGATATATAATATGGTCTCATTTCTATTTGCTGCAAATATTCAAAATATCATGTTAAACTGTAATGCGATAAATTAGTAATAATAATGGCAACTAAAAGTGAGTTTTTTTGTTAGTGTTTTGAAAGAGTGTATTGATATAAATGAGTATTTGTAATTAAGTAATAATTAATATTTAACGCCCGTATTGTTTAGCAATAAAATATCTACTTGTCACTGAGTAAACTTAAAGAAATAATATTGAATGGAGATGATACAGTATTAGACTGAAATTTTATGAACCTTCCGTTAATGTTCTATAAGATTATGTACAGGTAATAGTTTAGAGGAGATAAGTCCTCTGTAATTTATAAACACATTTCTGTTATATCGTCAATTTACATACCCGTAATATTTTATAGTTTTAGTAAATTACTTCATGCTAGTTTGTTATCTACTAGTCCAGTGATATTTTTTGAATCAAAGGCTCATTTTTTAATGGTCAGAAAATGTTATTTATTTGATAAAGTCTAATATGACTGATTTACAAACGACAATCATATAATTCATAGCATTTTTGTTTGACTTTGTGAATCAGTCATTTTATGTTTAAACCAATAGATAACATTTATCAGACCATTGAAAAATCAGCCCTAAGTACCACATCTAAATACGGGTATTTAAATTGATGATATGCGCTTTAAGGTAGCACAACATATTTGTAAGAATAACTATTTAATTAATTAGAGTACCACAATCCTGTTCCTTACACGCTGTGCCAAACGTTTATAATGTATACCCTATAATATGACGGACCCTTGTCTTCCATAACTTTGTAAGTACCGGCTCGTGACTATTATCATGGCCGAATATCATTAGAAACAACAAAACCATTTGTACAATAATGTATTAAATAAATTTTACAATAACTTAAAGTCATAAATATAAAATGTAAGAGATAATAAACACTGAATGGACATTAATATTGTTTTTATTTTAATCTTTGTTATCAAACAACTGTTGGGATTTTGGGTAGTTTGTGTCAACGTTCTTCAGAACTTTCAGACCCTCTGGAAGAAAATGCCACTGTAATAAATTCGCCGTACAGGAAATTAATATTGCTTTTATTAATGCTTAAGTAAGTATACTTAAGCCTTCCCTGTTATAATATAGGACTTGTCAAAACTAATTCATTAAGCTATTGAGTTCCACTATAGACCAGGGCCCCAATTCCGCTAATTTTAAAATGGCTCAATTGAATCGTAATTGGTTCTCAATCGTATATTCTGACACATTTATTTAAGGTAGTAATGTCAATATATACGATTGAGATCCAATTACGATTCAATTGAGCCATTTGTAAATTAGCTGAATTGGGGCCCTGGGTAGAATGTATCGGATTAGCTTGATTAGTAATCTTTTAGTTTTCATCAGCAAGTCACATACTTTTTTAGAAATCGAGCTAGTACACGGATTGCATTTTGAAGTAAGTACAATCGACTTACAATATTTTAGGTCATATTAGCTATAAAAAGCGAAAAATTTATAGTACGGACCTTTTCCTCGACCTTTACGCCGCAGTTCCGCTATTCTTTCTACTTCACTCTCTTCTTCGGCATCCCTTTCTCTCTTTTGCGACTCATCCAGCGCTTGTTTCAAAAGAGATTCTTCTAAAAACGTCAGTTCTGAAAAGTAGGCATAAGAAATATTACTTGATTGCGAGCCGGATCGTTATAGGCAAATCACTGCCTTCTCGTAAAGTACTAAAAAACTAGCCTATAATCATCCCACTGTAGGGCAAATACCTTCTAATTTAAGTTACCACACCAATGATGGGTAAAGGCGTAATCACCACGCATGCTAAATGCTTAGGGTTGGTTGGTTATCACAAACCCGAGCAATTTTCGAAAAATCCGAAACTCTCGTTGCCCGTCCTGGAGATCGAACCCAGGACCCTGAGATTTTGGCCGGGAACTTAAACCGTATATAACGAAGAAATTTAGCAATTTGTAAAAAAGTTATTGATTGGGTGCGTTTCGAAAAATCCGAAACTCTCGTTGCCCGTCCTGGAGATCGAACCCAGGACCCTGAGATTTTGGCCGGGAACTTAAACCGTATATAACGAAGAAATTTAGCAATTTGTAAAAAAGTTATTGATTGGGTGCTTTTCCAAAGAACCGCATCTAGACGGAGTTAAGAAGAGCCGGCCATGAATTGTCGAAGCACAGTGCTCGAATTCCACTGAACACTAATTTCAAGCAATTCTGCAAAATACATATTTCGCTCGGATGTTGGGAGGTACATAATCAAAAACATTGTGAAACACCGCTGGCTTACAGCGTAAAAAGTTTTATATAAATTCGGCGGCACAATCAATTTCATGGAGTCATGGTAGCTCAATTGGTTAGAGCAGAAGCCCGGCAAGCAAAGGTTGTGGGATCGAATCCCACCTAAGAAAGTAAAAAAAAAATATTTAAGGAATTGTATTTTCAAGTTACACATGCAATTATATGCTTAAAAAAACAGTCTCTAAAAATGTGAATTTGCTTCTGTGGAAGCCGCCTTACTGGTGAGCCTAGGGTCCATGCCGATCCAGGGCCCGTTGAAGATGCTTCCGGCGGTAGGGCGCGCCTTCGCCTCGGGCTCCATCAGCGACGTCACCTGCTGCTTGCACTCCGTCGACAGCTGGTTCACCACGCCCGTACGGAACCGCCACTTGCGCATCACCTATCAATAACACCGTATATTATCTCAAAGTATGTAAAAGTAACTAAAGGAATACTGCCCGAAGAAGACGGGCAGAAGAATCTTGTCTCCAACATTATACAACTTTGTATATGTATAACAGCACATTTTTTCCATTTGGCACCATTTCTAGATGAGTATTCTGGATCTGAAATCTCACCTGCTTCTCGTACAATCTTTTTACGGAGGTTTCATTGAAAGGTAAAGCTTTATTGAGCATCGTGTAGAGTATGATGCCGATAGACCACATGTCGGCCAACTTCGGTAGATAGGGCACGCCCTTCAGCACCTCGGGCGCCGCGTACGACAGCGAGCCGCAGTATGTCTCGCTCAGCACGTCTCTGTCTCGATGCCGCACGATCCGAGCAAAACCGAAATCAGTTATCTTCACATTGTAATTTGCAGTTATCAGTATATTCTCGCACTTCAAATCTCTATGCGCTATGTTCAGAGTATGTATGTAATGGATCCCCGAGAGTATCTGCCTCATCCACAACCTACTTTGATTCTCCGGAACAGGTCCGTTTTGTGTGAGGAAATCGAGTAAATCGCCGTTCTCGGCAAAACGGAGGAATATGAAGTATTTGGCGCGCCGCTGAAATATGTTGGACACGTGAACGACATGGGGATGGTTAATTCGAATGAGTACGTCGAGTTCTCGAGGTAGGAATTTAGTTAGGTAGTCGCGCGGCGCCTGCGCTGTGTCGATCACTTTGCACGCCAGTACCGAGTGCCGTGTCTCATCGATCATTTGAGTTGCTTTGTAAACCTGCAAATACAATTACTACTCGTATCATCATTACAAAAATGATTAAAAAAAAACCTTGTGGTATATCAATATTAGTTTAAGAGTAAATAAAGAAGGTATTAGTAAGGTGACCTCGACGACTAGACGATCTCCTTGGCAGAGCGAGTGCTATAGTTACTCATTTTGGGATAAGAAACAATGTATGTGATGTGGTCCACATTTATAATAATAAAGGTTTAGTATTGGAACTCGATCAAATGTCTTTCTTAATCGAACCCACATCACTACATGACGACCCTGTCACATGAGACTGGGCGCGCGCTCGATAGATTTTCTACACTATTTTACCCACATCTCCACTATTCTTTGGTTTGGGTCGATCACATTTATCTTTATTCCTTAAGCTGGAAGTTTAACGCCGATTAGCTTCCATCCTATGAAATATAGATACTTATTCATAACTGTCATCAGGGTAACATACATTTACAAATTATTGTGTTATTATAAGACAACCCCTTACTAGTTTAAGGCAGTCTATGATACAGGTCTACACAAAATACCTTAGCGTAAGATCCTTCTCCTATAATTTTCTCTAATATAAATCCTTTTTCTTGTAATACGAGTAAATCTGACTGTGTCGTGCTAAGGTCTACTTTATCGGTCGTAGGACCCATTTATGTGCCTTTCATAATTATTTCATTTTTACTCTTATTGGTAGCATATTGTTGTGGATGATAGGCAGCAACTATTTATTTATCATCTTGTTTTTAACAGATTTTTTAGGTAAATAATATTTTACACTATTGTGGATGACATTTTTGAGTACATCACTGTCAATTTGAAAGATAACATGCTACAGTGAAAATTGACACTTGAATAAAGAAGTTGTTATGCCTACCATAGTATTTAGTTTGATGCTTTATGTATTGCGTCCTATTTTATATGAATATGAATGTTTTATTCGTGGTTCAGACTATAGTAGATTTAAAATCAATCAGGGATTTGCCAATTATCTGTAAATTAAAATATAATCATGATCATTTTTAACTAAACTTGTTAAACTACAAGTGTAACATTAATAATGATTAATTATACATACATACTTAATAAATAATTACCATGAAGATGTAGAACCATTAAGATCGAAAGTATTTTTCA
This sequence comes from Anania crocealis, assembly GCA_949315895.1. Taxonomy (NCBI): domain Eukaryota; kingdom Metazoa; phylum Arthropoda; class Insecta; order Lepidoptera; family Crambidae; genus Anania; species Anania crocealis. The sequence continues at coordinate 7,893,325 of OX438884.1, forward strand.
TCAACGATGTGTCTGGGAGACACGGCGCCTCTTTATCTTTCTGTTCTTGCTCAGCGAGCGATTCAGATTTCTTTTGTTGCTGATTTTTCTCTTCTCGCGCCTTTTTGTATGCCAAAGACTCTTGAGGAGTCCATTCTAAAATAAATGTATTGTGTTTATCAGTACAAAGTGTAACAACTCCAATACCTAGGCGTAGAGGTTATTGTTTTACCTAATAACCTGGAGTCCATGGCAACCCATTCACTATGAATGATTTGATCAACTTTAATCCTGTTCTGGTGATTCGGATCTAACATTAAAGTCACTAAACGCTTACAATTTTCAGATATAGTATCGACGTATCGGGACCGAAACTTCCAGTTTCTGTTCACTTGTGCTTGATGCAACTGTTTTATGTGCTTATCCTCGAATGGCATAGCTCTATTTAGCATGACGTAAAGCACTATCCCAAGAGACCACACGTCAGTGGGTTTCGGAAAATAAGGGGCCCCCTGTAAGATTTCAGGAGCAGTATAAGACAGAGAACCGCAAAAGGTTTCGCTATGTACGTCTTTCATTTTCTTGTCTACGCAAATTCTGGCAAATCCAAAGTCAGATAACTTCGCGTTCTGGTTGGCCGTTAGAAGGACGTTCTCACATTTTATATCCCTGTGAGCTATTTCTAGTTCGTGCATGTATTGAATGGCCAGAGCTAGCTGTCTCGTCCATATTCTGGCCTGATCTTCTTGAACTGCACCCTTCTGAAGTATATGCTCTAAAAGATCGCCGTGTTCCATAAACCTCATAAAAATAAAATATTTGTATCTCCTTTGAAATATACTGTGGGTGTGCACCAAATGCGGATGATTCAGTTTTATAAGCATTTCTATTTCCCTTGGAAGAAACTTTTTTACGAAATCTTTCGGAGCTGTGTTGGTGTCAATAACCTTACAAGCGAGCACTGACAATTTATCATTTTTGTTCGGATTTCTATATTCCGCCAGATATACCTGGAAGGTGATCAGATAGATTGTGACTTCAATTAACAAATTTTAAATAAGTATGTGTTGTCTTACCTTGGCATATGAACCCTCGTTGATTTTCTTGATCATTTTATAACCACGAGTAGCAAGAGTTAATTGTTCAGAACCGGACAACTTTAAATCTTCTTCAATATGAAACTGAAATCGCTTAAGTAGCTAAGTTTGTGGTATATCTTTACAAATTCTATTAATTATTAAAGTGACTTAATAATTTATAAAGAGCAGATACCTTGCATACCTTTGATTTACCCTCCATTTAGTCAACTCTTTTTTGTTTAGCTGTGACATTTGCGAGAGATTTTAGCATTTCACTGGCCTACAAAATCATAGAAATATTTCGCAATTGTTACCAATTTCCTATAAATATTCGTTCTCAATCTAAAGTGTTGTGCAGTTTGCATGTTTAAGAACTTACTCTATACACAGAATCTCTATTTGGTCCTTCATAAATATCACCTTGTCTTTTGGGAGGGTTTCTGTGTACGTCAGACAATTTACGACGCTCTTCTTTGGCCTTTTTTAGTGCTGCCGCTTCAACTGCATTTAATGCTGAAATAAAATTAGTCCATTATAAACAGTCTTCTTTAAGTGATCAATTAAATAGCCCGTTCATATCTTACACGTTAGTCTGCTGTCCATAGCAATCCACTCAGAATTAAGAACCTGGTTGGCGGTGTGTCTTAGTCCGGGATCAGGTTCCAACAAATGTTTTACTACGGTCTTACACTCGAGTGTAATTATACTAGCCACGCGCGATCTGAACCGGTACTTCTTGCCCATCTGTTGTTCATATAACTTTCGCATGCGAGTGTCATCGTACGGCATCGACTTGTTGAGCATCACAAACAATACCACTCCCAGGGACCATAAATCCGTTGGCTTCGGTAAATAAGGTTTACCACGAAGAATCTCAGGCGCTGCGTAGGACATCGAACCGCAGTAGGTCTCGCTCAATATCGTTTGATCGTCCTCATCCACACAAGACCTAGTGAAACCAAAGTCTGATAGTTTCACATTAAAGTTTGCTGTTAGTAAGATGTTCTCACACTTGATGTCTCGGTGGGTGATCTCCAGCTCGTGAAGGTACTGTATACCTAACGCCAATTGCCGAAACCACACCCTGGATTGGTTCTCTGATACGCAACCATTTTTCAGTATGTAACCTAAAAGATCTCCATTCTCAGTGTATCGCATAAAAATATAGTATTTCGTTTTCCTTTGAAATATGCTGTGAGTATGAACAAGGTGAGGGTGGTTCAAGCGAATCAAAACGTCTATCTCTCGTGGCAAGAATTTAACTACAAAATCTTTCGGAGCCTTCGATGTCTCGATTATCTTACACGCGAGAACTGATTTATGAGCATCATCTTTTCCTGAATACTCTGATAGATACACCTGCGGCAGAACACTATGTAAGTATGCGTAAACATTCAGTAGCAAAAATTCGTATTTAACGGAATTTACAAAAATTACCTAGGTACCTTAGCGTATGCTCCTTCGCCAATGAATTTAGTTAGTTTGTATCCTTTTGAAGACAGTGTATTTTCCTCTGATGCGGTTGTTTTCAGTTCGGACATGATACGGTTATGGAGTTAGGCATAGAGAACTCCGCCCACCAGACACTATCCAACACTTTTCCAGGATCTGTTGGCCGTACATTAGCATCCGAAGGAAGAGCAGGCAGCATTTTTACGATTTTATAAACAAACTCTTACAATAATTTTGGCTTTACATTCTGCTATGATGTTTTATCTTTGGATGTATGACAACTGATAGAATATGTTAATGTCAGTGTGTCACCCACCGTGACAGATTATGACATAAACTTATTCTTCTTTCAACACCCTTCAAAAAGGTTGTTGTTAACGTGTAACTTCACGATATCCTTGAGGTACTACTGTGTCTGTCAGTAGGTATCACCTTAAATTACTTAATAATATGGTGTGCAATAATGAGCAACTATCCAAAGCAGGAAAGCATAATATTATGCATTGTTACTTTAATTGGTCTGAAACCTGATGATCGCAAATTTTGGAATAGTATAAGAAAACAATATGATTTAGTCTTCAGGTCTGTATTTCCAAATACAATAACATTTTTAGTAACACATCATAACATACGTAGAATTCATTTATGCAAACAACAATTTATGTCTGTAATTGCTTTTTGGTCAAAAATTCACCAGCTAAAGATATCCTTTGCAAGAAAGATGGTGCTGGTGTCAGCAATAGCTCATAGGCATCAACGTCCACGTGATCTGGGTATCTGTTCTCTTTGCGGATCCGTTCCAACATTCGTTGAGGTTCACATTTTGATTTTGTTTTCCATTCATTGTTCAAGAACTCCTGAATAGCCTTTGGTAACAATTTATAGACTTCTTTCGCTCTAGTCACACTCGGTGGTTGAAGTCTTTCATTTTCAGGTTCGTGAGGTTTTTGCGCAACAATAATATCGTCAACTTCAACATTTATTTCTGTAACTTTTTCTTTTACTACAGCAGTTTCGTCTGATGTTGTTACAGAATCTTCCAAATTTGCATCAACATTAGAGCTATTGAAATATCTTGAAATTCGTTCTTTTACAATATCTGTTAGACTAGATTCATTTTTCAATTTGTCTCTTTCAGTGCCATCAATGTTAACATAGCCAGTTTCCGTTTTAGTTTTTATCAGAACTTGATTTTGATCGATCTTAGGTAGTGCTATATCTTCAGCTGTGACGTTACTTATTTCTTCTGCCACTTCCTCTGTTTTGATTTCAGGTTTGCTAGCGTTGTTTTGATTTTCTGATGCTTCAATCAACGTCATAAAATGAATGCTATCTTCCTCTTCTAGTATTTGGTATATCCTGTGGACTTCACTGATGTTCACTCTGGAAAAATAATTTTTGACGTAAGTACCTCTTAATAAAATTTATAGAAAACTAGCAATAGCTAAAAACTTTTTGGAGAATGATGAATAAATAATTATTTTATCCCACGTGAAACCGTTTTTAATGTAGACCATGTAATGTTTTAACCCCTTGACTGCCACAACACCAAAAATCAAGACGGTCCCTTAAAATACGAAAACCAACATAGTAATACCGTATGTTTTCCGGGATTTCAAGTAGCCTGTATGCTATTCCTGTTCATTTCCTACCTGCCTGCCAAATTTTATAAAGATCTGTTCAGTCATTTTGGTGCGATTGAGTTATAAACATCCATCCAAACAATCACATTTATAAAATTAGTAAGATAATAGTGCGATAACAATTTTAAACCATTTTCTACAACATATTTTCCTAGTCTAAAACTCCTCGACGAGGTAATTTGCTAAGATGATACTGTTCTAGTTTATTGAGAATTGATTTTGTTTAGAAGTAATAAAATTAAATCAATAGGCTATTTGACAATGCGAAAAATAAAGTGCCAATTACTATTATCAGTTTAAATTATAAGTTTAAAAATAGTTATTTATTAACGTAAGTTGAAAATAATAAACAAAATAAATAAAAATTAAATGAATAAAATAAAAATGAATTTATTTAAACTTTTGTCACGTGACACGAAACGCTTCTGATTGGTCGGGTTTATGATGACGTCACCTGCTTGTTAACTTCGTTTGCCTACTTGTGCTTTCCAAAATGTTTTAATAATATTTTCCTTTAAAAATATTATCCATTGTTTTTGTGTGATTTATTTTACAAATTCTGTCAATTAATATTACCATGGACAACGATTTTGTAAAAGCAAAAAGCAGTAACCTGCCCATTCATTTAAAATCTTTAACAAACAGACTAGTTAGTTGGGATCTTTGTGTAATGTTTATTGAAATCATGAGACTGTAGCTACAATTTTTAGCTAATATTATGGAAAACAGCGGCAATATTCAAAATGAGTTGCAAGAGGTATTCTGTTAAAAACATTAGAGGTATTATAACCTCAAACCAATAACAAAATATTTGTGTGCGTTCGCCCAGCAAAAAGTATCACCTATTCAAGAATTGGATGATGCAGATAATTAGTGCCTTATATCGTGTAAATGTGCCCGAAATTTTATATTTGTGCGTCCAACAGCGTCAGAGTTATTTAAGAAAAATGGATTCTGCTGCGCGAACGTTCGCCCAGAATTTTTTTTTCTAATTGATGGGTCTAGCTGTATATTAAATATGCAAAAAGGTAGCTTATGTACGAGTGAAATGTGCCGTAAAAGCCTATTTTGTATCTCTTAAGATTTCAGACTTAGTTAGTTTTTTGCTGGGCGAACGTTTCGGTAATTGCTGTATATCGGAAACGGTTGGACGCACACTCATGATTTTTTGTATACAGATACAGTAAGTTTGTGCATATTTGTGCCGCAATTTTCATTAACATGACTAGCATGGTTGAGGATCTTATTCTTTTATTTCCTAAAAAATGGAAAAATGCTCTGGCTGTCGAACGAACAAGACCAAGGACTTCGCGTTAGTAGTGATACCTATTATACACCGTGAAATTTTAGTGGTTGTTTTCCCCCAGTAAAATGATTCTATCTTAGTAGTACAATAGATTTGTGCAGTTTTAGCAGTTTCACGATTGTGATAAACGAAACTCGAAAGCAACCTCGAACCAATGGTACTAGCCGCGCCGCAGCCGGTCACCGGCCGGGGTCATTGCCTCTCGCGCGGTGCAGTTTATGCTGTATTACTTAGTGCGTAGAGCTTCTTTGGCTTTGAACATTGATTTCGTGCGGCAAGCAGTAAACAAACACGTCACATTTTGTAAAGATACTATCGTATCTCACGCTTTTGAGTTGATGATTATTTTTTGGATTAAATGAGAACAACGATATCTTTATTTTCAAAAAATAACTCGCACGATTCGATGGTGCTACTAAAGGTAAATCGTTCTGTTGCGGGAAAACAACCACAAAAATTTCACGGTGTATATTCACATGATCATGTAAAGTTTCGCCGGCCTACTACATATCATTGCCGAGTTTTTAACGATTTTGTCTTTGTTTTGAGGTTATCTTGAGTGAAATTACTTAGAATACGAAAACACTAGTTTTCTGTGAGCTGGCTTATTACATGCTTCTACAATAATATGTGCGCTGTTTTAAGAATACGTATGCAAACAATCATGTATGTATGCCCATTACTTTAGACAATAACGATAAAAAACCATTCTAAATATTTTTGGTAGATTATACGACCAAATTGTAGTGAACATTAAAAAGCGGCCGCACGATACATCGACCTATCCTTCCTCACTTGATGGCATTGTAACGAAATTTAAATAGTACAGATGCGTACAGAATTGTTAAGCTGGAAAATAATTTATATTAGAGACATAAAATAAAATGTGAATTGTTTATTTTTTTTGAGAAAATGAAAATGTGATTTTTGCTGGGCGAACGTTCGCGCAGCAGAATCCATTTTTCTTTAATAACTCTGACGCTGTTGGACGCACAAATATAAAATTTCGGGCACATTTACACGATATAAGGCATTAATTATCTGAATCATCCAATTTTCGAATAGGCGATACTTTTTGCTGGGCGAACGCACACAAATATTTACATTCTTAATGCAATGAATTATAAAAATTATAAATATTATGTTTACTTACATCGAAATGGTCTTCACATATTTGTACTATTCGCTATGTTATTATGATTCTTCCGAAAAAGTTGCAACCACTTTCGGCGCCCTTAGATTTTCTTTGGAACACTTACAAATAGTTTTCCGGAGTTTTTATCTAGACGTTTTTGTAAATTTTGGAACTGCATACCATTTGTAACTCATTTTATTACATAAATCACTGTTAAAATATAGATCTAATCGCACTTTCGTTATTTGTTTGCCAGTTTTGCAACAAATGTATGTAGATGATATGTGCTACAGATCACAATACAGGCAAGTGATGTCACCGACCCCATATTGTCAAAATAACGTTTTGGCGCGCTATTTTTTAGCAAATATTTACCAGAATTTAAATAAACTACTATCTCTTTTACCTCTACTTAATAATATAAAATGGATTGTAAAAATCAGTCAAATAGACTATTGGGAGCAGCACTTAACTCTAGTAGTCGCCTTAATCATCTTACTCACCCTTGCCTCGCTTCGTGGCAGCAGTACAGCATGGTCGGGTCAATGGGATGCGCTTCCGTGTTGAATATGTAGCCGCCGACGTCGACGATGCATTCGCCGTTGGGAGTGTCGATGATTGTCCCACGCACGCCCGGGTTGTGGATGAAGTTGTCCGGGTCGAACAACAAGTATAAATATTTAGTTGTCTCCGCAAGGAAGAAGGATTCCATTCGGTCCTCTTTTCGGTGGTCGCGGACGTCTTTTATCTGCAATAAAAGTAATAAATAAATAAATAAATAAATAAATATAAATGTGGACAACATCACATACATTGTTCTGATCCCAATTTGAATAACTATTCAAAGCATTCGTATTTTGGAAACCAGAAACAACGAAGGTACCACAAACACCCAGACCCGAGAAAATGTAGAAAAACACTTTTTTTTTCTACATTGACCCGTCCGGGAATCGAACCCGGGACCTCGGAGCAGACGACACCTTGAAAACCGGTGTGTACGCCACTCCGCCACGGAGGTCGTCAGATAATATAGTAGTAATAGGATTGCTATATGAATAAATTAAGTGTATACCGATAAATTCCAATTTAAAACTACTACTAAAAGACCAGGTGTTTAAATCTATGTTTATTTATGTGTATATTACACATCTTTCAGTAGTTGTTTAGGATTTATATGATTTAGGAATAAAAATAGACTGGAATAGAAGAAGAGTAAAAGGCCATGGTATTAAAAAATACTAGCAAGAGAGATGTTTAGTAAAACGACAGTCGTCAGTACATAGGAACAAAAATAGTTTTTTTTTATTTATTTTTTGTTATAGGCATTTATATTTTAACCCTTATCCATTTGCCATTATGTTAAAAAGTAATGATTTTTTACGAAACGTTAAAATTCGCTAAAGCCTTTCGAATTTGGCTCGTACCTTTTTAGGGTTCCGTTGCCAAATGGCAAAAACGGAACCCTTATAGATTCGTCAAGTTTGTCTGTCTGTCTGTCTGTCTGTCTGTCTGTCTGTCTGTCTGTCTGTCTGTCTGTCTGTCTATCTGTCTGTCTGTCTGTCCGGCCGTATGTCACAGCCACTTTATTCTGAAAGTATTAGCATGACACAGTTAAAACTTGGTAGGTAGGTGTATCCTGTTAACCGCTTAACGATTCTCATACAAAAAATAAAATATAATGATATTTAAGGGCTTCCGCTTCCCATACAAAGAACTAAAACAAAATTAATTTTTTTTTACTCAAACCTATTCTAAAATGACATAGAGGTTCCTAAAACCATTTCTTCCTAAAGTCTAACATTTGGAAGATAGACGCTTCCAAAGTGGTAAAATGAGTGTCCCCCCTCTAACTTTTAAAATAAGCGAGTGAAAATTTTGGAAAAAATACATAATGTAGATCTTAACAAAATAATACTTTTAACGAAAATTGGTTTGAACGAGATCGAACTGGCAGTTTTGAAAATCTAGCACATTTTTAACAACAGCAAACATAACTTTGTCCTCCATACAAACACTATGAAAAACAAAGTTGTTTTCGCAGTCATCAAAATATTGTGGTATTTTTGTTAAACTTGGTACGGAACCCTCAGTGCGAGAGTCCGACTCGCACTTGGCCGGTTTTTTACTAATGTGGTACCTATTTAGATTAAGCTGTAGGTATATACTTATAATAACGGACCGATAGTGTCAACTTACGACCGTTTTCAATATCCTATCTATCGCTAGTTTTGACATATCGGAGATAGGAAACAGTTTCTATCTCTGATTTTTCCGTCCAGAAAAACAAAGACAGAAGTTGCTTTCTATCTCGGATATGCCAAAACTGAAGATAGATAGGATATTGAAAACGGCCGTTAGATGACAGTTTGGAAAACAATAGCTTGCATTAGGGAACCCATCACTTAATCGCAATTTTCTTCAATGATTTTCATACCCATAAAACAATTCGCAGATGTTTCTAAACGATATTCAACATATTCTAAAATCTTGTTACATCACAATTTTATTTGGTCGAATGCTTATTATCTACAAACTTACTTCATCGTTACTTCTTTTCATATATTATGTATTTTATCGAAGTAATGTTAGTTTACTATTTTGTTACCCATAGTAATTTTATTTCCACGTAAGTTTCAATATGCAGAATTGTTGAAACATCCAATTTTACTTCACTAAAGTCCGTATTGCCAAACGATTTTTGTTACTAATATTATATTGCATACTTTATTAATTAAAACGCCCCGTTTGGTCTAGTGGTTTAAATACTGGGTCAAGATCGCGGGGTTCCAGGTTCGATCCCCGGGTCGGGCAACAAAAAGTTTCGAATTTTCGAACGTTGCTCGGGTTTGTGATCACCAACCCGCATTTAGCAAGTGTGGTGATTATGCCAGTTCCCATCATTGCTATGGTAACTTGAATTCAATGATGGAGGCCTTTTCCCTGCAGTGGGATGATTATAGGCTGTTACTAATAATAAACTTTATTAATAGACAATTTAATTAAAGCATAACTGATATAAATATGTAATAAATATTGATATAATAAATAAACTGCGTTAATCCCGACTCGCCGTGGTCTCCTCGCCGTGGTACTAGTCTGCCCAATACTAGAGTGTAATTCAAAAGCCGGAGGCGCGCCTGCAGTATCCGCCCGCTGTAACAAGGTGCAGGCACCCGCGCGAGCGAGCTGCGTAGGCGAGCTTGGGTGACTGCGCCTTGTTACGCAAGGGCGACGAGGCTGCTATTCCCGCAGCGCCGGAGACAAGGAAATCCTAATGCATGCCTGCATGCTTGCTTGCATGCATGAATGCATGCGTACCTGCTGCATGCCTGCTTGCTTGCTTGCATGCATTAATGCATGCATGCATGCCTTTTTACTTGAATGCGTATGCAAATGTAAAAGTTGTTTGAGGAAAAAATGCTATGGGAACCGTTACACATTGGAACATGTTTTTGAGAATGGTTTAATCGATAACTTAATAATTCTATGAATCATTAGTTTGGTATATCGTTATTCTGCTTAACAAAACAATTACGAAACAATTTATTTGGGAAATGTTATTCGATGTTATGAAACGGCGATTACTAACTATTCGATAAATCAAGAAAAAAAGATATTAACATTCATAGAATAGTTTTCTGTGAAATGAAATTCGGTATCAAAAAAGTATGTGTCTTGATACATAACCCTTGCATTAGGCTTGCTTACTTACCGTAGCGTAACCGCAATTAGTCCTTGAACTATGCTGTATACTTCTAAGTATGTCTTCGCCCATCTGTAGCAGAATAGGATCTCGGGTATCTCGATAGAGGTACATTATGGACTCTATGAGCTCTGGCCGTAGAGGATAGCTCTCGCGCGAAGACGAAGCTTCACCCGTCCCCAGGTTGTAGACCTCTGGTGTGAAGCCGTACTGCTTCCATATGCTGTGATAGTTGTGGATTATCCGCATGGCTGTGTCGCTCTCACCTAATAACAAAAGAACTGTTTGATTACCCTTGTACTATATAAAGGATGGTTTACTTACATAGTGTTTTGTACAAGTGCTACTATTTCTTATGCATTGCAAGTATTTCTTGTGCATGCTAACTAACCACAAAAATCAAGGGCTCTGTAGCTACAACACAAGTAAGAATATGTAAATCTGAAATGTGCGAGGGTTTGAGAAGCAAAACAAACGTCTAGTTAGAACATTTATTTGTCACTGGCATTGATAGACAAGCAGGCAACGCAGCGCGCACGCACAATGTAAGTATAGATAGGGAAACATATACAGGGTGTAGTTTTCAATACGGGCGATATTTTCAGAGGTAATTATGTACCTTGTACTGATCATGAATCAATAAAAAAAATGAGTTCGAATTTTTTTTTTATTATTAAATAATCATTGCTTTTCAAAGTAGACCCTTCGATTTGCGTAGTAGGACCCCGTCACCAACATTAACGCCGCTTGCGCTGCGCCGAGCGTGCGAACAAACGATACCTTCAAAGTGCAAAGGTACCGCAATATTTGTGTTTAGCGCGTACGCGCCGACCAGTAACCGCGCCGAAAGAAGCCGACAAGCGGTGGCATCTCTTTGTGCCGTGCCGCCCGCCCTAGTTACTCTCGTTCACGCGGTCAGTTGTGACGAAATCATCCCGTAAGCAACTTGTCCGGAGTTGTCCGTGTTTTTGCGAAAATGACGCAATATTATTCCAACGTTAAGCTAATTTGAGTGATAATTTGAGTGAAGCTATTTAGCATGTTTAGTGAGTCATTCCCAAACCGTCCACGACCCTCGAGAACAGTCATGCTCCCGGCAACGCAGAGACTTTGTGATCATGAACAGTTTCATGAACGCTCAAAGTCGGGAAGGCCGTATCGGTCTTCTTGATGTAAGGCTGCAAGAAGATATCTTGGACTACTTTGAGAGGAAACCGAGAGCGAGCACCAGAGACGCCGGCTTTTAGTGTCAGTTTGTGGGCTGGGATAGTAGGGGATCAGCTGTTGGGACCTTACTTCATCGAAGGCCGCCTCACCAATGCTACATACTACCTAGGAACTGTTTGAAAACGTCGTAATAAAGACGAGATGTTAGAAGACATGCCTTTGTATTTCCATTCCAACTTAATTTACCAGCACGATGGCCGCACCGCACCGCCTCATTATGGTTTTAAAGTGCTAGACTATTTAAATCGCGAATTTGGAAATCAGTGGATCGGGCGTGGTGGACCGGTGCATTGGCCACCACGGTCTCCAGACTTAACACAGTGTACACTGAAGAATCGACAAATGCTGACGACTTAAGACAAACAATAGTGAGTGCATTCTAGACAGTGAAACAAAATCGTGTTGTGTTGAACAGTTTTAAAAGGAACACCAGACGCCGTGCTAGACTATGTATTGCTCAGTCTGGTGGAAAATTAAAGATTAATTACAGTTAGTGAAAATAAAAGTGTACAAAATCTAGGTACCTATTAATATAAATCGTTGAAAATAAATAAGTTGCAACTACAAAAATTTTTTGAGGTTAGTGTAAATAAGAGTGTCCAAAAAACTAGGTATTATGATAGGTATATCGTTGTCAATAAGTTGATTCCAAATTTTAAACTACGTCGAAAATACTGCACACTCACGTCATTTAATAATCTAGTATTTTAATTTTTAAAAAGGGTTCGGCTAAATCAACATGAAAGTTCAGGGTTCGATTTCCTGCACGACGACTTTTGCTCAACAAACAATTAAAACTAATATTAATTTAAAAAAATTTTAAGATCCAAATAGATTCAGGTTCGATTCCCGACTGAAGGCTCAAATCGTGATCGACCAGATGACCTGGTCATTAAGCAATAAAAACACTTAATTTTTAGGTTGACCTAGATTAAGATACCCAGATAGGTACCTAGTGTAAGTTTGAGGTTCGTATTTCAGTTCCCGATTTTTCGGATCGCCCTTTGGTACTTAGGTATGTTTGTCAGTCCTTAGCCCGATTGAAGTAGGAAAGAAAATTTTTAATTAACTAAACCAAGCACGTGAAATCGGTTCCTTTACAAATAGGTATTTACACATCGGGAATAACGCAGACGGCAGATAAAGAGAGATAAGCAAGCAATGACGACAAGTTAGTAGGTAGGTACCTACCTACCGCTTGTCTACGCGATTCGCGCCGTGCTTTGCGTACAGTGCAAACAGTTTGCAGTATCTAACGCGCCACAGTGCAGTTAGGGTTTAACACAAAATATTCGCTTAAAATTTCAGTTTATTTTTTTTAATTAATTGGTTCCTGGTGCTTGTTCTATATGCGATCATGAGCTGTTTTTATAAATTCCGCTGGTATTGAAATCAGCACCCGTATATGTATGTATATGATTTGTATCAATATCACAATCACATCAAAAAAATTACCAGCACACCATTTGCAATGTTTCTATTCAACTTCATTAATTGCACATAAAACGTAGAATAGGATTTAACTACTGTGTACTACATATATACCAATTTAAATATAAAATTGGAGGAAATGTAATAACAATGACACAAGAAAATAAAAATAAGGTCCATGTAGTTTGAAAGTGAAGGGTACTTTTATCCCAGAAGAACATAAACAAAGATAGGTAACACTTTTTATGGTAGCATGGAAATCTATATGACTTAGTGCAAAAGTACTAATATTTCTAAGAGTCGAAATTGGCTACCTTACCTATCAGACTGAGCAGCCCTGGGTAATAGGACTCGAGCGACTGGAACACGGGCAGAGTGACATGGCCGCGGAGCATAGTCGCCCACACGAACCAGTCGTCCTTACGAAGGTACTTGTCTATCGACTGCCGCGCTTCTAAGAACATCGACATCAGCTCTGGTTTCTCTAATAAAATTGCTCCTGAAATGAGAGAACCTGATTAGCTAGACTACTTAACTATAAAGATGAAATATGAGAAGAACATTTGGGACGATTTTTAACACAATTTTTGAATGATAGTTAGGGTGTTATATTAAAGATTACATTGTATATAAAGAATAGAAAGAAATAAAAATAACAAAGCTTACTTATTTAACATAAAATTACTATTCAGTTTAGGTGAATTTAACATCATACATTGAAATGAAAGACAAATTCACAGATTTATCACACAGACTAAGGTGTTATTTGTCTATAGAACGTAATTTGAAAAATGTTTAATCCTACAGCCACTAATTTTTATCGTCAGCTTTGTTCCTATCCACACAATATCAGGGAACTGTAAATATTGTGTAAGAATAATACCAGGTTGTAAATAAGGCATTGCTTGTTTTATTAACCTGTTGAAATGAATCGAAATAAAGTAATATGGACATCATACCTTTTACTAAGTATTCATAATAAGAGTCTACTCCCCCACCGATACCAGCATCCTGTGCTGTCCAGCGTCCAGACATGACATCGATGTGGTTCCCAACAAGGCCAATTGGTGACCTATGGTGGTACAATGCTTTTAGTGCATTGTATGCCACCTAAAAGGGTTTTACATCAATATTTGTAACAATATTTAAAATATTATACATTAGCAAAGCTGAACTAAAGCAGGGCACCCAAATAACAAACTCAACATTTAAAATCTACTTTAGCAATGCCATCAACACATAGCAGAATGTTATAGAAATTTAATAAGTATTTGTTTGAGATAGTAAGAAATTGCAACAGTCAAAGATTTAAGCAATTACTAAGTGTAGTAAATGAAGTATTTATTCCAATTACAATACCTCTTCATATAAAGGATCGCCGGTAAGTCTGCTCAGAGTACCAAACTCAATAATAAATGTGCCAACACCAGCTGTGCATGTAACACTGGTCTCTCCAGGTGGTACACCCGACTTCAGATTAATTGTGCCATAGGGCATTCCTGTGGTAGTGTCAAATGCTGCAATCAGCCTATGCGCTACATCTTCTGCCAGACGCAACAGTGGGCCGTTACAGGGCCAGCCCGGTTCCAACTTTGTGCCAGTTCTGCATACAATACATGTGCATTATTAACTCAAAACTTAGTAATACTCTGGGCATAAGGAAAAGTTCCTGAACTTTATATTGTAGAAAAAGAATTTATTTATGTACGTATTATCATTCAAATCATTAACCTCGTAAGACCGGAAGCATAATTGCTTAGATAGCAGAATGCACATTCGGTCTTGCTTATAAGTAAGACCGAATGTGCATTCTGCGGAACTAACTTTTTATAGTCAGTCACGCCGAGCACTTCAATTATTAACAGGAGCATTACATAACTTAGTATAGAAGCTATACTTATAATAAAAAAAAATATTTTTAGCCCTTTGATAGGCAATTGGCGTTACTGACTATATTTAGTGAAAAGTTAAAATACTGATAAAACACGACAAATTGATATACTGTCGTTAATACTATCATAATTCAGTAAAACTGGTTTCTGTATTTGTACAGTATAATAATTTATTTCAGTGTAGCAGTTCCTTTTTAATTTGATATTGAAATTTGGTGCATTGAGAGGAACAGTCGGCTTTTATTATTAAAATTATCTACTTTGATGTAGAAGTTGTACTTTTAAAAATTCAATAAATTATTAAAATAATAACATTAAAAAATCGAGAAATCTTTATATTTATAAAAAAAAACGAAACTAATGTATTTCTTCGTAACCTTTACTCATGATTGGCAAATATGCGGGTTGAAGAAATAAAATAAAATAAATTTTAAAAATATTAAATTAATAAAACCGAATGTTCTTTGTAAGGAACGGTAATTTTTCAACAGATTAAAATTATCACAAAGTTGAGAAAAATCTGTGAAATCAACATTTCATTATATTCTCTAGTATTTTAACTAACACTATTGTAACTGATTTTGCAATTGTGCAAATGTTTACTAATTGAAAATAAATAATTAATTTACCCCGTCATCTCGTGCGCACCATCCTACCGCCGGAAATGTAAATTTTTCATGTGACATTCATTTTTTACTAGCAAAACATTCAACAACTACAAAACTTGAACATCCATCGCCAGAGAATATGACAATACTTTTTCACTAGGCGCTAATTTTCGAACTCAAAATTGACCATGATTTTTTGTTCCTTCACATCCACGTCCGGCGTTACTTGTAATTTGCTATTTTATAAGCCCCGGTCTTACTGACTCTAAAATTTTTGTTCCTAAATACGAGGGCGGGTCAATAAGTCCGTGACTTTTTGAATTTCTGACCTCTTTACTGAAAAAGCAACACTACTCCTGTCAACAGGTATCTGTCAGTTGATTCCTATCAAAATTTGAATTTGCTGCGTCAGTTAGTTTGTGTTTGACAGCTATTTTTATCAGACTACCCAGTAATTTGAGGAAAAAATGGAAAAAGGTGAATTTCGTGTGCTTATTAAGCATTATTTTTTGCGAAAAAAAACCATTACCGAGACCAAGGCTAAGCTTGATAAATACTATGGGGACTCTGCACCATCGATTTCAATGGTAAAAAAGTGGTTTACTGAATTTCGTTGTGGCCGTAAAAGCAATGAAGATGCCGAACGTCCTGGACGCCCAGTTGAGGTCTCTACACCCGAAACAATCGAAAAAATTCACGATATGGTGTTGGCCGACCGAAGATTGAAAGTGCAAGAGATTGTGGAAGCCGTAGGGATCTCGCATGGCTCAGTGGTTTCAATTTTA
Organism: Anania crocealis; assembly: GCA_949315895.1. Classification (NCBI taxonomy): domain Eukaryota; kingdom Metazoa; phylum Arthropoda; class Insecta; order Lepidoptera; family Crambidae; genus Anania; species Anania crocealis. Next base: position 7,909,565 of record OX438884.1, read on the forward strand.
AAAGATCAATTGGGCATGAGATAGCTTTCCGCAAGATGGGTGCCGCGTTTGCTCACAGTCGACCACAAACGCAATCGTGTAACAACTTCACAGGAAGGTTTGGCGTTGTTTAATCGCAATATGGAGGAGTTTTTGCGCCGTTTTGTAACCGTGGACGAAACATGGATCCATCTCAACACACCAGAGACCAAACAACACTCAAAACAGTGGGTTTCTAAGGGTGAATCGGCGCCAAAGAAGGCCAAGGTGGGTTTGTCAGCCAATCAAGTTATGGCGACTGTTTTTTGGGATGCACGTGGTATAATCCACATTGATTACCTTCAAAAGGGAAGAACAATCAATGGGGAATATTATGCCAACTTATTGGACCGCTTCAATGACGATTTGAAAAAAAACCGACCTCATTTGGCCAAGAAAAAAGTTCTTTTCCACCAAGACAATGCAAGGGTGCACACATGTGCAGTTGCCATGGCAAAAATCCATGAATTGGGCTATGAATTGCTCCCTCATCCGCCCTATTCTCCAGATTTGGCTCCGAGTGACTACTTTTTGTTCCCAAACCTGAAGAAATGGCTTGGTGGAAAAAGATTTGACTCCAATGATGAAGTCATCTCGCAAACAAAGGCCTATTTTGAGGACCTCGACAAATCATATTTTTTGGAAGGGATAAAAAAATTGGAGAAGCGTTTAGAGTGTATAGAGCTCAAGGGAGACTACGTTGAAAAATAAAATGATTTGTTTATCAAAAAATCTGTGTTTTATTCCAAAAGTCACGGACTTATTGACCCGCCCTCGTATAACCATTAGGTCTTACGAGGTTAAAATTCACCTGGTTTAATATGTCGCTCATTTGCAAGAAGGACGTCACATCTCAAAAATCGGTAATTTTTAGTTACATACACCGTGAAATTTTAGTGGTTGTTTTCCCGCAGTAAAATGATTCTATCTTAATAGTACAATAGATTTGTGCAGTTTTTTTTTATTCAAATAAAATAATAGCAGTTTCACGATTGTGATAAACGAAACTCGAATGCAACCTCGAACCAATGGTACCAGCCGCGCCGCAGCCGGTCACCGGCCGGGGTCATTGCCCCTCGCGCGGTGCAGTTTATGATGTATTACTTAGTGCGTAGAGCTTCTTTTGCTTTGCACATTGATTTCGTACGGCAAGCAGTACCCAAACACGTCACATTTTGTAAAGATACTATCGTATCTCACGCTTTCGAGTTGATGATTATTTTTTTGATTAATTGAGAACAACGATATCTTTATTTTCAAAAAATAACTCGCACGATTCGATGGTGCTACTAAAGGTAAATCGTTCTGTTGCGGGAAAACAACCACTAAAATTTCACGGTGTATACCTACACAAAGAATGGAAAAATTTAACTTTATTTTCTGTAAAAACGACACATCTCTTAACCGTTAAATGATCGAACTAGACAAGTTATGTCGCTATTTATCTGTCTCATTTGAGCGAATACGTTTTTTCGACAGCGACTCATTTTATTTGTTACGAGGTAGGCAAAGTAAGTGTACATGTATTTTTTTGTTAAAGGCAACGCAATGCGTCTAATGACGATATTATTGGAAAGGTAAGTAACTGATCAATTTTCTAATTTTGTGAAAGCACGACACGTCATAATTTGTGTCGTTATTTAACTAGATCTTTTCGTTTCTGATATGGGTCACATTTAGTTTTGTGTCGTTACAGATAATTAAACAGATTGGCTTAATGTTAATAATTTCACTTACTACGTTATTGCTAATAAGTAAGGAAATATTTGAAAGTTCATAAACGACACAATGATTGAAATGCTATTATAGACGCTATACGCTGCGTGTGTATGATTTGAAATTTTGAATATTTTTTTATATAACGTTATATACGATAAATGTTTTGTTGTCAGACTATTAAATGTTGGGTTTTATTTACGATGTATTCCACCAGAGGAAGACAGATATTGGCCTTACTAGCTCCTAGTTATAATGAAACGCCAAATATTTATATAAATGGTAAACGTAAGTAGTATTTTAGAGATTTTCCATATTATTTTTAAATAACTTTACTCAGTTTTGCCTTCTTACTCTTAGTTCTTAGTGATGCATAGGCTTGCAAAACTAATTCAGCTGATACCTACCAATATGAACACCGATGATTATCAACGTGAATTAAAGCCGGGTTCACAGTTAAGCAGCTTAAGCTCCTCTTCTTCCACAGCTACTTGTGCTACAAGAATAATTCGTGAATTCTTAAACCAGCACCTAAGTACGTTATTTTCGGAAAGCTTGTACTATTTACAGAACAACATCAGAAATACAAAATGATGTTAACAATGTACCTATTTGCCCTGCAGAGTTGCCTCAATATGTTTCCTGCACAAGTTTCCGATAAAACTGAACATACACCAACAATAAGAGGAACATAGCTCATTCTTTAATTTAACGTCAAGTTAAAGAAACAGGTGTAAGGAGGTCCCATTTATATGTTTTTTATCGGTGTAATAAAGACTGACATGTCTAAACCTGAACCATTTAAATTAAACACGTCCTATGTGGATTTGCTGGATTGAAAAGTTGTATGAACTGAAATGGGCTTTTACAAAATTAAAGATGAACAAGGAAGAACTGCCTAATTTACTAATCTCAAGGTTTTCAAGAGTGAAAGAGTGTTTTTAAGAATGTATATAAGGAGATCACAAGAGCACAAGCGAAAAAAAGAAGAGAAGCAATGACATACAAGTTAAGGAGGCCTACAATCAGTTTCATCATCATTATATTCAATAAATAACCAAAAAAAAAGTAACAGCCTATAATCAACCCCTGCAGGGAAAAGGCCTCCATCATTGAATGCAAGTTACCACAGCAATGATGGATGTACTGGCATAATTACCACGCTTGCCAAATGCGGGTGGGTGATCACAAACCCGAGCAACATTCGAAAAATTCGAAACTTTTTGTTGCCCGAACCGTTGCGATTACCCGGGATTCGAACCTGGGACCCCGAGATCTTGGCCCGGTAGCTCTTTTTTATAAATCTTTCTCATTTGATAAATTAAAAAAATATTATTTAGCTTAGAAAATGTTACAATTATGTGCCATTATTATAAATTACCTACCAACTTTAAGTTAACTTTAAAAAATGGATATTGCTGCATTATTATACTGTGCAGTTTATAATAAAAGACTTTTTAATTTATTAAAGACTTGTTTTAGTCAAAAAATTAAGATAACAAATTATTTTCTAATCTGTCATACTCAATTTTATATCCCTAAAATACAAACTATTTAGTGTCAAATTGACACAAGAGAGATATGACACAAATTTAAAAACAAAATGGTTTACAAGAACGACCCAACTTAAACCACTTCACACTTAAATACAAATAATAAAAAACTGCCTTCATATTTAATCAATAACAAAACTGTTATAAAAAGACAAATTCATAGGGAACAAAAAAAAAACTAACATAGTCTCAAGATGCATAGTTTTAAAAAAATTAAATTTACAAACTTTAAAACTTCATTTCCCAAAAAATGCTCTTTTCTTGTTATGATGTCCTTCTTGCAAATGAGCGATGTGTGGACTATTTAAATATTTTAATTGATATTAGAAAATAAGTCACGCAAAATACTACATTTTTGTTGGATGGTAAACATGAAGCAAGAACTTACTTGTATGAAAGAAGATGAGCACTAAGAAGCCCTCCTATAATTCGGATGTTAGTTTCAAATACAGACACATTTATGTCTGTATCAAAATTCTGTTTCCGTAGCACAATGTCTACAACTCTGTTAAATTCTGTATAGTTTCCCATTATGGCTAAAGTGTCCAGTGCATCAATAAGAGTTAGAGAGTAACTGCCCCATGTATCAACCCCGTCACAGCTAAGAGGACGAAGCTCATCGTATGGATAAGCATATCGCAAGTAACTCTCATAGGCATGTTGGAACATATCACGCACCTCCTCCCTGAAATATTGAACACGATTTTTTGGGCAAGTTGAAGTAACTATAAATTTAATCACATGTAAATGCGGTTATGAATTGATAGCACCGCAGCCAAAGTTTTAGTATGTTATTAAAACTTTTTAGTTCATAATTACTTACCTCAGCCGTAAAACATCTTCCTTGTTATATTCTCTAAGAGTAATGCATGTGTCACAGCAAAATATCAAGAATAAACAAATATTAATTTTTAACATTATGTTTCATTTACTTTCGGTTACCCTATTCGGAAGTAGCCATACATGAGTAATCAATAAACATCAACGACTTAGAAAGGAAAAAAGAAGCAATTACAGCCACAAAAATACGAATTATAATCGTTGCTCATTGCTGTCGTCGACCCGTTTGACGTTTCTTTTGCCATCATCATTATGATTTTATTATCTGTCAAAAACAGCTGAGCTGAATTTTTTTTGTTAATTTGTGTTTTTTTGTTACTTGTCCCTTTTGGAACCGGCTAAAGTCTGAGACTATGCTGCCATGTCTTTAGTAGGAATTCTTCATTTTGAAAAAATACATAAAATCGCCCCGTTGGTCTAGTGGTTTAAATACCGGGCCAAGATCTCGGGGTCCCAGGTTCGATCCCCGGGTCGGGCAACAAAAATTTTCGAACGTTGCTCGGGTTTGTGATCCTGATCACCAACCCGCAAACACCATCGAATCGTGCGAGTTATTTAAAAAAAATAAAGATATCGTTGTTCTCAATTAATCAAAAAAATAATCATCAACTCAAAAGCGTGAGATACGATAGTATCTTTACAAAGTGTGACGTGTTTGGGTACTGCTTGCCGCACGAAATCAATGTTCAAAGCAAAAGAAGCTCTACGCACTAAGTAATACAGCATAAACTGCACCGCGCGAGGGGCATTACCCCTCGCGCGGTGCGGTACCCCGGCCGGTGACCGGTTGCGGCGCGACTAGTACCATTGGTTCGAGGTTGCTTTCGAGTTTCGTTTATCACAATCGTGAAACTGCTATTTTTTATTTGAATAAAAAAAAACTGCACAAATCTATTGTACTACTAAGACCCGACTGCGACCATTAGGAGCAAAGCAACAGTGAAAAATGTTGCGCAAAATAATTGCGAACATAATAACAATAATTGACACGGATGAAGTCGCTGGCCACAGCTAGAAATAATAAGATGAAGTAAGAATAACCATGAATTGTAATTTATTTTTATTTTTATGCAAACTAAAAGTTTGAGTTTCTGATTTGTAAGAAACTATTTTTTTCAAAAATGATGACTTCACCATGCTTAGGTTATTTGACAATGCGAAAAATGAAGTGCCAATTACTATTAACAGTATATATTATGAGTTTAAAAATGGTAATTTAGGTATTAACGGAAGTTAAAAATAATAAACGATTTATTCATAAATCAAGAAATAAAAAAGCATTTATTTAAACGTTTGCCACGTGACACGAAACGTTCCTGATTGGTCGGGTTTATAATGACGTCACCTGCTTCTTAACTTCGTTTGCCTACTTGTGTTAAATTAGTATTTCCAAAATGTTTTGATAATTTTTCCTATAAAAATGTTATCCATTATTTTTGTATGATTTATTATACAATTTTTGTCAATTACTTTTACCATGGGCAACGATTTTATAAAGTAGAAAGCAGTAACCTGCCCATTCATTTAGAATCTGTAACAAACAAACTAGTTAGTCGGGATCTTTGAATGTGTAATATTTATTGAAATCATAAAACTGTAGCAACCATTTTTTGCTAATATTATGGAAAATAGTGGATATATTCGAAGTGAGTTGCAAGAGGCATTCTGTTAAAAACATTAGAGGTATTATAACTTAAAACCAATAACAAAATATTTATCTACATCCCTAAAGCAATGAATAATTAAAAATTATAAATATTATGTCAAAATGGTCTCCAAGAAGAAAATATTTGTACTATTCGCTATGTTATTATGATCTCCTGAAAAAGTCACAACCACTTTCGGCGCATTTAGACTTTCTTTGGAACACTTACAACAACTAGTTTTCAGAAGTTTTTATAGAAGTATTTATACATTTTGGAACTGCATACCATTTGAAACTCATTTTAATACATAAGTCACTGTTAAAATATAGATCCAATCGCACTTTCGTTATTTGTTTGCAACAAATATATGTAGATGATATGTGCTACAGATTACAACACAGGCATGTGATGTCACCGACCCCATTGCAGCGCCATATTGTCAAAATTGCGTTTGGGCGCGCTATTTCAATTTTCATTTTACAATCTTATATTTTTCAGCAAATATATACCAAAATTAAAAAAAAAAACTTTTACTTGGTTTTTTTAACCTCTACTTAATAATATAAAATGGATTTCAAAAACCAGTCAAATAGCCTATTGTGATAACAATAAGGTTAACAGACTGCTTCGGCTTTATATACATACTATTTACCTTACCTACACGCTGTTTATACAAGTTGTTGCAGTTTGCAGTGTAAGCCCATGTGATTTTATTATCACATCTGATTTATACTTCTACTTCTCCTAATTTAGTATCGGCCCTTTCTAGAATAGAATTTATTTATTTAAAGACGCATTATTGTTCGCAATCTGTTGGTGCCTTACAAATAAATACAAGGTGTTAGTGTAAGCAGTCTTATTCTTCAAACTGTGGATAGGTGACCTAAATACAAAACTATTACCAAGTATTGAAAAAATGTATCGCGTCACATTTGATTTTATTTCGGTTCTTATTTTATCCTAGTCTGCACGTATGTTTTGGCCACTGCACATGAGTCGCGGAACTCGCATCATTGCTGTTATCACGTTTACGAGTCTACGTGGTGGCCCAGCTGTTTGCTCAAAGGTGCTAACCCGTAACGTAACGTTCGTAATAAAACAATTTTTGATGCAACTTTTCCTTCATACTTTTCCTGGCTTAGGACAGGCAAACATACCTAACTTACTATCTCGTAACCAGAGAAACAAATTCCAATACCCGTCGTGGTGAGAAATAGCAAACGATCCGGTAGGTAGTTTGGCGTAGGTATTTTAAAAGTTCATTAATAAGTTAATTACTAAGGTAGGTAGGTACAGTTCAATAAAAAAAACATTTTATCTAACTAAATAAAAACAGTTGAAATAAATACTTACATTAGTCTCATTTACATTCAGATCGTTATGTACATTGTAAATATCGCTTCACGTAAACGTTTCTTCATCAGTTAATAAAATCTTTACGTTATCAAAATTACTTAGAAGCCACTGTGAAAATTTCACACGCGGTTCGAAATCGTTCATACTCAATTCCTGGACAGGTTGAAAATGGTATGGGTGCTGTCCGTCGTTGTGCAAAATGTTCCACACAGTCCAGTGTGACACATTAAATCTTCTTGCAGCCCGCCTTGTGCTTTCCTCGGGGTGGTCCGCGAAAAAACTTAAACTTTTTTTCTTGTAGTCTCACTGGCAATTGTTGGTTGCCACCACCTTGAGCGTGTGCTGGCACAGTAAACTGCCCGTATGTTCGTAGCCTTTGTGTAGCCGCTAAGATGGTTTCGCGACTCGGCACACGTCGACCGGGGAACCTTTCGGCGTAAATCCGTACCATTTCACACCATTCTTCGTTTGTGTACGACGTCGCGAGTTTGCGCGGGAATACGTGAGCAGTGAGCCGACGTGCGTTCGCTCCCAAACGCTGTTTACCACTGGAGCGGAGTGGCGCGTGAGACTCGCTCAGTCTACCGGCTGATGTTTTAGTCGCTTTCAGCAATTTTATGTAGGGCAATGATTTCCAATTTTAGGCACGGGATATTTTGAATAAAAAAAATTTTTTTTATGGGTATCATTTTTTAAGCTATTGCATAGCTTCTATCGCGGGCCTTGAGCGTGGAGACCGAATCCAGAAATTCCGTAACGAAAATAATCCTAACACCCACACCACACACTCGGGGCGAGGAACGATCGAACAATTTTGAATTTCCGAAATTTAAAAGAATTTAGAAGAAAATAAGGATTTTGACATGCTATGCAATAGCTTTACCGCGGCAGTCCGAGTCCGAGTGCCACACGTCTTTTTTATGTATTTGGACTCTATTCATGGTACTGAATCACCCATTTGAAGGATAAGACCGGACACACTTACACCCTGTATATTTTCTTTCTTTCTTTCTATCTTTCTATTAAACCGCCAAGTCCGCCAACTGTTATTAAAAAAGTGTGTACGCATAGAGTAAAACAGTTTCCTGCGCGTCTATTGGTCAATTTTTGAAATATCATAGACAAAAGAGCAATGTAAACTGCAACAGCTGAAATTGCCAAAATGTCTGTTGTCCGTTGATGCTATCGTAGCGTTTTGAGGGTGATTTTAGAATAGTCACGTCAAATTGTTATCTACACGCTTTATTAGATTAAAAATGTGTTTCTGGTTTTACTAGTAATTCCGCTTTGGTCGCCATTATTTGCATTCACGCGGCCCGAATTTTTAGATAATCTGATTTATCTTGTTACTGTTTACGAAAAAGCGAGGGCAATGGCATTCAGAATTCACGAGGATCAAGAAAATTCTACTTTAGGGCTCAGAAAAGATAGTACTGATGTATTTTCGGCTGCTAACCAACGGCGTGCACTGGTCGACCTTAGCCACTTCGCCTGCAACCAGAACCGGAATATCAAACTTGTAAGTAAACTTTCAAAGCTGTACTTTGTATTTCCGCCTTTATTCATTGTTGTATAATCTAATTTATTTTGCCATAAATTGTTCCTAAAAAATCATACCATAGTAACCTTTTAAATGGTGTTGTAAAGATTATAACGGTTCGATTGTTCATAGCCTGGATTGACGAATGGACCTAGTAAAGTTCAAGATGAAAACAGGACAGTACGTCAGATAAAGAATGAGAAGAACATCGTTCCTCCTGTCGCACAATTTCGCGCGTTCAGCGTGTATGAAGATAAGCCGACCGAGGCGGAAGTGAAGAAACGCGAGCCGTTCAAGTTTGGCACCAAGGAAGTGAAAAAAGACAACTTCTTCCTAAATGCAGCCGAAAACGTTAAAGCCCTGTGCGCACAGGTGGAGAAGCAACCAGAATGGCAAAAAGATGCACTTACTAAAAGGTAAGAACCAAACAAGAAGATACACATGACATTATATCTAAAAAAATGCTATTATATTGGTCGGTTAATTTTTTAAATCACTATCTAGCCATACTCAACTCATTATGAACTCATAGCCACTTAGATTATGTACCTACCTACTGAGCTTGTCCGATGGAAGGTCATAAAACATCAGTATTTTTAAAAGACTTGTTTCTTATTCTGCCTAACACAAAAGTCAGATCTGAATTTACACTATTGAAAACTTACAGAAACATACCCGAAAAAAATGAAGTTGAGTCTCCAATGTCTGTGGTGGATTCTAGCATCTTATCTATGTCAATCTCTAAGAATGAAAGTCAAATCCTTGACAGTCTTTATGAAGAAGAAGAAGAAGATGCTACTACTGCACAGACTGATCGTGAAATGTTCTTCCATGTTGTGGAGTATCGCCAGGATATTTATGAATATATGAAAGAAATTGAGGTTAGTTTCCCTAGCATGTCTGTATTAATTATTGTGTACTAAATAATATAAATATAACTTACAATCATACATTACATTTTAAATAATTTTAATATAGTTTTCTGATCTTTTCATCATTGTCTTTGATTCTCTTAGGTAAAGAACAGAGCGAACCCTCGCTATATGCGTAAACAGCCAGACATAACTCATTTAATGCGGTCAATCTTGATTGATTGGCTTGTGGAGGTCTGTGATGAGTATGGTCAGCAGAGTGAAACTCTTCACCTGGCTGTGTCATATGTAGATCGGTTCCTGTCCTACATGAGCGTGGTCCGCACTAAGCTGCAACTTGTTGGTACAGCTGCTACATACATTGCTGCGTAAGTTTATATTATTATATTTTTTTTGTATTTAAGTTTTTTTTTTTCTGTTGATTGACTCGGACAAAGGTATAATGCATTATTTTTAGTGATGGACCCAATGTGGTTTGAACGGAATCCAAACTTCGGCCGAACATTTTGTTAAAATGAAAATTTCAGACAAACTTTGTTAAATTTCACGTGTTTCCTCGATAGTCCTTGGTGTTTTTGCACCATAACCTGCCTTTAGTAAATGTTAAATATAAGTAAGTAGGTAGATTAGATTGATTGTTGAAAAAAATACCCTTTAATTGTAACAAAAAATACTTGATAATGTTTGTTTAGTTTGTGAACCAAAAACGTGATCTTTATTTTCAATTTACGAATATTATTGTAATCCAGATGTTTGTTAGAAGAATAGACTTACCTTATTTTATTTTGTAATAGTATGTCTAACTAATTAGGCAGATATTTCCAAGACTAATAAGTTAAGAAGAGCTGGTTTCATAAAATTTACAATGTTCCTAACTGAAATAAATGATCATAAGAAAGTCGAAAAACATTTATATTTATTTATTACATTTTAACAGTAATGCTATTCTAATTTTATTAAATTTCTGCAAATCTTCTCAAAATCGTGTAAGCAGTGTTATTATTCTTCGAATCGAATCGAATTTCGGCCGAATGTCGAAGTTCGGTTCAAGCTACCGAAATTCGATTGAACTAAATGTGCACTGAATTTCGGCCCATTCCTAATCATTTTTATTTTAAATAAATAAATAAATGTGGACAACATCACATACATTGTCCTGACCCCAATTTGAATAACTATTTAAAGCATTCGTATTTTGGACACCAGAGACAACGTAGGTACCACAAACACCCAGACCCGAGAAAATGTAGAAAGAAAAACACATGACCCGTCCGGGAATCGAACCTGGGACCTCGGAGCAGGCGACACCTTGAAAACCGGTGTGTACGCCACTCCGCCACGGAGGTCGTCCATTTAGTAACTATAAAATATATACCAACTATTCGAAATATGCATCATTTCATTTTATAATTTGCAGTAACCATATACAGAGTACATAGTGAACTTAGTGGGAGTTTTTTATTTGCTTGTGCAGGACATCTTAATCAGCTCCCTATGGTTGCAGGGCACAACAGGAATAAGGTTGATTTAGCTACTAGCCAGCACCCTTGGTTTAGCTTAAACCTATTATAAAAATAATCTAATAAGATTTATTTTCTAAAAAATAGGAAATATGAAGAGGTTTACCCACCAGAGGTGACAGAGTTCGTGTACATCACAGATGATACATACACGAAGCGTGAAGTCCTCCGCATGGAGCACCTTATCCTCAAGGTGCTATCGTTCGACCTCTCCACTCCGACGTCGCTGGCATTCCTCTCGCACTACTGCATTTCCAATGGGCTCTCTAAGAGGACTTTCCATTTAGCAGCAGTGAGTATTTATATTATGGTTTAGCTAATGTGAGATGGACAACAGTTTTTTGATTTTATTTTCAGTATTTTTTTGCAAAACGATAATATGTATACATAGCCAGATATTACACAACATGAATGTTTTACCTATACTAGCTGTTACCCGCGACTTTGTACGCGTGAACAAAATAATATAAGGCACTATATTTTTTTCTGGGATATTAAATAGCCTTATGCTATTCCTGCTTAAAATCCATCTTTGAGTCAAATTTTTTTCAGATCTGTCTAGCATAATTTAGTAACATACATTTAGCCAAACTTTCGCATTTATAATACATATAAGTAAGATTAGTGTCATAAATGTCATAATTTGTTCAAAATTATGTTTCGTGTGTGTAAGTACATCGCGGAGCTAAGCCTGCTCGAGGCGGACCCGTACCTGCAGTTCAGGCCGTCGGTGATCGCGGCCAGCGCGCTGGCAACCGCGCGCCACTGCCTCCTGTGCGACCGCTGCGTCGTTGCCGAGGCAGGCTCCGCTGGGGACGAGCGTCCACAGATCAAGGGTATGAGTCAGTTGATAACTCGAATATTATATTAACTGCTTGCTAACCGTAGTGATTTTGGCATACTACTTTTTCGGAATGGTTTACACCCGTATTTATAAACAAGTAAAAGTAATTACTTGACTAAAAGTAATTACTTAGGTGACAATTTGTAATCCTTAATCTAGTAATTATTAGAAGTTAGAACTATGAAAAGTTAGCATTCTCAGCCAAATAATATGTCTATTAATGGTGACCCATTTCTTTCACGTAAGCATTAGGTAGTAACTTAGTAATTACTTCTTTATAAATACGGGGGTAAGTCCACTGTAACTTGATGTAAGCTGATGATGATAATGATTAAATTGAGATTTAGGTATGGTCGGCTAAGAAAGTGGTCTACCAGTTTTAACAAAATTTTATGTGTAAGTAAAAGAGTGATTAGGTGGAACTCATGGTTTTATTACCTATTAACAATGAAAGATATGTTCAGTTATATAAGTAGCTCTCAGAAACGCAAATGATTTTTAACCCATATATTGCTTTTTGTTATTACATGCGGTCTTGTTTTTGCTATTTCTTGTCAATGCTATCCACTTATAATACAGGGCCCCATTTCCGCTAATTTACAAATGGCTCAATAGAATCGGAATTGCATCTTAATTGTATATTTATTAAGGTAGTAATGTCAAAATATACGATTCAGATGCAAATACGATTCAATTGAGCCATTTGTATATTAGCGGAATTGGGGGGCTGTTCTCGTGTCTAAGCCGGTCATTCAAGGAAATAGTAAAATAAGCTGGTGGTTTACCCAGGTGTCGGCGTAGACGATGTAGGCCGTGCGCACGCGTCGTGCCTAGCGTTGGCCTGGCCGAGCGCGCTTGCGACCTGCGCCGGCTACAGCGTGACCGAACTCGAGCCCTGTCTACGGGAGCTGGCCAGATCACACGCGCACGCCTCGCAGCAACCCTACCAGGCCATCCCGGACAAATACAAGAGCAACAAGTAAGTATTGTATACATTTATTGCACCCATAATTTTCACATTTATATAATATAATAATAATAAACCTGTTTATTCTATGAAAAATTATAAAATTTACATTTTAAATGAAGTTAGTACTGTTAGTTTATCTATTCACTTATTGATTATGTTAGTTGTGTTATGTTTCATGGATCCCTCTTCGCCTCCTCCAGATTATTCCATCCCTCTCTGTCTTTCCCTTTTGTTATCCATTGTAAACCTGCAGGTATAATGTCGTCTATCCATCACTTGTATGGTCTGCCAACCTTTCTTTTGCCATCTGGTCCTTTCCATGTTATAGTGCGTTTTGTCCACCTATTATCAGGTATTCTAGCTACATGTCCAGCCTATTTCCATTTCTGTTTAAGGGTGCGTGAGAGGGCATCAGTGACAGGTTTATTACTCCTGAAGTCCTGATTTTGATGTCTTACTTTATCTATTTTTATCATGCTCTTCTCTATTGCCTGTTGGTTGGTTCTAATTTATTTTGTTTGTAAAGATCCATGTCTGTAAACCATAACGACAGGCAGGGTAGTAGATAAGTATCGTGCACAATTTTTGCAGGGTGCGGCAATAGGTACACGCTGCATACAGCAGCTCGAGCTTATCGATAGATACTGTTAGCTGACTATGTGAGATATTTTTTGGATATAGATATAAACATTCGGTTTGAAATTATACAGAGTATTTTTTTAGCATGGTTTGTTACATAGTCATTATTGCGTGCATATTATGCATGCATTAGTGCCTACGCGACAATTCATACGTAAACTGGCACATAATACCTACTAGATCCTCGTGTATAACTAGCTTTTGCACCTTAGCTGATTTTTTCACTAGTATGCATAAACTTAAGCGTGGCGTTGCATATCTACTTGTTTAGTACAGTGACCAGCACATCAGACCATAAATTGTTGACCATTATTGTTGCATAAATCGCACATATTCCAACTACATAAGATTACCCAGAGTTTAGCATAGTAACAGCCTATAATCATCCCACTGCAGGGAAAAGGCGTCCACACACAGCCATAATCACCACGCTTGCCAAATGTGGGTTGGGTTCGAATCTTTTTGTTGCTGTGTTGTCGACGGGCCGGTTTTTAACCTTTTCACAGCCGAACTATCCTGTACGCGATGTCACGCTGTACGCCAACGTATAAATGTATAACGGATTCTATAGAACGAATGCAAGGATGGCGGTTATATCGATAGAAAAAAATAGATGCGTATTATTAAAGTCTGTTTTCAAATTTTCAAATTTAAATAAATACAAACACATTATAATGTTCTATGAACATTTTTAATAACAAAAATGTGTATCCTTATTCGGAGACAATGAGACGTGCATAAACTTGCTAGATACTTATAATAAGCACATCACTATTCATTTCACTTACGTAGTCCGTTAACTTCATATCAAGTCTTTGGCGTACATAGCACGGTAAATATTAAACACAATTTATCTTATCTTCTTTATATACACGTTGTTTGTCCGGATGGACTCCGAAACTACTCAACCGATTTTAATCAAATTTGGACACCGTGTGCAGTTTCATCCAACTTGAAAAGTAGGATAGCATACATTTCAATTTATAGTCGTATTATTATTTTATTGCAATTTTTTTGTTTTTTGACTCTTAAAGACTTGGTAAGGTAAACGCCATATTTGGTGATAATGAAATTTAAAATGTCAAAATCAAATTAAATTATTCTGAGGCGATACGAATTTCGGGGTGAAACTAGCTGTCATATAGAATATTTTCCACTTTCCCTATACTAAGTGCACCACTGTGCGCCGCAACGGTACACCACGAGCAGTTAAAACGTTCAGCATACATAAAACGTGCGGAAACGAAGCGGGCCTTCCTAGCTTAAACTTCAATCTGATCCTACGGCGACGGACCATTTTTGAGCATTCGTTGTTAAATGCCACACAAAATCCGTCAAAAAATATAAACATGTAAGTAAATACTACCAATACCTGACCTATATGATATATAAAAATTCAACCATACCCCGAAACTGTTTTAAATAAATTCAAGTGATATTGATGAAACTTAGTTTAGTAGGTAATGTGTTATTGGCCGTATTTATTACTTTGCAACGTTTTTAAGTGATTCGCAACTTAATTACCCATCTTCCGAACCGGGAAAGAAACACACGTGCGGACGTTACCCGGCACTATGACACAATGACCTTGATACGTGTGCGCTTACAACGTCACGGGTTTACTTGAATTGAAGTTAGTGGCGCTGTTAGCACTTACATCTTGCCATTACGTAGAGATGGGTGGAGCAATATCGAAAATTCTCAGTAAAGTTAATTAATTCGAATGAAATTATTTAATACGTACATCAATATTAAAATTTATTAATTAATACGTTGTTCACTGACTGAAATTTATTTTCAATCAAAAAATTTTATGCTCATTTGTAGGATTTAAAACAAACTAACGGTAGAAGATTGTAATGAATGCAACTTTTGCGTCACAATACTGGCCAACTTCATATAAAGTAGTTGGCGTGAGGGACATGTCAATATTAGAGGTTGTTTTTATCCATTTTAAAACACAAAAAAGCCTGTTTTGTCTCGAAAAATAAATAAATCGGGCTTCAGTCGTGTCCATCTTTCAAAGTTACAATAAAAAACAAATGTCTTATGTATCGTAATTGTATTTTATTACATTAGGTACAATGAAGAACTTCTATAGAAATCGTGGCGTGGGGGGCACGAAAATCTCGAACTTCTTTAGAAGTTGTTGGCGCTGAAAAGGTTAAACCACTAGACCAACACGGGGCGAGTTTAGCATGATGTGCTGATATGTGCATGAATACTACAAGCGGTAATATTTTTATTGTCTCCTCAGATTTGAAGGAGTGTCAACAATAGAGCCGCGACCCATGTACCCCGTGGGCAAGTACACGGCGCCCGCGCCCGCCGCCGCGCGGCCCGCGACCGAGCCAGCGCGGGCCAGCTAGTACCGACAGCAGCAAGTTCCCACACTACCAACATTCAGAGAACACATCACTGGAGACCAATAATCTACTAACGTAAATTATCAGATCGTAAACGCAACAGTTGACGGAACGCAACTAAACGTCAACTTTTCGTATTCCAATAACAATATCGGTAGCGTTTTAGCTCACCTTATCGATTGATCGAAACTAAATTGAACGATTTCCTAAATTCATATTCGACGATTTGACGTTGCTGTCAGTTGATGCGCGCGCAGCCGAAGACCAACGTTTCAACTGTCAAAATAACCGGTCGAGCATAAGATACTAAAAGGCTACTTTTGTTGGATCGATAGCTAGCGGTTCAGCTTACGTTTAGAATTCTTTTATTAAAAATGGTCAGTAGAATACAGTCTTGTGTGACAACTGAAGTTGACATTTAGCTGCGTTTACGTTTTGATAATTTACGTTAGGAGAATTGGTCTCCTGTGTCCGTAGACAAGTGGCTTTCTAATATCGTTTATGCTAGACGAACAGATAACAAATGTACGTAACGAACGAACGATTACGATCGCTTATGTAATTTTCATGCATTTGACATCTATTTGTCTAGCATATACGATAATAGAAAGCCACTTGTCTTAGGGCGCTGTTCCGCTCATGGTAAATTCGAGCTTGTCTAAGTTTAACACCGTAGCTTGCAGGCTTCTACTCAAACGCCTGATGTTAGCTAATGTATGCATATTTGGCCTACGAATCGTGGTTTCACTATAACGCCAGATGTGCATTTAATATTGTTACAGCTACAGTCATCTTTCGTAAAATAAACGCCTATTGCGCGTTGAATTAACCTTGTTGATGCTCCTTCACTCGGTCTTTAGGTTTAAGTACCAGTTTCAAAGCTAGGTTAGGTTTGCTAAGGTACCAAATTAAATCTGGCTCCATATTGTTTAAATCAGTAATACCAACCACACGGTGCGTTTCGCCAGTTCTCTTCCGTTGAACGTTGGTTTGACACGCTACTCTAAATTATAAAAAGAAATAGCTGATCCATACAAAAGTCCTAACGTCTAATTTTTGCTGTCCTAGATTTCACTATTGATAATATAAACCTTGTTCATATTCATGGTCAGAAAGCCCTGCTATAGTTTGATAAACAATTTTTCATATATTAAAATAATTATTTTAGAGACATCTACATAAATGGCTGTATCATCATGTAAACTTACACAGTGACCTAGAGACCTATTGAAATAATTAGCTGCGTCAGGCTCATTGATAATTTACCATGATCGGGCAGAATTCACACTATATTCAATATGATGCAATATAAAAGTAACAGGATAATATTTTGAATTCTTTCAATCATTAAGTTGTTATAATTTTATATCTATGTCATATTGAATAAGTTGTTTAAAATGAATACCGAATCTCAGTGCCTTTTGTTGTTCTAATTCGGTTAACGTAAATACACATGCGCTTCATTAGGCGAAAACGGCATACACTTATTTTGTTTTACACAATCCTACAATAATTACTTATTGACATTGGTAAAGGCCAGTCCGCATTTACAAAAAGGTGAGTACATAGTAATTTTGATACTTCATAATATGTTAAAATATTTTGCATTTGTTTTGCCTAAGCCTAATTAAATAATCCAAATACATTAAAATGCATTGTGGAGTAATTTTGTGTGAGTTGTTGTGCTAGTTAATAAATAACTGTTTCCAATGGAAATAAAATACACTTTGTGTCTTTAATAGCTTTATGGTTGGACATGATTGTCATTGAAAACATGGCAACAGTTTATACACATGCATCTAGCCAAAGAGATTTGGAAATATGGCCGGTATAATGTAACCTCTAATTTTTTAAATAAACCGTATACTATGGTTGGAAACGAATAAAACTCTGTAAGAAATTAATGAGGATGGCAAAATGCATCCAAACATACGCTTACGGTTGGTTCGTCGAACTTATTAGATTAAGATCTACTGTACAGACTTTTAGTATTATAATATTGCCTTTATAACGCAACCCTATCTGTGTTCAAGATCTATGGAGTTCCTCATCCGCCTGCGAAAAACTCTTTGGTTTGACTTAAAAACGGTTTTTTCTTATTCATAGTGTGATAAGTAGTCTAATGTTGTGATTTTACATCGTGGACCAAAATTCTAGGGATTTCTCGCTATTTGTGTATGTTGATATTTTAGTAATTCCTTGTTATCAGTTTGGCTTACTTGATACTTGAACGAACAATACTACCTCCACTATGAATTGAAATATTTTTGTATCGCTACGAAAGGATAGCTCAATTGTAATTCTACTATACTTTATCAGCCAAGTTTCATGCAGGAATGTTTGTTAGTAAATTATTATTTTTGAGATAATTATAAGGTATGTTTTTAATGTTCGTAAGTAGTTTTTAATGTAATTTAATAATATAATCGATATTTTGCTCCAGTTTTGTGAATGGAGGTAAGTACGAGTACCTATTTTGGTAATATATTATAATACAATAAAAACATAGTTTTATTTATTTGTCCTATAAAATTATTAAGTAAAATGTACGTAATCTAATAATAATTTCATATACGATTTGAGGAATTTTGACAATCGACGAAATGTATCCAGGTGTACGAAAGCGACATTGAGGAATGGCTTCCTTCCGTCGCCGTCGATGCGTCAATTCAAATAAAGACTGTAGTACTTTACAATACGGTGTCTAATGTGATTCCCAGTGGCGCAAATGTTTGCTAGACGAGCTGGGACGTATCTATTTGGAGAACGTCCGCACTCCGCACTCCTCATCACTGGACCGCAGCTCGCGGTCCGTGCCGTTGTTCGATCAACGTCATAAAGGGCTCGATTTTATCTGAAGTCTATGCTATGTGGTACTTGTAAGTACCTAATAGAAAAACTAGCAGGCAGAGCGGACCGAAAATATTTAGTACCGTTGTTGTTCCGAGTTTTTGCTTATGTTTCAAGTCATGGTTGAAGCGTGTAAATAATACTTATCTATGTACTAAAATTCCGCCGACTTCATCTTCGTGGAATTCAGTAAAATCGCGCTCCTTCCTCTTTGAATTTTTGCAAACAGTATACCTACGCCAAATTGAGAAACTCCCTCTCTACAACCATTTGTTATGAAGATGATGCAAAATTGAAGTTTAAGACGCTGAAAAGTACAGCTTCTTTTATCTTGCATATGACGATACTCCGTCTAATCCTTTTTTTTCACCCCTTTAGGGACGCCTAAAGGGGTGAAAAAAGAGTGATTGGAAACTGGTGAGTATGTGGAATCAATAACTTCTCAATTTGTCCTTAGATATCACTTCGCATTTAAAAAGAAAAGAAAATATTTATTATTAACTAAATTAACGCCTCTTTGGCCTAGTGGTTTAAATACCGGGCCAAGATCTCGGGGTCCCGGGTCGGGCAACAAAAAGTTTCAAATTTTCGAACATTTTGTGATCACCACCCCGCATTTGGCCAGCGTGGTGATGCTGTGGTAACTTGAATTTAATGATGGAGGATTTTGTCCTGCTGGGAATGTGGGATGATTACAGGCTGTTACTTTACTTAACTAAAGTATTAAAGCTAAACAGTTTTACTAGTGGTGGCCTTTAATCATCCCACTGCAGGGCAAAGGTCGCCGTCGTTTAATTCAAGACACCAAAGCAATGATGGGTACAGGCATTGTTACCACACTTAGATACTAAATTAATGCGGCTTGGCTATCACAAACCTGTGCAATGTTCGAGAAAAAACGAACCCAGAAACCCGAGACATTGGTCCAAAATGTATACCACGAGCTAGGCGAACGGGGGCGTTACTTATAATAACTGACTGATAATATTGTCCCTATAGTTGCGATAATCTCCATGGACAGGGATATAACCAAGAGCACAATATGAATAAAACGCGGTATAACCAGGGTGCGAGGATATTATAGCATTATCGTTTTTTTTTTTTCGATTCAATCGCCTGACTGGCAACACAATGTAACCATTTCTATCCTTAATATTTCTAAAGGTATAGTAAAGAAAGACGATTCAATAATTTGGAAAATGAATAAATATCGAAAAATTTTAAGCAAATAAGTACTCGTAGTATAAGTAAAAAAGATTAAAAAAATACAATTACGTACTTTACAGGTATGCTCACACTAATTATAGTAAAGAACATTATAAGAAGTGAGGATTATGCTTATGAAACCATTATTCTATAAGCATAATAGTTACATCAGGAGCAGTCTTTTATCTAGAACACTGCTGGTTATAATTTATGCGAAAAAGCATTATGCCTAACTATGTTATGTTCGAAAAGAAATGCGACCGAAACCGCACCCTTATCAGACTGCGTAGAGCAATGCCCGCATATTCGTCTACAACTGTTCCTCTCTATCATGACGATATCCCGCGCAGCTAAGAACCGAATATACGACCATTCGTTTCGGAGAGCAGGGCATCAGCCCAAGGCCCGGAAATAAGCTGCACAATCCTGTATACCATAAAAATATTAAAAATACTGTTTGCATTTTAAGTCGTTTATTTTAAGAAAATATTTTCCATTTGTATCGACATTCTCTTTAATCGCGAGGTTCTTTATAAGTATTTTAAGAATTCATTTTGTACTGTTGCCTAGCCTTAGGAGCATAATATCGATGATGATCAAGATGGGTGCTTCTCTTGCGTGTACACGTTGCCGAAGCCTTTTTTTGCGGCAGGTGGACCTGTAACGAAAAAAGTCAGTTGTAAAAAATTATTAATACGGAAGTTGAATTCGAAATGCCTTAGTGCAACTAGACATTTGCAATATTATAAGTTGCCTATGTATGTTTGCTAATGCTAATTGCGGTTTCTAGCCACCATATTTGAGTTACGGGTTGCGCGTGTGCGTTCGGAATCGTAAACGGAATCCAGCTGCCGATACTATTCGCGTCTACCATGTCGTTAAGCCGCACGGAAATTAAAACTGTTTCCAGAATTTCAAGTCTATTTTAACCCATGTATATTACTTTTTTCCATTGCTTCCTATAAATTAGCTAGATGCTAAAACTATAATAGGGTAATACGTTAACAATAAAATTATGATTAAAATTTTTGACATCACCCCTGTGTTAAAATAGGCAGGCAAGTTTCTACTTTTGATCATTTACCTACTAACACTGTAAGAACGCCCATGATCTCTGGATTCCGGGTTCGATTGTTTACTTCACCCTGTATATTTTGTATTCGGGTAAACTAGTGGTCCACTTAGCCCCGCCAGTGTTAAATTATTATTAACGCATAGTACCAACTCAAAAACAGTCGCTTTATACGTTTATGTTCAGGAAGCGTCCCGTAATAAGAGTAACTAGACATATAAATTCAACTAAATTTAACCTTCAAACGTTCTCCAATTCTTCGCGGCCGCGGCGTCTGCTAACTGATACTGACAATTTAAATATTTGCCGGGAGTTGGGAGCGTCGAGCGTTTTGGTGCGAGACCGGGTGCATAAACATAATAAATCACCCGGTCGTTCTGTCTGAATCTGAACTGAACTTCGGCGCTCGCGACACGCGACGATATTAGAGGCATGATAAGCTTAAGGACACGTACATATATTATTATTTTGTTAAACTGAGCGCAAAAGACGTCTCGTTCGATTTTATTCTTAGTCGTATCGTTAGCCAACTCGGTCATTTTAATTGATCTTCCTGTCTAAGTTGTCTCTTTAGAGTCTCGAATTGGACGCATCTCGTGTTGCTCTACCGCGCTCCGCACGTTCATCACTGACATTCAATTAGATGTGTGTACGACTGTGTAAATTAAACTCAATTTCGCTAAGTCAATTCATGCATAATTGGCTAAAGTTGCAGACGATTGTCTTATTTTACCGTTGAGAGGCTGTACAGTATTATATTTACTACTTAATTTAACAAAATGCTCTTTAAAATACGTACACACCGGTCACAATATCTATTGTAATACTGTGCACCGTTTTTCAAGGTTTCGCCGGGTTCTATCCTGGACCGGTTTATTTTTTCGGGTCTGGGTGTTTGTGGTACCTTCGTTGTTACCGATTTCCACTATAAATAATTACCCACTTTGGGATCAAAACAATGTAGGATGCAGGTCCACATTTATTTCTTATTAATTTATTTATGACGAAAATTCTATTAGTTTTATGTACCAATGTATATGTTATGGACCAAGTAATTAATTGAGCATTATACATAATGCCCGGTCATTATGAAATATGCCCAAAATGAGAGGGCAATTTGATGTGATTATTCAAATAATCAAATTGACCGGGCGTTATACTTAGTGCCCATCAGCTTTTGGGCAGAGTAAAACAATCACCTTTAATTGCTTTTTTAATTATTATAATTTTATTTATTTATTTTATTTAAACAATTAAAATCCATACTTAATATTATAAATGGGAAAGTGTGTGTGTCTGTTCGTTTGTCCGTCTTTCAAAGCAAAACGGCGCGACGAATTGACGTAGTTTTTTAAGTGGAGATAGTTGAAGGGATGGAGAGTGACATAAGCTACTTTTTGCCTCTTTCCAACCCCCCACTTCCCTAAAATGGGGGGTGGAAGTTTGTATAGATTTGATTCCGCAATTTTCAAGGTAGAAAGCTAAAAATTGATATGCAAATAGTCCATGTGTGACTAACAAAAAAATCGTGCATCAATTTTTTTTGGAAATCCGACCCTTATAAGAGGGGGTGAAATTTTATATGGGACTTTTCGCAGTTTGCAAGGTAGAAAGCTAATAATTGGTACACAGACTAATTGATACACAGACTCTTTGTTACCAACTAAAAATAACTGTTTTTTTTTTAATCTTCCTTAAGCCCCTAAAATTGGTGACGGAAATTTGTGTAAGACTCTACGCAAAATTAGTACCTACAGGTTCTATGATACAAACGAATAATAAAATAATTTAATTAAAACAAATTCATACTACAGCGCTTCATACTACAGTACATACGGTACTTATACTCTATCAAGAGTATAGGTTAGATTATTTGACTATTGATTCACATTCATTTAACTGCTTTCGATTTTTGGCTATTCGTGTTTAGTTTGCGATTTAGTTTTGCTGTCTTGGTTTTGTTTTCCGATTTCCGAAAACAAACTCGGTTTCAGGTTCGGTTGTAACCGTTGTTGTTTTTCGGATTGGATTAATTCGTTTAGTTCAGATTTATAATAATATTCTGTACCGTGATACCCCGAACTTAACGCGAGCAAAGCCGCCGGCAAAATCTAGTATTATACATATTATAACTAATCAGACTCATTATTAGGAAGGATTCCAATACTAAAAATTTCTCTAATATGTATTTAAATTTAAAACTTGAGGAAAGTCATATTTAAAAGATAGGTAACACAAAACATACAAAATTTGAAACAAAAATGTAACAACATATCCGTGATTTATAAAAACTTTTTATATATTATTTTATACCCGATGAAAGACACTGAATTTTTTGTAATTTCAATCATAACTATATAATATCTTTAGCTTTTTATCAAATTGCCCTATTGTATCGTAGCAATTTAATACTCGTAATGACCGGGCAATGTGAGAAATAATGATGTTTCGATAGTAATTATAGTCCATAAAATATAGCTTGATTAGAATGACACCTGTCAAAGTGAGGTGACTAGTGATGGGACTGACTCGACTGATCAAACGAAAAAAAAAACAGTTAAGGCATATAAATTAAAATGAAAAGCAGATATATTAAGATTTAACAGTAAGTCAGTGTCGTGATCATTATGAGAATAATTGTAACAATCATGAAAATCAATTAGAAGCTTTTGGACGCATATAGAATCTAATAAATTTGAAAATTTTTCGTCAACTATTAATAATTGCAATTTGATGTTCTAAGCATCAACCAATGCTCATTAAATCATTTGTAACATTTATGTTTCATTACTTCGATTTTTTAATACTGTTAGTCTGTCGATTTCGATTTGTCGATTTTACCTCATCACTAGCGATTATGAAAAATAACGTAACCTTGTAAAGACGTCTTTTCAAGTTAGGTGTAATTTTTGTGACTGGATTATTTTAATGATTTTAACTTTAAATATCTATTTTATATAATTAAATTGATAAATATGTACAGCAATGTAAAAAAAAAACTTAACATATCAGTTACCAATATTTTTTCGTGTGCTAATGTGTTTTCCTTGTGTGACGCTGGTTCAAAGTTACGTCGTCTCTTTCAGTGAGAACTGTCATTCTAATCAAGCTATATTTTAAGGACTATAATCACTTCGCCCGATAGAGCTAGGCATTATTCATAATGCCCGCATTAATCACTTGGTCCATAACATATATAATATTCAAAATTAAGATATTTTAATTAAGCATATTAAACCTTTTTTAGTTGACTAGCTTGACCTGCTTGGAAACTATCTGGTGACCAGTGAATATTTATTGAATGTTACGTAAGCGAAAGATTTTTTGTTGCATTGTAGATTGTTAAAAAGTTTGTAATAATTTTTCAGTAGAGGCATAAGTATTAGTTACCTGCTCATGCTGCGCATTAACACCCGTATTTATAAATAAGTAATTACTTATTGCTTAAGAAAGTCATAATTTATGGTGTTAGTAACATGTAGTGCTTATATAAAGGAAATTGGTCACCATTATTAGTCACATTATTTGGCTGAGAATGCTAACTTTTGATAATTCTCACTTCTAGT
Source organism: Anania crocealis (assembly GCA_949315895.1). Taxonomy (NCBI): domain Eukaryota; kingdom Metazoa; phylum Arthropoda; class Insecta; order Lepidoptera; family Crambidae; genus Anania; species Anania crocealis. The sequence continues at coordinate 7,934,139 of OX438884.1, forward strand.
AATTGTTTGATTAAAGGAACACTTATTTTCAAGTAATTACTGTTACTTGTTTATACATACGGGAAGTATCGCGTAGGTATACCGCTTTAAGAACACAGATTTAGTTAGATTCACACAGTCTAATGTTCAGGGTATATATTTTCAACTATTTATGAAATGTTTTGTTATTGGACTCGCCACGATTTTTTTATTGCAAATAATCAAATATCCGCGAATTTCTGTAAATGTCGGCCTAGACAGACATGATGCAAAAAAATAACGGATCAGGGTAACATAGTAAAGTTAGACTTCTACATTAAAAACATTCTACTGATTATTTTTGTAGAACAATAACGCGAACGAACCATAACTTTTCCAAGTAATACGAATTGGTCGGACATACGTTTGTATGCATACTGCAAGACTGCTGCATCAAGCATCGAACACTTATAGTAATATGGTATTGCTTGTCTCAAGCTTGGTAATAAATTCAAATAAGCACTCTGTATTTATAGACATATTATTTCGCTATGCGATCGTCGGCATTCTATTAGCCTTATGAACAAAATTGCTTCCTCTACCGGGATATATTGCTACTCTGGTAGGCTCATTTACATTTTTTGTAAATTTATTTATTTTCATTTTAATGCACAGACAAAAAAAGGTTGCAAAATGGTGGACTTCCATAGTTTTACAACATATTCTGGCTTAGATATATTCGGAGCTTAAATGACAAAAAGTTGCACAAAACACAAACTGGTCGATTTTTTGCCATATTCAACAAAATCCCAATCGCAAAAACAGTATCAAAAGTACAAAAACGAAAGCCAAGTTTTCAGGTTAGGAATAAACAAAGTCCGGAATGCAAAATAGAGGTCAAAAGGTGTAAAGGAATCGATAAGTCAAATCGCACAGTACACCAACGTCACTAGAGTGATCGAAGGACTGCGCGGGCGCAGCGCACGGCGCAAGCGGCGCTATTGTTAGTGTTCATAGCTGATTGGTCTGTCGCTAGTGCAGGTACTTGCACTCATGAATGACCAATCAGTGCAGGTAAATCAACACTAGGAACCAACTTAAGTAGCGGGCTCGTAGGGTTGATTTACCTGCGCTCAAGCACAAACAATAGCGGCGCTTGCTTTGGTTACAATGCCATCAACCTGTTTCGTGTTGAAGGCATTGCAATCGTTTTCAGAAGATGTGGCGTTCTATAAAAACGTATTACACACACGAAGTAATTGTTTTTATGTTCTATGAAATTCCATTATGTTTACATGTAAATATATTTTTTCCTAAATGGATTGCAGCGAAACGTTCTTAGTAAAAGTTGTTCCTAGTTATCACTACTTTCATTTGACACTACTTTTATTAATGGCCACCGACCGCCCAGAGGTGCCCATTCTCCTTTATTAGTTTAGTTAATTAATATATTTCTTCGATATTGCTAGTTTATTAAAACAAAAACTTCCTTGAGGCAGCCGAAGCGTTCGGTGGTTTATGGGCTGTTGTTCCTGGATTTGGCTCGGATATCTGCACATGGTCTGTTATCCACAGACCATTGATTTACTACTGTTTATAAACAAAACATCGCGGAAATTGTTTAGCAACTTCATGGTGTTCTATGTCTATTAACGCTATTTTTGCTAAATGTTTTGTTCATGTGAGGATGTTATTGTAACATTCTAGTAATTTTTTCAAGTGTAAAAGTCAATTTTAATATGATTTTCACAGACTAAGCTTTTTATACGTCGTCGTGTCATTAAGCGCCTAATTGATTTCCTGGTCAACATAAATGTTATGATGATACTTCCTATCCAAATAATATTCCTGCGCGTATTTATTGCCAACATGTTTGTTGTTCAGAATTATTGATACGATTGGTAACAAATGTTATTGACTTCTATGTGGCTTTATGCATACTAAAGAACATAACCATAAGCACACGTCGTACTTCCGGAGCCCCGAAAGGAAAAGAAATACCCTCGCGAAATTACAATTCCATCCACGCAGCCGATATTGCCAGCTCTCAGGTTCTCATGCTGTTTGTTATCAAATGCAAATGAGTGCCCTACCAAATTTGGCCTGGACCTGCTATGAAGTGCATTAATGGTTCTTAGAAATTGTATTATTCGCAGGTACGGAACTCGGAACGACCACACGTACTCGTTTACTACCTACCTCCGTTCTGATGAGAAAATATTTAATATAATAAACATTACTCGTTTAACACTTCTGCGAATGAGTTTTGCGGTTCCGTATCGTAAAAAAAAACCGTCTGAATGTCAGGTTATGAGAAATAGAAGAATGTTACGACTGGTGCACGTGTATAAAAACGTTTTTTTATAAAAAAAACTTAAAAGTAAAATAACCGTTGTAGTCTACTTTGTGTCAAAAAAAAACATCTAGCTGTTTTAGTCAGAGCGAGGTAGGCTTAGAATATAATCAAAGGAGGTAGGCTAATGTGTTATAAATTGCATTTGTAAATTGTGCCTAACATTGATTTCGTATACAATCTACGCTTTCTTTACTTCAGCTAGCCGCCACAGAAGGGCTCAGAAACGTTATTTAAAATAACGTTTTTAAAACGTTTTTAACAGTTCCGTTTCAACATTTTGTTCGGAACACAGTGCCACAGTGCAAGTAATAGCAAAGATTTTATGGAAATTGTGTAATAATATCATAGGGAAAGAAATGGTAATATTTAGGTCGCTAGCTAACGATTTCTATGTTACTTTATCGTTTTCAAATTTTTGTAAGTACTGTGGTCGCCTAGGGGTCAAAATAATAAAGTCCACTTTTCATCCTTACAAACGGTTCAAATAGAAGAATAAGTTTTTTTAAAACAATATTTTGATTGATCGTTTCGTATACCTTCGCATTCGAGAATATTGTATTGTAGGTATACGAATTCGCAATTCGTATACCTACAATACAATATTCTCAATTGATCCCACCTCATTGACCTTGTTAAGAGTTTTGTCTGAGACTGGTGCAGGCCTTCTAACAACATGTACCTAAACACTAAGTGATCTCTCGCGCACGTCATCGATTGCTTCGCGTTTATGATATATCGATAACACCGACCAGATTCGATGGATTCTATTATTGACTGCGCAAACATCGCGTGAAAGGAAGCTTTTGGGCTATTTCCTGGAGCGAGAGAAATGGGGCCGGCCGTGACGCACGTTTGCATCCGCTTATAATAAGACAATTTTTTATAGACGCATACCGTAATTAAAACTTCAGAATGCTACGGGACTAGTTAATGTAATTTTTCAGGATGTATTGTTTTAATGTTATTTCAGTTCGTAATTTATTGCTTTTGTGGCTTTAGTAGTTTATGATAAAATACTTACCCTAAAATAAATCCTGCGGTATGATGACAAAATTTTACGTGTATCTACTATAATTTACACTCTTAGCTCAAACTCATGAAGTAATTTTAAATACTCTCCAATCATTTGATTAAGAATTGAAACTAAATAATCTCCAATCATTTGATTAAGAATTGAAACTAAAATAGCCGAAGTACTACTAAAAACTGCTTTCTTGTTATCTGTTGTAAAATTATTCAAAGCTACTTTGTTAATAGTAATAGGCTATTTGACTGGTTTTTGAAATCCATTTTATATTATAGAGTAGAAGTTAAAGAACACAGTAAAAGTAGTTTTTTAAAATTCTGGTTACATATTTGCTAAAAAAAATCAAAATGAAAATTGAAGATTGAAACAGCGCGCTAAAACGCTATTTTGTCAATATGGCGCTGCAATAGGGTCGGTGACATTTCACCTGCCTGTATTGTGATCTGTAGCACATAATCATCTACATACATTTTTTTCAAACAAATAACGAAAGTGCGATTGGATCTATATTTTAACAGTGACTTATGTAATAAAACTAGCTGACCCGGCAAACGTTGTTTTGCCATAAAAATGATTAAATTACTAAAATAGCTATTAAAAAATAGGGTTTGGTGATAAAAGGGTAAAAATTTAAGGTTGTATGTATTTTTTAATGCCACATTATAGAATTATAAAAACAAAAAAAATTTTACCAAAAATTAAAAAAAAAAAAATCCCTAGCCTACCCCTACCCTACTCCTACCATACTCCTACCCTACTCCTAACCTACTCCTACCCTACTCCTACCCAACCCCTACCCTACCCCCAGGCCTAAACCCTTCCCTACTCCTTCCCTACCCTTACAAAAAAGATGATAATTGATCAGTTATCGAGCGGGATGAAACATGATTAAATTACTAAAATGGCTATAAAAAAATAGGGGTTGGTAATAAAAAAGTAAAAATGTAGGGGTGTATGTATTTTTTAATGCCACAATAAAGAAAAATAAAAACAAAAAATTTTGACCAAAAATTAAAAAAAAAAGTTAAGGGTGGACAACCCTTATCACTAAAGGGTATGAAAAATAGATGTTAGCCGATTCTCAGACCTACTCAATATGCTCACAAAATTTTATGAGAATCGGTCAAGCCGTTTCGGAGGAGTACGGGAACGAAAACTGTAACACGAGAATTTTATATATTAGATAGATGAGTTTCAAATGGTATGCAGTTCCAAAATGTTATAAATATACTTCTATAAAAACTTAGGGAAACTATTTGTAAGTGTTTAAGATTATTGGGAACGGCCGTAAGTGTGCCAAAAGTGGTTGCAACTATTTCGGAGGGATCATAATAACATACCTAGCGAATAGTACTTACAAATATTTTCTTCTGTGAGGACCATTTCGATGTAAGTGAACATAATATTTATAGTTTTTAATAATTAGGAATGTAAATATTTTGTTATTGATTTGATGTTATAATACCTCTAATGTTTTTATCAGAATGCCTCTTGCAAACTCTTAGAATATTTCCGATGTTTTCATAATATTAGTTAAAAATTGTAGCTACAGCTCATGATTTCAATAAATATTACACATAAAGATCCCGACCAACTAGTTTGTTTGTTACAGATTTTAAATGAATGGGCAGCTTATCGCTTTCTGCTTTACAAAATCGTTGTCCATACTCCATGGTAAAAGTAATTGACAGAATTTGTAAAATATTGGAAATAAATCACACAAAAAGAAGGGACACTATTATTATAGGAAAATATTATCAAAACATTTTGAAAAGCTATTAAAAAACACAAGTAGGCAAACGAAGTTATCAAGCAGGTGACGTCATCATAAACCCGACCAAACAGGAGCGTTTCGTGTGACAAACGTTTAAATAAATGCATTTTTATTTCTGGATTTATTAATAAATCGTTTATTATTTTTAACTTCCGTTGCTAAATAACCATTTTAAAACTCATAATATAAGCTGATAATAGTAATTCGCACTTTATTTTTCGCATTGTCAAATAGCCAATTGTACTTTTATTTAATAGGTAGGTGATAGCTGTTGCCCGCGACTTCATACGCATGGAATATTGAATTTAAAATGTTATCAAATTATCCTTTAAAAACCGTACTTTTCTCCGGGAAAAAATAGTCTATAATACATTTATGTTATGCCAGCCAATAATCTAACACCCAGTGCCAAATTTCATTCAGATCCATTCGGTAGTTTTTGCGTGAAGGAGTGGGTACCTACCTATGCCAGTTTTTTGAAAATTATGCGAGCTGTTAATTAGCACCGAAAAAGGCCTTTCTAATGATTTGATTGCATTAACTGCAATTTTATGAGGATAGTAAGCCGTAGCTAAGGCCGTGATCATGCTTGACGTGACCGGACTTTGAATGAGAGCAGAGCCGGATAAAGAACACTTGATGCCCTAAGCAATCCACACCTGTGCACCTACTTTTATTATTTTTAATTCCGAAAAAGATCATAATCGGTAATTGTGCGTATCGTAATCCAATAACGTGTTATGTTTTATTGATGTGAAAATTCTTTTCAATGTGAACTTTTGGCTTTTCTTGTACTAACACAGAAGGAAAAGTTAAGTTATATCGAACATAATTTATAAAGTCTTTGCCGGTTCAGTAATTGTTTGGAAATACTTTCTAAAAGCAAAAAATTCGCATACGGCGAAATGCAAGTTGTGTAAATTATTGTTTTCTTGAGTCTATGCGAACTCTATACGTTGTATGATTAGGCGGTAGTTTTAAAAAATGTTTAAATTACCTACTTTAAGACCAATAACACCTTGGTCTGCCCGTGACCATGGACGCTGTAAAGGGTTCGAAACGTCGGGTTAAATATACATATACTACCTATACTAATATTATAAAGCTGAAGAGTTTGTATGGTTTTTTTTTGTTTGTTTGTTTGAACGCGCTGATCTCAGTAAGTACTGGTCCGAATTGAAAAATTATTTTTGTGTTGGATAGTCCATATATATATGTCATATACATATACGAGTATAACATCACGCTGCGACCGATAGGAGCGAGACAACAGTGAAAAATGTTACAAAAACGGGGAAAATGATTTATATTTCAAAGAGTCCGTTGCGTGCGCTGCATAAACGGTTCAAGTTACCCAATAAATAGGTACCTAGACGGGAGGAGATGTGCTGCAAAGCTGGCAGGTTATTTTCACCAAAGCGTAGAGGAGATGTGAGCTTTGTGTAGCAGAGATGTGAGCTGTGAGAGACCGAAACTAGTCAAATTCAGTCACTCGAATGACGCTTTCGTGTGCAAGGAGCGGAGAGACGGCAGCGGGGTGCGCGAGCGCGTACGCCGCCCGGCCGCCCGACTAGACACTTCTCCGCTCTGCCGCGCCGCCGCACAAAATTCTATAGAAAAATAAGACATCTCCTCTCCTCTCCGCTTGATCAATTTCCATCGAAGCTAAGCGGAGAAGAGATGTGAAAATAACGAAATCTGATTGGTTTATTCAAATACATCTCCTCCCGTCTCCTCTCCTCTCTGCTTTGGTGGAAACCGGGCCTAACAGAAATTGACGCGGACGAAGTCGCGGGCAACAGCTAGTATAAAATAAACGCGTAAGTACTAAATTCGTAAAATATCTTTCATTTCAATTGGCAAATTAATTATCAAAATGGGATGTAATTTTTTTGGTTTTATTTTTAGTTCTAGATACACTTACGAATTTATAATACAGCTTTTACTTTAGTTTACTTTACTTTTATTGCTAATATCCTCTTACCAAATGGCCACTTTTAGCATCACGCGGGATCCCGCAAATACCAGGATCCCGCGGGACTATGATCCCTTAGTCCCGCAAATACCGGGATTGAAATTATGTTGCGGGATTGCATTCCTTATGTGTACAATATACTGAAAACTGGTACACCGATGTCTTTAAGCTACAATTGGTTCAAGGCAGGGTAGTTGAAAGCATAATTTTCTCTTTTCATAACGGTAATTGCCCGTTGCATTTCAACACACAGACAAACACGTCCATTTTCTTATAGAAAGAGGTATATCCAATTTGATGGCCCTTCTACTTTTCAATATTTTTTTAAGGCGGGAAAGCTGATTTTTAAACCTATCGTTTGCCAACAAATGCTATTTTTGTGGCCTCCAAGATTGAATAATTATAATTTAAGCAATAATTTAGGCTAATCTAGCACTGGCTGGGAGGGGAACCTTACAAGGCTGGAGTCTTGCGTGGGTGTCTTAATTGTATTGCGATTTGATGTATTCAGAGATGTGCCGACTAACCTGCAACACCGACTCTATATTTCTTAGATCTGTTGAGATACTGTTTCTTCGAATTAACAATGACTAATTACGGCTTGACAAATCAGTGTCAAAAGCACAAAATTACATAGGTATATGAGTACTTACATCAACTTTGATTGGCACAAGGCACCAAAGACACATAGCATGTGTATAGTAAACATGGTTGAGCTTTCAAGTGAATATAACATTTTAAAATATTTCAAGCGTCTACCCATTGCCGTTATCAATATGGAGCAAAAAAATCACGTTTGTTGTATGGGAGCTTCTTAAATATTATTATATTCTGTTATTAATTTTTAGTATTTGTTGTTATAGCGGCCACAGAAATACAACATCTCCAAAAATTTCAACTGTCACGGTTCATGAGATACAGCTTGGTGACAAACGGACGGACAGCAAAGTCTTAGTAATAATCTAGAACCCTAAAAGGATGAAGATTCCAATTGAACGTACCTATTCTTTTTAATGATTCAGATTTTTTATGTACCTAGACTTAGGCTGGTTTTAGTGTCACGCGGACCGTCAGTACGGATCGCTCCGTACCAACCAATATGTATTAACTTCAAGGAAAGCTTTAGAGTGAAGCTGACGGGTCCGTACGGATGACCGTCGCGTCCGCGTCCGAAGTTAATACATTAGTAGGGGGCGGTATGGAGCAATCCGTACCGACGGTCAGTGTCACACTAAAACCCGCCTTAGTAAAATACGTGATCACTGATCACGCTCAAAGTTACCGGACTTACAACCGGACTGGAATCACCGACGATCATCATGCCGATTCAAATATCACCAATAATCACCATATAATACTTTTCGTTACTAAAGTTTTATTTTACTTTTTGTATAAGTAAGTATTTCAAAAGTAAACTTAGCATTTAAACATTGTACTTTGTTAAGAATGTTAAGTCCTGAATGATAAAGAAATGTTAAGTAAATAGAACTTGTTTACTGGAAACACGTCCACTCCACTGGGCATTACCCCGAAATCAAACGATCAGTCGGGAACTCGACCACCACTGATCCTTTATCCCACGGCGCTGGCACCCTAGCGGAATAATAATTTAAGTTCAATGCTCAAGTGCATTAGTTTTTCTGTTAAGTTAAACCATAACTAGTGAAGGCTAGATTCCTCCACAGGTTTCTATTATCGATGGCTTCAGTTCACATTTTAATGGCCGATTCTATTTTTAGAGGGAGTAATTTCGCTTGTAGGTGGCCAAATATAAAAAAGTAAACTAATAGGAATCTTCTAAGCAATTATTTTAGTAAGAGTCAATCGATTCGGGGTTTGTACCATGTACTTTGTTTTTTATGAGTTTTCGATATTGTGACACCGCACAGTTGCAATCACCAAGGCTTGAATCGAAACCCTGCGATAGTGACCATGAAATTTTATATCAGCTATTCTAGATACTTGTAATGAAGTATGATACAGATTAATATAACCAATTAGGCAATGATTGTTTTATCGGTTTGTTAAATTATGGGTAAAGATCTGCAGTCTACATCGAAAAAAAAAAACTTTTACAGGGGCCTTTCGTTTGTAGTATTATTTTTTTATTGACTTCAATCTGTTTAGTTGTTAGTACCTAGTTAAAATAATATTGTAAGTACGTAAATAGGTTTTTGTGTTATTTATATAGTTAATTGTTCTTGTGTTATTTTGTACTTTTTAGTGAGTTTTTTTTTAAGTCGGTTCAATTTTTTAAATAAAATTATTTTTCGTTTACGACTGCCCTTATTGCTTGCATATAGCACATCACACAAATAATAATATAAATTATTTATTCTAGATGATATTACGATGAAGCGAATATAATCGAGTAGGTAGGTAATTAGCAGCATTCTTGGCAAGAGATTTGTTTGAAAAGTTCGTTCAGATGAAGTAGTGCAGTGCGCAAGATTATTATGAGGATTCTAGCATAATTGATATAGTAAACCTAGAATGTACCCAGCTGTTTATTTATATCCGCCTGGTTACGCCGAATATTCTCGATCTTAAAATGAAAATGGTTCATGGAACATTAGCATTTTTAGCTACCTATACTGAAGCAAACAGAGCTATCAGGCGCGATCTTTGGTATTTAAAAGTGATAATTAACCAAACAGGTACCCATAACTTACGGCTTGCAGTGAGTGATAAAGAGTACTGAGAACTAATGAATACTTATTTCCAGGGAAGGTTTAGGTAAGAAAAACTAATTAACACAGTCTTAAAAGATGACAAGATTTAGTATGATTGCAATTTGGCTTGTGCACTCGAATGTTTTGTGTACCTAGTCTGCGTCGCACCCACAGAACATAGAAACCTCTTTTCCATATTCTGTGGTCGCACCAGAGTAGACTAGTTTTTGATTTACTACAAAAGTTCAACAGCCCAGTAAATCATAGACGTAACCACAGAACATGGAATAGGGGTTTCTATGTTCTGTGGACGTAACGTTAATGGTTGTCAAAAATCGGTATCAGCAGGAAGCGTAGGGCTTCCCGGTCGGGCCGAGTGATCGGGCGGAAGCGGCGGGCGCGGGCGTCCCGCTCGCGACGACCCTGCATTACAAATAGCCCGCTAATGAACACACGTGCGCCAGCGCAACACCTCGCCTGCCTCTGCTGAGGGTCGATTACCTGCTTTCACCTTACACCTAAGGCTTGTAGCCTAGGATCTCCTACGCTACTACAACATTCCCGACTGGAGCGACCTAAGTTTACGTTTGTTGTTTGAGTTTGCCATAACGCTCATTCATTTTCTGCATTCGCAGGAGCAGGTAAAACAGCCGAGTTAGTTATGTACACATTTATATATCGATTGTGATTTTAAGCCGTTTCTTTTAAGCTATTGCATAGCTTCTATCGCGGGCCTTGAGCGTGGAGACCGAATCCAGAAATTCTGTAACGAAAATAATCTAACACCCACACCCACACACTCGGGGAGAGGCACGATCGAACAATTTTGAATTTCCGAAATTTAAAAGAATTTAAGAAAATAAGGATTTTGACAGTATAGTTGCCTATGGTAACCATATCTGCCAACATAACAGAAAAATTTAATAACAAAAGTCAAAATTAGAAAATACATAAAATTATAGAATTAAGCTATTGCATAGCTTCTATCGCGGGCCTTGAGCGTGGAGACCGAATCCAGAAATTCCGTAACGAAAATAACCTAACACCCCCCACTCCGACCAGCACAGCGGTGATACTTTTTAGTTTTATAATTGCATAAGTTGATAAAAAATGCTATGCAATAGCTTTACCGCGGCAGTCTCCGAGTGCCACACGTCTTTTTTTTCCTTTATATGTAAAAACAAACTAACTAACGAGAATAGCTATAGCTTTTTTACAGTAGTTACTAACTTCTTCTTACAATTTTATTTATTAGTACCCAACTAATAAGTAAACTATTTTTGTTAAAGAATACTAAAGTATAGAAACATACTGATAATCAGCATGCAACCTACCCAATTTAACCAATTTTCACCAATAAAAGATAATTCTGGGTCGCGAAACTAGTGCAAAATCACCTGCCTTAGATTAAAACAAAAAGACATATTTATTGTTAGGGTTCCGTACCCAAAGGGTAAAAATGGGACCCTATTACTACTAGTATTATATTATCTGTGCTATTACTAAGACTGCGCTGTCTGTCCGTCTGCCTGTCACCAGGCTGTACCTATCTCAAGAGCCGCGATAGCTAGACAGTTGAAATTTTCACAAATTATGTATTTCTGTTGCCGCAATAACAACAAATACTAAAAACAAAATAAAATAAATATTTAAGGGGGGCTCCCATACAACAAACCCGTTTTTTTGGCTGTTCAAATGTTGACTTTTTCTATCTGGCGGTTGTTCCTTCCTACTTATAGGTAATTAGGTAGGTGATAATAAATTTGGACTTATAAATCTAAAACTTGCACTTTTGGTAATTTTACTGTTGAGGATTAGCATGGTGATAATACTTGCTTGGAAATCCCTTTCGCTTGAAAACCTACAAAGAGCATTAAACCTACGCAATGCTATGCTCATTGATTGATTTGGAAAGTGTATTGCGATTGCGATTGCGACACAATCGTTAGGTGCACTTGTTTAATTAAAAAGGCTCTCTGTCTGATAGCATCATTAAGATTTGATCGGCATCGGTCACGCGTGCAGGCATCCGTGGCCTCGATAATATTACAACTTAGTCCTATACTTACTGTTTAATGCTAAAAGATGTTTAAAAATAATTTAAGCGTACTCTTGTTACCGCGAATCCGCGCCTAGTAAAAATAGTGTCATGTCATGTTCATAGATGGCGCTGTATGGAGTTGACTCGCGGTATCATTTGGATTTTTTGGGTTTACATAGAGTATTCATTTTGGTTTTCATTAAAGTTATATTAGCCTACGAAAAGTTTTCTTATTTATCGTGTGATAGTAGTGAATATAGTGTAAAGTGAACATTTGGCCCTTAACGAGCCGGATTTAGTGATTGGTGATAAGTGACTAATGGATTGCAGTGAAGTGATTTTTAGGGATTTGGTTTAAGTGTAAGGGATACTAGAATAAACTGTAAGTAGAAAGACTTCTATTAATAAAGTGAAAAAAAAAAAGACAACATATCTAAAAACTCAGTGTAATGTGCAATTCAGTGTTTCAAGACTTAGAATAATTTGAGTAAATTTTATATGAAAAAATAAAATAAAATAAAGACAGTATAATTTTGAAGACTTTCAACACTTAGAAATTTTTTTATGAAACTTGTATGAGCAAAAGACTTAGTACAATTTTTAACAGTTATGGTTTTGTGATGTGATTAGCATAAAAAAAAAAGTGACTTTATATTTTATCTAAAGTGAACTCTAACATATAATATACACAGCAAGAAGTCGTTAAAAATGGGTCTTTCAGAGTTATTACGTACACAAGGGGATTTATCTGAACAAATAAGTAGAAGTTTATCTAATTACAAAAAATCTAAAACCAGAGTAACTAAATCGTATATAGAAACTAGATTAGAGTTGTTAGAAGAGAATTTCAAAAAATTCAAAAATAACCATTCAGAAATACTAGAATTAGTTACAACAGACGACAAAAGAGACTTAAAATATTTTAAAGAAGATTTTTATTATAACTGCGAAGATGAGTATGTAGAATTAAAAACTCTTATGAAGGAACATTTAGAAGAAATGGCCCCTAAATCACAAACAGCTACTGAAAGTTGTGCATCATTTAGCGGTACCAGTAAACAGTGTTTAAGAACAAAATTGCCTGCAATAGAAATACCATCTTTTTCGGGGAATTATAATGAGTGGACAAGTTTTTCCGATTTATTTAAGTCAATGATTCATGACAACTCAGAGTTAAGCAATATTGAAAAATATCATTATTTAAAAAGCAATCTCAAGGGTGAAGCTGAGTTACTGTTGAGACAATTTCCTTTGACTGAGGCAAATTATGCTAAGGCTCTGGAAATGCTGGAGGCTAGATATAATAATAAGAGGCTTATAGTACACGCACATATCACACGTTTAATAGGTCAGAAGAAACTTTCGTCAGAGTCCGCAAAGGGGATACGCGCATTATTGGATACCACAAGTGAATCATTAAATGCACTAAATAATGTGGGCGTATCAACTACTAACTGGGACCCTCTTGTTACACACATCATTGTCACTAAACTAGACAGTGAAAGTCATCGACTATGGGAGCAACAATTAGGAGGCACACGAGATATTCCGACTACAAAACAGCTACTGGATTTCATAGATATGCGATTTAGAACACTTGAGTCATTACAGATTACTTCCTTGAAAGAATCAACGAATCGCACTCCACTGATAAAAACATTTAAAGCGAGTACTGAACCAGTATGTACACTCTGTAGCGAAGATCATTACATACACAGTTGCAAAGAGTTTACGAAGTTGAGTCCAGAAGAACGACGAGACATTGCTAAGGAAAAACAGCTATGTTTCAACTGTCTTATACCAAGACACAGCGTTAGATTTTGTCGACAGAACACATCATGTAAGATTTGCAAGAGACGTCACCATTCACTTCTGCACTTAAATACGAGTACTACGGAGACGCAACAATCGCATGCCACCCAAGTTGGAAAAGATGAGGAAGCGGTCGAGGATGATGATTCAGCCCAGTTAGCAGTATACAAAGCTGATATAACTGGAACACAGGTCTTATTGGCTACGGCAATGGTACGGGTTAGAGGTAAAAATGGTAATAAACACACATTAAGAGCGCTGATCGACCAAGGATCACAGGCATCGTTTATCACTACATCTGCAGCTCAATGTTTAGGGTTACACAGGGAGCATGTATACAGCCGAATTACAGGAGTTGATTCGAGGCTCAGCACTGTCTCTAAGGAAGTCGTAGGGTTTAATCTGTACAGTTTACTAGATGACAAGCCAGTTGTTGATATAAGAGCTCATGTTTTGAAAACCCTTGCTTCTATTTTACCTCGAAAAGAGATAAAGGTAACTTGTCCTTCGGAAATAATTGAATTGCCGTTAGCCGATCCCACATTTTATCGTCCTAGTGGGATAGACCTTCTCTTAGGCGCAGAGGTTTACGCACAAATTTTGAAAAATGGAATTAAAAGGTATGGTTCGATTTTAGCACAGAATTCGCAGCTGGGTTGGCTCATTTCAGGAAAAGTTGGTTCCCATCCTGAAACGAATGAGATACTTGTTATGCACAGTCAACTTCAGACAGATGATTTACTGCAGCGATTCTGGGAATCGGAAGAGTTACACTCGAAAAATCGCACACAGACTGCAAGTGAAACACAGTGTGAGAAGATTTTTGAAAGAACTCACTCTCGCACTGATTCCGGGCGGTATATAGTTGCTCTACCATTTTCGACCGATAATGGAACACCGCTCGGTGAATCGCGAAGCCTTGCTGTTAAACGCTTGCTGCATATGGAACGTAGGTTTCAGCGAGATAAAGAATTTCAGCAGCGTTATCGAGATTTCATGGATGAGTACGAGGAACTAAAACATATGAAAAAAGTTCCCTTGGCAGATTTATCTAAATCTAATGTTTGTTATCTTCCGCACCATGGGGTTCTTCGAGAAGAAAGTACAACTACAAAGCTTCGTGTCGTTTTTGATGGCTCCTTAGAAACTAGTACGGGAACTTCATTAAATGAGACATTATTAATAGGACCATCTCTTCAGCATGACATTCGTGACATCTTCTTACGTTGGCGGAGACATAGAATATGTATAGTAGCTGACATCCAACGTATGTACCGACAAATACTCGTGAGATCAGAAGATCAGGATTACCAAAGAATTGTATGGAGAAAGAGTCCTGCTGACCCAATTAGTGAATATCGGTTGTGTACAGTTACGTATGGCACGTCCTGTGCTCCGTATCTTGCGATTAAAGTGTTGAAGCAGTTGGCAAATGATGAACGCAGTGAATTTCCTAACGCCGCAAGTGTTTTAGAGAGTGATTTTTATGTGGACGACCTACTATCTGGATGTGATTCAGAAATTGAAACTATTGAGTTGTGTAAAGATTTAATTAATTTGTTAGAAAAGGGAGGTTTTGTTTTACACAAATGGGGTTCAAATTCAACAAATGTATTGAATTGTTTACCGAAGGATGACAGCCTACCACAGGAGTCATTTGATATCAAAATGGAAAATTCTGTTAAGGCTTTAGGGGTTAAATGGAATCCGAAAGGTGATAATTTTGAACTCAATATATTTTTTTCTAAAAATGTAGTTCAGAAACTAACTAAACGTGTCGTGCTTTCTGATATAGCTAAAATCTATGACCCCCTTGGTTGGTTGTCTCCAGTGGTTATTGTTGCTAAGATATTTCTACAAAAATTATGGCTTCTTGGTGTTGGTTGGGATGACGAACTTCCAGTTAGTTTTCAGTCCGAATGGTCATCATTTAAAGATCAAGTAAACCACATGAAAACTATTTATTTACCACGTTGGATTGGAATTTCTAAAACAAATCAAAGGGTTGAAATACATGGCTTCTGTGACGCTTCGAACGCAGCCTACGCCGGAGTTGTTTATGTTCGTATAATCGATAGTTCTGGAGTTTTAGTTAAAGTATTAGCAGCCAAAACCAAGGTAGCGCCTATTAAACAAGTCTCGATCCCTCGTTTAGAGTTATGTGGGGCTGTGCTGACAGCTAAATTAATGGACAGGATTAAGACTTGTTTAAATGTACCCGATGAGAATGTGTATGGATGGACTGATTCTACCATAGTTCTGGCTTGGTTGCAACGACACCCTAATTATTGGAAAACATTCGTGGGAAACCGCGTAGCAGAAATTTTAAATGTTACTCAGCCTAGTCAGTGGCATCACGTCAACTCTAAAGATAATCCTGCAGACTGTGCTTCAAGAGGGATCGTCCCTTCACAACTGTCTGAACAGGAACTATGGTGGGATGGGCCACATTGGTTACATTCTGCTGACGAAATTGTATTGAATAATGAATTGCGCGAAACTGATTTAGAATGTAAGGTATCCACACATACCGTGAAAATTGATGATCTACATAGTGAGGTTTATATACACAATTTTTCGACTTTGATGAAATTAACAAGAGTTGTTGCATATTGTCTTCGATTCGTTAAAATTTGTAAAACAAAACTTCAGTTTAAACTAAACAGTCAACAAGTTAATATGCAAAATGAATTTCCGCAATATCTGACTTCTTGTGAACTAAACCTTGCTATGATTTGTTGTATAAAGATTTCGCAAAATTGTTTCTTTTCTGATGAAATTACTGCACTGAAGCAGGGGCAAGGTATTTCCAAGAAAAGTCCTTTATATTTTTTACAACCTTTTCTCGATGAGAATCAATTGTTAAGGGTTGGCGGTAGGTTGAAAAATGCCCCAATACCTCGTGATGCTAGAAACCCATTTGTTATTTCAGGTAAGTCTCATTTAGCAAAATTAATAGTTGATCAAACACATAAAAGGACTTTGCATGGAGGACCCTTGCTTATGCTAAATGTTATTCGCGCTAACTATTGGATAACAAGGGTTAAGTCTTTAGTTAAGTACCATGTCAGAAAATGTATTGCATGTATAAGATATTCTCCAAGGTTTTCTACTCAACTAATGGGGAACTTGCCAGCAGCCAGGGTAACTATATCAAAGCCTTTTTCTAGTAGTGGTGTGGATTTTGCTGGTCCCTGCTATTTAAAATCCTCTAAGCTTAGAAATTCAGCTTCCCTTAAGGCTTATATTGCCGTATTTATTTGTACAGTTACAAAGGCTATACATTTAGAACTTGTTTCGGAATTATCTACAAACGCCTTTATTGCTGCTTTTAAAAGGTTTACTTCTCGCAGAGGCCACTGTGCACATTTATACTCTGATTGTGGTACTAATTTTATTGGTGCAAACTTTGAGCTCGCTAGAATGCTAAATAAATCCAAAGCTTCCCTTCCTGTTGAGTTAAGAGAGCTTCTGGCATCTAGTGGTACTGAATGGCATTTTATTCCTCCAGGATCAGCCCATTTTGGGGGTTTATGGGAATCAGGAGTACGGTCTACTAAACATCATATACACCGTGTAACAGGGGATGCTAGGCTTACTTTTGAAGAATATAATACATTGTTAGCTCAGATAGAATGTTGTCTGAATTCTCGTCCAATTTCAGCTTTGAGCGACTCAGTAGATGACTATACTGCATTGACTCCTGGTCATTTCTTAATGTTTGGACCACCTTTAGTGGTTCCACATGAAAATGTTATTGATATTCCTATCAGCAGACTTAATCGTTGGCAACATGTAGAACAAATTTTGCAGTCGTTTTGGAAAAGGTGGACTCAGGAATATTTAGTAACCCTTCAAAATAGATACAAATGGTCTTCCCCTCAGAATTCTCTTAAGGTAAACGATTTAGTTATTGTTAAAAACGAAAGTTTGCCACCTTCGAAATGGTTATTAGGGAGAGTGATCGAGATTCACCCTGGTAATGATGGTTTGGTACGCGTAGTGACAGTTAAATGTGGTAAAACTATATTAAAACGTGCAATTACCAAAATATGTTTGCTTCCTATAGAACCCTAATTTAAAGGACTAAGTCGTCCTTGGCTGGCGGCAATGTTTAATGCTAAAAGATGTTTAAAAATAATTTAAGCGTACTCTTGTTACCGCGAATCCGCGCCTAGTAAAAATAGTGTCATGTCATGTTCATAGATGGCGCTGTATGGAGTTGACTCGCGGTATCATTTGGATTTTTTGGGTTTACATAGAGTATTCATTTTGGTTTTCATTAAAGTTATATTAGCCTACGAAAAGTTTTCTTATTTATCGTGTGATAGTAGTGAATATAGTGTAAAGTGAACACTTACATTCCTGTATGAAGGTACCTACCATACATACACCAATGCAAGATTAACACTGACCTTTAATCGTAAGGATAGGCCATTTACATTAAATTGAGTTAGTATAACTAAAAACTAAGCTTGACTTCTAACCGTGCGTAGCGTAGAGGTACCTACTTAGGTACTACTGCGCTACATTATCTACACTACATAGGTACTTAGATAATAACAAAACTACCAAACCTATCGATCCTAACAAAAATATATGATGATAGTTCTGATCTACAGGATGGGATGCTGTTTGGTAGAAAAAAATTAAGAATACTGACGGACTGACTGAAAATTTTGGTGCAGTCCAGAGTCCAACAAAAAAGTTTAGAAATGCAGTAGTTTTTATACAATGGTCGAGACCTAAATTTTTCATCAGTTTCCTTTTTTTGTTATCCGGTCTATCTCAGGCCGACTTTAAATCTGAGACTACTGACAAGAAACATATAAAAAATAATGTCTTTAAAAAATAATGTCCTTAAAAATAATGTCTAATAAAAATTTGATGGATGGATGATGGACCGTGGAAGATATTTTAGTCTCGGCTTTATTTACACAAGCAGCGCAAACATGTTTTCATGCTTGGCAAGCTCATGGCGTCTACCTAACCGTGTGTGAATTGGCAAGTGACCTCCAGTGCGGGCCGAGTCGAAAATAAATAAAGGCGGACATGCGCGGGCGCCAGAACCGCGACTGATGTAGGGTCACCAGAAACGATGTTACCAGTTGTAGGACTGACTTCCATTAGAATGCAGAATGTAGAATTTGTGATTTAAACGAATAGTGAATAATAGAACCAATTCGTATCAACCATTATCTCGTTATACAATCAGAATGAGTTTCGAGGACTAGGTATTCAAAACTAGCAGCAAATTCTGTTCCAGAAACAAGTTACTAATATTCAAGAATTCTGCAAAATACTTAACACAGAAAAGTAACCTCTCATCTACTAATGAGTTTTTAATAGTTTTCTAATCTTGTAAGTCTCATAGATAATTGCATATTCCTATCCTATCCTATTCTTGAAATCGATTGTTTGCACACTACCCGCGAGACATGTAGTGCGACGAGACAGTAATATTTCAAACTGGCGTGGTGCCAGCGAGGATCCCCAGCCGCCGTAATGAGAGTTACGACCGTGTAAACATTCCTTTTTCGGGAACGCTTTGTGAAGGTTATGCACTCCTTTCGAACATGGCGTAAGTTCATCGCGGGTTCGCGCTAGCATGTTCGAGATAGCTTTCTCTTCTCTTTGATGTGTCTTGTGTGCCTACCGACTGAATTGGCACCACAGTAAATTCGTACGCGTCAATTTCGGTTATTATGATCGCGATTATTTTTGAAACATTTTTCACAATCGCATCGCTCCTATTGGTCACAGCGTGATGTTATATAGCCTAAAGCCTTCCTCGATAAATGGACTATCCAACACAAAAATAATTTTTTAATTCGAACCAGTACTTCCTGAGATTAGCGCGTTCAAACAAGCAAACAAACAAACAAACTCTTCAGCTTTATAATATTAGTATAGATTTGCTTCGAGATAAGTCAGTCTTTTAGTTTAGTACTTATATTATTTTTAACCACAAATCTGTTTTTAACTCTTCTGTATTTTCTACCAAAACAGTTAACCGTTTGAAAAATTTAAAGCGCCATTGTAAATTTTCAATAACACAAAAACCGTTTCCCTCCTTTGTATTAGAAGATTAACATTTATCAGATGAATATCGAACCACCTTCAAAAATCAGCTTTCCGGCAAACCATAACAGTGGTAAGAACAAACTAGATGAAGTGCATTAGTTAAACAGTTTATTTAATGTTTTGGATATTTTAAAAGAATCATTAAACTTGTATACCTACAACAGATTATATTTTCATTGATTAATTTATTACTTAGCTGTTAACCCTCGCGGAGAAACCAAAATTTGGTATCCCTGTTTAATTCTTGCGTTTGCATTTTGCAGTTCATTGCCTGTTTTTGTAAGGGGTATGTTGCCTTAAAACCAATAATTTGCAAAACGGCTAATTATAGTACTTACCAAGAAGAGCATCTTTGCCAACATGCACATTGCAGTAAAGGTGGTGGTCGGCAGGCGCCACCGGTTCAGTCGGCGACTCCCCGCCCGCCTCCATCAGCTTCATCTTCGCAGTCAGGTCTTGCATGTCTGCGGGGTAGTGTAAAGTCGTTAGTGAACGGAGCATCATTAATCGAATCTTACTTATCTTACTAATACACGGTGCATTTTCAACAAACTGGATAACGAAGCCTAGGCTATGTGACCATTATGTAGGTATAATATAATGGCTTGTTATTTAATTTATCAAAAAAAAAAAATTTTTTTTAAATATTAAATATTGATTCCAACTTTTAATTTTGTAATACGATGTGATGTGACGCGCACGGACGTATATTTTGCTGCGGCGCGGGGTCCCGTATAAATGAACCTTTAACAGGTACATCCGTGCGCGTACAAATATTTAATATATAAAAAAAAACAATTGATAAAAAAATTAAAATAACACTACCAAGATGTTATACATAATAATTACATAACGTGTGCTTCGTTATAAAGGTGGTTGAAAATGCACCGTGTATAATAAATGCGAAAGTTTGGATGGATGTTTTCTACTCAACAACGCCAGAAATGTCGAAGATCGAGATGAAATTTGGCACGATGATTGATTTTAGGCTGGAATTACTCATAGGTTCTTAGGTAGGTATATCCCAGATTTAATGAACGGTTGCCGTGGGATAGTTTCAAATTCAAATTTAAATCCAATAAGTAGAAAGTTTTTCAAAAACCGGTAATAAATCAAGTATTTGTGTATTTGAACGTTTTCAACTAAAAAGAGACAGATTTATCTGAACCAGTATAGCTCTATCTCGTTCATGCATTCTGCAGACAAACAGACCATAGACAAGCTTAGCTGTTCACCTTTTGGTTTAGCGATGTTAAAGTCGTTCAGCTTTGCAGCGGTTATGGTATGATTTTTAGCAGCGCAAAAGCAGACCTACTGTTGAACTCACAGGTTGAACTGCTTGGAAAATGAGTGGCTTGCTATAAGCTGATGGTTAGCCCCCTGATCCCAAAGTACCTAAGTAACTATTGAAGGACTTGTTTTCGGGAAATAAGAAACCACGACGGTATCACCGACGGTATCGACCAGAACCGAGACAATCTAGAAACAGAGTTTTATTTTCATTGATTCTTCCAGGAATAGACCTCTGGACCTAGGAGCTGGTGCCACCTTAAAAACCGTTGTGTACGCCAGTCTACCAAAGAGGTCGTCAATGCTGGTCGCTAATGCCAAATGTACAAAAAAGATTATCCCCATTATTCATTCGATTAGAACAGCGCGCCTTCCGTTCTAGTTAAAGCCATCGAGACGGGGCGCGTGCTCTTATATTAAGAATTTAATAGAGATAGGTTGCTTTATTATACGAAAAAGTGTTGTGAACTTTTAAAATTTAAACATTAAGATTACCATGAATATATACATAATTTTTTTGAACTCTGATACTTTAATGGCTAGTTCGCAATTCGTTCGGAGACAATAAATATCATTACCGTCAATGATATTATTATGGATTACCGCTATTTCAGGAGAAAGTATGAGGCATCGTCAAGACTCGTAGGTACATATATCGTTAGCAATAATTAGAATTCTTTCAATCATGCATTTTAGGTAGGTATGTATGATCAATTAATGATTTAATGTATCACTTAACAGTAATAAAACAAAACATTCGAACACATCGATTCTCAATCTCAAATGAATGTTCTAATTTTGGTGAACACGATTGCAACCAAAAACCGTTAGCCATTGTTACGCGTGCGGTCCGCTTTACAGTTCAAAATTAGTAGCGCACATGTTCAAACAAAACCCCCGATTGTTTACCGCAGACGAAGCATGCGCGAGCTCTTGTTCACAATCTATGAACAGATTTAAATCGACCCCAAGACAAAAGGCTGATACTGCTTCAGCAGCGAGTGCTAAGTAGCACTGCAAGCGAGTTGATAGGTTCATGATTAGGTCACTCGATTTTTAAGATATTCAGAAATGAGCCAAATTTATTGATAACCGCGTTATCCCTCGATCGTGAGTTATTCCAGACACAATCAATTGTTATCGTGGCACCCGAGTGCCTCCTGGGGGTTGAGGGATTAAGAATGCCAATTAGACGATGTTGTTTGGTTATTATTATATGCAGAAGTAGCTCTACCTATAATTTTTCGAAAATCCGTAATATTGGTTGGTACTTACTTAATTACTTTTCAGCAATATTGAGCCTTCAAAACACATCCATCATCCTTGAATTCAACTTTAATTACGAAAATTTTAGATTACCACGAACTTACGGCGGTTAATATTCTAAAGCCGTATCAGTTGTATTCGTTTGGATAATAAATACAGTACACGGAGGTATCGTGATCATGCATGATCACCGGTCCTGAATAAATAAACCGCTCTGAGTTTAGGTAACATTTTATATTCGTTTGACATTTTGTTTACGACTACACGCAAGTTTTGAATTAAGTAGAATAAGATAAAAAGAATAACATAGCTTTTATGCGAAACTGGAATAGGAAGTACTTGCTGCTGGTTCTGTGCATAGGCATAGGTAATTTTATTGAACCTGCTACTCCTGCTAGTATTGTAATTAATGATTTAAATGAAGCTATTAATATAGTTAACTATACATATGGATAAATAAATTGTCAATATGTGATAAACTCACCTGACTGAAGAGTGTTCTTTAACACTTTCCACTGTTTTGCGTGTGATAGAGAAAAATACAACACTACAATAAAGAAAACAACACAACCACTAGCGGCTAACGCTACACTAGGCGCCTGGAAATCCCATCTGTCTTCACTTTCGTTTGTCACTTCACTATAGTCATATTCATCCTCATAGTCACTGTCACTGAATTTCGTCCTGTTCTGTGTGTTAAAGGGGAACAGTTGTATTTGGACTATAGGTTGGCAGACGGTGTCTCTGTGTAATTCGCACGGGTACATGACGGCGAGTCGCAGGTCGGGGTCGCAGCGGGTGCAGGGGACGCAGGCGCCGCGCTCGCGGTGCCACCAGGTAACGCCGCGCCTGCACGTCCTCATGCCCTCGACCTGAGCGCACGCATAGCCTAGAGCTAGTGTCGCAACCAGCAAGCACAAATTTTTGTTCCCTTGCATTACCTAAAGGACGAAACATAGCGGTTTATAAATAGTCGTTAGTCAAAACTACATTTGAGTTACGTAGGTACCCATATCGTAATGTTGTGTGTTAGGTAAATTGGTATTGGTATTCTAAGTCCTAAAGACGCGTCGGTACATAGGTACCGACCGACAGGACAAATTACATAGAAGCATAAACATGAAAAAATCAATCAAATATATTTCGGGGTCGCTATGCAGATCTGTTACTGAGCTGAGAGACAGAGCTAGAGCGTCTGCTGACACAGAAATGGCAAGTTGTAGGTTTGGAGTTTAACTTTTTTTTTTAAAATGATTTTAGCATTTAATAAATCATATTTAGAACACTATGTTTCATGTTACCTAGTAAACTATTAATAAGTAGAGAAAGATTACACACGTAGGTGATTTAATAACAATTTAGATTTGAGTAAACAAACAATCATAAGATGTGTTTATCGTCCCACAAAAATAAAGCAGGAATATACAATAAAAGTAAGTTATTATAATAGCCATCTATAAATTAAACTCACTCACCTTTTTCATCCAGATCATTCAAGTTCTTGTATTTACAAAGGCCCACATCTCAATATTGCAACTATTTGAAAGCACACTTTCACCAGTTTCACATTATTTGGTTTTTGTTGTTTTGCATAGTCCAATTAAATAGACCACTTCCAGCACGATCATTTACAGTCACTTGTATTGAAGAGTTACATAGATAATTTCGGAAGCAATCGAGAATTTTGTTCGGTGTTAGCACGGTATGTGCGAGGGCGCCGCGCCATCTCATTCAACTGTCGTGCCGGACCGGAGCGCGCGCTTGCCCGCGCAGCCCTCCTCCCACGCAGGATGCGCGGTTGGTTGGTTAGATAGATTCACTTGTGTGTGGATGTATTCAGCATGTACACGTAAAATACAACACAAGTACCTATTTTAAATTAACTTGTATTTGAAATGGCCTTACGTAACATATCAAATTTATAAATTATACAATAAAATAAGATGATGACCAACAAGATAAATTTAATGGTCACATTTTGAGTTTCAGTCTCAAGATCCATCAATGATAACGGATTTATATTTTGGATAAGTTTTCCCCAGTGCTAAGTACCTACATTTATTTCGTTGCTGCCCATGACTATTGTTAATGATCGATCGTCAATCACCAATTAATACACACATTAAATAATCCGAAAAAATAAACTTTCCAGAGATAGAAGAAATATGCATCATTGAAAATAATGGAAAAAAAGAACTACTTATCTCATTTACGAATCTATTTCATGTGCAAATCGTTTATTTTTTAAAGTTTTGTCGCGTTTGCGTAATGTGGTAGAAATAATATATCATAAGCAATGTTGGAAATAGGCCACCCTCCCTCAACACCCGCCATTTTATCTTGTCTTCGGTTTGTTACAAATCGTGACTCCAACTAGCTGTAAGACGTCCTACGTCATCTTACCGAGTCGCGGTCCCCACTCGAGATCAAGTCTGCACCAACGGAAATCAGCAGCATACATCGGCAGATTATGGTCAGTGCACCGCTACTTCAGCTTGCTTAGCAAATCTTGCTAATCTTGTCTTGTCGTATATCTACATACACGTCGCTGACTTTGGTTCTCAGACGGATTATAGCCTACGAATTTTATCCTGTAGCGAAAGCAGAAGGCTTTCCATAGCTATATATAAGCTATTGTAGCTGACCGACTTTTTAACTTATGGACTCGTAGATCATTGTTTTCACTTGTTTTCAGACTTGCGGCAGAGGTGACGGGATGACTAGTTTTCTAGAGCTTTGAACATATCACTTCGTACAGCACACTAGGTACCTACACATGTACAACATGTTTTTGTAAGATTAAAAGTAGACTAGTAGACTCTCTGAGCCCCATAGAGGATTCCATTCGTCTTATCTTTCTTACAGGATAAGCAGCTGAACTAAGTCTTAAGTCAGACAGAGACATAATGTGAGCACCCCATCGCTGACGACAGTCTAAAGTTATACCTTAAAAGGTGTCACAGAGGTTATGCAAATAGTACGGAAGGTCATTCATGTAAATAAAAAATATCAGGGGTCCTAATACTGATCCCTGCAGGACACCCATAATAAAAAACGTAGGTCCTTTTCGTCGTCGGGTCCAAGACTAATTACAATCAAAAACTTTTATTTGAGACACCAATGTTATTATTATTATTACTATGATGTGTTAATTGATAAAAGTATCAATTAATAAACATCTGGTACCTACTGACCAATTATTTTAAAATAAGTAGGTAAGTAATAAACTGTCACTTTGAATCAACATTTATTATGATTTAATTGAATAAAAACTTAATAATAATAAACACCTAAACATTACATACTTACACGTTTTTATTTGCAAAATAATTTGGCATTCGAAAATAAAAACCTATTATCGATGAAATAAGCTTCGATTGATGGCTTTTCGCGGATTTCCGCGTTGTTAAGTATAATTATTATTTTATACCAACAGTGATCGATCATGAATTGGATGTTCGATGAAGTCGCGGTTTTAAAATGACTTTCAACTAGATAACTTTTTATTATTAGTCTTAGACTCGACGACGAAAGGGCCTACATTCTTTATTATGGTTCGGCCCTTATCATGGGTGTACTGCAGGGATCAGTATTAGGACCCCTGATATTTTTTATTTACCTAAATGACCTTCCGTACTATTTGCATAACCTCTGTGATACCTTTCAGGTATAATAAATAATGTCGCGGACATGCTAGACGCTTCGAGATATCGCTCGACGAATGTACATAACTACCTAAGTTCAACCGCAAAATAATAACAAGACCTTAGTGCAAGCGACATTGAACTTTAAGTTAACAGTTTAAGGCGCAAAACGGCATAACTTACTAGAGTTGTTTACGTTTAACGTCCTTGTTATCTTCTGGAAAACGAACATTCTAGTATGTACGACCCGCAGTCAGTTCATTCTGAGCTTTCGGTGCAATACCGGCGAAAAGCGATCTAGTGCGAAGTAACGACGACTTTACCGATACCAACGGATATAAGGACTACTCTACGATTGGCTAATAGTGTTTTGGAACCAACGACCTCAGCGAGCCACCGGACTACGATTCTTGTGTTTTGGCTTGTGTGATAGTGTTTGCGACCTATTCATCGCCTAATAAATTCTCTCAAGAAGTCGAAGGTGTTTTTATCCAAATCAAGAACTCCACGTTCGTAACAATAACTTTAGACTGTCGTCAGCAATGAGGTGCTCACATTATGTCTCTGTCTGACTTAAGACTTAGTTCAGCTGCTTATCCTGTAAGAAAGTTAAGACGAATGGAATCTTCTATGGGGCTCAGCGACAGACATCGAGTCTATTTTGATTTTAAACTAAGTGGCCGTCTCAACTCAA
Organism: Anania crocealis; assembly: GCA_949315895.1. Taxonomy (NCBI): domain Eukaryota; kingdom Metazoa; phylum Arthropoda; class Insecta; order Lepidoptera; family Crambidae; genus Anania; species Anania crocealis. The sequence goes on from OX438884.1 coordinate 7,960,732, forward strand.
TGGGGGCTATCGCTAGTGAATTTGCCACTAGAGGCGCTAGTGTCGCGTGAGGTACAATATCATTCACTTTGTACTGGTTTTAGCGGAATTTGTTGCATAAATTATAATTTCTTTAATTTACCTGCTGGAAAGTGATCTCCTTCGTAAAATATCGCAAATATGGATTATTTGGCGATTAATGTGAACGCTTTAAAAGCGGAATTTAGAAAAAGCGCAAAAATAGGCGGCCTCAAGAGCAACTATTTCAGAAGTTAGGTAGTTTGTTGATATCAAGATAGTTATTTATAAACAATATAACCTGAATTAGATTCAAGATTTAACACTTTGTTTCGGCGCCAATCGCCTTTGACAGCTATACCTCCGGACCTCAGTCTACAGTGGCGCCAACTGGTGAGCAAAGAAACGGTAGTCCCCATTACATAATTATATTATGATTCCTTTAGACAAATATCAATCTTCAAGAGTTAATTGATACGGGGCTTATAATAGGGGTTAAAGTATGAAATTGCCGATTTGTACTGAAAATCAAAATTGTTTATTTTTTAATTTTTAACAAATTTATTTAATCTAAATAGTTACCATTATTCTCTATACATTGCTGCCATCTAATAGGAAGGTCATTTATGCCTTTGTGATAGAACTCTGAGGGTCTAGACTGCACAAACTGTGTGAAAGCATTTTGTACTGCCTCCTGGGAAGAAAACTTCTTGTCACGTAGATAATTGTCCAAAACACGAAAAAAATGGTAGTCCGTTGGAGCAAGGTCTGGCGAATACGGAGGATGTCGAATGGTTTCTAATTGCAGTTCCTGAAGGGTCAAAACGGTTTCTCGTGCTGTATGAGGTCTCGCGTTGTCATGGAGCAATAATGGTGAAGATCGATTCATGAGTCGGGGCTGTTTTACTGCTAGTTTTGCAAACATTGTTCGGAGTTCGGCACAATAGACATCTGCCGTTATTGATTGACCAGATCGGAGAAAACTATAGTGAATAACACCATGCTGAGACCACCAAACAGTTACCATTACCTTTTTATTGGTAAGTTTTGCTTTAGGACACTGTAGTGGCGTTTGACCTGGGGTCAGCCATTGCATTTTTCTTTTACGGTTATCATATAGAATCCACTTTTCATCACCCCATACAACCATTTTCGGTCGCAAAATTTTCATAAAGTCACAAATTAGCTCTTTAATGTAACAACGTCGTAACTGTTACTTAACTTTTTATCTGTGTGGATTGCAGTTGCAGTGAGTAGTAACGGTGTCCAAACTTTGCACTGAAAATTGTTTCAGTAAAAAGGAGTTGTACGTTGTTGTCTTTTTTAGTAATTTTTCACGACACATTCATTTTACAACAGTGTGTAAATATTAAAATTAAATTGACGACACATTGTCGAAACTAAATTACAAAATATTTTGCAGTTACATAAGTATAGTAACGGTTACGAGTGTTACGACATGTAGTGTTGGATTTGACCAAACAGAAAATAATACTGGTTGTCAAAGTGTCGATTGTGATATAACAATGAGTCGACTCGTAAGCAACCAAAGCGTTTTCGTCTATCTTCAAGCTTTTACAGAAAAGTAAAGATGAGAACAAGTTCAGAAAAAAAAGAAATAAGTATTCTAAAGAATAAAAACTATTTTTTGCAGCAAGGAACACAAAAATAAATGGTGCCTAAGTACTGATAATAGCATAGTTGAAATGGAATATGCAAAGTGGGTTCAGGGAAAAATAAAAATCAAAGAGAAAAGTATTAAAAAAAAGTTTATTTTCTTCGAGAAACCTTTTAACAATAGACGTTACAATGTGTAGAATGCAAACTGCTGTTGATGTTTTACCGTGGTGACATAATCTTTATCCCAATTTTATCTACATTAAAGTGAAACTCCAAGTATAGGTACAAACAAACCTACAGATATTCTGAATTATAATATTTTCTCTTATTGTATTTTTAATGATTTTAATTTTGCACTAAGTGCCAATTATAAATAATCAATAAACGTTGTCAATAGTTTGAGGTTTATAATTTTCACTTCTTGTCTATGGTGTAAAATTCTTCAAATCGAGTCGAATATTCCTAGGTACGAGCTTGACTAGGATCGGCTTCCACCATCTCTCTTAATTCATCGTTAATCCACCTGTGTGGGCGGTCTTCCTCGTGGCTCGTTCTTCAAGTCGAAGTTTCCATCACGGTGCGTTCATTAGCAGATCCCTCTCCAAAAGCAAAATTGGTATTGCGGGCTGTTTCTGCCGCGTTACCTCTGCGTCGGAACAAAAATCACTCGAATTTTCGCAGTATCCATCTTTCTTGTCTAAGTTAAATAACAAAAACAATTGGATGTAGATATGCAGAAATGTTCCAATCCACAGGTCACGCAAAATTGAGTTAATATGAGCAATCCTTCTATTTTGACACTTTTCATCATATCAGCATAAAAATTTCAGCCTCCATTTTATACTTTGTAATTACTTTCATTCGTTTTATGTTCCAATCCACATACAAGGGCTTTCCATAAAAAATATTACATAATATGTGATATGGAGCGATTTTATTTTACAATTCATTGATGTAGTAATGTTCCAAAAATTTTGGAATTGTTTAGAGAATTCAAGTATCGCTTGTTTTATTTAACGAAAAATGTTCCATGTATGCTTGAAACGTTTTTGCATTAGTTTTTTTAAGAAGAACGCGAAAATAATTAAAGTTTTGCTAATATTGAATATTGGTACCGGGCTTCCTTTTCCGCATTTAGGCTCTAGTTGGCCCATTATGCGTACCGGGGATTAGGGTGGTTAGTCCAACCACCCCAACTCCTTCCAGAAGCACAGAAGTCTTTTAGGACGTTTACAGGATTCTGAAAGGGAACTCGGTGTGCCGAGGATAGATGCCCGGTGGGTGGCTACCCCTGTACATTCCAAAATCACATGGGCAGCCGATTCTGCCTGTTCCAGGCAGCCTCTACATAGGGGGCTGTCTGTGGCACCAATGGAGAAGAGATGTTTATTTAGGGGATATGTTCAGTCAGTGATCCCACTACTCTTCGAAGGTCACTTCTGTTCAGGGCGATTAAGTTGCGAGTCAGACGCGGTGAAAGAGCCGGTACGGCCTCTCTGGACTGTCTGCAGTTGCTGATATTGGCCCAGCGGTTGTTGTGTTTGACTAGGGTTTGATGTCGCAGCCATGACCTGTATTGGTTAAAGGGGATAGGCAGGTGTGGCCTGGGGCCGAAAACCGTAAGATCCGATCCTCTTTTAGCGAGTTGGTCTGCGGCATCATTGCCCAGGGAGCCGCTGTATCCTTTGATCCATTGTAAGGTGACACTGTTCCTTATGGCAATGTCTTCAAGGGCCAGATGACACTCGTAAATAAGGCTGGATGGGATGATGTTGCTCTCCAGGGCTTTGAGAACCGCCATGCTATCAGAGAGTATGCGAATGCCGTAGTCAGCAACCTCTCTCTTCTTTATGGCAGTGGCAGCCTGGATTATGGCAATACACTCGCATTAGAATATCGAGTTATCTTCACCCAGCGGTGTAGATATGTTTATGTTTAGGTCCATCTAGAAGACTCCGGCGCCTGTACCTGATTTGGTTTTGGAACCATCAGGGTAGATTTGGACCTCATGAATCCTATATGATTTGTTGAAGACATAGATTTTCGGTGTCTTGTCCATACAAACATACTTTCGGGTTTGTAATTTTACTTTATTTGATATTTTAGCTATTAAATTGCAATTATAATATCAGTATATAAACTTGAAAAATTATGTCTCAGGCGGGACTCGAACCCGCCCGGCATGCGAGGAGATGCGGGTTCGAGTCCCACCTGAGACATCATTTTTCAAGTTTATATATTAATATTAGTAATTTTAGTATGGATACATACTAAACTCAATTTTTTTTACATTGTATGATAAATTGATAACATAGGCTGGTTTTGTTGCGTAAGACCATTTTCCTAACAACCTGTTTATGGAATTAAAATTATTGTGTTAGTTAAACACAGGGCTGATATTTTTATTTTTTATCTAGATAAAGCTAAAATTTAACAAAATGTACCTATCCTGAATTAAACAATAAGTAAGATGTTCTCTTAAGTCAAACTGAGTAAAGCAAGCATCATTTACAAATATAAAAGGTATGGGTAGTTTCATTCCATACGGACTATTTATAAGCTAAGTATGAGGCAATTGAGAGTAATAGAGTCCTATCATGCAAGCTGTTTTCGATTGCATGACAGATACGGTTTAAAAGTACTCAAGTATCACATCCCAAGTAAATTCAGACATAATAATTCCTGTCATGTGATAAAAACATACTAATATGTTTACTGTTCCAATATTCAATTACTAAAAAGTAATTAACCTTTTTTCACGTGTAACGACAACATTGTTGTTCCAATGGGGACTACCGTTTCTTTGCTCACCAGTTGGCGCCACTGTAGACTGAGGTCCGGAGGTATAGCAGTCAAAGGCGATTGGTGCCGAAACAAAGTGTTATATCTTGAATCTAATTAAGGTTATATTGTTTATAAATAACTATCTTGATATTAACAAACTAACTTCTGAAATAGTTGCTCTTGAGGTCGCCTATTTTTGCGCTTTTTCTTAATGGGGACTACCGTTTCTTTGCTCACCAGTTGGCGCCACTGTAGACTGAGGTCCGGTGGTATAGCTGTCAAAGGTGATTGGCGCCGTAACAAAGTGTTATATCTTGAATCTAATTAAGGTTATATTGTTTATAAATAACTATCTTGATATCAACAAACTAACTTCTGAAATAGTTGCTCTTGAGGCCGCCTATTTTTGCGCTTTTTCTTAATTCCGCTTTTAAAGCGTTCACATTAATCGCCAAATAATCCATATTTGCGATATTTTACGAAGGAGATCACTTTCCAGCAGGTAAATTAAAGAAATTATAATTTATGCAACAAATTCCGCTAAAACCAGTACAAAGTGAATGATATTGGACCTCACGCGACACTAGCGCCTCTAGTGGCAAATTCACTAGCGATAGCCCCCATTCCGCTTTTAAAGCGTTCACATTAATCGCCAAATAATCCATATTTGCGATATTTTACGAAGGAGATCATTTTCCAGCAGGTAAATTAAAGAAATTATAATTTATGCATCAAATTCCGCTTAAACCAGTACAAAGTGAATGATAATGGACCTCACGCGACACTAGCGCCTCTAGTGGCTAATTCACTAGCGATAGCCCCCATTGTGTCTGGAATTACAAACAATCGAGAAACATTAACTATTTTGAGAGTGAAATTGTTGCAAAATCGGTCCAACCATTTCAAAAACTAGCCGGAACAAACAGACAGATAAACATTTTGTTAATTGTTTTTTAATAAGTACCGCATATTGTATTAGTTGCATTAAGTGAAAAGCTGTTTATTTGAAATCACAAACAGACTTTTAAATTTCTTTATTTGAAAACATTCATAATCGATTCTGGTCGAGTTTCTCTGCGCGGTAATGAAAATGATGCCCCTCACTAGACTAACTAAACTGTCAAAAGAAAAAGATTAGAATTGTCATTCTTAAGATTATTTACGAAATTTGTATGAATTAATTTATTTTATTTGATAAATTACTTTCTACTTTATTTATTAGCTTTTTATGGTACAGGAGCTAACGTTGGAGTTATCTGTTAGTATCCGTGCTGTGATTTATTTAACAGTCAAAAATCGTAATTTTTAAAATATAGGGGCAGAAAATATAAATATGGATCGTCGAAGAGTTAACACGCGTATTGCTGATGGTCCAGGTGATATTCAAGAACCCATTGTTACCTCCACCGTTGACATTCCCTTCCCAACTATCACCAAACCAAGAATAAGCAATATACGAAATGATTGCATTGGATTGTTTTATCCTCTCCCTGTTGCAAGTACTAACCTATTATATATTTATTAAGATAAAAATGTTCCCTTATCCAGCCAATTCCTAAATCCTGTATCAAGTATTTCTATCATGTGTTTTAATTAAACTGCAGGACTAATTTTATTTTACCATTTACAGACTATCAACCCAGCACTACTACAACTGGTAGTAGTAACATAACAACTTCAAAGTCTCTTTTACTTGTGTTGATAATATTTATTTTTTCAATATCCACATTGGCACTTGTGTATACCATATTCCCGGATGTAGAAAAGTAAGTTTAACCACAAATTCTTTTTGAAAGTTTTTTTTAAATATTTATAGAGATCAACTATTAATATTTTAGAAATGAGAAACCTCATGTGAAACTACCATGGGATTTGGAGGAGGCCAAGCAGCTAGGCCTAGTCTTGGATCGTTACAAAGATAAATATTTTTATGAAGTTATGTTTGGAGTATTTATGACCTATATTTTGTATCCTTTTGAAAATATTATTGTCTGCTATTGATTACAGAAATTTTGATTTTTTTCTTAACATATGGTATCGCTTTTCCATATTTACCTTATCATTTTAGGCATGAAATGTCTTGCTTGTTGTTTACCTGCTTAAATTACATATTTTGAAATTTATTTTTCAGCAGCACCCTACAGCCAAAACTTTTTCAGGATTAACTTAAAATATATATTTTTAACAATTAACCTTTACTCGAATTACAGTTTGCAAACTTTTGCAATACCTGGGTCAATATTTCTCAGCATACTTTCAGGTTTCCTGTTTCCTTTTTATTTAGCTCTCCTTTTAGTTTGTTGTTGCTCAGCCATAGGAGCAAGTTTATGTTTTTTTTTGTCTAATCTATTGGGAAAAAAACTTGTGAAGAGGTTTTTCCCAGAAAGAGCAGCACAATGGTCAAAAACAGTATCAAAACACAAGAACAACTTGCTCAACTATATCATATTTTTGAGGGTCACCCCATTTTTACCAAATTGGTTTATAAATATGACTGCTCCTGTGATAGGTGTACCTCTCATACCATTTGCTCTAGGAACTTTTATAGGTTTGTATTGGCAGTTTAGATATCTTCTGAATCAATATTTAATATTGTTTGATAATTATTTGCTATTTTATTTCAGGAGTTGCTCCTCCATCATTTGTTGCTATACAAGCTGGTCAAACACTGCACACTCTGACGTCTACGAGTGATGCATGGTCGTGGACTTCAGTTATTGTTCTCAGTGCTTTCGCACTAATATCACTGATACCAGTATTACTAAAGGATAGATTACAAAAAAAGTTTGATTGAATAAGTGGTAGTGAATTTTAGCTAATTGTATTTAATATTTATGGTAATAAATTTGTTTTGTACATTCCACATTTGTCTTTTTTCTCATAGCTTCAGTATTTTCTTGTCAACAGTAAGATCCAACATGACCAATAAATGTGTCATTGCTATTAGATGGCTGAACTACAGGCCTCCAGTACCACCAGTTGTACCACACTAAATAAAAGAAAACAAATTCCATTATTCATGCAATAATGAATGTAACACAAGGTATTTGTATAAAGTATAAATTACATTAGTCTTACACAGATATTGTTCCTTTAGTTCAACTTTCAGAGATTTGCATTGATGTTTACACTCCTCAGCAGGCACCAACTTAATAATTCTGTTCCCAATCAGTGAAAGTAAAAACGAATAATTACATTCTGTATCAGGAATTTTGGAGAAACTTTGACTTGAGTCAATAATAATGAATCTTTCCGTACTTTGTCCAAACTTAGGTACTACTTTTGGCCTTGGAATATACTGACGTAATATTCTTGCTATTTGCATATTGTTGAATTTCCTTAAAATATTTAAAATATTGAGTTAACACTGAGATAGGTACATCTTTATCTGATTGTTTAAATAAATAAATAAATAAATATTTTAAGACATGCCTCACTGGGCCACACAGAGCCATCTAGTCCCAAATTAAGGTAGTATTAAGTACCCTGTCGTATGGGGTACTAGACAACCGATAATCTTACTTATATACTTTTTTTTTTTGTAAATACATACTTATAATACATAGAAAACACCCAGACCAGTACAAACAGACATGTTCATGCACACAAATATTTGTACTGTACGGGGATCGAACCCGCGACCCATGGCTCAGAAGCAGCGTTAACTACCGCTGATCCAAATGGTCGGTGTTTAAGATATCACATAAATGGAATTCACATACCACACATAAAATTTATTTTCCAAAACTAGATTCGAGTCAAACATTTCAGTAGGGGTAGTATAATGTTTATTATCAACATGAATCCTTAATAATTCTGTATCAAATATTTGTTTATTTTTATTATACATTTCTTTCAGCACATCAAAATTTAGAACTTGCTGGTTTGTCTAAAATGAAAAGTACCAAGTAATAAGTAATTTACACATGCATGTTAATCCCTCAACCCCCAGGAGGCACTCGGGTGCCACGATAACTATTGATTTCAATTGTGTCTGGAATAACTCACGATCGAGGGATTAAGTAGCATGTATTGTAGTATAACCATAGATAGATTGTCATAAAAATGTAGAATGTTGAAATGTGTTCTGTGATAATTGAAAACCTCAAATATTACCTCATAAATGAAAGGAGCATTGTGTTGAGTGTTGGGTACAGGGTCAACTATCTCCCTGACATTGGTGACCGAGCTACATGGCCAGCAATCCATGTCAACCACAGTAAAGAAAGGATTTTGTATAAGGCATGTTTCATGATATAAATCTGGAATTAAAGACTTCATGCATATATGAATACATAAAAATAGAGAAACGTATTGCAGGCAGACTCACTTGTAAGTGATGGAAACAATGATAAAAATGGTATAGCTATTTTTCTTATAATTCTTAAGACAGGGTATATGTATTCTTGCAATTGACAAACAATACAGCTATAAACCCTAAGGATACCCTCTGACCAAATTGTTTGGTAATATGCACAAGAAAAAGTTAAAATGATAAAAAAAAGAAACCATTTATATTTTGTTTTATGCGTTTCATTATTATTTCTGGCCTCCTGATATTGTTTAGGGTCCAGCGATTGAAGGGATTCAAAGTAAAGGTTTTTGAATTCTTGTTCACTCATGCCAGAATTTAAACATTGTTCACGAAATCTTTTGATAGACATTGAATAATCCTGTATAACATTTCGTTTATCCATTTGTCTGTAAGTAACTTTGTTATGTCTTAAATTAATTTTTGATTTTAAAATCTTAACTTGTAGTAAATAGAAGCACAACAGCAAAAACATGTAAAATAATTACAAAAAGTTGATTTTTTAAATTTAATTTATGATGTAGGTACTAGGTATGTAACTTTTAACAAGATTATTGTTTAATTTCAAATTTTCAATGTACCTACTGTCAAACTGTCAATGTCAGTTTTATCACTTTGTTGTTGTTTTCTTCACCCATTCTGGGTAGGCAAAGGGAACTTTGCCCATACAGCCAAGTCTTCAGTAGAAATTCTTTATTGATATGAAATCAAAATGAAATTTAATAAGATGAAATGAAATGAAACCTAACCTATGGTATGGGTGGTTTATACATTTCAATGATTACAGGAGTTTTACGTGAGAACGTAGATCAGAGTCAAATAGGAGCCTTCACAAAATTACGAAACAAATTCAATTTTTTTTTGCTTCTGGCTTCTATGACCGTTCATTCGGTCCATCTTTCTCTTCTCGTTTCCCGCGCAAAACTCTAATGTCACTCACTTTGTCAGAGAGAGAGAAGTAGAATGGGGACTACCGTTTCTTTGCTCACCAGTTGGCGCCACTGTAGACTGAGGTCCGGAAGTATAGCAGTAAAAGGCGATTGGCGCCGAAACAAAGTGTTATATCTTGAATATAATTACGGTTATATTGTTTATAAATAACTATCTTGATATCAACAAACTAACTTCTGAAATAGTTGCTCTTGAGGCCGCCTATTTTTGCGATTTTTCTTAATTCCGCTTTTAAAGCGTTCACATTAATCGCCAAATAATCCATGTTTGCTATATTTTACGATGGAGATCACTTTCCGGCAGGTAAATTTAAGAAATTATAATTTATTCAACAAATTCCGCTAAAACCAGTACAGGGGGCTTACCATCAGCTTATAGCAAGCCACTCAATTTCCAGGCAGTTCAACAGTAGGGCTGCTTTTGCCCTGCTAAAAATCATACCATAACCGCTGAAAAGCTGAACGACTTTAGCACCGCTAAACCAAAAGGTGAACTGCTAAGCTTGTCTATGGTCTGTTTGTCTGCAGATTGCATGAACGAGACAGAGCTATACTGGTTCAGATAAATCTGTCTCTTTTTAGTTGAAAACGTTCAAATACACAAATACATGAATTATTCCAAATTACCGGTTTTTGAAAAACTTTAAACTTATTGGATTTTAAAGAGAAAAAGTCGATCTAAATGTTGCTATTTTGCAGGAGATTACTTAAAATACTCAATTCTAGTAAAATTACCTTCTTGGCGATAGTAATTAATGTACAGTGTTGGGTTATTGAAAATGTGGAAAGACATTTTAACGTGATCATGATTGGAACGGTTCTGCCTGCATTTTTGGCGGTAACATTCAAAAATTGAAGAAATATTCCATTAAATTTTCACAAAACTGCTGAAAAAAGTCTGAGAAAAGCATAAAATATGTCGAAAAAGTTAGTCTCCTAGTAACTTCTTCAAGATGGCTAGGATGACATTAGCTTCGCTCAAAAGGACGTTTACCTGCTGTCAAATTGAGTGTCATGGTATGAAAAGATTGAAAAGTTCATAGTAAAAAAATGGTGAACGGTTTAGAAACGTCGACGTAAATTGGCCTGCCACAGGCCTGCTAAAAACGATGTCATAGTACAAAAGAGCAATGCAGTCCAATAGCAGTCCTGCTTTAAGAGCTAATGGTAAGGCCCCAAAGCGAATGATATTGGACCTCACGCGACACTAGCGCCTCTAGTGGCAAATTTACTAGCGATAGCCCCCATGCGTCCCGTTTCTCGGGACAGGCGACGACATGAGCCATACTGCCTGGTCTTTTATGGAGTTTCTTGATCTATACTTACATAAACATAATAGCCTAACCTAACCTAAGTCATTGAAATGTATGGGTGGTTTATACATTTCAATGATTACAGGAGTTTTACGCGAGAATGTGGATCAGAGTCAAATAGGAGCTCCTTTCTTTCCATCTTTCTCTTCTCGTTTCCCGCGCAAAACTCTGTCACTTTATCTTGTCAGTGCCAACCATAGTGCCAACTTTGTTTTTTTTTGTTTATTTGTTCCTTTCGGAACCGGCTATGGTCTGAGACCATGCTGCCATGTCATTAGTAAATTCTACATTCATAATAAATACATCAAATGTCATTAATAGTTACTTATATATAATAACTTAACCTAACCTAACCCTAATGTAGCCTATCTCATTGAAATACATGGGACGCGAGAACGTAAATCCGAGACAAATAGGAGCGCCTTTCGTTGTTTCTCACTTTTATTTGATTTTCCCTACTCATTGACACATTATTACAACAATGCCACCACTTTATCACAATAAATGCTGCTTAGGAAAATTTCACAAATTACGAAACAAAGTCAATGTTTCTCTTCTCGTTTCCCGCGCAAAACTCCTTGTTTTAACTGGCAGCCCATTCCCAAGTCTCTTCTGTCTTCTAATCTCGTTACTCTCGTTAGTTGATACTAGAGTACATAGGTAAAGGTGATAAACCTAAGTTTGATGAGAGAAAGGAATATTTTCATAAATGTTATTGTTTAAAACTTATTTGCTTTTTAGGGTTCCGTACCCAAAGGGTAAAAACAGGACTATATTATCTTATCTGTGCTATTCTATTACTAAGGCTTCGCCGTCTGTCCGTCTGCCTGTCACCAGGCTGTATCTCAAAAGCCGCGATAGCTAGATAGTTGAAATTTTCACAAATTATGTATTTCTGTTGCTGCAATAACAACAAATACTAAAAACAAAATAAATTAAATATTTTAGGGTGGCTCCCATATAACAAACCCGTTTTTTTTGCCTTTTTGGTACGGAACCCTTCGTGCGCCAGTCCGACTCGCACTTGGCCGGTTTTATTAAATATTATTGCTACACACACCTACACTACACTGGCTACTCATAGAGAGACGTGTTGGGTATTTTTTATTTAGGAATTATAGACCTCGTAACCCGATGTTATGGTTTAAAATTTTATATTGGCAGACTTTTTCTCCTTGTATCCTTTATTGTCTTGTATTATCATGAACCTACATTCGTCTTTAGGTTCGAACATAAACTTACTTTAAGGGTTGGAAACTATTTACTTATACTCGTTTGAGTAGCAAGATATAACCTGGAACGGCTGGAACGCGATATTACACAAAAAATAAGTCACATAGACAATAGAGCGCTAATAAAAAATAGAAGCTTACATCGTTTATTTTTATCCAATGATATTTAAAAAGTATAGATAGGTTATGCCCTTACAAAACTATCGAAATATCTGTGCCGCTTGCGAACAACTGCACGCATGCGTAATTCTTATTTTGTCCTTGTCATACTCGTCAAAAGAACAATTACTTTCTCTTTCACCTTGGCATCCATATTGTATGATGGATTTAAAAAGACGCACAATTGTGACGTTTTAGGGACGCATTTGAGAGCGCATGTAACATATCGCACACCGGCAATGAGAGTGTCACAACACAATAAATGTAGTTTTTGGGAAATCACTGTTTTCTTTTTTTTATAACTTATAAGTCCATTATTTTTTTTCTGAGAGAGTCTATTGAAGAATTTAATATATATTTAAGAAGACTATTAAATGCTCTATTATATTTTTATAGAAATTAAAATCTAAAGATATTATTTTCATTTTATATATTTTTTTTACTTTTAAATTCCGCTAATGTGACACTTTTTTAAACAAAATTATCAAAGATTTCATGAAATAATACACTTTTAGTAGGTAATAGTATGTATTGTTTTTTAATATAAATCAAGTAATATTAAACATATTTGAAAGGATCTAGATATTACCAGTTATATTAGAAACAAATAAAGTATCAAAACTATTCATAGAAAAACAATATAGCACATTTTCAGACACTAGATAATCTCTTCACTAGAAATTTATTACCAAAATAAGTAAACAATATTTTACAACTTAGCTTTTTCTCACGTGCAATATTTTAAAGGATTTTGTTGGATGCCCATATATCCTGTGCTAAAGTTTTTAACGACATAAAATCACAAAAACTCATTTCAGTCAAGTACAGTCTTCCTTTTTTCTTCGCTGACCTGATCACTTTAGCGTACTGCCTTGGCACGTAAATAGACCCAGATTTAATTAAACCTTCTCTGTATCTGTTTTTCAATTGTAGAATGGACAGCATCACCTCCGTTTTGAGTGTGTCCGGTTATCAGGAACTCATAAGATATACTTTTTATTTTTGAATATTTATGTAAGGAAAATGAATACAAAAAAGAGTTTACAGACGCGAATTGTTTCTTGATTGTTTTTACGAATATAATTCCGTTGTGAAGTAATGTCGCCCAGTTTCAAGTAATAAATAAATTCAGGATAAGACAGATGATTGGATTCTAGTTCCCTTTAGCTTTGAAGAGAAACTGCGATCAGTGGGGATGAGGCATTGGCCTAAGAGCTTGATGGTAATATTGCGGAGTTCGAACGCGAAGTACTGGAGCTTGAACCAGAAGATGAACAGCTAAAGCTTGAGTATGTATGGAGCTAGAAGATGAGCTTGGAGAAGACGAATCTGGAACTAATTAGTATCCAGACGTGTTGGCCGTTGGTTTTTGAATAAGATTAGAACTAACAATGTTTTCATAATTCAAATTAGGTGAAGCCGTATCGTAATAAATTCAAAACGGGATTATTATGATCCACTTCCTGCTTTATTATACTCGTACTTCTAGATTCAGAACATAAGTAACCAGTTATTGCTTACTATATACTATTAAAAAGAAAGCTTCGTCTGGGCATACCACAACCAATAACAAAATCGGGATCTTTGACGCTATGATCCATGATATTCTCAACGAAATCATCTTCATTCGAAGGAGTTGTAGCTTCTACTAGCAAGGTATGTGTGCCTGAAATTAAAATATGTAAGGTTTAGTATCTTTACACATAGTAAAGATTACAAAAGTAAAATAAATAATTTATACTCACACACTCCATCCTCATTAATTAAATATTTATCTTCATGTACTTCATCTAAACTTTAATCCTTAAAACTTTTAGATGAAGGTGCTGAAAATTGGTGTAAAGAGAACATTAATATACTTAACTATGTAAAATTTAGTAAGCATGTATTTGATAAAAAAATATGTTACTTACCATCGTCAATATAAGATAGTGTGTTGGCATTGTTGATATTTTCTATATAAGTTTAATTTAATTCAACCATGTCAACGGATACTTCTGGAGGGTCACTGCGTAAAACTAAATCAACCATGAACTTGTTCCTTGAATTCTATTTCATTTTGTCCTAATTAATTAAAAAATAAGCATAATTATTACAGTTGTAATGTGAACTTAGATAATTATAAACCCTTTCTAAAGCAGAAATAAAGACACATTATTAATTAATACCCAATCAAATACTTTTCTTATTCAGTAGTACAGTTATCTAAATATATAAAAATGAAAACTGATTTAATGACTGACTGACTGACTGACTGACTGACTGACAGACATATCAACGCACAGCCCAAACTACTGGGATTTAAAATCTGAAAATTTTTACCGTGCTTCCTTTTATAGTGCAGGTGAGCACTAAGAAAGGAATTTTGGAAATTCCTTCTCTAAGGGGGTAAAAAGGGCCCCATAAGATTGTATGAAACTCCGTCAGTTTTGAAGCTAAGTCGATGAAAATTGGTATCCAGCTACCTAATTAAAAATTAAGAATGACGTCTTTCAGGATTTTTGAAAATTTTATCTTTAAGGGGATAAAAAATGGGGGCAAAGTTTGTTTGGTTCCGTGTCATATCCATACTCTTTAGATATTTGTACTCTCTGACTTTTCTTAGTTTGTTATGACATTCAATGTGTCAATCAGAAAATAAATAGGCAATTTCTTACAAACAGAATGGTATTATTTTAGAATTTAATAATTGGCGCCGAAATGGATGAATTAACTGAATTAAAACGTGTAGAACTTTCATTAAAGACTGCATTACAAAATTCGGCAGCCAGATACAAAACCTACGAGAAATTTCTGATTATGATTAAAAATTAGTGAGTGATCAGCTGGTGAAGTGACAAATGAACAAATTTACCAATAATAATTTGGAAGAGATATCTACGACTACAATTAATATTACTGATGACCCACAGTTGGAAGCTGAGATTGAAGAAAAAATAACCTTCAGGGTATTACAACACAGCTTAAACTAAAACTGCAGAGTTTGAATTCGATAGCACGAAACAATTCCATGTATGCAGAAGGTACTGAGGAGCAAAGGTCGGTCACAAACAAATCTTAGGACATCTAAATTGAACTCAGTACCATTAGACAGGGACGAAACATTCAAAAACATCATTAAACGGTTTGATACTTACTTAAAACTGAACAGATGTGATGATATCGATACAAGGAAATACACGTCAATCATACATCTTTGAGCCCAGAATTACATCAGAAAACGTATTATATTATATTTTTGTGCTCCACGGGATCCTTGTGAGTTAGAATTTGAAGAGCTGGATAAAATTCAGTTAGTAAATTATCAACAACTCAAAATTGGACAGATTACTAGAAGATTTAACAATGGTATTTGACGGAACTCTTGTTTGAATATCAAACTACAAAGCTCAATTAGTGCTTCAAGAAAATGTGACAACAATTTTCATCTAGCCGCGACGTATTCCATATGCCCTGAAGGACAAAGTTGACGAAGAAATAAGGAGGCTATGTAACGAAAAGACAAAACTTGAAAATTCCTATTGGATGTCTTATCTATATGTATATTGGTACATATTCAGAAAATAAATATCGGTACTTACCATAAGAATGGTATTATTTAGAACTTAATCATTTTTAGGGTTCCGTAACCAAAGGGTAAAAACGGAACCCTATTACTAAGACTTCGCTGTCTGTCCGTCTGTCCGTCTGCCTGTCACCAGGCTATATCTCAAGAGCCGCGATAGCTAGACAGTTGAAACTTTCACTAATTATGTATTTTTGCTACCGCAATAACAACAAAAACAAAATAAAACAAATATTGAAGGGACAAAAACAATTTTTTTGTCTTTTTTTGTTCGATATTAATAATGGCAACAGGTAGGCACTTGAAATATTCACAAAACACTCAGTTATATTTCTAACTTTAATAATCAACAATTAAAATAATATTTATGGGAGGTTCCCACACAAAAAAATCAATTTTTTGCTTATTTTTGCTTGATATCAATAAATGGTAACAGGTAGGCACTACATTAACTAAATTAATGTAGGTACCTAATGTTGTTTTCGTAGTCAATGGTACGGAGCGTGCGTGCGCGAGTCCGACTTGCACTTGGAAGATTTTTGTTTAGGTATACAGTAGAAACAAATGGTGGAAAATCGAAAAAAGTGTATAGAATTACTCTGTTGTACTTTATGACATTATCAACTATATTAAGCAGTTCAAAAATAATTCCTAAACTGGGCATAGACCCGTTTCTCAGGCAGGAAAAGGTAACAGGTGTGTTGCAACAACACTAAGCAGCTGACTGGTGGATTAAATCAATATAGACTGGTAGACCATTTGACAAACTTCCATTTAGAAGATAATTTGATAAACTTCCATTTAGTAACGATTTATTTTTTCTAGGGCGCACCGCTTTTGGGGGCCTGGCAAAGTTTGTTTAGTGAAACTGCCTTTCTAACGCATCCAAATTATCTTTTTATTTAATATCATCCATATTTAAAAAAATACACTTTTAAAACATGAACATAAAACGTTGAAAAAAAAAACACATCACTTCATAATTCCGTGTTTTTTAACTTAGAAATAGCTACCACCACGCACCCACTAATGACCAAGCCGCAGTAATTAATGATGTTTTGCTGACATCATTTGAAGCTGAAGAAATATAAAAATTTATAGACACAGTGGTCAGTACAGTCGAATCAGTTGTCTATCCTGTCAAGTTTCTGAACACTTTTTATCCTCTTGATCATCCTCTACCATTCATGCCTCGAACCCACCCACATGGAAGTTTTGTGAAACTACGTCAGCTTTTTGGTATAAATTTTGTTATGTTGTTTATAAGGATTCTTTTATAATTAAACATTTGAGGGGGTGAAAAACGCTTGAAAATTTTGTGGTTAATTATTTGTGTTTAACATCATATTGAGGTACTTAAAACTTCGTTTATCGATCATGAAGGGAGAATGACATAGGACTGGCTTTTTCAGAGCTCTACACCGATGCTGGTACTACACCGGTCTTCTATCCAAACGTAGTATGCAAGCAAATTGTCTTTGTAAAATCGCCTTTTTAACGCTTATGGATCGAGATAAATGGTAACCTACTTGGTTGGAAATTAAGAATGTGGTTTTTTACACAGGGCCACTTCTTCCAGGACTCTACGCCAGTGTTGATCATATTCGAATAAAGCCTTGCAAGCTGCTTTGAATGGTTTGTTGTACTACAGCGTTGACAGTTTTGAAAGTTTCAAATGATATTGTACTTCAGATTTCATGTAAATGCAAACAGATATGGTACGAGCTCGCTTGGACCACGGTTCACTAGGAGAACTAACACCGGATCCCTAAATAGTTTAAATAGGCCTCTTTCATCCAACTATTGTATCAACGGGCCCCGGTAAGTCGGCAACGACGTATCGGCTCCCACTAAGTGCCCACCACCACCTCGCCCGAGATGGGCACCTTCGGCACCGTAGGCAAAGGAAGTGGAGGAAAAGAGTGGAGGAGAGGGGGGTGAGTCGTGACGAAAACTTTGTAACAGATCAAAACACACGCGTGCGAAACCGCGGGCATCAGCTAGTATCACATGTTAAAACACTTCTATTCATAGAATAACTTGGTATCAACCAACGCAAAAGCAAGAAAAGGGTCGTTTCACATGATGTGACAGTTATATTCTCTAATTTTTAAAATACTTAATGAAAATAACTCAAAAATATGGTCATATGACATGATCTTTTGCCGAAATCAAAGCAAATATATGAAAATTACTTACCGTAATACGGTCGTTACACAGGTTATGACACTACTACACACACTAGATGCACGACAATTCTGTATCAACTTTGATGTGACACTTTTTACGCTGCAAGAAGTAGGAAAGTGGCTCGGTGAAAAAGGGTATTAAATGCCATCTCTCGGCGATGAATCACACTACAATTATGACGTTTTTTTAGCAGATAAAGTTTGTGATTGCCTTCCTCATGGGATACTTATCTCAACTTCGTATTTTTTTGTGTTATGACTCTCTTGTTGCTGGTGTGCGAATATCTATTACTTTTTCAATATCATTGTTTTTATCGCCTTTTTGATCACCAATAACCAACCCTGGCTATTATAGTAGCAAAACCGAAAACTTATAGCATAAGTAGGTTATTATTACTTATTCATTAACTACACCAAGACTTATATTAGAGACGAGTTCCAAAGAATTTTACCGGGCATTCTGATTCTACTTTTTATTTTTTATAATCTATGAGCTTGCTCTTGACTACATACGGTTAAGAAGAAGCCTGAAGCGAGCTTACCCAGAAAGTGGCACTATCTATTCATAAATAGTCCCTGACTGAGTATTGAGGGATATAGTTTAGGTGTGGTTTAGGACTTGGACCGGAGTTCTGGGATTCCGCAATTTTGTGGCTGTGTTGTGGTAGTTACCTAGGAAGTAATTTAAGCAATGTTTCAACTTGCGGAATGTTGCGCCTTTTTAGTTTTTTATTTAAAGATTTAGATTTTCTATGAGTAGGTACTACTACCTACTTACCTATTTCACTTTTTGACAACAGATTTGCATATTTTTTCACGTAAGTATGTCAAATGAAACGCGATTTATGTATGGTGCTTAGATAATAATATAATCAAAGGTATGGTGGTGCCTAAGGGTGGTGCTCATACTACTATAAAAAAAAAATCATTTAATGATATTTATTTGCCTGCAAAGTCCAGTTAAGGTTAGGTTAGGTTAGAACAGTATGACCATACAAAGATCAAAAAGACAAAAAAAAACGATTTTTGAATCTATCCCTCAAAACTTTTTCAAAAAAATATTTTTTTTAAACCCCGCGCCCCCCTTACTTCACTGGGTACTCCTATTGTAGGTCCCTGACGTACTGCGTGACTTGTTTTTTAACAACTTTCATCTTGCGATAGAAACCAGGCTCAACGTGCCATCCAAAGCACGACTATAACGCACCCCGCCCCTTAAAATTTCGTTTCCTAAATTGACCCGACCGGGAAACGAGTCCGGGTCCTTTACGTAGTAGGCGTACCTAGCCTACCACTGCACTTCTCTACTAACTGAATCGTCTAATCGTACAATATGTTAATGCAGCACCGTTTATTAGTTACTTAGTAGTCCCTTATCTAGGCAGTATTTTAGGGTTTAAATCCTGGTTATTGCTTTAGTTAGTCCCTTGTATGCGGACGTTTAGGATGCCACCTGGTCTATATCCTTTTATTAGTTTTATTGTCTTACAGGAAGTAAAGCCACTCTGCTGCTTATAAGATCTGCTTAGAATTAAGAACTTATTGCAAGACTAAATAAATACGTCTATAAACAGTAAAGCCACTTTATATTTGTTTCGTACACCGGTCTTCAAGGTGAAGCCTGCTCCGAGGTACCTACCGGTTACGATTACTGGACGAGTCAATGTAGAAAAAAATTATTTTTCTATACATATTTTTTCGGGTCTAGGTGTTTGTGGTACCTACCTTCGTTGTTTCTGATTTCCTCAAAACAAAGTAGTGATAATATTACCTCTAAAGATACTGATATGCTTATGTATAGGCTTAAAAGTCTGACTCTGGGGCAGAACAATAAAAGTGATGCTGTACTGTTTTTTATTTTAGCAAATCGTAGATAGAGCGTCCTGAAGCATAGTCATGTGATGGACAAACAAAACAGATGGCTGATACTACATGCCTTGGTCATCGTAGTAAAGTTTATATACTCGAGCACATTTACATAAGATTATATTTTTGACGCGAGACAAGCATAGGTTAATCCCTCAACCCCCGGCACGCGCGTGCCGCGATAACAATTGATTTCAATTGTGTCTGGAATAACTCACGATCGAGGGATTAATTAATAAAATGTGGCAGCTTATAGCTTTTATACCTTTAGATACCATACCTACATATAAATATGACGACCCCCCCGTGGCCTCGTGGTCGAGTAAATGACATCGGTTTTCAAGTTCCAACTGGTCGCTAGCGCTAAGGTCCCGGTTTCGATTCCTAAGCTGGACCGGCCGATGTAGAGAAACACTTTTCAATATTATCTCGGGTGCTTCATTCGTTGTTTTTGATAGCTACTATGGAATTACAACAATACATGTGAATTCCTCCGCATTAGCACTCCGCACCACGAAAGCCAAATAAATTGTTCCAGCGAGTAATACGAGTATTTATACCTGAGCTAGAGTCATGTAGAATTTTGCCATTTAATGTTGGAAAGTAGTTTGTGTCTCTTCGTTAGATAGCCTTCAAAGTAAAACAATAGTTTTGTGTGAAATTGTTTAAAAAAAACTAATATGGCGAAGCAAGTGCATGTTTATAATAAAAGGCACGATGCGCGTAAAGAACTAAAAAACAGGTCAAGGTGTGTAAACCCGATGTTGGTATCTATCTACGTATACGCTATCTAGATTACCTATAAAATAATTCCGTGTTCATAAATGATAATTCGTTTTTTAATACCTGACTCGTCAGGCTTACCTATTCTATATGTACTATAAAAATAATGAACTTAGTTTACCATATTCTTAGAAATTAATCGAATACATAAAAATTGTTCTTTACCTCCTCAAAGCACGCAGTTTAGTGACGCAGAAAACATCAAGTTTAGGTTAACTTTTATAACTAAAATCAGCGTCATTCATTACATCAAATGAACTTTTGTTATTTTTGTTTATATATGTGATTGGTCAATTATAATAATAAAATTTTTATAACTTGCTGTAAATAGAGTTAGGTATATTGAGTTCTTTCACTGGGACGATAAGATAAGACAAAGTAGTTACGACTTGGGGCCTTTCGATAAAGCGTTCGATGTAATAAGAGTCCTGTCAATACGAGACGATGCTCTCTGTCTTAGAAAATTTAATAATTTTGTGAGTTCAAAGAGAAAATACAGTGAAGTGGTAATGTTGGCCTTGTACTAATAAAAGTTTCGTTGTTTGTCAAAAATGTTGATACCGTTTGGAAAATGTGGAAAGATAGAGTAAAATGGATAACAACGCGCGAGCTAGGGAAAGAGGATCGTGGAACTGGCCACTTCTGCTGTCGGTCGTGCTCTTGAATGTGCGTAGGTATTTGTTGTTTGTTGTGTTCTCCACTTTAGCTAAATGCAATGTGTGTGTGTATATACCAAAGTAAACTGCCTTTGAATTTTCTTATCAATAAGAAAACAAAAAAAGATCAACTACATAGGTAATAAGGTAGGCAAAAATAACATAACGTCAAGATGGCAGGATCACTGTTTGTTTTAAACAGACGTTCTCAACATTGTTATTACTCATTTGGCACCATTTGGTAAGTATGGTAAGTACACTTGCGTTGAAATTGCGTTGCAAGCATTGGAATAGCGTCAAGAAAAAACAGGTAGGTATACCTAGTTGAAAAACTATTTCAATTTCTATAAAATAAATGAATGTCTAAAAAAATACCCGACTAATTAAACTTAGAAACATATTATGTAAGAATATATTAATGTTAAAAATAAGACATTGAGAAAATTGATTAAATGATACAATACTTGACAAGTTAGTTATGTAAGTAGGTATAACAGCAAAATAACGCAAATGAGAGAATGACATCAGTGACTTCTAGCTTCAATGACTAACTTACAAGAAAACAATGTCAAATATGCACTCTTCAAGATACGAGTAACTATATATTTTCAAATGGTATCACAGTTACGTCATATAGTGTGTGTGTCAACTCAGAACTTTGTACACTTATTTCGCTATAAACAGTTCTTGGTTTTGGAGCTTTAGATTGATCCCATAAAGTAAAGTAACAGCCTATAATCATCCCACTGCAGAAAAAAGGCCTCCATCATTGAATTCAAGTTACCACAGCAATGATGGGTGTACTGGAAGAATCATCACGCTTGCCAAATGCGGGTTGGTGATCACAAACCCGAGCGACGTTCGAAAATTCGAAACTTTTTGTTGCCCTAACAGGGATTCCAACCTGGGACCCCGAGATCTTGGCCCGGTATTTAAACCACTAGACCAAACGGGGCGTTACGGAGACGGTTAACGGAGATTGATCCCTTGAGGGATACAAAACAATGCATAGGTATGTCCGGTTTCTCGCACGTAGATCTAAACTTCTGTAAGTAAAAATCTTTAACTGCATTTAAAATTTATGCAACGAAACAAGTAATGGTAAGTATTATTGGTATTTACGTAAAAGTCACGCGGTTAATTTATCATGACGACAAAATGAGTTGCTTTTTTTGAGACGTTATGTTGATTGATACTGATTGATATCTAATTGTAGATCACCTAAGATTATATTTACATGAGGATATGGAATGTGAATGACAGTGATAAGAAGAGACTAAGATTGGTTTATTTAGATAGACTAGCTGAAAATAAGATTGTTTGTCATAGTAAAATTGTACAAAATTATACTTACACTGGAAGGTGATGATGATTATAAGAATGTATATGTACCTACCTGCCTACTTTCTTATGTCGGATATGTGTTTAATTAAAATGTTTGAGTTAGCGGACTAGACAATACGTGTTGGTAAATCCAGACCCCGAATTAGAAAAAGTAAATTTAGATAACTACTTAACAATCTTCTTTCAATGAGATAACAAAAAAACAACCACTTAGGTAATTTGGTACAGCAAAAATAACGACATAACAATATTATAAATCAGTATTGAAACTTGAAAAAATTATACCGGGCGCGGCGCTATGCATTGCGATGCCGGTACGAGTCCCGCCTGAGACATAATTTTGAAGCTTAAATACTGATATTAAATTGCTAAAATATCATATAAAGTAATATTATAAATTTTGAGTCGACTAAGTAGATGGAGTTATCCCTAAAATAAACATAAAATAAAACTTTTTAGATTTTTAAGGTGATATTCCTTTTTAGCTTATGCAATGTTCAGCCTGAATTACCGAAGTCCATACTATTAGGTACTTGTAAGATGAATGCGAAAGTGTGTTGCCTCTTTTAAGCTTAAAACCGACTAAAAATTACTTAAAAATTATTGCAATTTCCACGCTGATCGTTTCGGAGGAACGGAGTTTAAGTTTTAGTGTAGGTACTTCAAAGTAGCTTTTATTTGACTGTTTGTATGTAATAATTACCCAATCCAGGCTGGTTTAGAAAGTTGGCTGCGTCATATACATAACTACATCAAAACTTGATTGGCAATTTGGCACTGTAAGTAGCTACGTCGATAAGATATCTTTACACGTTTTGTATCATTAGGTTTTCGTCTACGAATGTGTTATCGATAAAAACTGTGATCGATAAAAATGTGTGATCTGGGGATGACACAAAATATTTTGTGTGAAAGTAAGGTACATAAAAAAAATCCCTCTTTTTGCATAGGGCGAAAAAAAACGGTTATTTGGCTTAAGTTTTGTCTAAGTCTTCCAAGGTATACAGGTAGGATACCGGGAATTTTTCAATCATCTCAAAAACTTCAAATAACAGGGCTTCCGGCTTGGTGGTAAGGATGAATATGAACACCCTTGCTGTATCATGATAAAGTTTAATTGCAACTCGAATAAAACGTATCTTTGAGTATAATACTTACTTAAAAAAAACGTATGGAACATGTACCTAACTTTTTTATCTCAATGTCAATATTCGTCTTCGAAAAAGTTGTTTATTTTTATTGGCAATTGCCCTATTATTAGATTCTAAGATACTTACACTAACACGCCGCGTAATATGTCTGTGTCCGATTTGTATTTACTAGATATTTTTTATTTGGGTTTACAGATATGCCTGCCCAGTTTGGTGCTTTCTTATGGGGTTTTATTGGTGCATTCTACAGAATTAGGAGTCCCAATATGGCTCGGCTTGTCCGCTCCTGCCATCTACGTGTTGACATATGGTCTTACTCGTGAGTGTATTTTATTAACACGAAGGCTTTAAACTTGTTTCAAGCGTACAACTGTGTCAACCACAACTACATCACAACCACGACACGCGGGTTTTAATTTGTATTTAAATTACTAGTTGAATGCGCACTGATCAGTGATGATCAGTTTCTGCCTTCACTATCAACAGCTTGTGTGAGGAAGAGAGAAGACTAGAGACACGCCGCAGAGAAAGAAAGAAGTCGCAGCAGCACTGCACACGTGACCACGGCTTAACCACTTTTTGTCGGCGGGTTGTGGTACGTGTTAATAATAACAGTGGAGTACTAAAATGCCATTACAGCAGTAGGAATCTTATTCGTTTTTACTCAATTAATTTAACCTGTCGTTGAAAGTACAAACGTGAAACATAAAGCATCGTAAGAGAGTGAATAGTTTTACTGTCTTTAAAAAAGATTATAAATCAAAACCTTGTAAATAATATTTTTAAGACATGCCTCACTTGGCCACACAGAGCCATCTAGTCCCTAATAAAGCTACTATTAAGTACCCTGTCGTATGGGGTACTAGACAACCGATAAACTTACTTATATACTTTTTTTTTGTAAATACTTACATACTTATAATACATAGAAAACACCCAGACCAGTACAAACAGACATGTTCATGCACACAAATATTTGTACTGTGCGGGGATCGAACCCGCGACCCATGGCTCAGAAGCAGCGTTTACTACCGCTGATCCAAATGGTCGTCATAAATGGCAAGATAAAAACTAAAGAACCATTAAATCTCCCGTTACCATAGCTACGTGATGTGCAACGCTGTCATCTGTGCTTCAATGCTTCCATAAGATATCATATTAGGGGTTAAAGTATGAAATTGCCGTTTTGTATGGACGAAATCGAGAAAAGTCATTTTTCCATACTAACAATTTTTTAGTTTTTTTAAAAACGCCTGAACCGTTTTCGATGCAATTAAAGGTGAAAGTTAGATGGTTATAAAGCTACGCATTATAGTATTTAAATTTCTGAAAATCAAAGTATATAATACAAATATACTTAATTGAAGCAAGAAGGTCAGCTGACACATTACAGTGACACAGTACACAGTAAGGGGTCTTTTCAACGACTTCCTTTGAAGTAATAGGCACTAGTATTGCGTTTTTTTTTTTTAGTCAAAAGTTACTTTATTTAGTTTTTGATACAATACAAAAAGAATTACGCAATAATATGATTATACTTAAGAGCTATAAACAAAATAAAAAGTGGGAAAATAATCGGCAATTTCATACTTTAACCCCTATTATTAACAATCTGTTGCAGAATGCTGGTGTCGCGATGCCTCGGATACGTGGGGCGGACCCACCGGATACCGCGTGATGGCTGCTGTCGGTCTTCTACTTGTGGTAGCTAGCCTCCTCCTCTGCGCCTTCGTGCCGTATACCTTACAGCCTTGTGTATATGGCGTTTTAGGAGGTAAGTGCTATTAACCAAAATAGATATTATATAGTTGTTATTGTCACTGGCTGAAACTATTTTTGATTTTTATCACAATTTGTACACAGAAAAGTATAAATATTATCATGTTTCAGGTTTTGGATCTTCATTAATATCGGCGCAAGTGGACGCAGTCGTCTTTGATACATATGACCTGCATTTAGGCTTAATAAAAGGAATATGTTTTGCTGGACAAGCCATAGGGCAATCATTATTCCCACACATTTTATCAGCTCTGATAGAAACTTACGAATACTTATTTTCTTATATAGTCTTCGCTGGTATTATGCTTCAAACTTTACCCGGAATTATGCTCTTAAAAGTTAACGAAAGAACCAGAAGACCAGTTTCATTTTCAAGATACAGTGATAAGACTTATGCAATATTTAATAATGAAGCAATGAATGGTTACATCAACGAGCTTCCGTTGCATGATTTGAGCAAGAAATCCTGGCAGAGTCCGTCAGACGATACTCTACATCGGGAAGATGGTGAGTATGAACACGAGTATGATAATGAAGCTAATGTTACTATTACACCACCACCAAGTCCTGAAGAAAAACGTCGAAACTTATTTGGTGTAGAAATACTTCCAGAAATACCAGAGGAAAGTGAAGACAGTGAATCGGAAGAGAGTGAAAACTGTGACTATGATTCTGAAGATGATATAAGCGAAATAGAAAATGACAAAAATAATAAAAAACGTTTTAGTTTGGCTATAAAAAGACTGAGCACTATAGGTGATAGCTTCGATGAGTACATAGTGAAGCAAATCAGAAGAGATTCGGGACAAACTGAAAACGAAGGCAGTGAGAATAATAAGGAATACTCAGAAGTAGAAGTGACATATGACACAATATCTCCAGTAACGGATATACAGAGAGAAAAAATATTTAATTCGTTTAGCTTTCGTTGTCAGTCCGCATATGCAAGTATGAAAAGGAAAATTCGGATGCCGTCATACAGGGTTTACAGGCTACGACGAAGATTAGTATACGTGATGTATAATATCAATGACACCTTTATCAAGCCGCTCACAAGGTCATTGTCATGTTGGCGATTTTATCCCGCACTGATGCTCTGTTTCTGTAAACTGAGCTTATCAGTAATATCCCTAGTTTTGATGCCAATGATTGCGACACAAATTAAGCCAAAAATATCTATGACAGAGACAAATTTCCTCATTTCACTTCACGGATTTACTTGGATTTGCTTCTTGTTATGCACTCCTTGGTTGGCACAAACGCCGAAGCGCAATTTTAAATACGTGACTGTGGTTGGATTATTCATTTCAACTGGTGCGAGCTTTGGTAAGTGATTTGATTGAAACACAAAAAACTTTTAAATTAATTAATTAAATGTGGACAACATCACATACATTGTTCTGATCCCAAATTGAGTAACTATTGAAAGCACTCGTATTATGGAAATCAGAAACAACGAAGGCACCACTAATACCTACCTGAGAAAATGTAAAAAAACACGGTGAATCGAACTCGGGACCTTAGCAGGCGACATTTTGGAAAACGGTGTGTATACTCCGCCACGGAGATCGTCACAGTACTTGTATTTAAATGCACGCCTTACACAACCAGCATTTAAATATGCTGCTAAGAAGTCACTATTCAAATTGATTCATCTTATCTATTTTTTAATAAGTTGTTGCATTTTGGCTTTATGAAATAAACATTCATTCAAATAATCTCTATGTTTACAGTGCTGGCAGAAGCAAACAACCATGACCAATACTCTATTGGATGTGTGGTGGCCGGCCTCGGCTACGGGGCCATCACCTCGTGCTGGGAGACTTCGGTCCAGGACTTCGTCGGGGCCCGGAAGTGGCCAAAGTTCCACAGCACTCTGGAGACCGTATCAGCGACACTTTTGACTATATTTGTGATAGGATTGTGCTTCTTGGTAGAGCAAGAAGGTGGTTTGCAGCGTAGCATGTTTGTTCTATGCGTTATACTAGCTTCCATAACTGTTGTCTGGTTCGTCATAGCAGCTGTTGCGATTTATTTGACCAAATTGAGATCTCTAAAGCTAGGTAGACGTTTGGTGTTAAAATAGTTATTATATTATTTAAATACAATTTAAACGATTATTGATAGTCAGTTCCAGTTCCAGAGCGGTAGCTGTAATACTTAGATATTTTTATTTACGAGTAATAAATTATTTTTTATATTTCCGAATTCGTTTTTTTTTATCTTAAATAGTTTTTACAATGTTTATCTAAAAAAGGAGGATTTTGTTTGTAGAAGACAGAAGGCAAATTAAGTACAGATTTGATAAGAATGGTTTGCGGAAATAAAATTTTCCGTTGATAAACGCAACACTTTGTACTATTTATTACGCATAACTAACAACCGCACATATCACGATCTGGTTGAGTTCGTTGCCTTTATAAAAGTGTACACTACCTAATAAATATGCAAATATGTTTGAGATAATAAATGTAATTAGTGGAAGTAGCAATGGGACCCCCGCTAAAGTAAACGTAATCTTGATAATGGGATTACCATACCTACGTGTTACTAATACTGTTTTTAAGCCGACTAAAGATGAACTTAACCATTTGTACCTATACAAAAATGTTTACATACGTTGGTCCTTTTCGTTTAACGTTTAAGTAATTATTATTGTCTAATCGGTTTTTAATTAATTACACATTGCAATTTAATATTCAATAGTAGTTAATACACAAAGCACACGTGGTATATTAAAGATTTATTTTAATTTATGCCATATCACATCATTTTATTAGCGCTCGACAACCGATCTTGAATAAATTTTGTGTTTATTTCTTTCTTTGAAAGAACACTACGACTGACCTTTCATCACAGAAGTATAGCTTATGGCAACATTAATATAACAACATGAAGAATGTTTTTTAAATATACTATCTTTATATAGAACTAGCTTTTGCTTGCGACTTCGTCCGCGTGAAGTAGTTATTTTTGGTATTTTTTTACTTTTTGCATGCTATTTTTGGTGCACTTAAATATAAGTACACTGACATAAAAAGTAAAGTAAAGTAACAGCCTATAATCATCCCACTGCAGGGAAAAGGCCTCCATCATTGAATTCAAGTTACCACAGCAATGATGGGTGTACTGGCATAATCACCACGCTTGCCAAATGCGGGTTGGTGATTACAAACTCGAGCAACGTTCAAAAATTCGAAACTTTTTTGTTGCCCGACGCGGAATTCGAACCTGGGACCCCCAGATCTTGGCCCGGTATTTAAACCACACTGACATAAAAAAACTGAAAATCTTATGACGGCCGGTCCCAATAATCTATCTATCTTCAGTTTTGGCATCATTTTGCCGTCCAGAGTAACAAAGACAGAAGTTGTTTTCTATCTCCGATATGCCAAAACTGAAGATAGATAGGTTATTGGGACCGGCCGTAAGTAGATGAACCTGTGATACAGGATAGTATGGACATATTATGGCGATTTGTATGGGGAGGTGTAACAGCGCTATCTGTTGTTTGTCATCGGAACTGGTCGAACTCCTGTTTATGGCGTGTGAGTTAGAGGTCGCCACAGGTGTCTTCGAGTAATTAGGAAAAATGAATAAAAATAACATCATTTCTTAAAGTCGGTTAAAAAGTAGCCTATGTCCTTCCCCAAGATCTGATCGACCTTCGTATAAAATTTCATCAAAATCGGTTCAGTGGTTTAGGCGTGAAAGCGTAACACACAGACAGAGTTACTTTCGCATTTATAATAATAGGGGTTAAAGTATGAAATTGCCGATTATTGTCCCACTTTTTATTTTGTTTATAGCTCTTAAGTATAGTCATATTATTGCGTAATTCTTTTTGTATTGTATCAAAAACTAAATAAAGTAACTTTTGACTAAAAAAAAATGCAATACTAGTGCCTATTACTTCAAAGGAAGTCGTTGAAAAGACCCCTTACAATGTGTCATCTGACCGTCTTGCTTCAATTAAGTATATTTGTATTATATACTTTGATTTTCAGAAATTTAAATACTATAATGCGTAGCTTTATAACCATCTAACTTTCACCTTTAATTGCATCGAAAACGGATCAGGCGTTTTAAAAAAAACTAAAAAATTGTTAGTATGGAAAAATTACTTTTCTCGATTTCGTCCATACAAAACGGCAATTTCATACTTTAACCCCTAATATTAGTAGGGATGTAGGTATGTACCCCACATCCGCCGCGTAGATGGCGCCACTAGTTGCGTCAATATTTGTAACTACATGTTATATTAACAGACAACTGTTAATATACATATACATATATTGACACAACTAGGATCGATCGATTTTATTTATTTATTTATTCGACTTTTAGAACACTCTTATGACGAGGAGGGGGTTTTTAGGGCGGCTGGCGAAATCCAGTGGATGTGAGTTAATGATGATGAGATGAGAGCATAGCGTAGTTAATCAGTGTATCGAAATTCGAAAAATGGATGCTAATTTCACCTTGGCAAAAGACTTTTATAATGCTAATGTTTGAACTAGAAATGAGAACGTAAGCCCCTTTGAATTTCTCGGAAGCGCGTAATATCAAGACGCCTGCACCCTAAAAAAACATTGCCTACATAGAAACTACTGTTTGCAGAGCTTACGTTGTTATTACAATAAATATTTCTGCGAATGCCCCGAACGTAACGCACGTTCATATGATTCATTAAAACTAGCGACACATTACGCGGTGGCTATCTGTCATAAACACGCAGAAATGTAAATAAAACAATGTAACAAGTCATATAAACCGCTTTCTCCTAGTTACAAAAACATCCGCTTGATATGGAGCCGAGATTAAAATCAGTCATTCATTATCAATTTTGGGTACTGTCAGAAAGGTGTATGAAGTAGGCATCTGGAAAATTACATTATTTAAAGAATTTTTATAAATGTAAATATAAAAACATAAGTTTTTAAATCTCTTCAGCTAGACAAATTTGTATAATGCAGGCAGCTATTTACTTTTAAATACCAACACATAAATGTTTGGGCTGGCTGTTCTTCAATACAAACATTCTCTATCATCATAGCTAACGTAAGTTTAGCCTAAAATGACATTTTAATAAAAATAATAGGCGATAATGTATATGATAGGAAACATTTAAAAAAATATATGATTTTTAAAAAATCATTTATTTATTTATATTTTTGGTTGCTCGATTATCATCATATTGGCAGAAGATATTTTAACTGTTTGTCAAAATAATGCCTATAATAATTTTGATCTCTAAAATTACGCAGTAAGTGCATTACAAAATATTTATTGGATCTGACAGTGGAAAACATGGTAAGGCCGAAGGAAATAGCGTATCAAGGGTATTTGTGTACTGTCACTGTAATCTTTGTGTGATGTGATATAAATGAGTCGCAAAGCTAACAATAATATAACACGACTGTACAAATTGTGTCAGCCTCTCACGAGTCCCTCACTCGAATGTAAACTACGTAAGATAACCGACAAGACGACACTCTAAACGACTAAATGCTGCCATAGGTGTAAAAAATATTACGTGGCAATGGCATTCCAAAATAAAATTTCAAACAAGTTAATTACAAATATTGTTTTGGTAAATATTTTTTCCACGAGTTTTCTTCCATAAAATTTAAGTTATCAATTTCAACCGACACTTATTATTTTCAGATACTGATTGCGATACCATTGGTAGCGACTACGAATAGCGACTGCAACGGAAAAGCATTCCATTGTGTGAATTCGACCCATTTTATGATTTGCGTGGACTTAGGAGCTGGTGTGTCCAGTACAATTGATAGTTTCATAATTCCGTGTCCTCCGTCCACAGTGTGCCATGGAAGCAATCATTTTGAGTGTGAATTTCCACGGTCAATAACTGAACTTCCCGTGATAGAAACAAGTGTGCCGAGTGAATTAAGACTGAGTGATTTAACGACAGTAACGAAAACGAGTGTAATTCCTTCAACAACCAATGAAATCATGAGTGAATTTCAATTAACAGACACAAACCTAAATACAGTGAGTATAACCACGTCACCAGAAGATAGTGTTACAGTAAACAAACCAGTTACAGAATCACTTATTGAAGCAAATACTGCAACTTCCAACTTTAAAAACACAGGTTATACTTCGCCAAAAGCACTTGATGAGCTTACTACTAATACAAATACATATGATACGTCTAGATTAACTATAAGTGATATCCCATATTCTATAACAGATACTTCTAAACCACTGTATCAATATACAGCCGCGATGATGACAATTGATGATGCGACTACCACAGCTGATCCAAGTATTTCGGATAAAATTGCAACTAAATCATTATTAGATGCTTCCACATATAATACAAATACATATGATACGTCAATATCAACTATAAATGATACCCCATATTCTGTAACAGATACTTCTACACCACTGTATCAATATACAGTCACGATGATGACAATTGATGATGCGACTACCACAGCTGATCCACGTATTTCGGATAACATTGCAACTAAATCATTATTAGATGCTTCCACATACAATACAAATACATATGATACGTCAATATCAACTATAAGTGATACCCCATATTCTGTAACAGATACTTCTACACCACTGTATCAATATACAGCCTCGATGATGACAATTGATGATGCGACTACCACAGCTGATCCAAGTGTTTCGGATAACATTAAGACTAAATCATTATTAGATGCTTCCACATACAATACAAAT
Organism: Anania crocealis; assembly: GCA_949315895.1. NCBI lineage: Eukaryota > Metazoa > Arthropoda > Insecta > Lepidoptera > Crambidae > Anania > Anania crocealis. Next base: position 7,993,158 of record OX438884.1, read on the forward strand.
ACATATGATACGTCAATATCAACTATAAGTGATATCCCATATTCTGTAACAGATACTTCTACATCACTGTATCAATATACAGCCGCAATGATGACAATTGATGATGCGACTGCCACAGCTGATCCAAGTATTTCGGATAAAATTGCGACTAAATCATTATTAGATGCTTCCACATACAATACGAATACATATGATACGTCAACATCAACTATAAGTGATATCCCATATTCTGGAACAGATACTTCTACACTACTGTATCAACATACAGCCGCGATGATGACAATTGATGATGCGACTGCCACAGCCGATCCAAGTATTTCGGATAACATTGCGACTAAATCATTATTAGATGCTTCCACATACAATACAAATACATATGATACGTCAACATCAACTATAAGTGATATCCCATATTCTGTAACAGATACTTCTACGCCACTGTATCAATATACAGCTGCAATGATGACAACTGATGATGCTACTGCCACAGCTGATGCAAATATTACAGATAACTTTGCGACCAAATTATTATTAGATGCTTCCACAACTGAAACAATAAATGAAGCCGTTCCCCATAAAATTGCAACCGAGACGTTTATGAAAAATACCATTTCAGATAATTTTGCTACTGAAAAGAATAGTACTACAATCAATGAATTTCCAACAACAACCAAGTCATCTATTGTAGATAATAAATTATCAGTTCCAGATAATAATGATAGCAATCTATATCAAATTAGTATAAAAAAAGATATTGGCACGGCAGGGAGTCTAGCTACTACAGAAGAAAATATTTACATTACTGGTACAGATATGAATATTACTAAGAGTTTTACTAATCCAAATAAATTACTTGATGATGTAGAATATCAATCAACAACAGAGGAAACATATATCAGAAAAACAAATATATCTGAAGTGATCATAACGACTGATAAATTACAAGTGTTGGATTTAATAGCAGAGGGAACTTCCGAAAAATCAGTAACTGAACAATACGAAATTCCACCAGGTGTTTTTAGTACCGATATTGCCCCTGAAATATCGAACTTCCATACTAATGAGAGTGAATTTGATAAAACAGTTACATCTGGATTGATATTTATTGAAAATAATACAGCACAGAATAAGGGCGGCCACAGCGTTGACAATAGTTTAACGACTATTGCAGGAACTACTTTTGATACCACAAATATAAATGCAATTACACAGGAAAATAATACGACAGAAAGTACATCTTATGCCACTGAAATAAATGTTATGGATCCAGTCACTGGCGGCTTTACCCTAGATGGATCAAGAATTACATCCGAATCAAATATATCGAACGATGGGATTGCATCAGCTTCGGTCAATGAACCCGTAACATTGCGTCAAATAATAATAAGTAACACAAATAATGAAGGAATTGAATTAACGACGGAAATTATAGGGACAACGATCACGTCTTCTACCTTAACGGCTGAGATAGTTAATGTTTTTAATTTAGATTATAATATAACAGAAATTACTGCTCATGAAAATGTAACAAATATTTTAAACCTAGAATTAAATGGATTTACACTAGAGCCGCTAGGTGGATTAACAATAACTTCAGAAGCATCAACTGAACGAAATACAGCTGAAGATGGGACTGCATCGGTTTTTGTGACTGAACCTGTACATTTGCGCCAAATTATTATAAGTCAAACTAACAACGAAGAGTTTGGTTTTACGACCGCTACAAATCAAGATAAGACGATGTCTACTACCCTTACGGCTGACAAATTAAATGCCTTGAATTTAGAATCGAGTGGATTGCCGTCAGATGGATTATCAACTACTCCAGGAACAACAACTAAACAAAATACATTTGAAAATATGCAAACCGCATCAGTTCCAGTGACTAAACCTGAAAATGTACACGAATTTTTAATAAGTAAAATTAATGATGAAAGGATTGCATTTCAGACCACCGAGGCTAAAGATACGATGAAGTCTTCAAGTTTTACGGCTGACACAGTTAATGTTTTGAATCTAGAATCAGGTTTTACACAAGATAAATTAACAACCACTTCCGAAACCACCACTGATTTAAATAGATCTGAATCATTTAAGACTGTATCAGTTTCGGTGACTGAACCTGTAACGTTAAGCCAAATTATAATTGGTGAAACAAACAACGAAACTCTGAATTCATCTAATATTGAATCGTCAACTATCAATGCTACGGATGCTGACATCTCATCACTTAATACACAAACACTAAATAACATTGACTCTGTTTTGAGCGAGAATGAAACTTCAAGTAATGATTTGAAGGTGGTATCCATTAGCAGCGCAAACTATTTTACAATTACAGAAGCAAATATAACAAATACTGTATTCAATAATTCAGATCCACAGATCAAACTAAAAGAATCACCGAAAAATTCGGGTTTTATAACAGAAACAGAAAGCGATAAAACAAAATGGACCAAAAGTGAAAATAACAATGACTTTTCTGAAAGTATACCGTTTAATGGAAAAACATCTATGACATCTTCACCACTGGGAGGCGAAAGAAATGGAATGAATAGTGATACAATTGAAAATGTTTCTAAGCAAAGTACTATACTTCCAATCGTTTCAGACTTTACGAAATATATAACAAATCCTGTGTCTGTGACGGAATCTTATAAAATGTCTGACACCACATCTACTAAAAGTAACATTTCTAATAGGCTTCCGACTAACACTGATGTTAATATTCAAGACCAAACTGTAATTACTACATTAGCTAACCTACCGATTACAAATAAATTAAAAATAAATATTGCTGAATCTCACCAATGGATAACTACCATACCACCTGTGGTCCAGCTTGATAGCCTAGAAGCAACCAGTACACCAATAATAAATAATTTGGATAGTGCCTATAATGTAGAAATGATAACTAAAGAAATTGTTAAAACTGAGCAAGGAGTTACTACTACTACTGAAAACACACAAAGATCGACTAATATTGATACTATAAACCAAAATGAATACTCAATCGATCAAAACAATAAGGGCTCACAAATATTAACGTCAAATCTAGCTAAAAACAATACACATACAGATACAAAAGCTGCGGCAGTGATTCCATTACTAACGCACATTAAAAATATTATAACAACTACACAACAACCTATTACTACTAAAGGTTTTTCAAAGTCAACTATCACTTCACCTTCTTCAACGCAACCTATTCTTAAACCTTACTTTGATAATTCCAAATTAAAGCAAGAAGTTGTGAGCACTGTTGAAGATGTTGAACTTAAATATTTAAACAATCCATATAAAAGTGATATAAGTTCGAACTATGATAAAATACATATTTCTGATCAGTTAAAAGAAAGTACAGTTGATAGTAAACATACAAATAAAATAAATAAAAACAATAATTTAACTAAGACTGTAAATACTGATGGAACCGTTGGAGTATCTACTAAGAATATTATTGTAGTCGAATTAGATGAAAACTTGAAAAAAGTTAATGATATATCGCAAACTTCTACTCGAAATGTAGCTACAGAGGCAAACATAATTGGAAATATATTTTACACAAAAAATTCTGATGTACCTTTGCATTCGCAAACGCAACCAAATAATTACATTAATAACGAAAAAACATTATCGAACCAAATTTTAAATGCACCAGAACTTGTAATTGAAAACGAACCAATCTTTGAAGAATTGACAAATTCTGCCAAGAACTCCTTAAATAAGGATCTCGGAAAACATGATTTGTTACCCAGTCATATTGATACAGTAACCAATCCAACTAAAAACAAATCTCATAATCATCACTTAGATAATTTACCACAACATGTAGAGGTAAAAGAAAATGAACAAGATAACTTAACGAAAACGACGACAATGAATCAAATTAAAACAACTACAGAAAGTAGTGCAACTAAACAGTTAATAGCCTCAGACCAAAATCTAAGTGAAAATCTTGAAATGAGTATAAATGACGGTTCGTTAAGTCACTTAACGGTACTTGATCAAAAGTCTGGTTTATATGTAGAAAGCAGCACCACTAATATAATAAAGGAGATAGTAGTGTCTGCCGATAAAACCCCAGCTACGTCACCATTAAAAAATAGTTCTTTAAATCAGTCGTTTGCACTGGATACAGATTTACATGTAAACTTAGATATCAGTACAACAAACACGTCAAATAATATACCTACGTCATTAAATAAAATTGAAACACCAACACTAAGCAATAAAACTGTAAACCAAGTAGATGAAAATCAAAAGTATTTCGATAAAAAAACAGAAAGTAACACAGCAAACCAAAAAAACAAGTCTTCCGTTGTGTTCCAAGTCACGTCAGTGCCAAATGATGGTTATGTTAAACAACTTTGGATGCAGGATCAAAAGTTAAGCCAAGAAACATACATCAGAAACACAAACACAGCAAATATAAGATTTGCGACAAACACGATAAATAAGTCAAATGTATATCCTATTATACATGAGACAGAAGCTCCGGTAACGCTTAACGATGGTGGTCTAAGCCAAGAAACATACATCAGAAACACAAACACAGCAAATATAAGATTAGCGACAAACACGATAAATAAGTCAAATGTATATCCTATTATACATGAGACAGAAGCTCCGGTAACGCTTAACGATGGTGGTCTCAAAAATTTATTAACTTCTAATGAGAAATTATTGCGAAACTCGAACTTGGATATAGAAAGTAAACTTAAAGAGAAAAACACAGATTCGCAATCAGATCAATTTTCGGCCATTCCAAAAAACAGCGTACATAACAAGTTAGAAAATGGTGTGGGAGGACATCCAGTTTTAGCCAATCCTTTAGAAAATACTGTTGTTAACACGACAATTGAAAATTCTACTGAAAAATTATCAGAAAGCACAGTGAGATACTCGACTCAGAATCCATATAATGTGGAATCTAATAGCTCTGAAAGTTTCCAAAAACAATTAGATTCATTTTGTTACACACGAAATCGTGGAAGGTATGCTGATCGAGAGGATTGCACCAAATTCTACATTTGTATCGGAAAAACTAACCCCATTGTGGGAAAATGTCCAGCAAATACAGTATTTAGCGAAATAAAAAAGCAATGTACGAAAAACAAATCACATTGTGTTAGGGGAAACGAGTTTCATTGTTTATCCGAAGGCAGGTTTAGTGACATTCTAAAAAATAATGCCTACTACATTTGTATTAAAAGGCATAACAGCTTTATTCGATTCAAACTTCAATGCCAAAACGGGTATTATTTAAATAAATTAACAGTGAGATGCGCAAAATTAGAAACTATCAATAATTATCCTACTTCAGTTGATAATAGCAATAGCGAAAAAAGTGTAAGTGAAGGTATAAGTAGCAAGGAAAGTAGGAAAAGTAAGAAAAGTAAAAAAAACAAAGACGATGGAAAGGAAAGTAAGTCTGATGAAGAATTTGAATGTAAAAAAGAAGGCAAGTTCGCTGATAGCGATAACTGTCGAAAGTTTTACGTTTGCACGAAAACAAAGAAGTCAGAGTTCCGAATGAGGCGGAAAAGTTGCGACTCAGATGAAGTTTTTCACAAGGATAAGAAGAAATGTGTAAACGCTGACAGTTATGAATGCTAGATGTTTAAAATTAGATCACAAAAAACCCATTAAACCACCTGTAAAAAACATGACTACACATTTAATGTAATTGGAATCATTTATTAATGGAAATGTATTATTTGTTGCTTTAATTATTGTTTTAAATATTATTGTTAATTAATATACATATTTCAAACTAAGTATAAAAATGAAATAAATTAAAATAACAATTTTAACTGGGTTTTATTACATTCAGAGATTTTAAATAAGTAGGTACTAATATTTTTAATACACAAAACAGAATATCGTAGTCCTAATGAGGGTTTTACAATCTAAAATGGTGTTCGTTTCTTGGTGGGTTTATTAATCTATGAGACATATATGCAAGGGGTAAGTATAAAAAAATCTTTAAAGAATTATCCAACAGGTCTCAACATTGACGAAATCCTGACTGGCCTTCAATAGCAGTTGAGTGGAATCCAGTTTTGTAATTAATCTATATACCAATCCGTGGTCTTCTAAAGGCAGTGCCATGGTTGTTCATAAATTGGTCTTCCTCGTCTCTCTCTAAAGTAACGCAAAATTTGCTAGAGAAAACCGTGCACCTCACCGAAGTTTCCCCTTGAACGGGCCTCGAGGGGCAGAAATACGCAGCACGCACTGGGCCGTTATCTTCAATCACACTAAACTTGTAATTCTTACACTCAGGTCTGCCATGCACTGGCCTCGAATTAGGAGACGTGTCCTGAGTTCCGTAACCGTCTATTCTGCGGTTTTGACTTTCAAAAATCTGTACTGTTGGTTTAGGCGTAGTTACTTCTATAGGGCACTTGTACTTGTCAGACGACGAACAAGTTCTTGTGAAGCCATTGAAAATTGTATTTCCAGCGCATTTAAATTTGATTCCCTGAAAACGTTCTTTGTTGGGTATGCAGAGTATGTAACCTTTGCAATCGGGGACATTAGGATCGGCGATTCTTTCATTTTTGTGGCAGCGTAGGGCTCTGGTCAGTGCTGGGTCGATGAAGTTAAGGGTGCTATCACAGACGCTACTTGAGTCTTCGTTACAGATGGTGTTAGCAGGGCATTTAAAGGCTGGCCCCATCAGGTTATTTCCTTCGCATAGACGTAGCTTTGTGCTTCCTTCGCAAACAAAGCCATAAGGTCCACAATCAAAACTCTTGGTATTGAAATAGGTAGCGTCCGAAACATAAACTATCACCTAAAAAAATAAATAAGAATGATGTAAACATTCGAAAAAATCTACTTTCACAACTAATCTCAAATGAAGTTTAAACGGACCGAATCATCATTATTATTATTATAAGCCCGCCCGTATCATTCCACAGCTGGACATAGACAATTCTAAAGGAGAATTTTGTCATAAAATATACACCGTCATGGTTGTCGACCTTATTGAAGTTTGGCCACCGTTGGCAAGACGCTGTCCGTCTTTTTTCTGTCAGCACTTCTTTACCGATAGAAGAATGAGAGGGTGCCATTAATCTATTTTTGACTCGTACCGAATAGAATGCTCAAGCGACCGACCGATTCAAATTGATAATAAAAAAAGTCCGCGAATTACAGATACACATTAAAAAAAATTGCCGACATTAATGTTGTTAATTGTCACTTCGTGTTAGACCTTCAGTAATCAACACCAATCCAACTTTAGCAATAAATAAATTAAATTAAAATTGAAAAAAAATACATCTTTAATGTCTCCTTGGTTTCCGAGAACTAGTCGGAATTTTAATTAAAAGTAATTATTTTCTACTCACCAGTAAAGTAAACAATAAAACATTTTTCCGGAAGGCCATTTTCACTCAATTTTAAATAAAAGCTGCTCTCAAGACGACAAGACCGCAACTAACGGCTGTTCACTTGCTTTCTTTAAATTCACTTTACAAACAATTATCGTTTTTAGCACTTCCCATGAGCAGTCAGATGCTAAAATAAGTATCCATATTTCGATCTTATGTTGAATACAATAAGACCTAAACTGTATTTGTCTGTTTGTGCCTGACTGTACACACATGGAGAAATGGATCCGTGTCACCGGGCTTTTGACCAATGTGTCACTAGTTCTTTGAAAAATTGGGATGGTTTTTACATATTTGTCTACAAAGCATTGTCTGTAGAGACGATACAGTAATGGTAACATACACTCTAATAGAAACACTGTTAGTACTTGAAAGTGGCCTGAATGCATTTAAATGATGCATAGTTTGCAAAACTTTTAAATGAATATTACTTTCATTTTTAGATTATCTAAGGACTACTACAGGACAAGGCATCTTTCAAATCTTTCAATTATCTCTATCTGATTAATTCTGCTTCTTTATCAAGACTTCTGATACCAGATACTGTCATTCTCGGGCATAATTGTGTTACGAATCAGACATTAGACCATACTTTATGTAAATGTTTTTTATACTTATCTATTTTCAATATATCTGTTTAATATAATAGTCTGTCAATATCTCTGTTCCTTTCTGCAATTGAATTTATTTGATCAGAACTCTCTCCCTTTTCTCATTGTTTTAAGATGTTATTTACATCTATCTTAAACCTACTTAGTATAAAGCTGTCCGAAGGAAATCATTATGTGTTGATCAACCAACACTTCTAAGGATGCTTTGTTTGTTTGCACAATGATAGGTTTTTACGCAATCGCTCAAGTTTTATTAGTGTTAGTAAAAACGTGATAGATTTCTATAACCACGCGGGACAGGCTCGTAACCATAACAAAGCTTTTCGCTTATAAATAAATACCCGCGTAAGTGTCACAAACAATGATTTCACCAAGCTTGTCCTGCATGCCAAATACAAATGCCAAATACTTGGCTTGGCATAGTTTGGCAGTAGCCTAAAGTTAACTAGAAATAGTTATTTCTAAACATTCAATCATAAAAAAAACAAGTGATTCAAGTGCACTGTAAAACCAAATAATGGTATTACGAATGGACAAAAACTATTTACATATACTGTCACATTTTAGTACCAAACGGTTAATCTTAGAAAAAATGTGTGATAGCCAAAATGTCTGTAACAATAAAAGGCAATACGTACGATCTAAAAATTATTTAATTGCGAATTTCCTAAGTACTTAAGATAAATAAATACATCACTCATCGTCCGACGAAGACTCGCTGTCGCTGTCCGAGCTCGTCGAACTTTCCGCAGCCCGTGCGGGAGCTCCAGTCTTGGCTCTGTGTAAAATACATATAGGTATATATTTTTAAATAGGATCCATCATATAGTGACTTTGCAAACAGTGGTACGGTCTGCATAATGTATCGTGTGTAATGAATGAAAGACCTGCGATGGAGGAATTTAAGTTCTTCCGCCTTAATGGTGTGTGCAACAGTGCCGCATTATCAGATTTGAATAATTATTTAAAGCACTCGTATTTTGGAAACCAGAAACAACGAAGGTACTACAAACACCCAGACCCGAGAAAATGTAGTACATAAATAAAACATTGAGAAACATTTATCTATTATTAAATTGAAGTGGATCAAAATAAAGTTTTTTTTTATTACTTACAAATAGTACGCGTCGACAAGCGCTAACGCTGACGGGTGTATTGACTTGGTGAGGTCCCCCCGCTGTGTTTCTAAGAGAGTCTCGATTTCCTCGTGAGGCCTGTTCAGGACGGCGCCCAAGGCTTGGATGCAGGCAGGCACGGCCTCTTCGAAACCGCACTCGGCTAAATATTCCACAGCCGACTGTACGCAATCATAGCAAAGTGTTTAATCATTATCTGGGACATGGCACAGATAGTTTGGCCCGATTACCGGATACACAGAAGACATAAGCATTCGACCTTATTATAAGGATATTTGGAAAGCATGACTGCAAATTTATACAACGTGTTCCTTTATATCCCATAACTCTAGGGTATTAAACAGACCATGGTAAAGAATCAAGTTGCATATGAATTATTTTTCAATTATTATTTTTTTGTTTAATTTTTTATACAAAATAATTCTAAAAAGTCACGACTGTTTATGTAAAACCTTGTTATGAATGAACTTTTGAATGAAAACGATTTACTCGTACCTACTTATCAATGAAACACTCACACACGTCAATGTTTTTTACAAATTACGCTCTCCCGCTACTTTACTACTACACTTTAGTGTAAGTTTGCCAACGTCTCGCAAAACTAAGGATTCGCCATACTGGTTACATTTTTTTAACAAATTTAACTAAAATTGATGTTATATTCGAAACTATTGATTTTTGAACCACATGTTCTAGTCTAGGGCGTTTTATATTATTTTTACCTATGGAACATAACCTTAGAGTTATGGGATATCAAAAGGAACACGTTGTATACTAGCTGGCCTCGCGAACTTCGTATCGCCTATCAAGAATATAATTTGATTTTGACGTCTAAAATGATATTGTCATCAATATGGCGTTTACATTACCGAATTACCTTACCTTATCTGTTAAAATCGTATGGAACTTAAGTTTGTTAAATAATAAACAAATAATTTTGCAATAAAAAAATAATGCGACTATAAATTGAGTTATTAACTGAACTTGATTAAATCGGTTCAGTAGTTTTGGATTTCATCGCGAACAAATAATGTGACACAAACATTGTATGTAGGTATATATTATTAAGAAAGATTATCTCGTTTAGTTATTGTGTATTGCGATTCTTATGAACGTCTGATCCCGTTTACTAAGGTAGTCATTTCCTCTCAGAGCTCCAATATACAGGATAAAATTTTAACCACCTTCCAAATTTTAACCACCTTCCAAATTTTAATATATCAATCTACGAGACAAAAAATAAATGACGTATTTTTTCTTTTGGCATAGCCCAGTACAAAAATGTCAAGATAAAAGCACGTAGAAAATGTCCGCAAAAAATCTAAAATTTTTGATACGGCCGCCTAGCAACACTTTTTTTACGCGATTCTTATCTCATTTATTCATTACGATACTATTTATACGTTTTTGATTTTCTCTTTATACCTTATCAGGCCTAGGACCGTAAAAATTGAAAACTATATTGCGAAAAATATTTTCGGGTGAAGGCTTGATTTACATTTTTTACTTTATAAATAGGCTCTAAATACGATACCGAACGCCTGTAAAAATTTTGGAAAGTGGTTTAAATTTTACTCTGTATACATGGTGCATTTTTAATCACCTTGAAAACGAAGCCCACGTTATGTAACCATTATGTACAGCATCTTGGCAGTGTTATTTTCATTTTTGTACCAAAAAAATTCAAACCAAAAACTTCTTTGTTACCAAATATACCAAAAACAACAAACAAGTCAGTAACACATCTATCCAAAAGTACTAACCGCAGCGATTCCAAATTTGGCTGCACTGGCTGCTTTCTGCGCAACGTCGACCAGCACTTCAGGTTTAGACGGGACGCCAGTGGCCTCTGAACGCTTAAGTTTTTGAAGTCCTTCGGAAACTGGCTCCCAGTTCGCGTCCGCGTTGTCATTGACGTCTGAACATAGCTCGACTATGTTCGATATGGCGTTCGCTGACAATCTGACAGAAGTAAAATACTTGGAATTAAAAAAAAACATTCTAATTATTCGCCATCAACTCTTTGAGATTTATTGGCAACAGCTCTGTTGATCTGTTACAAAATTGATATTGAATTTTGCCTATTGAGCTTAAAGTTGTGAATTGGTTGAGTCGAGGATATCTATTATTTTCCAGTAGGTTACTATTTTATTGATTATTCTATGGCAAGTGGATAACGGTACATAAATACGCTGACGACAGAAATATTCGATATATCTGCGGAGATTCACTAACCATATATGTATCATCTTCTGTTGCCTCTGTGTGGCCCTTTACTCACAAACATACACACGCACACCGCGACAAACAATCAAAACACACACATATTTCTCTTAGTATAATTGGTATTTCACTTAATATTTATTTGATTATGGCCATGGAACAGTGCGGTCTTCTGTCACAGGCATAACTTAAATTTACTTAAAAGAATATTTCTTCAATGTGTTACACAATTATTTATAAGATAACATGTTCCCGGGATGAAATATAATGAAATATATCCTTTATGTATCGTACAAAATCACGCGTACACGTGATTTTGTACGATACAACCAAACTTTTTGATTTATAAAAGGATGATTTAAAACTTACTTTTGCATAGGCGTTCTGTGATTTTTAGCGTTGACGTCATTTTCAGTAATTTTGCCAAATTTCAGTATGTCAGCCGCTGCATCTCTCATTTTCGTTTTGATTTCATCCGCTAAAACAATATGGAAATTTAATAACTCAAAAGGAATCTACATACTCTAATGTTTTTGTTAATTCTACTTGTTCATGTCTACTTGTTAATATTTGTTAAGGAGAAGCGTTGGTGCCGTCAGTGCTAGACCAGGTGGAGATAAAAAGCGGACTGTATTTTATAGGATTGAGTGTAATTCGGGACAAGTACTACAACAGTGACCGCACACTATGAAGATATTGAAGGGAGTGGGTTAGACCGAGCATCGATGTTCACTCGCAAACCGAACGTTCGCTCGGTGTTGTTCGTCGCAGTTTGGCGGTTGTGCGTCTCATCGTATCTCATGCCCCCCTCTGGCATCCATGACATAGCCCGTGCGTGGACAATATTATACAATACAAGCTTTCTCAAACATCTTTACCGCGTGAACAACTTTTCTGTTACTTTATTTCGTCGCTGCGCGTGCTACACCGTGGAAGAGGAGTTTGTAAATACCGCGTATCTGCTTTTATAAAATTTTACAGGAGATTTTTTTTTATAGATTTTATTTGATACTGTTATTCTGTTTTTAGTACTTGTATAAATTACAACTTCCTATCATACGGCCTGGTTGGTGATAGATTGTCTGACAAACAGACATACAGACGGACAGTGGAGTCAGAGTAATAGTGTCCTGTTTTTAAGTTTTGGGTACGGAACCACAAATTCTTCCTCTTTCGTGTCGTTCGACATCTTCAAGCCTACTGGGTAACCCGTCAAATTGAAAATGGTTTTAACAAGATGTGCCTAGCGCTTACAAAAACTGACCATATTTTATGTGTGCGTGCGTGGTAGCGCGTTTGTTTACGTCCACGATTACTTGGCCCATAGAATCGCCAACGCTAGTTATGGAAGGGCTTAATCTAATTTGGTTAACACCTAGACAAAAACCGGCCAAATGCGAGTTGGACTCCCGCACTGAGGGTTCCGTACCCACTTTAAATAAAATACCACAATATTTTGTTGACTGCAAAAATAACTTCGTTTTTCATAGTGTTTGTATGACGAACAAAGTTATATTTGCGGTTGTTGAAAATGTGCTAGATCTCCAAAACTACCGGTTTGATCTCGTTCAAACTAATTTTCGTTGAAAGTATTTGTTAAGATCTACATTACACATATTTTTCAAAATTTTCTTGCTTAGTTTAAAAGCTAGAGGGGGGGGGGGACGCTCATTTTACTACTTTGGAAGCGTCTATCTTCCAAATGTTAGACTTTTGGAAAAAATGGTTCAAGGAACCTCTATGTCATTTTAAAAGACCTATACATAGATACCCCATACGCATAGGTTAAAGTAAAAAAATATTTTTCTGTGTTAGTTGTATGTATGGTAAGCCCCCCTTAAATATCATATTTTTTTATTTTTTGTATGAGATTTGTAAAGCGGTCAACAGGATACACCTACCTACCAAGTTTCAACTATGTAATGCTAATACTTTCAGAATAAAGTGGCTGTGACATGTCCGGACAGACAGACAGACAGACTTGACGAAACTATAAGGGTTCCGTTTTTTGCCATGTGGCTACGGAACCCTAGAAACAATCTAGCGTACCAATATCTCGCTCTCGCGTACTGATTTGTAATAGTTCTTTCTCTGTCATACAGACGCCATTTGAACTTTCGCCAATTGTTTGGGCAATGGTGAAAATAATAAACATATTTGTTATTTCAGTACTTACGCATGAAATGTAAATTTGTGTTCCTTGAACTATTACAGCACTTTCTAAAGGCACAGGAAGGCGTATTGAGTAGATTTAGTGAGTTAATTACCGAAAACAACGAAATGTCAAAAACGTGCACCGTTTACTGCTTCCTGCAAGCGACTTGCACGGAAAGAGTGAGCTCACTCTTTCCAACGATGACACAGTTTCGTGCGCCTTGTGTATAGTAAGGTCTCATCTAACAATTTAAATCTCTGGTTTCAACACGGTCAACTGTTTTGTGACCGCTATAAAAACTGAACATTATATTTATTTGTGTTTATACAAACATTTTTAAAATATACAACTTACTTTGATACTGGTAAGTGCTGGACATGGCGCTTAGAAGCCTCTCGACCAGCCTGACGCGCGTCGCGATACCGAACACGACGAGTTGCGACCACGCTTGAGCGAGCCGCTCGCCCGCCCCTGCCACTTCTAGCGTTCTGATAATCTGTTTTAGTAATAGTAATCTGCTTTATTTGATATTTTAGCAACTTAATTGCATTGCTCGGGTTTGTGATCACCAACCCGTATTTAACAAGCGTGGTGATTATGTCTATACTCATCATTGCTGTAGTAAATTGAATTAAATGATGGAGGCCTTTGCCTTGCAGTGGAATTATCCATTGCTGTTACTTGGTGACTTGTTGAATAAACTTGTTTGTAATGAAAATCCGAAATTTGACAAAATAGACTTCTAGACTTTAGCGCTTTATACTTAAAAATAAAAGGCGCTAGATGTAAACTACTAAACCAATTAGTAACTGGTTCAAATTTAGAAGAAAAAGTTGCGTTGCTGTAGTTATAATAATTCAAAAGCTGCTGCTGTAAAAAGCACACATACATGTGTGCTTTTTACGTACAACAAATTTAAGACGTAATTTTGTTGCTTTTTTATATTATGAATCTATTAATCTCTACTAATATATTAAATAAAGAAGGATTAGTAAGCCTTCTTCAAGATACTCAGCAGGTACTTGACTAGCTAGTTTAAATAAACATATCTTACAAAGTAGGTGTATAGGAATAGGTGTCGTTTTTTCAAAATGTTTTCTCATTGCCAATAGTTTCTATCATTATGTCATACATAAGGATTTAAGAGCACTTGCATGATGTAAAATCTACAAATAATTTTGTTAATTCATACCTCTTCCATGACTGTTGGTTCAGGTACATAAACATTAGGCACTAATGTGTCTAATAACTCCGTCGTTCTCTCGAAAGGAGCATGTCTAAAATTACAAAAAATATATATTTAAGGGGGCAACAATTTATTTAAAGTGAAACTTGGACCAGCAATCTTGCGCTTGTGAAGGTTTAGGTAAGGCTGCGTGTTCATACTATTTATTTATTAGAACAAGAGGAGAAGTCTCACCTAAGACAGTCTAAATTGTTGCAATTTAATTGCCTTAAAAGACAGTTTTAGGACGACTTTTAGTGTGTTATATGAAATGTTATTTTAAAAAACTACAAGACGAAAATATTTTTGTTGAGTTATAAAAGAAAGAAAACTCTGCTGACAATTAGGGGTCATCCATAAATTACGTCACACGATTTTTGAGATTTTTAGACACCCCGTACCCTCTTGTCACGCATTTTTACGAAAATACCCATACTATTTTGCCTAATACCACCAAAAGTAAGTCCTTAATGTGTGACGTAATTTGTGGACGATCCCCTATATCAACAGCTGCTGTTAGACAGCACAGCTTTTACGAAAAGTCGACCTTCATGTTCATCGAAAGACTTTCACTGCCACACCTCCTAACTTTGGAAGATAATTTAGCAATAAAACGAATAAGAAGCAACTGGAAAGTACTGTTACTTGTAATAGATATTTGAAATAAGCCGTATTAAAATAACGTTAAATTAAGCCGTATACGGCTTGAATGAGAGCAACGACAACTAACCCTAAAGATAACTTCCTAATTTTTTTTGTAATAGTGGTCTCCACATTCATCGAATTACGAGTTTTCAAGAGATATCCTTTTGCTTTTGAGCACTCTTTAAATGTAGGATGATGAATAAAATAGAACCATACATTATAAAAAATACAAACCTGCATGCAACTGTAACGAAATGTCTATAGTAAATGCTTTCTTTGTAGGCATCTCCAACTAATTTGTAGTTATCACCTTTCATCAAAAGAGCATGTAATCTTTCTGCCATGTTGAAATCCTGTTGAAAATACAGTAGATAAGTTTGTTGACCAGTGTTGACCATCTAATTAATGGTTGAAGGATGATAAAATCATGAATTAGTTAACGCTTAATCTGTACTAACTAATATGTAATATAAAAAAGTGGGTCAAAATAGCGTCCAAAGCAGTCGGTAGTCGTGTTGATAAGTGAAACAAGGAATGTGAAACTTTGTTTATTGCTTTGCATTTATGTGAACCCATAATCTGAAATATGTAAACTTATGTCGTAGTATTTTTTTTCCAAATAACACCACATGATTATACCTGCAAGTGATCACTGCAGACTCCCATTGCTGTGATGAAGAAATTGGTGTCAGTAGCGGCTTGAGCGTTCACCTTTTCGCGATTTTCTAAATCAGTTAGAATACCTGATAGTATATCGATTCTGGGACCACCTGGCGAAGGACGAAAAAAGAAATTTGTTTAATTGTAATACTTATTTTTTTTGTGTGAAAATTAGGGGATACATTAGAACAATAGAGATTAGATTACAATGTTATAAAGTTTGTATGTTACACCAATTAACTTCAGGTGTTCCCACACCAAAACTTAGACTGCTTTTTGTGTCCAATAAATAAATAATATTTTAATTTTGGCTCCTACATTAACAGCCTATAATCATCTCACTGCAGGGCAAAGGCCCTTCATCATTGAATTCGAGTTACCACAGCAATGATGTGTACAGGTACAATCACCACGCTTGTCAAATGCAGTTCGCAGATCACAAACCCCAGCAATTCGAAAATCTTGATGCCCAACCAGGAGATAAACCTAAGATTTAAACAAGTAGACCATTGGGACAACATAAGATAAAACAGATTTTGGTATAAAACTTACGTTCTTTACAAAACAGGCAGAGTAAATAGTAGTATGCAGAGAGTCCTGGTTGAATGCCCAACTGTTTAAACTCTGCTACAATTTGCAAAGCTAATTCTTGCAACATCTTACCGCCTCCCCATGACGATATAGATCGAAGGCATGCTGACAATGTATCTTCATCTGGTGTGAGCCCCTTAAAAATGGTTATTTTCATTAGAAGTGTAGTGTATAAAAATGTATACACTCACACTATAAGAAGAGTTCCTATACCAACCAATTTGGTATTATATTATTTTAAATTGTAAATTACTAGCGGACCCGCTAGACGTTGTCCTGTCTTAACTATGAATATTGATTAAAAAATGGTATAATAAAAAAAAACAATTGTTTATTATTATTATGATTTATGATAAACAATATTCTTTGTTTTTTTTTTCTGGCGGGTATATGTATAAATTATAGTTTTTTTGGTATTACAACACGGGAACAGGCGACAGACATTACTGGCCATGTGCAAAATTCAGTTTTTTTACCCCCTATTTGACGATATTTTCAGCAGGCATTCTGTCATGTTATGTCAAACGCAAAAATTTAAAAAAGTTTAAATTGTCGAAAGCGATAAGGTTACATTACAAATAATTTAGTATGGTGATTGAGCTTGGATGAATAAACCACTGGACGCGCAATGACAGGCATTTTCGCTTGTGCCCCCTTGGCAACGAAGCGGGCTTTTTAGCCTCACTTACATGTGACGTCTTGTCAGTACGGTTTCAGAGCTCGGTGAGAAACATTGTCGGAAAAAATGAGTAAATGTGCCGTATTTTTGTGTAAAAATTATAGCGGCAAGACAAAAAATATTTCTTTTAATCCTTAAGTAACTTTTTATCCCAATAAAGCTGTTAATTTTTCTTAAAATAGTGAAATGTGTTTTCCTAGATAAAAGTTACATTGCCATTTAAAAAAGTAGTGGTCAGTTACTACAAAATCAACAAGATGACGCATACTTCATTCGGTAGGATTATCGTACGTTCATCATTCGTTCCCTAGTCATTTAGTTCTAACTGTGCTTGACAATTGTCGATTAATCATATCGATAAACGTACTAATTTATTTATAATATAAATACTTTTGAAATAAAACGATAAATTTGTAAAATGATTAACTCTAGAGTAGATTAAAGTACATAATCTTAAAAATACAACAGTTTGCTTTAAAATTTTAAACTTCATTTTCAATACATCCTATTAATGTAATTTAGATTTCCTGTAGATCCATTAAGTAAAACAAAGTGGGTCAAAGCCGTCCGAAGAGAGGCAAAATGGATCCCTACAAAACACCACCGAATATGTGGTATCCATTTTACACCAAGAGTGTTTTAATGCTAACGCAAAAAACCATAAGCGACTATTCGTTTAATTGTTTGTGCTTACTTAAACAAAATAGTAATAAAAATAAAAAACATTTTGCATAAGATTCGGTCATTCATTCGTTCAACACATATCGATAGAACAATATCGACACTTTCACGCACTAAATGTCAAAACGAAAATCTCCCCCCACCCCGCAGAAATTGGTTGATGATGTTTTCGTATGAAAACTTGCTCTTGCGTTTCATATCCAGTGGTTAATTCATCCAAGCGATTGAGTTTTCTTAAATTTTCTAATTTCTCGCCAAATTTTCTTATTTTTTTCTTTCATAAAAACATTCTACGGACAATAACAAACAAAACAAAAAAGGAATAGATAAATTGGTTCAGCCGTTCACGCGTGATGCGATGACAAAGGGAAATAGAGAATCATTTTTATATATACAACGTGGAAAAAAAATAAGCACTAATACTTAAGGGTATGTATATACATCAAGTTAACACTCTACTGACAAAAGCTTAATAGTCTATCTGTAATTTTTTTTTCATACATTTTTTTCCTCTGAATGTTATGTCAATATTTTGGTCAACCCTAGTTTTTATGTACAAATTTGAGCGCCGGATCGGTGACCTTTGAGCGGCCGCGCTCGCGCCCCCGTGCGGCGCCGCCTGAAGCGCGGGCGGCGCGCAGTCGCGGTGCTAACAATCATAGTTAGGTACTATTTAATTACTTTACTACAATGAAAAAACTACAACAAAAGTAATAGTAATTACAAACCTAATGCGTGCCTATGCGTCTATTTTGCCCTACAAATTTTCGTTTACCAGCCTGTAGTTCTTTGCCATGACATACATAATTTGATGTGCTATGTGTCTTAAAGGATACCACAAGCACGGGAGACATGTTTAAAGAAAATAAAATAAACTTAGGTACCTACTAACACTTACTTGTTAAGTAGTAACGGCCGATAATCATCCCAGAGCAGGGAAAAGGCCTCCAAGATTGAATTCACAGAGCAACAGCATTTACTTGTTAAGTATCCTTATTAATCACAAACACATATCACATTTAACCATCACAAAATAAACAGAAAATAGGACGTAATAACCGCACTTTTGGACTTCGCTATAGTTGGGTAAAAATGTTACGTGCAGCGCCAACACACAGCATCATTTCATAGAATTAATTTTCTGTTGTAATCGACGTGGCGATAATTTATTCCTTTTATTTACGTACCGACTATCGTTCTCAAGAGATACGCGGAGCAACTGACTGAGTGTCTACTAAAGAAAGATCAAACAAAATTTCGGAACCAAATTTGGGGTTCAGTAATGAAAATTACAAAATCGATAATCATTAGAATATTTGAGGGACTCTAGCACGTTGTAAAAAATAAATATTTTCATATGAGAACATTCATCAATAATTAATAAAAAAACTAACCTGTACTTATTAAAAACTGAAATCAAACAGAGATTAATAATTCATTTAAAATACTACTTGCTTCTAATATTGTGCCACTAAAATTACTTACGAAATAAAGTAGGTACCTAAATATTTTTTTCTAAGGAACCTAATACCGACATCGTAATGATAACTAAGTTTATTGAGAAAACTAGGCCTAAAAAATTAATAACTTTAAAATAAATTTGAGCAGGTAATAATGTTTCTAATAATTCATTTAACTATTTTTGGATGTTCTTTTCGCAACAACTACTTAAGTGCCAAATAATCAAAAGCAAAACAATTGTTCGATCGCCTCAAAACTACGGAACCGTCACTGCAATTATTCAAATAATGTGGGAGGAGCTAGATTTTGCCCATATCGCCAGACACACCCCTTTCTCCTAGTTACGTAATCTGATTGGTGCGGATACAAGTGCTACAATTCTTGATTTCTTATTTGCGCAAACGCCGACAGTCCACGTGGACTGAACAAAGATTAACCGTTTGCAGTTTAGCAGACTATCAACTTAGACTTTTCGCAGTATGATGATGGAAATTGGTACTTATTTATTTATTTTTGTTTATAAGCTTCGGTTTATTAAATATAATTATCGATCTAAGATTTACCATGTTCTATTGATTCGTCGTTGATGTCGTGGACAAATGATACCGCACCAAAAGATATGAATGTGTTCGTAAAAGGTGCAGTTTAAGAAAAATCTGGATAAACTTCAAGGATGTATACGTTTAGCTTTATCGATGTTTTCAGCGATATTTACTAAGTATCTATTATTCTACTAATCACTCGTTTTAAAGAATAGGTAGAAAATAATGGTTAACCTATTCGTGCCTCTGCATTTTTGATCTTTAAATTCATTTTATTTACCATTTTTAGGGCTGTAACCTAAATGTTTTAACAAAAAAATTTGCTTCATTTTGTTCTATAACTAATACAGGTCAAAAGATTAGTTATCACAGAATGTATCGTCCGCTTAAAAGTTAGTGCTTATTTGTTTTACACGTTGTATATAGATTTACATTCATCACAAGTACCTCCATGCTTCATAAGGCATGATTAAGTTGGTTTTGTGGCCATAGGGTGTCTGATTACATAATACAGTAAGTTTACAGCACTACTCTACCAAAAACTATTTCATAGTTGACTTATAAAATTAGCTTTATTTAAGTACTTTAAAGTATCATTACCAGTTCCGCCATTTGTGTTAGCAGACTCTTAAGTGCATCTGACCGCAGAGCTGTCCCTTCCCTTAGGAAACCTACACAACCCAACAGAGAATTGAATACACTGGTTGATAGTGTAATTCCTTTTTCTATAGCTTCTTGAATCAATGCATTAGCCCTTTCTGCCTGAAATTGCAAAAAAAAAATACAAAAACTTTAACTAGAAAACCAAAGTAAAGTAGATAAACAGCATATGTGTCAGTTGTCATTTGGTGTTATTCTACTAGTCCAATTGCTTAATTAACGATTTTTGTATATTATCATTCTTAAACATTTGGGATACGATTTATTATGTTGAAATATAACAATCTTACTAACATCGCTGATAAAAAACTTTGGCTAGATTACTCAATTAAGTCAGAGTTGCTATTCAAATTATTTCAAATTAAGGTTGAATTTGGGATGGTGATAGATTATAGGCTGGAAGACATTTTAAACATTCCATTCCATGCATTTCATATTGATATCTTCAGGTTCAATTGGCGTATAAACCATTTTGGCCAAATCGAGATAAATATACCATTTTGATCAGAATTTTTTTCTCTATCGATCTGTATATCCAAAATGTTTAAATTCGCTAAAAAAATGTTAATACACCCTAAAAAATAATTGCCGAAAAGTTAAACCAATTCCATAAAAACAGTGTAATAGCCGAGTGGTTGTTTTTGGTATTTCTGTTAAGATGTAATGACCATACATTTTTTTAAGCCCGGGCGTAAAACTCTATGATAATTGCAAATGGTTTTTACGTTAAGAGTGTTAAGACGCATTCAAAGATTTCAATGTCGTAAGTCCACGGTTATGGTGCAAAATATAGGGACTTAAAACGTCTCTGCGATAATGGAGTAATACCAAAGAGATTTCATACTGACTTTTACAATTATCACAATAATGTACCTGATACTCTAACGCTAACTGATGAAGAAGATGAGGAAGAGCGGATTGACTAGTATTTTGTTTCACATATTCTACATAGGCCTAGGCTTATTTTGTTATTAATATGTTATTTTATTAGCCACTAAAAACGTATCTTGTTTGGTGGTCAACGAACTTTTATTTTTTGAGTTTAACAAAGTTGATTAGTTATTTCTACTTTGAATTATTTTCATAACTATAAGGCTGTTTTTCAGGTTCAGTGCCGCTGCCTATCGACTTCGACTAAATGTGATAAATTCAGAAAACGAGCCACAGTGTACTCAAGAAGGCAATTTATAACTTATTGAGATGCTCTCTTATGAATTTCTTTCTTTAAAAGTACACAAACTTTTAATTATTGCCATAAATGGTCACTTTTAGCAATAATGAAAGTTGTAAAAAGATAAATTAACCATTGAACTTCTCAAAAAACTACAAATTCCTCTCCCGAGCACACCATGGCTCTACTCCCTGTTCAAAAGTCTCAAATTCATCACAACCAATCGAAATCAATTTTATTGGCAGCAGCCCTGAACCGGGAAAGAAGTCTTAATTTTTTGCCATAATTGCATAAAAGAAGTGAATATTAGTTTCGTCTTTTAAGTTGCAATATGTTGATTTTTTCTACTTAGAGTTATAAAAAATTCTTAATGTTGTGCCATAATTTTGCTTCAAAATTGTAACATAAAAACAATAAAAGAAAGTTATTTTCGTACTTTGACAATTTTATTTTATCTACATCAACCAAATATAGATAAAACACTAAAAATATATTTCTATACATTCTCGAAACAATAAAAGTGTGCTTATAGTCAACATTACATTACTTTTATACAATGTTTTATTAATTCATTTAAATAAATCACTATAATCAATGGTTGTAAAAACCAAAAAATCTACATCTATCGGTCTTTACGTCAGCAATTGCAATCTCAAGTTTACTAAAAATTCAAATACGACGTAAAGAGATATTTTTAGATCCATTATAGGACGTCGTATAAACCACCAAGTGTGTTTTTTAAAGACGTAAATCCAAGCTAACTTTAAAACTAACGAAGATGGGCATGTTTTGAATATTTAGATTTTTCCATCGCAAAATTTTAAGAATGTTTTCTCTTGGTCATTTTTAGTAACTTCTGAAATAAAAAAGTTATGATTTTTTTAATAAACAAGAAAACTTTTTTGGCTCTCCTGAAAAGTATGGTTTTGGTTTATACGACAATTGAACCTGAAGGTATCGATATGCATGGAATTCTGAATTTGATACCTTCGAGGAAGTTGAGGCAAGAGCTGGTATCATTATAAATTATAGAACATCACCTGGTAATGTTTAGCCATGCCTTGTGTTAGAGCACAGTAAGCTTCTGGGGTTTTTGGTTCCATTGATGCAAAGATTTTGTCAGCTAGACCACCCAATCTGAAAGTCGATAGTTCAAAAATAAAACAACACAGTAGTTGGTCATCTAGCGGTAATATTAATGGCTTAACACTTTTATGGTGCATGAGGTTAGATGTCGTGGTGTTATATAACGAAATGCAATGTTTTAACTAAGGTAGGTACTAAAACACAGTGATACATACTTCCATGTGGCGAGCTGTCTTTCCCTAACATTTGCTGAAAACCATCTTTCTTCTAGCCACTCCATGGAATCTGGTTCCTTTTCATTACAGAAACACAGGAATTGTAAAAAATCTAGCTTGGTCTGTTCACTTATGTTTTCAATGCCTCCGAGCAGTTGAAATATTTTAATAGAATCTTCCAAGAGAGCATTACTTATTGAATATTTTAAATCTTCTTCAGTGACCTGTAAAAGTTGCATAAACCTAATGACATACCATGATATTAGGCCTCACTGCTTTACATAACTAATAAATAGAAACTATACAATACTATTTTTTAAATTAAACACAGTATTTGATACTACACATTGTGAAAATGAAATATAAGTAAATTTTGCTAACCTTGCTTTCATCATTATAAATTGGTTTAGGTGCAAAAGCATCTATGAAGGGATCAGCATTCAAATATGGAGTTTTCAGTTTAGATGGTGGATCCCACTCTCGGGTACTAAACAAAGTAGCATGTTCATCTCTGACCCATGCTGCAGCTTTCCGTCCAGCCTCCGCAGAGAGGGCATATGCGCGCTTACGATAGTTGGACAAAGGGATCAAGTATGGATCATCATGATATCTAGAAACAAACTTAATATCAACATTTTATAGGATAACTCGTTCATTAATAATTATGACCACATAGTATAGTTACTTATAGTGAGCAGCTGTAGGATCCGGTCCAACAGTCGCTGCTAATGCCTGTAGAATATCAGTTGGTCCTCTTGGTATCCTCGGCGGTGGAGTGATTCCATCTACAGATTTACCACTTTGAGGAAGTTTTTGACCTTCTATTGTAGACAACCGGCAAAAACAAACGAATCTTGACCATTGCCTGCAATAATTTAATTCAAAACTATGGAATTGAGGAAGATAATAATACGGTACACACATAACCTATAAGAAATAGATAATTATAAACCTTGGCAGAATTATGTTTGAATACATATTCTTTACGTGTTGCAGCAACTGTTGTAATCAATTAAGTTTTAAATGTATTCCTTTTATTCTGTATTAAACTTGATAAATTACAAACAAATTCCAACGAGAGCGAACCAATCTGTCATTGATATTTGTCATTTTTACTTTTTTTTTGTTATTTTGTCTCTTTCGGAACCGGCTTAGGTCTGAGACCATGCTGCCATGTCATTAGTGGGAATTCTACAATTTCAATACATACAATATCTTAAAAACAACCTTACCCTAAACTAACTTAACTTATCAAAATGTATGGGTGGTTTATACATTTTAAACCCGCACCCGGCATGCGAGGAGATGCGAGTTCGAGTCCCGCGTGAGACATAATTTTTCAAGTTTAAATACTGATTTTAAAGATAACAGGAGTTTTACGCTAGAACGTGGATTCGAGTCAGACAGGAGCGCATTTCCCTGTTTCTCACTTTTATTTGATTTATCCTACTCACTGACACATTATCATAACAATACCACCACTTTATCACATTATATTATGCCGCTTAGGATAGTTTCACAAAATTACGAAACAAAGTCCATCTTTTTCTTTTCGTTTCCAGCGCAAACCCCTTTTTCTTTTTGTGGTTTCTACCCAGCTTAGATATATTCAAAATTTCAATTACCATAACATTATTAATGCCACTCTGTGCCACAGTCTCGCCCAGCGAGTCCATGTAAATTTTATTCCAATGCCAACGAGTAACGACTCGCGTGGCGATTTCAATGTGTTTCGCAAATTCGCGAAAAACTAAATATACGCTAAACTAAAGATTTATGTGATGGGCCGGGTGTGCAGACCCTGTTTACAATTTAAAGAAGAAAAACTATTCTACAATGCCTTGAACTCGCTAGGCGAGTTCACCACTGACATAATCTAAATTGAATCACAGAGTACATTTGTATATTGAATTGAGAATCACTGAGCAAGTAATCACGTTGAAAATCTCCTCCTTTTCTGAAGTGGATTAAAAAAAGTATTATATAGTAATTCTGAAGATAATTACTGTTTTTTAACACTCTCTTTTTGCATTTTTTGTCACACTTAAAACTTAGCACCTTACGGGGTTTAGTGCAACCGCTTCAGTTATTTAAAGGTAAAAAGTAATTTTTCTTTAAAAATCTTTCCGATTATTCGATCGCAGGCAGACTGTCCAGGCCCTTTAAGTAAGTAAGTATTCATAATTTTGACATCCACTGCATAAATTACGAAAGAAACTTAACTTTTATTTTATCTATAGACTTTTTAGCCATTCTTATATATTAAAATACTCGGAATAGTCGTAAAACACTTTTTGTTTAAGTACTTAAAACACAACATTTATTTTCACGGTCACAAAACCACAAAATATAGTATTTATTCTAGGGCAGTGCCAGTGAGTGAACTGCGCCTTGGCGAGTCGATTGAATTCATATTATCGCAGTGCCCGGCGACTCGCCGCGCGCCGTCAAATGTAGGCGACCTTCCCAGAAGACATAATGAAAATCGTAATGGTAATAAACGTGTTAAAATGCTGGAGATGGAAAGAAAATACTTAGTAAAAATGTGAAGAATAATAAGTAATTTTGTCGATTACATAATCAAAGCTCTATTAGTCCTCACTCTATCTAAAACTCATTCCATTATTCTGTATACTTAGCGTTGAATGTTGGTTCATCGAGGAAATACAAGGGCCGTTTTTCCATACAAACAAACGTAGTCCCCTGTTTCCTCCCTGCATAAAGCCAGCAGAGCAATAGTTTTTATTACAAAAATGTATGCCCACTATTAGCATATTTCTATGTTTTCTGTTTTTTCATAAATTAATTAATAAAAAAGCCCTCAAAAATCGAAAAAATTCGCCAGATTTTCCACTGTGCTCAAACAACCAGAAAACAAGTTTAGCTAAATTTTAGAAAAAAAGGAAAACATACGAACACGTTCAAAGTCTTTCTTTAATTTTTAATGAAAAAAGTACCTATTAAAATCGGTCTAGTTTTGGAAAAGTAATTTAAGTAATCGGGGGACTACGAAACGTTGATTTGGTGTGTTTTTAGTAGGTAGGTATTTTCGGTCCAAGAAGCAGTTGTCTCTATCACACTCTGCGGTGAAGGCGTTTGGCACTGCGCGACAGCAAGAGATTTTACAAATACCTATTTTTCAATTCTCTCGCCCGTAGTGTTTCCTCTTAAAGATTCTTACACGACCGTATAGTGACAAAACTAACTGGTAAAGTTAGTAAAGAAGGTATTGGTAAGTGGTATACTGGGTCACTTGACACACTCAGTATACACTTGGTATACACCATTTAATTTTGTGCTTTAACTGTTTAAGAATTTTATCCTTAGCTTCTATCATAAAGGTAGTATAGAGTTCCATATTATTTAATACAAAGTATCGAGTCATATTAAAATACAAAATGGAGAGCACAAGAAACTTATTCTGTTCACGAAAAAAATCCATTTATAAATAAAAACTCACTGCAGAACAATATTAGCCAAAAGGCACAACATTTTTTCTTTCTTTCCCCCGGTCGATATCAATCGGATCGATATTTATAAATAAGAGGGCGGCAAAGTTATCTTCCGACTCGGGCGGTAAAATTGTCTTCCGCTAACAACCACGCTACGCCACTGGGGTACGAACCGTCGCACCAAGGGACCGTACCTACTTTTCAGTTTTTTATCGAAAGATCATAGTTTTTCCCTTAAACATTTAAAAATACATTTTCAGCCCTAATGGTCGCGCAATTAGGTTGTCATTTGAGTGACAAATAACTACTTATTGAACAAACGAAGTAGATTTTAAAAGTTTTAACCAAAAATAAACATCCAATGACGACGGTCTTATGTTTTTATGAATCTATAATGTATACACTGTACATTATAGCCTTAAAGTAATACCTTCATGATAAAAAAAACAATAAAGGTACAAAAGTACAAGTATTAACATATTTATTTTTATCTTAGTTGTAAAATAAAATCTCAAAAATACCAGTTACAGAATTTCGAAATTGATTAAAACTGGGATGTGTTATGAATTCATAGTTATGTTAATAGGCACTTTGGTAATGTAACATGGTATGTACTGGAGTGTTCAGCGACTGCACTTACGATACTTCAGTTAGTATTGTAAGACGCTTGAACTCTATAGTACCTAGGTACTTACCATGTCGAAGTAACAAGTTTGTTTGCTTGCAAGAAATTTCTAACGTAAATGTATGAATTTTTACTTTGACATGATAGGTACTAAAGTGTTCACCTATCACCATCATCAAATTACACAAGAACTTCATTAAAGGATTAACAAAGAGCTAAAATAGTGATTTCTAACAAATGGTTAAACAACAAACGATCACATAATCACAGCTTTATTAAAGCAGTTTAATATAAAAAAATCATAATAGTTATGTGCCTACTTAATATAGGTACCAACGACACTCGTTATTTCAAATAACACAAGTTAATAATAAATAAATTAAAACAACACTATAATACATAAAATAATTTAAACTACTGCTTGAACTGGCAATGGACTCTTCAACTTTAATTTCAATGTTTTCAGAGCTGTGTTGTTCAGGATGACATCTGAATAGAGTTTCATTGTTCATCATACATGAACTACTTAAAGGATCGAAGATCTGGCCTTCCATACACACTATAGACCTGGCGGTGATAAAATCGTTGACACCTTCGACACATGCGATGTATGAGTCGCAGTTGTCATTATAAGGGTTAGTGAAATTTCCAATGCTTGTACAGTTGAAGTCAGGTTCGCACTGATATCCAGTGACATTGGTGCATTGGCTGTACACGTGATTATAGATGAAGCCAGGAGGACAGGTCAGGTTCAGCTGAGCGAAGCTTCCGGCACCAGCGATTAGGCACATGGTGTACCCTTCGCAACTACCCTCATGGTCGTTGGGATACTTCCCTGGGGCTGTACAATGCCTCGCCATACTGATACCCTGGTAGAAGCCCTGTAATTGAAATATGATACTATCAGTTTCATTTGTAAATATGTAACTGTGTAATACAGCGTCAATATCACCTTGAGCAATTTCTATATTGATAGTTTATGTTTACTAAATAGACTATTTGATTGTGATATTGGAATAGTCTGATTTTCTGGGCTGTTTAAACATCGTCGTTTGATTGTGTGTATTAGTTATACACAACGAGGTCTTAGTTTGAAAAAAAAATTCAAATTAATTAATTCGACTAGTGCTTAATGCTATTAGGACGTTCAACTGGTTTTTATTAGATGTACTTTAAACGTTAATAAATTAAACGATTCCATGAGATACTTCCTTATGAAAATCAACTTTTTTCTGTAATTTGTAAAGCAGAATATAATAGTGTTTCCTAATATTTAATAAAATTTTGTTCAAACGAATCGGTCGTTGTGACAAGACATTACCAACTTTGAACACAAATCCAAAATAACGTCTTTTTCTGTTAATAGGCGCTATCCAAAATTAATGTTTTATCAATGAATCATCACACTCGTGTAGCTAATTAATTACTATAGGGCACAGATAATATAATATAGGGTATGATTCTAGTACAATATTTTAGCTGGATATGCATCTTCGTTAGACCCCTCAAAAATTATTCTTCAAAACTTACAATGAAGATAACAAACGTCCAAGCAAGGTTCATCTTGAAATGTCACTCACGAATTCACACAAGGCACGTTTTGGTTTGCTTATATCTTACTCAAATCTTGTTACAAGGATTTAGTATTCGCGTTTATCACCTGTTGTGTGTTACACCCAATTGTAACTAATTAAAATTAATGCTCTTCATATCTTTCGGAAACTGAGATAGGATGTAAATGCTAGATGAAGATCATTGCTGTTACTTAGTGATGTAATAATTTAAACTAAGTTAATTAAACTTTATCGACTTTATTACGCCTTATGGTTGTATGCTTTGTGGCAATTCTCCTAAATTATAATAGCACTACCCCTTCCTCTTAGGGATATTGCAAGAAGTGACTAAAAGACATAAAATACCGGAAAAGATCGTCTCTACCATTGTCCAAAGTACGATCCTCCTATTGGAGAGGCTCTATGTGTAATTAATGTTGCGCTGTCGAGTGCTTCATTAATGTAAAGTAAAGTAAAGAAAATGCCATCAAAAATATAATAATTATACTAAATTTGATTGTTTAGTGCAAAATAGCTTTATAAAAATTATACTAAATTTGATTGTTTAGTGCGAATGCCAAGTCAATCTTTTTATTTAAAACGTAAGATTTTTTAATATTGATATGGTTTCTAATAGATGTTGATAGGTTAGCTAATTACATTATAACTTAAGACAACGGTCATTTAAGTAGGCACTGGCTAATGAACCGACTTGGTATTACATAAATTGCACATTTTTTTAGGGTAGATCTTAGTTGCTCGACTTGGGTTTTTTACAAGTTATGTTTTTGATGGCATCTATTATTCCATTATAATATACATATAAACAGGTACACTTACCTACTAAATAACTGCAAATGTAACTTTGTAACCTTATATGTTTATATGGGATTACAAAGTTATTTATGCAGTTATTGAATCTAAAATACTAAACTGAAATTGGAAAATATTATAGTTTTTCCTTGGTTTGTACGCTACACTCTTCTAAATTTGAAGCTTCTATGTCTGCTAGAAGTGCCTTAACATTACCATTTAGTCAGTCAGTCAGTGAGTGACAAAATTGAGAACTTTGACTAGTTATTATTCTCAAGCTTCTTGCTCAAATTGAATGAAATTTGGAATATAGCATACTGATGCAATGCCTGCTTGGTCACTGAAAATTCAGGCTTCTAGTTTCATTCCCAACGAAGTTATAGGAGGTCGAAAATGGCCTGAAATGCTTCGAGAAAAGATGGTACGGCCGTACAGCTTTTTTTGCTCGACTTGGCGGGGGCTTTGCCGTGCCCCCAGATAAAGTGGTGCAATGAATTAACGAGGCCTTAGTAAATGTAAGAAAAGAAGAGCCTTTATTGATCCCTCTGCAGGGAAAGGCCTCCATCATTGAATTCAAATTACTACAGCAATGATGGATACTGTCATAATAACCACGCTTGCCAAATGTGGGTTGGTGATCACAAACCCGAGCAATGTTGGAAAATTCGAAACTCTTTGTAGCAACTCGGGGATCGAACCCGTGACCCCGAAATCTTGGCCCTGTATTTAAGTCAATAATCCAACGGGGCGTTGAAAGAACCCAAACGAAAGGATAGATTACTGTCTACGTACGTTCGTAAAATAGACAGTGATTCTATGTTATTGAAATCGCTATAAGGAGTAGGTACAATCCTTACCATAAGTAACAAAAACTAAGTAACAACCTATAATCATCCCACTGCAGGGAAAAGGCCTCCTTCATTAAATTCACCACTGCAATGATGGGAACTGGCATAATCACCACGCTTGCCAATTGCGGGTTGGTGATCACAAACCCGAGCAACGTTCGAAAATTCGAAACTATTTGTTGCCCGACCCGGGGATCGAACCTGGGACCCCGAGATCTTGGCCCGGTATTTAAACCACTAGACCAACGGGGCGTTAGACCAATCCTTACCATAATCAAACTATAAATTTACGTTTTTACCATCTGGGGTCCTTCTAAGTCCCAGAGATGAATGAATGAGGCCAAAATTTAGTATTAATCCTTCAACCCCTAGGAGGCACTCGGGTGCCACGATAACAATTGATTTCAATTGTGCCTGGAATAACTTACGATCGAGGGATTAATTGGTAGGTATCTGTAGAACACCCCACTGGTCAAGCAGATTAAGCAATATCTTAACGCCTTATATCGGGGTCCTGGGTTCGGCTCATGTCAGGCATTTAAGAGTTTCGAATTTTCAAATATTGCTCTGGTTTGGTGATCACCAAAACCCGTATTTGGAAGCGTGGTGATTATGCGGGTACAAGCTTTTGGTCTTTGCTGTAACTAACTACTAATTTGAATACACTGATGGAGGCCTTTGCTCTGCACTGGGATGATTATAGGCTTCACTTAACTATTGTATTGTAAAGTAACAGTCATTAATCATCCCAGTGCAGTGTATAATAATATGACTGACCGATGCTAGGGTTGAACACAGAGGTGATAGGGTAAGTGTATGTGTACCCAATAATAGTATTGTTAACTGCGCTTAACACGCAGTATGTGTAGTTCCTGCAGGTTGTGTCTGTGGTGACAGCGAACCGACCAACATTTGTGCAGTTTACAGTCTGCGCGTGCACATACATGAACATCACTGAGCACAGGACCTGCAAAACACAGAAAAGGAAACTTATACTTAAATGAAATAAATGAGAAACGATGATTAGAATTTGCTTAGTTATTTGATACAAAGATACATAGATGCATACATACAAGCACCATCCTCCGTCAGTCTTAAATGCACTTGTTGTCAGAGCACAACCGTCCACTGCTGGACATGCCAAGCCCAAAGTATGCCACCTGCGGAGCTGGGCTATTACTTTCCATCAACTGCCCGAGGCTCCGAATATATCTTTACTTCACCACATTCAATAACTTACGTTTATCAAGTTACGGTAACAAATACTCGAAATAACTATAAACTATATTTTTTTCATAGAGTGTTATCATATCAATCACGAATACTTACAACAAAAATTATGAAGTTTAATATTCTGCTCATTTTTGGGCTTGAGGGTTAGGTTTTAGAGCTCTGTTATAAATGTTTTAAGAGTTGCGTTTATATATCCACGGTGGCTTTATCTAAAAAGATAACTTGGTCATAAAACATTCGTGGATTAATAATACGTGTTTTGTTAAATGATCATCGCGCAGCTAGGAGAACCTCCAAGAAAATGCAATCATCCTTGTGCATATATTCATGGAAGATTAAACATAAAAAAAACAAATAAGGTTTTAGCCGTCAAAGTTTACAGCCTAATCGCTATTTAACTATTGAGCGCAGTCGTTCAGTATATAACCTTATTAAACGCTATAGCCATCGACTACGTTACGGCACTAAGTTGATTTTAGATAAGAGATAACGTTATTTGAAGATGGCTCTAGCTTTACCTAGATTATTTGAATGTAGGCGTTATTTGTGTATTTGTCAGCCAACGCCGTCATACATAAAAGAATTTATAATGTGTCACGGCAATGTTATTTCCTTGTTTCTTTTTAATAAATTTTGAAATAGTACGAGTATAAGCGGTAGGTACATATTGTAATCCATGACCCAATTTTCTATTACCTTAGAGGGCATTTAACACCTATGTATGATGTTTTGAAACTGTTTTCATGATATTAATTTGCTGGTGTTAATTAAAAATACAATATCAAATGAGCAGTCACCCGGAAGGTTGTGGGTTCAAGTCCTACCTGAGGCAGTCAACATTTTTAGTCACAGAATTGTAGGTGACACTTTGAAACGCATAATGTTTATTGTCATACTTTCAATTGACATACATCATATGGCATACAAATTAAAATGCATAATAATTGTTTTTAGCAAGCTTTTTATTACGCATAACCATATAAACGTAGAGTTGTTGAAAGGCATAATGCTAAAAAGCATAATGGTTTGAATCTATATTATTGTTAACTATAATTTTATAAAGCATACTTTAAAACGCATACTTTCTTAATCACAGGTTTAATCATGCATAAAAGACCATTATTTTCATAATTTTCTTTGACGCACTTGTACAAAGCATATTCTACTAAAGCCAATGTTTATAAAAATAATAAATCATAATTATAGCTTTTACACTTAAATTTACTTTTAAAAAAAATTATAAATTCGAAGTATGCCTAACTCAAAAAAATTGTACATAAGTTTCGAAGAAATAATAAGGAAATCAATATTAATACGAAACTTATTGTATTAAACCCGACTCATTCAACTACAAAATATCAGTAGCAATAAACATCTATTCTCGTATTTTTTTTTCTATATTTTCTCAACATAAGCGTATTTCTTTTTATTATTTAAAAGTCATATTTTTGGATAAAGTATGATAAACGGACCTTTGCTCTGGGTTCCTGTCATTAAGTGGCTAAATAGTAATGTAATAGTGTGTAATTAGCAGTCTTTCAAGCCAAGTTTTACAAAATCCAGTAGGTCAGAAAAAGTGTAGGTTAGGTTAGGTTAGAACTGTGTGTGACCCTAAACGCGGGAAGGCGAGCGAGCGTAGCGAGCGGGCCGCGGTAACGGCCGCCGAGCGCCACATCCCTATGATAACTGCAATTTTTTGCTTAACTTAACCTTAATATATCATCTTAATTATTCCCAAAAACTATTTATAAAAAATATGTATATTAAGGTGATGTTTTGAAGTACATAATGTTCGTTGTCATAATTTCAATTATTAGGGGTTTAGGGATATTGTCAGTTATGCTTATCAAATGTTTCTTGAATAATAAGTCTCTAGAATATTATGGCCAACTAAAATTATGCCTATCATTACTTATGCGTTTCAAAATTATGTTTATCTATGATTATGCTTTTAAGGATTCAGCCAAATGATGTTATGCGTAATAAAGTTATGCTTTATTGGCTTATGGCAAACGTCTACTACGGCCATCATCATTATGCATTGTCAGTTTATGGCGAAAAACGTTATGCGTTTCAATAGATTATCGGAATTGTATTTTCAATTACCATAATATTATGTCCTTTCCAAGGACTCAACCTTTCGTTGAAAATAAAATATAAAAAATAATTATTAATATTGGTTCAGGCAGTGCCACTACGAGTCCATGATGTCCACTTAAAAAGGACCTCACTCAGCATGTACCACGGCCCGGGTAGGCCATAGCTCTGGTTTTCAGTGGTGCCCTGCTAAGTAAGGTACACTAACGTCTACCTAGCTACCTATCTCCGTCCATTTCTGGTGATGAGACTATGGAAATGTCGACATTCTTGTTGCATGTTTCCGCGGCGAGTTGGCGATCGGTGTTTGGCCAATGATAAAGTAAAATGCTGCTGCCTGTCTGATTTTTGAAATCTGAATGATAGAGACCTTAAAAAAATTATTATGTATGATACATAATATTTTTTTCCTTTTCAAAGGAAGCGCCGTAATTAAATTGCTACGGATTTTCGTTCGGCGCAGATGAAAGATGTGTTCGAATAATTAGCAAATACAATAACAATGCAATTGGATTATGTACGAGTAGATAGCTTGTGAGGATAGCTTAACCGACGCAACCATCATATAATCTTTTATTGGGATGATGCAAGTTGTTTTGAGTTTGCCGTATATAAAGTAATAACCTTCATCTACATTTCTAGTACACTATTAACTATGGCGAAAGCTGTTGGTATTGGTATTTTTCTCGTAAGTGAATTCACAATTTTAAGTCATTTCTACAAAAGCTCTATTACTGAGACATAATTAAAGTGTTGTTTTCACAATGTTATAATATATTTTTATAACTTTTAGATCGTAAGTGCAGCATACCAGGCGAATTGTCAAACGGTCAACTGCACGCAGACCGGAGCCGGACGATTCGCTGACCCCGTCGACACGACGTGCCAAAACTACACATACTGTGTTTACAACGCTGCTACCGATACATACGCCAGCTACAACTACGTGTGCCCTACTACCTCGGTCTTCAACCCCGCCACGAGCGTGTGCACCGCACCCACTAATTATGTTTGTACAATCACAACCCCAATTCCCACAACTACGAGTATCCCCACGACCACTGTTGCCGCTGACCCTTGCACTGCTGACGGATTCGTCGCTGATCCAAGTTCCGTCGATTGCTCCTCGTACATTCAATGCGTTCAAATCAACGGGGTCTTCACCGAGACGACTTTGACATGCCCAACCGGCACATACTACGATCCGACCACCACATTTTGCGAGTCCAATTATGTCTGTACCAGCGCGACAACAACAACTGCAGCGACAACGGTAACAACAGAATTAACGACTACTGCACCACCATTTTCATGTACGGCTGTTGGACGATTTGCGAATCCCAGCGATACCACGTGCCAAACGTATTACTACTGCGTGGCTTCAACCACCACGACTTTCACACAGTATCTATACACTTGCCCAACTACTTCAGTGTTCAGTCCTACTTCCAGAGTATGCACTGCTAATTATGTTTGCCCGACTTCTTAAATAGTTACTAGGTAACTACGAGTAAGTTAACTTTTACATTAACTTATCTAATTCAGCCTCAGGATCTCACTAGCTGGGAAAAGGCTACCCATCCCTAGACCTCGTTTCATCTTTATTATTCATTCAACTCTCTAAGATGCCAGAAAAAATTTGTCTATATCGGCCTTAGTTTACAGCTGGGGAAAGTCTTCATAAATATGAGGTAAATCAAGTGAATGACGTAAACGTTAATCCCGACCATTATTATGTCCAATTAAGATTAAAAAAATCCTTGTCTTATAAAGGCAGTTTGTTCAGTAAACGTGCTGGATGATTTATTTAATTATACTGTGATTGTTGCTGTCAAACACTGTATATTCTTATTTAATTAAAATAATCATATCATAATCATAAAAAGGAACATATTGTAAGTAATTTAACTATAAATTTTAAGGGAAATTATAAGAATACATGTTTGCTACGGTTTCTTCTTATGACAAGACGTCTTTTATTTCTTGCTCCTCGAAACTTAATACTGACTCCATGAGTATTTTGACCTTCCACAATCAAAACTGTAGCAAGTTTTCTTGCCATTAAAAGGTTGTTATTTTGGTTGAGTATGGAGTTCTTGGGTTTCTTAAACGATTCAGCAAGGTTCATGTAGGGATGCGTCTTGTGTGGAAATAAGCTTAGATTTGATTTCTTCATAGTGGCATAAAATTTGCTAAAGTAATTCTCCCGCGCTTTATTTATAAATGAAGCTGGAATTTTCTTTTTGCTTTTCTGTTTGTCGTTACCCACTGTAACTGTACTTGACGTGCTGCTAAAGTAAGACGCGTCTGTGGAATATGGGGACCTTTTATCATCAATTAATGCTAAGCCTTTAGTTGTTGTTGTCTTTCCACCA
Source organism: Anania crocealis (assembly GCA_949315895.1). Lineage (NCBI taxonomy): Eukaryota > Metazoa > Arthropoda > Insecta > Lepidoptera > Crambidae > Anania > Anania crocealis. The sequence continues at coordinate 8,029,298 of OX438884.1, forward strand.
ACAGATTTTTTTAAATCTTCGTAGTCAAACTCAGGAAAACTGGTTACTAAGTATGTAGAATCATTAACGCGACGAACTTGATATGTCTTGACACTAATTGAAAAAGTAAAAAAACTAATTAAAATACATTTTACTGATAGAAAATAATTGAGAGCAATCATTAAAAATTGGGTAAAAATATCAGATGCTTTTAGTGAGCGACATTACTAATTGATGACAGTATTTTTTTTCTCTTTAGCACTTTGACCGAGAAGTTTTCTTCCAACTTTTAAAGAGTACCAACTATTCTAATAAATCCTATAAAAATTATGTAAGTAGTTGAAATTAATGACATTGTAATCTTTAACGTTTCGCGTGAACGATACAATAATTGTGAACAAAGGTAAAGTACGCCAGAAGCGTGATGTTATCGCACCTTTTAGTAAAAAGTGAATGAAATCAGACAATGGTCGTCGAGAGTAGGCTCCCATAGCGAAGAATCAAGGTCAAATTTGTCTGGCAAATCATACAAATACACCTTCTAGTGAACTTGCAAGGCATTATATACTTTGTTCGTTAGTTAGACGTCACATTGCAGGTTGGTAGTTAAGTTAGCTTATATGCCGTCTGGGGAAAGAGTATGAGACAGTACCCGACGTTGTTATTGTTTTCAATGCCACACGTACACGCTTCTTAATTACTACTTCCGCAAATGAACAGGACAGCCGTAGAGTTGTTATTAGTCGTATAATTCTGTGTTTATATTTTCATAACATTTATGTATTTCCTGGTTAACTCTAAATTTACATTATCTTTATGTTCAGCTTTATAGGTAATAAGAAAAAGGTACCAATGAATAAAAATAAAGTGTCACTCCGTAATTTTTGAATAATTTAGACAGGATGTTAGGTAAATGGTATAAATAGGTACAGGATAAAATTTTAACCACTTTCCAAAATTTTTGTAGGCGTTCAGTATCGTATATACAGGGTGAAATTTTAACCACTTTCCAAATTTTAATATATCAATCTACGAGACAAAAAACAAATGACGTATTTTTCTTTTGGTATAGCCCAGTACAAAAATGTCAAGATAAAGCACTTAGAAAATGTATGTGTAATATACGGCCGCCTAGCAACACTTTTTTTACGCAAGGCACATCACATTTATTCATTCATTACGATACTAATCATAAGTTTTTGATTTTTCCTTTATACATAAATAGGCCTAAAACTCTAAAAATTTAAAACTATATTGCGAAAAATATTTTTAAGTGAGAACTTGATTTACATTTTTTACTTCATAAATGGGCTCTAAATACGATACTGAAAACCTACAAAAAATTTGGTTAAAATTTCATCCTGTAGAGCCCATTTATGAAGTCAAAATGTAAATCCAGTTTACACCCGAAAATATTTTTCTCAATATAGTTTTAAATTTTTAACAGTTTTAGGCCTGTTAAGGTATAAAGGGAAAATTAAAAACTTGTGATGAGTATCGTAATAAATGAATGTGATGTGCATTGAGTAAAAAAAGTGTTGCTAGGCGGCCGTATCAAAAATTTTAGATTTTTGGCGGACATTTTCTAAGTGCTTTATCTTGACATTTTTGTACTGGGCTATACCAAAAGAAAAATACATCATTTGTTATTTGTCTCGTAGATTGATAATTATATTAAAATTTGGAAGGTGGTTAAAATTTCACCCTGTATAAAGTCAGTAAAGTTTATACTTTAGGCTTGTTTTGGCTTTATAGCCAAAACTAACCTATTTTAACATATGCATATAAATAGTTTACTGAAGTAATATTTTTATTTTTTATTTTCATAGAAATAAAAAAAAATATATTCCGATTTATATGTTTTTTTTTAAATGATACTATCAAATTTCCGACTTTACCATAGTATTTATGTGCATATTAGCATTGGCTAGTTTTGGCTTGTTTTTTTCCATTTATACTATTTTTTCCATTTTCATCCTGTAAAATTTAAGTGAACGTAATATTACTTCTTTTATTATGATTTCTATGATGCATGACAATGCAATACAGTTGCAAATTACAATCTTCCTATCGTGTGAATATCCTTCGTGTAAAGATAGTGTCAACAGATGTAGGTAAGTTGTCCCAGTTTTCCAAGCCATTACTCTCGACAGAAGACGGAAACAACGGTTTGACTTAACTCTTACCGGGAATCCTCAATCCATGCGAAGAAGGTGACTATGCACCGCACCAGAAGACTAACCGAATCGACAATGACAAGGACACAAATAAAATTTTATTTATTTACTGTTTGACTTTTTTTTGTGGGGCTACGTGAAAGACAGAGTTTTTGACCGGCCATGCACATCGAGTGACGAAATGCGTCAAAAAATCATTGACGTGTTTGAAGACTTTAAACAGCGGTCGGTGCGAGGAGGCATTCTCGAGAGAGTGCATCAGAACACGCGGTATCGGGCGCGTGTTTGTTTGGAGATGGGAGGTCGACAGTTTGAGCCACAGCTGGTTCATTTGGAGAGGCCTGATCTGGACGACACGGATGAAGAGTAGGTAAGTAGGTACTTTTGTTTAGCAATTTGTGTTCTGTGCAATTTTAGTAGGTTGTGCCTGCCTACAAGTTACAACCGAAGACGATGTACACGCGATAGGGGCAAAGCGAGGCGGTCCGCGTTTGCCCCCGCCCCGCCCCGCTTAGCCCATACGTACGCAACACCTCGTCTAGCATTTCGTGCGCGCTATACATTGCGGGCAATAAATACTTGATTTTTTTTAATGCCTCAAAAAAAAAAGTCGTTTCCCAGCGATTATTTTTGTTACATGCGTTTTGGTTTGATAAACCTAATGCGAGGCTTAAGGCTTCGTTAAGCCTTTTTTTACACCCTGTATAGTAGTAGCTTAATGAATTTTAATAGAATTGTTAAGGTTAAAATCAAGTCAGTAACAAAACCTTTTATTATTTTCCATTACGATGTAACATGATAACGAAGATATTATTAACTTAAATAAAGTAAAGTAACGGCCTTTAATCATCCCACTGCAGGGCAAAGGCCTCCATCATTGAATACAAATTACGACAGCAACGATAGGTACAGGGATAATCAGTACGCTTGCCAAATGCGATTTGGTGATCGCAAACCCGAGCAAATGACAAAAATTCGAAACTCTTGTTGACCCGGGGATCAAACCCAGGACCCAATAGAACAATAAGGCCTTTTATAGTTTGTGAATATTTGTTTTTATGTAAAAAAATAATAATAATTAACTAACGGTTAGAATCAAAATCAGAAAGTTTATTTGCTAAAAGACATGATGAGGCTAAATAAACATATACATTCTACAAGCAGACTTGCATATTTTAAGAAATTACGAAAAAAAGTATTTTTTTATTATTTAGGTAGTTAAATAAAATATTATGTAATTCAATTGTTGTAACTATTATAATAATCAAATATCACAATTAGTGATGTGATGCTGCTGACTACTCCATAGTTTTCCTTCTCAAGTACGTCTTTTATGAATCAGCTTTCGCTCAATTGTTGCATGTAGTTTTCAAATAATCCTTAATGCTGATTAGGTTGATCGATTTCTCATGTAATTTTCGCAATTTTTGATTTTTGGAGTTAAATTGTAGCGTGATAATAATGCGTATATTGTTGTGTTGCTTCAATATAATTATTGTTGATTAACGAGATTGTTGTCGCAAGACGAGTGTTTTAATTGGATGAACAAACTTTAATCTGCGGTTAAAAGGTTAAAAATTCCTCAATACCAATATGAAACAAACTGCAGAAAAAAACACATGCGTAGTGATATAGTGGTCAACACAGAAAAAAAATCTGATAGTGAAGTCGGTAAAATAAATATATTTACACAAAAAACCGACTCGAAAAACATCGCCAAAGCCACCAATTTTTCAGTCGATGGTAAACGATTTTTTTTTTAGTATTTTTAACGGCCTCGGATTCTTGTCCATACAGCCAATTCTTTAATAATATTGTCTTTATTATTGCATTAAATAAAACGTTGATGTTAGACGTTTTAATGCTTCAATGGAGTTTTTGGAGACAGTCGAAAGATTGAAGGAATGTAGAGAAGTCCCCAAGAAAGAGGTGAACTGTTCCCGAGCAAAATTCACGGTCCGCTTTTCTTGGACCCATACACCATGTTATTTCACCGAACTGTATATTGTTCACTCTTACGACACTTTGTTTCGCAAAATAAAACCACTTTTACGACCCAAAAATCACCACAAACAATAAAAATTCGATAAAATGAACGGACTCCAAACGTATCTCACGAACTCCCGCCAAAAAAACCCGGTAAACGATTTGATTTATTTCTTGCTTTTGGTTAGTTGTTTTTTAATTTTATTTTTTATTTTTGACGGCTGTCAACCTTATTTTTCTATCGAACGGACAAATCCACCTATTTAAATATTATGTGTGGTAATACATAGTTAAACAAATAAATATACACTTCGAATTGAGCTGCTTGAGCACCTTCTCTTCTTTACTTCGGCTAAAAAGGTTTGGAACTTTGACCAATATGTAGGAGGGACATACTTATTGTTCTAGCTGAGGTAATAAATAACACTGCGATTTTAGTTTATTGTTGTCATCAAACCTACACCGGCTACACCATTAATATACTTATGCTTTTTAGGGTTCCGTAGCCGAATGGCAAAAAACGGAACCCTTATAGATTTGTCAAGTCTGTCTGTCTGTCTGTCCGTCCGTATGTCACAGCCACTTTATTCTGAAAGTATTAGCATTACACAGTTGAAACTTATTAGGTAGGTGTATCCTGTTGACCGCTTTACGATTCTCATACAAAAAATAACAAATATGATATTTAAGGAGGTCTTCCCATTCATAAAACTAAAACAAAAAATAATTCTACTCTAACCTACGCTTATGGGGTTTCTATGGATAGTTCTTTTAAAATGACATTGAAGTTTCTTAAACTATTTTTCCCAAAAGTCTAACGTTTGGAAGATAGAAGCTTCCAAAGTGGTGGGTGCCCCCCCCCCCTCTAACTTTTAAACTAAGCAAGTGAAAATTAAAAAAAAAAACGTAAAGTAGATCTTAACAATAACTTACAACGTAAATTGGTTTGAACGAGATCAAATTGGTAGTTTTGGAGATCTAGCACATTTTCAACAACCGCAAATATAACTTTGTTCTTCATACAAACGCTATGAAAACCAAAGTTTTTTTTGCAGTCAACAAAATATTGTGGTATTTTAGTTAAAGTTGGTACGGAACCCTCAGTACGGGAGTTTTTTGGAATAGTGTAAACGCATGATTAAGTAGATACTGGTTTTTATGTTTGGTGAGAATTTCGTCACAATGTCTGTGTGTGGGTCATTGTTCTGCTAAGCAGGCTTCACTTGTGACTGCATAAACTGATTCTTTCGTAACATAATTGGTTATTCTGCAGACCCCTGCACTCGCTCTTCATGCAACACGGATAGCGAAGAGACCCGACACAATTTGCGTGATGCGATTTTAAGATACGACCTGTGCAACTCAAGGAAAAAAGTTATTTCCATGCGTTGCACTGTAATGCGTTATTTCAATGCATGCATTATGTATTTTACTCTTATGTAACACTGGACATGAATTTAATGTTAGTATTGAATGTAGATTAAACTGTTATAACGCTTCATAAGGAACTACCTGGGAACTACCCGTGACTTCGTACGCGTAGATTTTGAATTAGGAGATAGCAGGGTACCCGTACCTACATTTATGCAGGATAAATAGTAGGCTATGTGCTGTGCCAAATTTCATCCAGATTCTCAGAGCCATTTTGGGTAATGGATAACAAACATCCATCCAAATTCTCGCATTTATAATATTATTCAGATTAAGAATATAGATCTACTGGGTGACTCTATGTCATCATTATTCATGTCAATTAATGAGAAATATATCGAAATTGGACACTAAATTTATAACAAACTAAATTCAATGCGAACAAGAATATGACGGCATGGTACAACACCATTTAAAGATCTTTAATTTATGGCCTTCTAAAATAGGTAATGCCGCAATGTCTGAAAAGTAAGGTCTTCAATCAGTGTATCCTACCAGTTATGACCTACGCTGCGGAAACGTGGACACTTACCAGAGGACTAGTTCACAAGTTCAAAGTCGCTCAGCGAGCTATGAAGATATGCTCGATATCTCGTTAAGAGACAGGATACGAAATGAGCATATTCGTCAGAGGACGAAAGTTATCGACATAGCCCGAAGGAAAAGCACGCTGAAGTGGCAGTGGGCTGGTCACGTCTGCCGTAGAACCGACAACCGACAACAAACCGACATCATCATCATATCAGCCGAACGACGCCCACTGCTGGGCATAGGCCTCCCCCAAGGATCTCCACAACGATCGGTCCTGTGCTGTCCGCATCCAGCGGCTTCCCGCGACCTTGATCAGATCGTCGGTCCACCTTGTGGGGGGCCTGCCCACGGAACGTCGTCCGGTACGTGGTCGCCATTCGAGAACCTTTCCGCCCCAACGGCCATCGGTTCTCCGCGCTATGTGTCCCGCCCACTGCCACTTCAACGATGCAATCCTTCGAGCGATGTCGGTTGTTTTAGTTCTCCTGCGGATCTCATCATTTCTGATTCGATCGAGTAGGGAAATACCAAGCATCGCTCTCTCCATTGCTCGCTGGGTGATCTTGAGCCTTCTTATGAGACCCATAGTAAACGACCACGTCTCACTCCCATAGGTCATTACTGGCAACACACACTGGTCAAAGACTTTCGTCTTGAGACACTGAGGTATTTCGGACGCGAATATATGCCGGAGCTTCCCGAACGCTGCCCATCCAAACTGGATTCGACGAGAGATCTCTTTCTCGAAGTTGGACTTACCTAACTGGACTATCTGTCCCAGGTAAACATAGTGGTCAACAACTTCGAGTGCAATGTTCCCAACGTTAACTGGAGCGGGTGCAACATGGGCATTTAACATGATTTTCGTCTTGTCCATGTTCATCCTAAGACCCACTCTTTGAGAAGCATTACTGAGATCTTCGAGCATAATGTTCAGGTCTTCCAAGGTCTCAGCCATAAGAACTACATCATCGGCAAATCGCAGGTGTGTTAGGTATTCGCCATTGATGTTGATGCCGCGTCCTTTCCAGTCCAGAAGCTTGAAAATATCCTCCAACGCAGCTGTGAACAGTTTCGGAGAAATAACGTCTCCCTGTCTCACACCTCGCTGTAGTTGGATCGGATTAGAGCTCTGGTTCTGTAATCGGACCGACATGGTGGCGTTTTGGTATAAGTACTTTAGTACCTCGATGTACCTGTAGTCTATTTGGCACCTTTGGAGAGACTGCAGCACTGCCCATGTCTCAATCGAATCAAAGGCTTTCTCATAGTCCACGAACGCTAAGCAAAGTGGCAAGTTATACTCTTCGGTCTTCTGTATAACTTGCCGCAGCGTATGAATGTGGTCTATGGTACTATAGCCTTTTCGGAACCCGGCTTGTTCGGGAGGTTGGAAGTCGTCGAACCTGCGAGTGAGACGATTCGTAATGACTCTCGAAAACAACTTATAGATATGGCTCAGAAGCGAAATGGGTCTGTAGTTCCTCAAGAGAGTTTTGTCACCCTTCTTGAAGAACAGCATCACATCGCCTCTGCCCCATGCCTTTGGCGTTTTGCCCTCGAGGATGACAGAATTAAAGAGCTTCTGGAGGACCTTAAGTATCGGCTTACCGCCCGCTCTAAGGAGCTCTGTTGTGATTCCGTCATCACCCGCCGCCTTGTTGTTTTTAAGCTGCTTGAGAGCCATTCTAATCTCGCACAGGCTGACGTCCGGGATATCTTCAGAATAGTGTCGGGTAAGCTTGGCTCTAGGGTCTTTAGCCTTGCTTTCAACAGGTGTTTTCGTGGAGTATAACTGTCCATAGAAACTCTCAATCTCCCTCAGGATTTCAGGTGTTGACGCAATGATGCTACCTGTCTCAGTTTTCAGCCTCGTCAATTGGCTTTGCCCAATAGACAGATCTCTGGCGAACACTTTGGAGCCTTTGTTCCGCTCAATGGTCTCTTTAATACGTCGGGTATTAAATTGACGAAGGTCGCTCTTCAAAGACTTAGATATCTGTCTATTGAGTTGCCGATAGCGATGGGCATCCGCTGAGTTCTGTAGCCTCATTTCGTTTCTCTGATCCATGAGTAGGAGAGTCTGACTGGAGAGTTTCTTTGATTTGGGACGGCGGGTTTTAAAGTACTTAGACCCTACCGTACGGACAGTATCCACCACCATGTTGTATAGATCGTCCACATCGATGCTGTTCTCAAGGGCTTCGAAACGGTTTTGAAGCTCGAGCTGAAAGCACTCGGGGTTTTGAATTTGAGCCGGTATTGGTCGGAGCGTGGATTTTATCAGTCGCGCTCTTTCAAGCTTTACGTCGATATTCAATGTGCCTCTGACCATGCGGTGATCGCTTCCTGTCTTAACAGCGTTGATCACAGCGACATCATCGAATATGTGCTTCTTCGTTGACATGATAAAATCGATCTCGTTTTTGACTTTACCGTCCGGGCTGATCCAGGTCCATTTGCGGCTTACGGGCTTCTTGAAGAAGGAGTTCATCATAAAGAGGTTCTCCCTCTCCATGAAGTCTGCCAGCATCTGACCCCTTTTGTTCCGTTGCCCAAATCCAAATTTCCCCATTCTCAACTCATTACCGCAACGTTGCCCCAACTTCGCATTGAAATCCCCCATCACAACCGTGTAGTGGGTTTTAAAGCTATGCATGGCTTTAGAGATCTCCTCATACATAGCCTCCACTTCGACATCGTCGTGTTTTGAGGTCGGAGCGTAAACCTGAATGACATTCAGCGAATATCGTTTCGATATTCTGAGTATCAGGTACGCTACCCTGCTCGAAACACTTCCGATAGTAATCACGTTGTTGACAAGGGACTTGTGGACGATGAACCCGACACCACCTAGGGACTGTTGTTCGCCCTCCCGGTAGTATAGTAAGTTACCGGATTTTAGGGTTATCGAGTCCTCCCCCTCTCTTCGGACTTCAGATAGCCCAATGATATCCCAATGTAACTTACCAATTGCCTCTTCCAACTCTACGAGCACACGAATTCTAGAGTGAGAACCGCGTTTAGGCAAGCGTAGTGTAGGACGCCCTGCGACTCGATGGACTGATGACCTTAGAAGAACTGTTGGCAGCGGCTGGATGGGGAAAGCCCAGAATAGAAAATTGTGGCGTGACTTAAAGGAGGCCTACGTCCAGCAGTGGACGGACAATGGCTGTTGATTGATTGAAAATAGGTAATATTCCTCATTATTATCTCCTGTTGCCTCGTGGTCCTAGTAATATGTCCTACTAGTAGGACCACCGGGAAATCTATTTCCTCGTGGTCCTATCATTGTTAATCTGTGTCTTGTATGTAAATAACACCGTCTTGATCATCTTCTCGCGCCGAACTGTACTCTAACAAAGTGTCAAAAGTCCTATCAGCCGAACTTGAGTGACACACATACAGAGTTTTGCATTTATGTTAAAGTAAGACAAGAAGTCAAATATGCTTATATTATTTTGATAATTCAGGCTTTGTGGTCGTGGTTTACCGGAGTTGTTTGAAAATTTCGCAACAGCTATAAATAATAAATAAATCCATTAAACATGTAAGTATCTTTATCGATTTATGGACTCGCAAGATTGGAGAACAAATTAACTTGTAATCATTACGGATTCGAAGTCTACATATTGTAAAATTTCCGGCGTTTGTTTTTCAATTTCATTACATCAATGTTGAAGCAGTTCATAACAGAGTAAAAGTCAGCACAAACGTGGTCGGAATTGCACTACTCTGCGAAAGCTGGCTGACTGTTTAGTAAATAAAACATGTAATCACTTGCTCGAAATTTAACATTTCACTAAAAACATCTATGTTCATCAGCTCTGAATACTGATTGCACTGTGAAACCTATTGATTTCGCAATTTTGCGCATCACAAAAAGAAATACTGGTAACTTTCAAATGCAATTGCAATACTTTTTCTTGCTTTATCGATACAAGTGCATCGCTAGAGTACAAATCAAGTAATCCCTCCCCAAAAATAAAAATAAAAAAGTTTTTTTCGTCGAAGATTTTATTTTTCGGTAGATTATTGCTCAATATTGGTCCAATGTGTATAAATTTTAAAATAAATTTAATTAATAAATTACATCCTAAACGATAGAAAAGCAGGATTACACAGCACAAGTTAATATACTATAGTAAAACGTTTTTTTACATTGCCAGACAAATATCGACAACCTTCCACCACCATGGTTATTTCGTTTATACTTTGCGTCGGTTATTTTTTTAAATCTTGAATATAGAATCAAAAGAGTATTCAATGTTGATTACCTACCTTTGAAAATGGACATATGTTTCTAACTTCTGTCTTTGTTTCTCTGGACGGCAAAAACAGAGATAGAAACTGTTTCCTATCTCCGATATGCCAAAACTGAAGATAGATAGGTTATTGGAACCGGCCGTAAATGGATTTTGTTTGTGAATATCACTACTGAAGTACTTCTTCAAACATGAATTTTAAAAACATGTTTATGTGGAATAAGTAAGGTTTAATAGAAATACAATTGTGGAACATAAAGCAGGTAATTACTCGTATTGAAGGAAATAGTTTTCTGTAGTTTTATTGTAGAAACTGAGAAAACAAAATGAATGAATATAGTTGCTAACACGGTACAATAAATTACTTACGATCGAAGGCGTCTGAGATATGCAATTACCTTTCAAGAGCGTGCTGTGCCAGATTTTGTTTCTCATTGTTTTTGCGTGAAGTTGTCGATATTTGTATCGTTTAATTAGTCTAATGACGCGTTAGCTATATTAATTATACAGTTTTAGTTAAATGGTATAACAAGCCGAAATGTATATAAATAGTATAGTGAAGTCAGAAAATTAATATCAAGGGCCATGAGTCATGGCCCATGCGTAGGCCAAAACAGTGGTTTTAAGAGGGCCAACTTGAGTGAGGACCACGGAAATTAATGAACATACATAAATATACCAGCAAATAAATAAATGATCATAGATAACTACTGTACTGCATTATTCGAGTATTTATATAAGAGTAAGGTATTGTTCACTAATTAATTGCATTAATGAAATAAAGCCGCTGTAAATGATATCAGCATAATATACGGCATCGGGCGCTTGCCGTTTACAAGACAAAGTAAAAAGTTGCATGCGTCAGATCGCTTAGACACGATGCGCACGCGCAGTTATTTCCTTCCGCGAGCGCGGACTGCGGAAGAACACAAGATATTATTGCTGAAGTGTATTAGAAACAAACCTGACATCTATTTTTAATTACACCAGTGAAAAAAAAAAATCTGCAAATCTCAAGGAAGTGTAGTATGTAAGTACCTACTATTAGTTCATTGAAATAGCTATATGCTTACTAGCTTAAGAGAAAAAATAAACTCAAATGAAATGCCTATTTACTTCGACGTAATAATTTTATTTAAATCTGGATAAAATAAAAAAACATTGGGGTCGATCGCCTTTGAGGACTTCAAAAGATACGCATCACACACTAATCTGATCGCATTCCAAACGAGATATTAAACAGGTTACACCCTAAGGGTTCCATAATTTTATTACTTATAAGATCTATTCCGAATTTCCGACTGACGTCATTCATGTTTATCAAAAAAAGAACCGGCCAAGTGCGAGTCGGACTCGCGCAAGAAGGGTTCCGTATCAAAAAGGCCACAAAAACGGATTTGTTGCATGGGAGCCCCCCTTAACTATTTATTTTATTTTGTTGTTATTGCGGCAACAGAAATACATAATTTGTGAAAATTTCAACTGTCTAGCTATCGCGGCCCTTGAGATACAGCCTGGTGAGAGACAGACGGACAGACAGCGAAGTCTAAGTAATAGGGTCCTGTTTTTACCCTTTGGGAACGGAACCCTTAAAACATAATCGTTGTCTCATGTAATTCGGTTTGTTCCACACTAGTGCAAAATCCTCATATTGGAGAGGCATGTGTCCAACAGTGGCCTTATGTGGCCTGATAAGGCTAATCCTATTAATTGATGTAAGGAAACAACGTGAAGGAAGACGCTTGTTGTGTGAACGAAGATGATTAGTTAGTAATAAAATATCACTATTTTGGATGACATAACTACGGTTAGGACATTTGCTCTAGACATTATGATGTTAGACTTTGTGTACTCGTATTCACAATCTAGTTTATTAATAATTTAAGCTCGCTAATCAACATAACATAACATAACCATTAGTCGTGTGTGTATAGTGTTTTATGTTCAGGCCTTTTGAATATGACATGCCACACCTGAAAAATTATAATCTCCGCATTACCGTCTTCTTTATTGTTGTCTTCTGTAATCGTACTGAATTATTTAAATTAACTTAGACGAGTCGGTTTCAAATAAGTTTTCTTTCCCCTTACTTAGGACTTACCAACTTCAAGAATTTGGACCCTTTTTTTTTTTCTTACGCGAGGAAAATGCGTTACGCATCATCATCACTGCCCCGGGGGAGGGCAGGGCGGTATGTGGGACTCCCGGCGCCCTGAAAAGGGCGCTGCTCCTAGGAATGGGACCCAGGATTCTATCTTACTTTCATTCGGCTTTTACTAGCCATTTAATTAGGCGATGATTAATTTTTTATAGAAAGATAATTAATGATTTGTATTATAACTTAAATTGGAATTGTAAGTTTTTGGAAAGCGATAAATAATCAATAATTTATTTTAGTAGTTAATAATAGTAGGGGGTACAATCTCTATTATGTAATAATAATTTGTAACTTAGATTGTATTGTTTAGAATACACGTTCTATATTATTAATGTCTACGTGTAAAGTTATCCTATTAATATTAGTTTCCCAAGGTAGTGCCTACTGGACAGGAAGCACCTGAATCCCTCGGCTAGCTAGTATTATATTATCTGTGCCCTCGGGTTAAAAATTCCACAATATAGTTCGAAATGGGTCAGCAGGTATAGAGCCGTGGTCCCATCGCCGCACGCCTGCCTGCGCTCATTCGCTTTTTGCCCACCTTTCGACGCGCGCGCAGCAGCCTCCACCATTGTTCGCGCGCATTTCTCTCACGTGGGAACTGTTGACTTTTTCGTGCTTTACCTGCATCGTCATTCATCTGCATCTATTGGAGCGACCGCACGTTATTATGGCTCTATGAGTGCGGGATCCGTGTTATCAGTTGTTGTGATATGAAAGGATCGGGGCATGCGTTACATCCCGACGTTAAACGGTGAAAGTTAAGTGATGATCAAGTAGAAGATCGGGACTTTGGTATCAGATAAGCGGAGATCATGGCCCAAACACCGGTGAGTTACCTTCAAATTTAAAGGCTGTTCATGTTTAATTTGTCAAGATATCTTTGTTAGATTCTGTCTGTATGTTTCCATATCAGTGAAATGTAATTACTTTATTGATCGGCTGTAAGAGTGCTATTGTATAGAACCTATAACCTCTTTTAATATGCGTGTTCAATCCCTTAATGGGCAAATGTGTTCGATAACAAGCATCTCGATACGATCTCGTGTCTCAATAAGCTTTTTCTAAGAAAATAATGGCCCTGTCGGAGCGTTAGAACCACTTTGTTTTGTTTTCAACTGTGTTCACATAAATAATCGGATTCTTCTAAATTTCGTGGTGTGCTGTAACAAATTATGGCATGCTGTGAAAATATTAGGTGTTGAATTAAAGACAATTTGAATAATCAAATAATTCATAATATGTAGCGTACATGAAAACTAAAACACGTTTCAGTCATGAGGATTTGGGAGCTTTCAAAAACTTTACAATAAATTATTATATAGGAGAAAAAGCTACTGATTTGATTTAGCGTATGATGATCGTCGTATAGATTATTCATGGTGCTGAATCAAAATTATTAATTATGTGTTACGGTTGCGGTTGTTTTTCCTTAACAATGTATTCCGTTTATGACTATTTTTATTGGGTTGACCAATAGGTATCAATTATTTTTATTATTCGATAGGATATTTCAATTATTTTTTCATATCACCATCTCGGAAAGAATATTTTTGCTCTTCGATATCTGAGTGCAAAAGCGGTTTTTATTCGCTAGAGGATAAAGTAAATTTGAATTTAGAACATCGCGTGCACTAGGGTGAAAACATCATTAAACCTATTTACTTTCATGGTGCCGTATTTATCATACAACTTTTTTTTAATTTGTTGAAAACTCAGACTCTTAACCTCCTTAGTGTACTTTTGTTTTCAATTTGATTTGCGCTCACCATTTTGTTTTGAATTCGTATTGTTATAAATAAGAAACTTGAAAACAAGTAAAAAAAAAGAAAAGAAAATGCGAATTCCAGCGACGAAGAAGTTTATTTTAATACTTACATATCATAATGTTGTACATATGTACCTAAACTAAAATAAAAGTATCTTGTGATTGTAAATGTTTTATTTTGCATTTAGTCATTTCCTCGCTAAGGGGGGATGAAAAGTTACGTGTTGCACTCGAGTGCAAAGATTTTTCACCTTGTGCTCTTTTAATTCCCTCGCTAACGCTCAGGATTCAAATTTTTGAATCACTCGCTGCGCTCGTGATTTAATTTTAGAATCCTTTGCTTGCTCGGTCATCAAAGTTGAGCACGCGGTTAAAAAATAACTTTGCACTCTTGTTTAACAAATAACTATTAAAGTCGGTTTTAATTTAACGACAGGGATACGCGTTTTCCAAAAAACAAAAAGAGCATTATTACTAAATAGAAATAGTTAGTAAAAATCACGGAATAAGAAAATTTCAAACACACCGACTCAAAATTGGTAGCTTGTTTCCATTTCTTTGCATGAAAAGGTTTTGGTAGACTTTGACCATGACTACCTATCATCAATACAAACTTGTATTAACGCTAGTTGTCTATTATTAGCAGTTAAAAAACTTTGCGTTTTGTGTAGGCGATACTTTTATAGATGAACACGTACGCTACCTTCGTAGTTTTTATAAAACGTCAAACTAATGATCACTTTCTTGACTCCGTACACAGTCTCCACTAAAGTCCATAAATAATAAACCTTTAAACGTCCATTAACGTATACGATAACGTTTACTACCTCCGACTACCTCGTAACTCTACTAAAAGGAAAGGTTTTGCTATCGTAAGTCGTCTTTTTTTTACTAAAAAGTGGCTTAATACGAGTATCCCTTGCGCTACTTGCATAGGACACTTCCTTGTTGCTTCTGTAAACATTAAACCCTTTTTCGTCAAGGAATTTAAGCACTGATAAGCCTTTGTTATCTTAAAACGCAGGTTTACGATTGTCGAAAAGCTAATGGATCCCTCAGAAATGCTTTTATATTTAACGCGTAAGTAAAGAAAACATAACAGAGAGAGCACACTCTCTATGTTATGATACTTACATGACGTGAGTATTTTTTTATTTGGCTCGGATTTAAATGAATTTAATGTAAAGAGATTTCTGTGACGAGATAACGCAATTTTGGAAGAAAAAGCTCATATTTTGACACCAACAAACGAAAGATATTTGAAAACAAGTTTTTGTTTGCTCTTAAAGTCGGGCTGTGAGCGCTCGCCGGATCTATATCACCGGTATCGTCGAGATGAAAACATTGTTTCTTTATTTTTTAATCTTCTTATTTTTTTTTAAACTCCTGCTTCAAAACCCAAATAAGGGATGGGTAGCATGTGCCTGTGGAATCGTAGCTTCCAAACGGATGAATCGATTTTATGGCGTTGTAGTTTAATCGAAAGGTGAAAACAAATAAGCTTTTTCTCTATGGTTTTAGCTTAAATTTTAATTATGGCTTGTTGTTGCCACCACGCTTAATGATCGCAATATTTTGACAAAAGCGTATTGAATAATCATTCCTAGTGTTATAAAGAACCAGTAAAGTAATTTTAAAATAAAATTACAATTATTAAGAAAATTTGAGTATCACAATTTAAAACAACTTAGTGAAACCAGTCAACAATCAAGAGCGAGACTTTTCTTTTCTTGGGATCCCTCTGACTGAGCCTTCCAGGTATATCAAGGCACTCTTACGTTAATCTGACAATAATAATGTACTGACACCCTCCGTGGTGTAGTGTTCGAGGTTACCGGGCTCCTAGATGGGCTAACATACTTTTTTTTCTATTATGTCGGGTATGGGTGTTTATTGTAAAAAATGAGTACTTTTAACGTAGGGATCAGATCAATCTTATTTAATGTTGTCCAATTTTATTAAAATTTATAATTATTTATTCATCATCAATAAACAACTAGGTGTTTACTAGGAGTTACACGTGCAATATAGCTTTTAACTGGCAGTTAAGTATGATATTAGGTACGGACGTAGTACACAGTGAAACAGGCTGACAGTATACAACTTCGTACATTTAAAGAAACCTTGGGTGTGATCGTTTCGCTGAATAGTGATTAAATGGAGCTATAAATATTTAAAACTTATGATGAGTTAATTTTATAGCATTTCTAGTAGATAAATTAACTAAATTTTCTTTTAGCCAGTGTACTTGTTGAACGTTATAAGCGGAGACGGTAGAGGCGTGTTGTAGCGCCGTTCTCGGACCTTATGATTTGTCAAGCTTTGTCTCCGACCAACTCTTACATAATATACTCGTATCATCATAAAGATAAACAATGCAATAGAACAAGAAAGAAGAATGACTTGCGTGGTACGATAGTAAGTGGAATATAACGTCAATCATAATTATGTAGATTTCATCAAGCAAGAAAATTGATACATTATCTTTTTACTTAGTTTACCGACTTCTTTGATCGATACTTTTAAGTCAAAGTTAGTCCCATTTGTTAAGAAAATTCTAACTATAAGAGCAGATAGGCTTCTGCTCTTTTAACGGCCGGTTCCAATAACCTACTCGTATCTACTTATATTCAGTTTTGGCATATTGGAGATAGGAAACAGTTTCTATCTCTGTTTTTTCCGTCTAGAGAAACAAAGACAGAAGTTGTTTTCTATCTCCGATATGCCAAAACTGAAGATAGATAGGTTATTGGAAATGACCGTAAAGCGACCCTATAGTACAGTACCTAAGAGTCTTAATATACATATATTAACCCTAAAAGAAATACAAACTTTTTATTTATTTAACGACTTATCATGACTTCATCAGCCACCGGAAATGTCTCTTATTTCGATATATGATATGATATGCTTACGATACATAGTTAAACGAATGAGTTTTTGTTGTGTAAATAATTTTGATAGCGATATTAATAAAAATAATGATTTATGAAAACTCATCCACAATTGTATACGATGGAATGCACATTACCAAATAAACGTAGTTATATTACATAATGTTACTAAAATTATACATATTTACTGAGACGTAGAACATTATTAATGCATTTGCAAGTCTCAATATTATTAAGAAAGTTTTTTTAACTTGTTCTATTAAAAGTGCATGATTACTTTCCTAAGTAATAAAGTTTATTTACAATATCCTGGTCCTAACTTAACGTAATTATGCAAAGTGCGCATGGTCTGCGCCCGCGCACGTCCGATATTACGCGGCTGCGTTTTTACTATCGCACGCGCGCGGTAATTCGCTTTCAGTTTCTACGCACTATAACATTATTTCCAAGTGTTTTTCGGATTAACTCGCGAGTTTCGAGGAAGTGACGCAATGCTATGATGAGCTATAAAATTAGCTTAGATGTGGGAAGAGTTAAGCTTTGTTTGTCTCTAGCTTTGATGTTTAGTGAGAATTTGAGTGTAGGTCTGTACCGTTTCCATATTGTACATCGCAAGTAAGTCTTTTAACGATTTACATTCATTCAACATTATATATTAGTTAGAATAAGAAGGAAGGATGGTATATCCTAACGAGCCTATTGGCTTGACGAGGCCCACTGCTGGGAAAAGGAAAAGACCACCCTTAAGGATCTCCACGACGTTAGGACCGTTACACACATCACGTAGCTTCATAACTTTTCATACTATGTCAGTTTAAATCATTTCTTGATTCTTAAGCGTAAGGAAAAACCAAGCATCGCTTTTCATTTCAATTGCTCGGTGTGCGACCTCGAGTCTTCTTTTGAGACTACATTTAAATTCCATAAGTTATCACTGGAAACACCCAGTGGCCAAAAACTTTGGTAGATTTTTCGTAGTTTCCCGAACGCTACCTATCCGAGTTGCATTCGACGTGAGATCTAAGCTCTATCTTGAAAGTATATAAATCGACAAAAAATGGGAATGTTCTCAATTTCATAATGATGTTGGTCGATTTAGACTTTTTTGGTACCTATCGACTTCTATCCTCAACTTTTAAACAGTAGAAAAGGAGGGCCTTTTAAAGGCCATGGTTACATTCAGGTATCTAAATATGCACGTTTTCTGACAATAATTTCCCTCGCAAGCTAGCAAGTGGGTAAGTAAGTATTATTTAAAAAAATATGGGTCTTGGGCTAGGACTTTTGTGTCATTGATAATTGCTAGATGAGGAGCAGTGAAATATCACCAGAATAATCAATGTTACTCGTAAGCTGAGTATCTGGGTACTAGTTTTTAAGGTAGGTAGGTACTATTATACCTTAACCTGTTAGTTCCAGTTATAGGTATTGAAATCGGCAATAGTTTTCCTAATCCACCATAACTCGTACAAAATAATGTCATTTTAGTTGTCACAAAGTCTTCAAAAGTATGTAGGTAGTCAACTGCGAAGTTACTACCAATAAAAATGATTAGGTACTACTACGAAAAAAATATTTGCCAATATGTAATATAAACAGTAGAGTAGGCAATAAGATATCAATCGTAGCTTATGGTCTATGACAAATAGTGTGCAGACAATATCTCGAGGTGCACTTTAGATCATTGTTCCCGCGATTGTTCGCCTGGGAACCTGCTGATCGTTGTGAAGCCCGAGAAAGCGCGTTTCACGACGACCCGTAGTAAACGATACAGCTAAACAGTGGTGTTCATTTCAAAAATGTTAACCATTCTCACATATAACGTTTGTAATGCTTTATAATTCTGAGCTTGTTTAGCATTACGAGTAATGTTACCTTTTGGCTTTCATAATATTGTTTAAGAACTGTGGGTGATAGATGTGTAAGATCTAAACTACATAGATCTAAACTTAGAATAAGCGTTATTATTCTAAGGATCTAAACCTTAAAGTTAGTACACAATTTTGACAGTTTTAAGAGTTATTTATTCACATTGCAAAGGTAATTAAAAAAAATCGGAATCTGCTTTGAAATACAAAGTAAAGAAAAATTTACCAGTCAGAAATTATCATCGAATTATCGTTACCACTTAGTAATGAGATTTTGTATGGCCTTATTTTGAATGGTCTTTAAAATTCAAAAAACTTGTGTAAAAATGACCGATGAATATGTTTACATGCTGTGATTTTTTAGACCATGGTGGCCTCTGATTTCCGATCGTTTTAAAGGTGAAATAATTACGAAATAGCCGTAGAGTTTTAAATAATGTAATAGGCGCAATAACGCGGCGTCTTAGGTAATACTTGTGTGTACCTACATATACTGTCTTAAAAGTCGTAAGTACTTTGCACTTGCTAATTAAATCCATCCGTAATATGAAAAATAAACTTACTAATTACTATCTTCTGATGTGGCTGAATCATAATCTTTATTTGCTTAAAACATGGTATTCGAAGGTGTTACAATTTTAGGAGACCACTTGTCTTGCTATTACAAAAGCATGCAAAATAAGTTTAATTATCTAACATAACACTACAATAATTTAGGTAAGTATTATTTATAAATTAATTGTATGTCAAATAAATTATACTAATATGTCTCTATATAAAAAATATGTTGTATTTATTGAACCAGAATTGGTAAAAAAAAAGTTATCCATATAATTGCACACGTTCTGAAGGTATGCAAGCCATAGAGACTTTATGTTATTTTTTTGTTGCTATCAGAAAACATAATGACGGTTAGGTTTATTTAAACAATTGAACGTACTAGAAGTTATTAAAATATTGTATTTTCTATGTGCAATAAAATAAAACAAAGCACGGAATTATGAATCTTGATTAGACCAACAGTTACGAGGTAGCGCACTGATCGGTGAAGTGCTAGCTGTAATTGTCGCTAATAGCAGGCACAAATGTGTAAACAATATTATGGACCGTCACCTATAATTTTGTAAATGAAAGTATTTAGCAAACTGGCACGATGGCGGTTTACTGGAAGGAACTTTATATATTTTTAGTAATTAGGAAAGCATTTTATTTTGTATTAAATGCTTTCCTTATTATTTCACTAGCTGTTGCCCGCGACTTCGTATGCGTCAATTTCTGTTATTATGATAGCGATTATTTTTGCAATATTTTTCACTATTGCTTCGCTCCTATTGGTAACAGCGTGATGTTATATAGCCCAAAGCCTTCCTCGATAAAAGGACTATCCAACACAGAAAGAATGTTTTAATTCGAACCAGTACTTCCTGAGATTAGCGCGTTCAAACAAACAAACAAACAAACAAGCTTTATTATTATGTATAAATTTATAAAAGTAACGGCCTATAATTAGCCTCCTACAGCGCAAAGGTTTCCATAATTGAATTTAAGTTACAACAGCAGTGATGGGCACAGGCATAATCACCACGCTTGCCAAATGCTGGTTAGTGATCACAAACCCGAGCAAGGTTTAAAATTACAAACTCTTGCTGCTCAATCCGGGGATGGAACCATGGATCCCGAGATCTTGACCCGGTTCTTAAACCACTAGACCAACGAGGCGTTTTTTGTACTTATCATAAAATTTAAACTTTTTTCTTTTTAAATTATAATTTACATTAACAACTTTTTCTGAAACACATAATAGCAACAGAATATTTTCCAAAATTTTCTGACATGGTGATGATACCAATCGAAATCTCTGTGCACAGAGATTTCGAGTTAGGTAGGTATGCAATATGTTTGTAACAAAAAAAAAATGGTATCGGAAATTTAAATTTCTAGGATTATTAAAGGACAGGGCTTGCAGTGCTTATTTGCATGTATGGTGTGCACGCCACTGGATTATATCAAAGATTAGATGTTCGGGTGGAACAGTCACTCTTCAATTCAAGCAGTAAAAAGTTTTTTATTTTTTACTGGAAATCGAACCCGTGAACACTTTCCGCCTAGGCCATATAGGATCGTCGACCGTGTTTATGACCATTGTTCGTCAAAGATGATCTTAAGAAGAGATATCCTTAAGCTGTTTATACATATATTATTGGCTTGTAAAATAAGAAAGAATTTCATACCTATTATTATAAATATAATATTTAAGTTTAAAAATTACTTCGGACAGGGACCTTCCGTAAAGATTCTTGTAACAAAAAAAAAATGTGTGTAATATTTTTGTTTGCAAGTAGTTCAGGTTCAAGTTTTATTAGTTAACTTACTCTTTGACAGACAATCATCACAATAATAATACGAGTAATGTCTCTTCCAGAATGATATTACCTTGTATGTGTAACCATTACGAGACAATGTAAATTGTGAGATTTCATACACATTGACGTAAAGTAACAATTCTGTTAACTTTAAATTTACTTTCCGCTTTCTTAGTAAATTTAATATTACCTACCATAATACAACAAATTCAAACAAAGCAAGTACTAAAACGTGGACCTTTCACCCCGTCGTGTGTCATTGACTTAAGTCAGAAAAATACCTCACGCATGATTCTTATAGGTTTTCTTAATGGCAGCGCTTATGTATATGATCTACATCATCAACTTGATCTACGTTACAGTCATTACTCTTATTAGCCAAGCCATATTTGCTCTTAGTACTTACTAGCTTTACAATTTTATAGGATTTACTAATTATTCAAATAAGTTTTATGAATGGTTTTTTTATTCTTATAAGATGTTCATTATTCCTTACAAACAATAACGGCGCAATAATGAGGCCAATATTAAAATTACAATAAAATATATTTTCACACCAAGCAAATGTTTAAGGTTGCGATTCTATAATGAAAGTTATTGTATGTATTTGACTCGTTAAATATCAATGAAAATATAATATAACCTTTTGTATACGTACAAAGCAAATATTTTTTCCTTTGTAATATTAAACAGTCAACAATCACTGACTCACTGTACGCTCAATCTCCGACAGTATCAGAGAAGAGTTCTTTGTCTATGACAGTATGGTATCGATCAATCATTTACAATTTCAATGTTCAAAATTACGACTATTGAACAAACCGGTACATCTCACCGGGAACACCCAAGAAAGTCTTCACTCTCAATTTTCAACGAAATTGTCTTCCCGGTCGAAGCAATCAAAAAGTTACTTTGCGTGTTACAACATCGATAACGCTAGGGTCATCACTGTCTTTGAAGCAAGTATAACGATATGCTATACAAAACCTTTGGTTGGTTGCATATTTAGTCTTCAATGATTCAACATTAGTTTGGAGTTAGATTTTTATTTTAACTAAGTATAGATTATTTACAGACGACATAACTTGCCTTCCCGACGACTTGCGACGACCGACTTGACGACATAACTTTATGTTGAGCTTGTAAAACTAAACACATTATAGCTCTACATTATCATATTTTTACTAGATTATATATTTTACTATGAACGTCACATATTTGCTGTAGATTTTTGCGTCGAAAGGAAACTAAATCTAGGTAGAGGTATTTTTAAAGTCTTGATTAACTAATGAAATTGTTCTGTCTCCAATATTATATTTAAAATTATATCATTGTCTGTCCTGGTTTCAAGTCGAATATAAAACATAAATAATTCTTGTCTAATATACTAATTTAGACTTTTCATTGGCTACACCCCGTATCAATTAGCGCTTTTTAGGGTTCCGTACCCAAAGGGTAAAAACGGGACCCTATTACTAAGACTTCCATGTCTGTTCGTCTGTTCGTCTGTCCGTCTGTCCGAATGTCCGTCTGCCTCTCACCAGGCTGTATCTCAAGAGCCGCGATAGCTAGACGGTTGAAATTATCACAAATTATGTATTTTTGTTGCCGCAATAACTCCAAATACTAAAAACAAAATAAAATAAATATTAAGGGGGGCTTCCATACAACAATCCCGTTTTTTGGCCTTTTTGGTCTGGAACCCTTCGTGCGCGAGTCTGACTCGCACTTGACCCGATTCATTTTTTAACTAAGTTATCTATAGCACTATGTAGGTACCTTACAAGGTCAAGGATCACTTTGTTAGGTGTGAGAAGATCGACTTACAGATGATATAATTATGACCTTTCTTTAACCAAACATTTAACACCCTTTTCACCGTGGTCCTGCTTAACCCCATCTGAAGGGCCAACAGTTTCTGCTTACGTATGGGATTTCTTTGAATTCGCGCCTTCACAGCTTTTATCACTGCTGGAGTCCTAACAGAGCGAGGACCACTTCTTGACCTGTCATCTACACTAGAGTCTTCATTGTATCGTTTTATGGTACGATAAACGAATCTTTTGGTTATATTCAAATTTTTCAGTAAGTCGTAAATCTGAATTGGCGCGTAACCGCAACGATGCAACGCAATAACCGCGACACGGTCTTCTTTAAGTGTCCACTCTATATTTAAAAATGAGGAATATTCTAAAAAGTACACATTTTTATTTTAATGAAAAATTCGAAATTCGAATCCTATAAACTTTTTTGTGGCCAGCATTCTAAATTCAAAAGTTTTTATTGTGTGACAGAACTTATGACCTGACTATGTAAGTATGTATTTACAAAAAAAAGTATATAAGTAAGTTTATCGGTTGTTTAGTACCCTATAGGACAGGGTACTTAATAATAGCTTAATTTGGGACTAGATGGATCTGTGTGGCCCAATTAAAACATTGAAACAGAAATTAAAATAAAAGTTTTTGTGCAGCGTTCAAAAGACACGAAAATTTTTATTTTTATTCTCAATTTTGAGGCGAACCAAATAACTGGTGTCCCAAGCCCTGTAGCTCGTGTCATCGCGTTTAAGCTAATGAAGTTCACAATTTACGGCCTTAAATTGTTACCAATCGAAGTAACAGATAGCCTGTAGTAAGGAATGAAACAGATTAAGTCATTTCGTAATTTAAAACGTACTAATTACTAAGTCTTCAAGAATTTTCAATGTTTCCTGCATATTTTGAGTTTTGAAGAAAGAGTTGTTGTAATTATAGGTACCTACTTATTTGATAAATAGTAACCTGCAGAAGCCAATAGACTACAGCGTCCGTGGTCACGAGTAGTGTATCCGTAAAATATTAATGTACGGGAGTAAAATCCGGAAATAAATATTTAATTTCATCATCATGATGACTCTATTATTTAATACTCACTGAAACTTTCATGTTCACTATCACAAGAGTAAGTTGATACGGGGTTTATAACAACTTAGTTTTGTAAATGACTACTTACTTCTTTTATGATCCGGACTTCAGAAACTCATAAAAATAAAGCACATGGTTTGAACCCTATCATGTAAAGTACATCCAACTGCAAGGCAAAGGTCTTTATCATTGAATTCAAGCAAACTAACACAGCAATAATACTCGTAGGTATATATTTACTAAGCTTGCGGGTTGGTAATAAAATACAAAAGTATTAAAATCTAAAACTCTTGTTGCCCGGGGATCAAACAAAGGGACCTCGAGATCTTGGCCTTACTTAAATCACTAGACCAACGCTGCAAAATGGGGCGTTTAATCATGACTCTACTACAAATGCTCGGGTTCGTCATGCAAGCATTTGCCCCTTGCAATATTCGAACTCGTAGCGAGTTCGTTGGGTTTACGGTTGCCAGTTCGCCAAACCTAATAGCCGGACAGACCAGCCAGTTTGGCCTGACATTTTGTGTCTCAGTATTAATAGGTACGAAAAAATTTATGTTTTTAAATTCTTTGTACCTGAATGCAATAGCGACCGACAGTCGGCTCGGCGCTCGCTCGTTTACGAAATGTAAAAAGCCTAAGAAAAACCGGACAAGCCGGACACCGTTTATTTAGCTGGACACGTTATCAAAAAGCCTACCTATGTCCGGTTTTATCCGGACGCCTGGCAACGTTGCTGTGTTTGTACCTAGTTGGTTTGTACTCTGCAATGCACACCACTAGATCAGACTGATCATCAAAATCTTGCGTAACATTATTTTATTCTAATACATAGTGATGCGTGTACAAAAAGTTTGTAGTTCCGTATTTCCGACTTGCGCGTGGTTTTTGTACAATTAATAATGTGGACGGATAATTGCATCACCCATTAGTCGATATGATCACCTTCCTACATTGTAATACGCAGGCCATTCGCTCACACTTCCACATCGTTTGAGAACATGCCAGTGATACCATTTCCTTTAGGTTATTGCCTATAGTTTTTTAACTAACATTAAACGCAGCGATGTAATTAATAGTCGACAGATAAATTACCCAAATGATGATGATAGACGCAGTCGCACGTCAAGAGGAAAGGTCAAAAAACAATGTAATAATAATTATCTTTATTGCCCTGGTGACTTCAGAATGACAGCATAAATGAAAGTGAATATGTTTGATAAATAATCAAAGAATTAATTTCCTACCTTACCTTACTAAAGCAATTATGTAGATAGGTGTGTGTTACTTGTTTAAATTTGAAGTAAAATGAATTTGACTATTATGAGTTTATGATATTACTGTTAATAGTCAAAAGGCCAGAACATTATTTTGTTTCTTCATAAGATTAAGAAGGACCTTTTGTAAAAAATCAATTTTGTTTGTTTAAGCTTTTATAAAAATCAACTGAAATTGTTTTATATACTTAGTGAGAGTATTTTATTTAAAAGCAGAGTGTTTCCCGTCAGCCGATACTTACAATTTTTAAGTATCGGCTGACGGGAAACACTCTGTTAAAAAATATTATTTGTAAAAAATCATGGTTTTAATTTAAATCTGGTATCCCTAATAAGATCGAAATATCGCTAAAATAAAAAAGCTTTAACTGTTCAGGTAATACCTAAAAAACTACTCACATGAGCAATGTAAGTATAGTGTAGGTATAGGTACCTACTTAGATCAAAGATAAATTGGTGTGACATGTGAGTCTGCCGAGCGCTGTCTAGTCACGAGTACGATGGGCTTTCTCCTCTCGTTCCCAGCCCGTTGTTTTAATGTTCAGCTTTGGACTGAGATCGATCATGGCGCTTCATTCACAAGCGCTAATGTGATAGTCTCAACAAGTCATTGATAAACATCAATGACTTCCATATTTGATTATGAGTGAAACGACAGTTGTATAATAGGTACTAGAAGATGAAGAATTAATGACATGGCATTGCCAACTTGTTCTTCCTAAAATGGACGTTTACAATTATTTTATACGGCACTTTTTATGCAACATTATTAATTAAAAAAACAGTGCTAAAACGTAGTTTTCAAATAAAATTACTAGATAGTTTCATTCAACTTAAAAAAAAAGAGTTTTCACGTGACTTATTTGTTTTTATTTTGGATATCAATATTGGTTAAATGTAAGGTACCACAGAAATGTGTAACCTTTATGTTCATACCTACTATAATTAATGCAATAAACGTTTTACATTTCTATTAGTTTGTTATTAAAAAATGGCCACAACACTCATTTCGAAATTAAAACTGGTCTAAAATATGTTTTTTGTTACCTATGGAATGCATTTGCGAGTATCTATTGCTGATGCTTGCCTAGGAGCATTAGCTGAGCGAAAGGTTAGCCTTTGGCCCGCGCGGGCAAACGTGTCTTATCCTACCTACATCTTTGGCCAACGCTTAGGTTTACGGGGTCAATGGTCTTAAGCCCAACGTGCTCTATGTGAACCTTTGCTTTTGCCTTTGTTTTTACTTGAAAAGGTAGAAATCGTAAAATCTTCGTAACAATTACAAGATAAACAAATTAAAATCAGAATTATTTTTTTGTCATGCTATTTACACTGAAAAATATTTTGCGTCTTTAAAGTTACACGTAGTCAGAAGAAAACAGCTCTACCAAACATTACATTCAATAGGTATTGGAAAGTAAATAAGTGTATGTCCTGAATGTAATAAGAAAAAAGAAAAAGTACGTAAGGTCACAAATAAAACCAAGAGGGCCCAGCATTGGTCACGCTACGAGCTACGACTGTTTGCCGAAGATTGGAGTCACGAACTTGATGACAGTTCAATCACCACAAAGCACTTGAACTGATCTCTTCATTGGGCATTGTGCGCTTTGAAGCATCCACTTTCTGTGCCAGTACCAGAGACAATAGCGGTTTTGTTATTATTTGTAACAAGTCGACAGCAGCAGAGCAACTAGCCTTGTTATACAAAACAAAAGAGAGTCATCTAAATTTTGGGAGTAATTTTATAAATATGGCACACGTTTGTGACATTATAGGATTTGTAAAGTACAAATTGCTATTGCCTCGTAACATTAACAAACGAGAATGTGGAAAACTAGGTTAGTATTTTGTAACCAAACAATGGATATTATGTTACCTTTATACAATTTCAAGCAAAAAGAGATGAGTTTTCTAAATTTTGGAAGCAATCTTATAAATATGATACACGGTTGTAATATTACGGGATTTGTAAAGTACATATTGTAATTGCTTCGTTATCTAAACAAACGAGGATGTGCAAAACTAGGTTACATTTTTAAACAAACATTGATACAATTTCGGACTAAATGGCTCTTTGTGGCCCAGTGTAGCATGTCTTAAAAAAAAACACGTAAAAGCGTAACTATGTAATTCCAATTTTTTAAAAAATCGACCTAGTGCGAGTCGGACTCGTGCACAAAGGGTTCTGTACCATTGACTAGCTGCTACCTGTTACAAAAATAGGCAAAAAATGGCGTTTTTTGTATGGGAGCCCCCTTTAAATATTTATTTTACTTTGTTTTTAGTATTTGTTGTTATTGCGGCAACAAAAATACATTATTTGTGAAAATTTCAACTGTCTAGCCATCGCGGCTCTTGAGATAAAGCCTGGCGACAGGCAGACGGACAGACGGACAGACAGCGAAGTCTTAGTGATAGGGTCCCGTTTTTACCCAAAGGGTACGGAACCCTAATATTGCGTTTCTCCTAGAAAGACTCCGTCCTTCCATTATTCTCTCCACTCGTTTGTTTTTGAGTAAGTTACTATTTAGTTTTAGGTTATTTAAGTATGGTTTTCTGATTTTTTTCAATAACTTTATTGTAGACCAAAAATAAATGAAGACGTACATTTTAAACTCGACTGCTTCTCTCTGAGTTTTTATTATCATCCATAATACCTTTACATATTTCAATCGACCGCAAGCTGTTACTAAATAGTTTTTCGTAAAAGTTTATCAAAGCATACGTAATTACATGCTGGTGCTCCTCGCCTAGTTTTCACTTTCACGTATTTTGACCATGAGAAAAACTGCGGTGGCCTTATGTCATGGCAAGAAAGCATTGCGTTTTGTCGAGCAATTAAGTAAAAGTTCTTTTGATGAGCCATGCGAACTGAAGCCGTCCAGGTGACCTGCGGTCAACTCAACAAAGTAAATGCTGTTTTAATTGCAAAATAATGCCCTTACAGGCGAGCTTCTTATAAACGTAGAGTTCTTTAATAAAATAAACCGGACAAGTGTGAGTCGCACTCGCCCACCAAGGGCTCCGTATAAATTTGTAAGTATTACCAAAAGGTACTACAAATAGTTTAGGAATCGAGTCTATAAAGACTATATTTTTTATAATTTCAATTAAAATGTGTAGTGTTCCGACTTTTTCCTATACTTGTAATATCCGTATGACTCGCCACGTTTCATAGTTCCGTTTTCAACAGATGCTCTCGATCCAATAAATTCTGATACCCTAGACTTCATTGCTGATATATGTATTTGTTTTCTGGCGGCACAAACGGCTGTATCATTTCTTTACGTAAGCTTAGAAGATTTTTTGACAGTTTCAAGGGGTTGCAGGTTGCAGGTTGCAGACCTAAGAATAATCCATAGGTTTAACTTCAACTCGATTACCTTTACTCATATACAGAATGCCGACGGGACAGACAGACAGACAACAAAGTGAACCTATATCCGTACCTCAAAAGGAAAATAAAAACGGAAACCATCGTTTTTATATTCCTTTAAAACAGAACTAAGCAACACAAATGCATATTATGTCAAAAAGTCTGTAGATTAATCTGCCCTCTAAATAAAACTGCTTCTTACATGCTCGTGCACAGATGTACCATAAATATTTTAGGTTTGTTTACTCTTTGCATATACGTGTGATCGATTTTTTGTAGAGAACGTCTAAATTTAGCCAAAGCAAAACAAATATTATATTGAATTAAAAAGCGAGTCGAATACAGTACCTTCTACTTTTTAACCGACTTCCAAAAAAAGAAGGAGGTTCTCAAGCCGACTGTATTTTTTTTTATAGTTGCCGAAGTCATGATCTGATGGTGGAATCCGGGGAAATCGAGAGAAACCCTCAAATTTTATAAGCACTTATTACGTTTTTGCATAACTTTCTTAAGGCTTTTCAGTATTTGCACCTGGAACTCATCACTTTATGTTAATGAGCTGATGATGGAAGGTACAACTCCTAACTGGTAACGGTTAGAATTATTCTTGAAATATTATAGGCGTGTATAGTCAGATATTTGTCTTCCTTCAGGTTATTGACATGAGCTGATGATGGAAGGTCAAACTCCTAGGCAGGTAGGAGTTGGAGGATGATTCTTAAGATTCTATAGCGATCTAGAAGTCGTCATCACTATTTTTATGTAGGTACTGTTTCCGGTCAATAGAGTATTAATAATTGTGTAATTTATTTAACACTAAACAGAGAAAAATAATTTATTTTTAAATAAAAAAAAACTTACCAAAAAGTACAAAATAACTAAAGAACAATGTTTTATTTTAAAACCTATTTACCTACTTACAATATTATTTTAACTACTAACAACTAAACAGGGCCCCCTAATTTACAAATGGCTCAATAGAATCGCAATGGCATCGCAATCGTATATTTTGACATTACTACCATATAAAATGTGTCAAAATATACAATTGCGATGCAATTGCGATTCTATTGAGCCATTTGTAAATTAGCGGAATTGGGGGCCAGATTGAAGTCAGTGGCGAGCCCAAACAATACAAAAATAATTATACAAATGAAACAAATCAAATATGGAATAAATAAAAATATGCTATGTTGGCGAGCGGCAATCAACAGTAGTGATTATACTCCTATTCTATTTCGCTTGGCAACGACTTCGATCTGTTTAGTTGTTAGAAGTTAAAATAATATTGTAAGTAGGTACATAGGTTTTAAAATAAAACATTGTTCTTGTGTTATTTTGTACTTTTTAGTGAGTTTTGTTTTAAGTCGGTTCAATTTTTTATTTTTATACAGCTGCACACCCAATAGCCAATAAGTTTAAGGAATATTTTCACTTTTGTGCACGTAATTATTTAAATGATACAGAATATTATGCTGCGCCAGTACTCCTCAGTTTCGAAATTCGGTTACGATACGGACGCAGAATTCATCATCATTGTTTAGTTTAGTTTGTTGATGCCAAGTCACGCGTTCACCTAGACTTTCGGTTTATTGCCCACTAACAATTTGCCCAGCTTCGCACGGCACCACTAATAGTAGACATGGCTAAATGAAAAATAATAATAAATTTACACAAATGAGTACCTACTTCTTATATTTATTGTCAAACTTAAAAGTTTGATTTAACTACTAAAGTATATGATAGTTTATTTTAACTACTTTAAAAATAAACTACGAGTAAATACAAAAAGAAATGTATGAAATAAGTATGTAAGTGAAGTGGCTAGCTCATTAGACTATACCCTCATTTTGTTTAAAATTTGCATCTATCTAAAAACAAAAAGTTAAGATACCTACTAGATGTAGTACCTGACGTGCTGTCGTCTGTACTATCTCCAAACATGCAATCGATTTAAAGTGGGTGCCAGACAGTTTCAAAAATTCCTTAATTGGAATCCACTCAAATTTGCTAGCTTATATCATACTTTTCGTCGGTTCAATCTATTGTTTAAAAAGTTAGTTTTTTAGCCAGTCAATTTTTAGCTATAAATTTCTTATCTGTGATCAATGATCATACATTAAAATAAAAACGAAATCGGTTTAGTACCATGCATGCTCTTCTTTGCGTCGGTTAAAAATAAAATATTTTTACTAAAGTTATACATATTTGAAGATTTTACTTCTTACTAAGGATTTATCGAACGATTTTTTATAACGGTTAAAAGTGGCATTTTTTTTGCTTAAAAACAGTTTTAGTCTGTTATTAGAGTTTAAACTAGTGAAGAAATAGTAATTCTTCTTCTTCTTCTGATTGTATGTTATGATTGACTATATCCTTCAAGTGTAGGTAGTTTACCAAGGTGACTATATAACAAACCTTCGCCGTGACTTCTTTTCAGGACTTGCGTTTTACGACAGAAGACGGGAACGTCTTAACGTGTGTTCGGAACTTCCGAAGCGCGATTGTAATACATCTTCCAGACCAAAAATAATTATTTATTTATTAGTATACATATTATTTATACTGATGTGTAAACAATGTCCCGCAAAACTGTTTACACAGTTTGTTTGCAGGATCTAAATAAATAAGCATTCAGTATCCCAGGACCTTTGTGTAGTAGGCGGACCAATACACCAATAGGGTCGTCTAGACCTACTTCTATTATAATTTAACCGTGCATGTACATTTATGGCTACTGTACAAGATTGCTAAATAAGAAACGCTTAGAGATAAAGATTGAATTTAAAAACGTGGCATCTTCCGATCGCGACCGTCAGTAGTATATTATGAGAAAAGAGAAAAGTTCAAAGAATGGTAGCTCGTGGTCGTGGGAAGGCTCTCCACAATGGTCTCGATATGTCACGCCGGCTGTTTCACTGTATTTTCTAATAATTACAAAATTAATACACATTTGTACATAATATTAGTGAATGATTGATTTATTTCTTTTAATTTTGTACCATCATGACTGAAGATCAAGGTGTTAATCGCCAATGGAAAATAATAATCTAATATTTTATTTCTAGAGGATCGGAGAGATTCGTCAGTTATTTTTTTTGCGTATTACGGTAAAGATAAGCTTATGTAGCGGTGAAAAACATATAACCAAGAAGTTTATAAAAATGTTTACCTAAGACGATGTTAATTAAAAACTTAATCGCATTAAGCTTTACTTGTCATGATATATTTCGTTAATGAGTTAAAAATACTAAAAAAAAGGTTAATAAAATTTTTATGTTATTTCTCTTACAGATGCTGGGGGTTCTGCTATTCCTTGCGGCAACAAGATGTAAAAGTGCCTCCGTTAGCGCATATAACAATGGAAACGGTGCTTCGCAATTCGGTGAACTGTTGAAGCCGCCACCGCCACCACAGCTATCTCCAATAGCGCCAGTGCCATTTCATGGAGGATCTGGAAGACTGCAGCGACATAACCTCGACACTGGATATCATTATCAACCACCTCCTCCTCCACCACCTCCTCCTATCCCTCCTCCATCCGAATTCAAATTTCCAGCACCATTTTACAAACAGTACAACTTCAATTTTGTCCCACCGCCTCAACCATTTACAACTACTCCTTCTCCTACTTTATTTCAAAGAGTTTCTGGGTGGTTATTTCCCTCACAACAATCTAATTACGACGCAGGAACAGATAACTTAGCACTGACACCAGTGAAAAAAGATTGCAATCCTTGTAATTCAGTGCCATGGATACCAGTAATTAGGTATAATGTAGGGGCTAAAACTGCGTTTACTAGCTCAAATCCTACATATGGGCCACCGAGCCCTACAGCTTACTATGATGCACAATCAGTAAATCAATTTAAACCCCATGAATTCCAGCCTCAAAAACAAAATCATCCACTCCAAACCGGAATACCTCATGCCGTATACGGACCACCCGTCTTATCTCAGGCTAGCAACAGCTTTAGTATTCCAAGTTCAACGTATGGGCCACCTATTTCTACATATGGACCCCCGAGTCCAACCCATACAGTTTCTGCGTCATCTCCGAATGCCCTAAGTGCTTCACACTTCCAATCCAGTACTTCATATTCAGCACCGCCTAGTTCAACATATGGTGCGCCTAGTTCATCATACAGTGCTCCTATTTTGTCCTACGGAGTACCAAGTTCGTCTTACAATGTGCCTAGTCATAGTTCAGTGCCTTCGATTAATTACCCTAGTTCATCATATAGTTTACCAAGTTCTTCGCAGGGTGTATCAAGTACATCTTATAGCATATCAAGCTCATCTTTTGCAACACCTTCTCCAGAATATGGACTTCCAGTGTCCACAACGCATCCATCTGTCAATTTTGAACCTGAATTATTAAACAGTCAATTACAACAGCAAAATAACATCGATTTATCAAAACAGCCTGAGCTTTCAGGAGATTTTCAATTACCAAGGGTGACCCCACCAACAACATTCAAAAACTCTTATGGCGAACCTATACCCAATAATTATATTTCTGATATTCCTTACCCAGTGTCGGCTACAGCTGCAGAATCAATGAAAATAAAGACTGAAGTGTTACCAAATAGTTCAAACATACAAACACCCAATGGTTCCTTAGCATTAGCAAATCCTGCTCCATTTACATTGAATAGGGGTAGAAATATTCATACTCTGCAACCGGTGGCTTTACCTAATCTAAGCGTGTCTCCTTTACCACCCATATTTAATGCTCGACCATTTAGACCTGCTAATTCTAAATTCCCAACCGTACTGGTTCAGGGAATAAATTCCATGCAGCAAAATTCTAATAATGTCAAAATTGAACAGAGTGTTCCTGTGGCTGAGTTTACGCATTCAGTTGATTATCCAGTTTCTTTTGTCCAATCACCAGTTATTGATATTGACGTTTCTAAAACCCACAACGAATCGAAAGCATACAGACATATAGCGAATGCTTTTATTCTAAATGAAGTTAGAGATATATCATCACAAGCATCAGAAGATCATGCTGCAAAAGCGCTTCAAGATTCAAGTTTTGAAAGTACAGGTGTTGAAGTCGGAAATGATTTGTATGACTCAGGGATACCTATGGGATTCAAATTAAGGAACGTTCCCAATAATCATAAAGATAAATTTGCTGACTTGAGGGGAGTAAAAGACAAAGATGTCGATAAATATAGGACTGAAAGTAACTTGCAAAATATAGACTCTCCTCTATTATACCTGAAACCAAGTGCGCCACATAAAGAATATGGAAATTTCGTACTAGCTATATCAACGCCAATTAATGATAATGATTATGAAATATACGATGATAATCCAACAACAGCAACCCCACAAGTTTCCACTCTTCCGAGTGCTTGGGACGAAAGTAGAAATGATTACAATGAAGGGCTACCGCCACCGACAGCAGCTCAAGAGAGTATAGATCGACCAAAAATTGTACAGATTATTGTGCCCTATACGTCTGGTCGCAATCCAGAAGAGTGGGAATATACGCAAGATGATTATTACCAAGGTCGAAAAATGCCCTCCAACACAGAAAAACCGATTGTTAGTACAGTTACGGAAAGTACGACGACGGAGGAGTCAACACCAAGTGTAACAGAAAACTTTGACTCAGAGCGCTTAAATACAGCCGCTATTCTTAACGACCTATACGACGTTAAGGAACCTCCATTCGATATTATTAAATTGCAACATACTATCGATGATTGGACTGAACAAGAATATTCGGAACATTACAAAACACCATATAAAACTCGAGGTTTTGAGAAATACGCTAAGCAAATACCCGATGAATATTTCACCACTACAATGCCGACAAATTATGTTACAAGCAATGACTACAACTACGACTTTAATGATCACGAGGGTTCAAGCAGTATACAACATTCTGTGACGGAAAACCAGAATTATATTTTAAATACAAATAAGCCACGCAAGGAGTACAATGTTATAAATAGAAATAGGACTTATAGCAGTAGGCAGGAAGAAGAAGCAAGGGAGATTCAAAAACTGCACATCTACACAGCAGCTTCAACTTTTCGAAGCACTAAAACCACGCCCGCCCCTTGGGGTAAAATTCTAACTTCTATATCTCCTTTAACTAAAGAAAAAGTATATGTTGTTACATCGAAACCGTGGCGAGATGCACGAAATGTTACAAACGATTGGTATTCTATTAAATCGTTTGAGTCTCAAAGAGCTAAAAACGATAACGATGTATCCGCTTCAGACAACTTACCATTCAAATCTCCTAGGTTTGTAAATAGACCCTCGTTAGGATTTACTTCCAATGATGAGAGTAACTCAATGAAATCAGACTCTTCATATGGCTTCTCTAAAAGCTGGTATCAAAGCCGTAAGCATTGTTGTAACATTAAATTATTACATTATTCGTTATTGTTTAAATTGCTATTGATAACGCTATTGTTATTTTTCAGTGAACGACTTGGAGAACAGAGGTGCCAGCAGTAATATGACGTGGTCTGAAGGTTCTCCTCAGAAACATACAACTAACTTGGACGAGGTTTTAATTTTATTTACTAACTCATCTAATAACAATAATTTAATTTTAGAATAAATTTAATTTTTATTCCAACCGTAACTAAATTAATCCTCAGGTCTTTCATTAGTTTAAGTTTCACCGCAATTTCGAAATGTACATAAAGCACATTGAGTAAAATAACATAGTACGCACGTAAAGTTATTCTAACATATTTACAATTTTCTTATTTTCAACATACGGAAAATGTTTATGTCTAACATTTTCGGTATTCATCTTTTTAATATACCTATATAACTTATTGATTTGAAAGATTTCGATGATATAATAAGATTATAATTGTCTCTAATTTGGTATTTTTTAACTTCGAAGTTGGTCTCTAAATGATATGAGATTTTATTATTTCTAATTAAGATGCTTGTTTATTTGAAATATTATATTTTGTTATTATTTAGATATATTTGTTCTAATTAACATGATTTGTGGAAAAGTTATTACTTTACTCGTATATACCACAATGGGCACACACTACAAGACATATAACACTTATACATATAGATACAAGTAAAGTTTTTTAACCTCGTACCTAGGATTTGTTGGATGACTAAAATCGCCTTTTGTTCCAGGGTTCAATCGATACCACGACTGCAGATCTTCATAACACTTCGGAATCGTAAACTTTATGAAGACATCGTTAAATGTGATAAACTACCTATAAAAGTGCAAAGTGAATTATATTTGCCGTGAAAGTGAATACATTGCATAAATTGCTATAAATACAACATTAATCAGTGCATACAACATTAGACACAAAAGTGCAAATTAACAATGGTTTTCTGAAACTGTGAATCGAAAACTAATAAATAGCCTTTAGATAATGTAAGAAAGAGCTAATTAAGAAGAATGCTGATATCTCGTGCATTCTTTTTAATTTGATCATTACTTAAGCAAAGTGAACCAAAGTAGGATTTACATTATTTTGTAGTTATTGTACCAACATTTTTATGTTCACTATATTCAGTTAGATGTAAGATGATGAAACATGACAGTGTAAAAGATATGTTGTAAGAATTGTACATACCTAATGATAACACAATTGTAAATAAATAGAAGTGATTAATGTATCATTGTTTATTTTTTTACCGACGAAAAAAGAATTTTTGATACTCGACACTTATGATTATAGAAATATAATTTTCAAACAACGATAATACTAACGAAAAACAAGAAATTAACGCGGCGCTAGATTTTTACTTAGGGTTTTTTGTTTTAAAATGTTTTTGTACCCATTGTGCCCGTGACATCGATCAAGGACTTCAATCTAAAATTGTGAACTCTTCTTCTATGTCAAAACAGCGCGTGCAGCGACTCGCAAAATTTTATAACAATAAGTAAATAGAAATCTTGCAAGACAAGAAAGAAATCTACATGGTATTTTAATAATTAATGACTGGAGAAGTTGATGCCAGCAGTGAGGTCTAGTAGAAGTAGTGTTTTGAGCAGACACAATATACTACTTACGTACGTTCCTATTGAAGAATAGGAAAAGTAAAACATATTTTGGATAGGTATTACTGTATCTAACAGTACTTATGTATTATTCAATAACTTATAACTACTGATATTATACAATTAAGTTACATTAAGTAGATGATGTCTAGACCAGCTAGACAGTTGGTTGTTCCGAACTTTTGTTGTTTTTTACCTTGACGTATATAAACTCTGCACTCCATATAAATACTGTGAATAGGGTGACCACATTCAACACTATAATTGGCACATCGTAAGACCCTGACACTTCACGTATTTTTCCTGAAAACAAAAGTTCAATATTTTTAAGTAAGTGTTTAAAATATAATCAATAATTGAAATCAAAATCAAAGTTGAACACAATAATTGAATGCCGAAACTTTTTTTCTCCGAATAGGTAATTTAAGAATGATTTCAATTACCATTCTGAAGATTAGGTAATCAGTTTATATTATTTAAAATTTTGTGTGATAGATCTATTACAATTTTGTTTATATTTTAGATTAACATTTTAAGTTTTTTTAGCAATTAAGCAGCAGGAAAAGAAAAAAAATGCTTCGACTGCTTCACCGATTTTAGGCGTACTGTATATGAAAACATATTGTTTCTTAGTTTTTTTTTTCTAGGTAATCAGTCAAATAGGGATTTTAGACGGGGTAGGCCATAATTTGGGGTCTTTTGCCTATTTGTGTCCAACGTCGCCTTGCCCGGCTTGGACGATCACTTTCTGCTTAGGTTGATAAATGCTCTGTTTGCCACTAACAAGGATGTCAAGACCTTATTTTACCATTCTCAATTTGTTGACTGATATACTTAAGTCTTCATAAATTATGTTCAAAATATTTACTACACCGTAACGGTAATTTCAATTGAGCGTTATCAGGCAATCCAGCATAAAAGAAAAAAAACTAACTCAAATAAACACACCGCAATCTTCCCACGAGGTCAACTTTTTTATTACCAGAAACTTTGTACGCATGTAATTTGATATTATCCTACGGGCACTCTATTTTTTCCTTCCTTTTTTATTTTCGGATCAAGAATAGTTTACGATTTCATCTGAGACCTACTCGATATTCACAAAAATTCCTACGTAAGAATAGGTAGAGCCCTATACTCTAAGGTAGAGCCGTTCGGTGGCAAACACTGTGTGTGACAAGAGATTTGTTATATTAGTAATATATGATTTTTTATTCGGAGTCTGTTTCGTTCTTCTATTATACACCGTGCTTTTTTGACCTCCTGAAAACGAAGCCCACGTTATGTATAGTATACACTGTTATACACCATGAAATTTTAGTGGTTGTTTTCCCGCAACAGAACGATTTACCGTTAGTAGCACCATCGAATCGTGCGAGTTATTTTAAAAAAATAAAGATTTCGTTGTTCTCAACTAATCAAAAAAATAATCATCAACTCAAAAGCGTGAGATACGATAGTATCTTTACAAAATGTGACGTGTTTGGGTACTGCTTGCCGCAAAAAATCAATGTTCAAAGCAAAAGAGGCTCTACGCACTAATTGTATTGTGAAAATATAAAATAGCACTGACGTTACATACTCGTAATGGTTGCGTAACGTGGGCTTCGTTTTTCAGGTGGTTGAAAATGGACGGTGTATAACCTTGTACACATTATGTTACTTCTGAGCACGAAGGGGAGCAGGCTACTAAAATCTCGAACAGAAA
This sequence comes from Anania crocealis, assembly GCA_949315895.1. Lineage (NCBI taxonomy): Eukaryota > Metazoa > Arthropoda > Insecta > Lepidoptera > Crambidae > Anania > Anania crocealis. The sequence goes on from OX438884.1 coordinate 8,068,011, forward strand.
AGCAAAAACTATCTTCTTAATTTCACGAGTTATATATAAGCATTAGATAATACACAAGAAGCACTCTGTATTCATATGAGATAATAAGTATACGCATAAATACATTAATTACTACGTATCGATACCGATACTACGTGACTGATTATAACTACATAGTACCTACTAAAATAATTTAAGCTGTGTATAACTAGGCAGGTATTAAATTCTTACTATTTTAATGATTTACTAGAGTAAAAGTAGAGCAACAGCCTATAATCATTCCACTGCAGGGAAAAAGCCTCCATCATTGAATTCAAGTTACCACATCAATGATTGGTATTGGCATAATCACCACGCTTGCCAAATGCGGGACCCCGAGATTTTGGCCCCGAATTTAAACCACTAGACCGCTGTTATGGTTTACTAATCTTCTCTTAATTATAGTTTGTAGTCCAATAAGTTACTAACATCTCTTTTGAACACTTGTACTTTTATCAGCCTACGATGATGCAGATGATGATGAATTGAACTGTCTTTACTAATAGTCTCAAAAGCATACACTGCTTTGCCTACGGAAAGATTATTGGTGTGGTGCTAGGAAAGTTATTTAATGTTTTTCTAGTAGGTTCTTCGTTGACATGACAAAACTAATGGACTAGGATTTTCTTATACCGATGACTTTTTATATCATTTTCACATGCGTAAGTATTACCAGGTAAAAATAGCGCAGAATTAAAACTTCGTAACACCAATTAAATAAGATCTATGTAACTATTAAAGCTAGTGTGGAAATCAGAAATAATGACGGTAACATAAACATCGGACCCGAAAATGATGTTTTCTACATTGACCCGTCTGGGAATCGAACCCGAGATTGAGGAGTAAGCGACACCATGAAAACCGGTGCTCACACCACTACATTACGGCACTAGTACTTATTCTGTGATTACGATTGTCTTCGAATGACGTTTAATACCGTGTTTGAAGTAATTTTGGAGTTAAATATGTAAGTGGGTCTAAAGAAAATTAGAAAGCCATTATGATAGACTAGCTTCAAAACCAACGGAGTTTCATACAAACTTATCCCCACTTTTTTACCCACTTACGGCCATTTCCAATAACCTATCTATCTTCAGTTTTGGCATATCGGTGATAGAAAACAACTTCTGTCTTTGTTTCTCTGGACGGCAAAAACAGAGATAGAAACTGTTTCCTAACTCCGAAATGCAAAACTGAAGATAGATAGGTTATTGGAACCGGCCGTTAAACGGTGAATTTACATAAGTCCTTTCTTAGTGCTCACCTACACTTTAAAAGGAAGCATAGTGAACATTTTCAGGTTTATAATCCCAGTAGTTTGGGCTCTGCGCTGATATGTCAGTCAGTTTCATAGTCATAATAATAGATAAATAGAACATATGGTATATAAATAGAATACATGAATAGATAAGATATGAACAACATACAAATTTTATTTACCTAGAATAGATCCAAGACCAATGATAGTGATGCCGTTGACAAACATCTGGATACCTAACGCGAATGCCAGCCTCTCTATGGGCACATAGCTCGGGATAACAATGTTCATATACACCGTACGGATTCCCTTGGTGAACCCCATCGCGAGAGCCACGAATATCATTCCCATGTAAGTGGAGGTGAATAACATAACTGAAACGTGTAAAGAATAAAACTTTATTATAACATCTGGAAGTGTAAAGACTAACTTCGAAGAAAGAGATAGACAGGAATATAAGAAGCTCAGTCATGGGCTCTATATGTACCTGGTCAGTGGTCTGTTGCTAAAATCAGGAGGCGATTTTACACGTCCCAATATTTCGTCCTGCTAGTGCTTCGAAACATTTGATGTACAAAAATGTTAAGACAATACAGTAAATATACAGGCTGAATTTAAAATTGAAATTGAATTGCATATTCGTTGTCGGGTTACAGATTTTTAAACTATTTATATTTGTTTGCAATGTGATGAATGCTCTCTGCATTCTGCATAGATCAAGATTCTCTACTCATGTATGAAGCAGTCCTATTATGACGTTAGCAAATGACTCGTAATAAATATTGCTATAAGTATAGGAAAGTTTGACGATGAGAATCTGCAGCTATCAGTAAGTAGTCTGCATAAGTCAATGAACTTTGTTGTTGACTTAGGCACTTGGCAGATATTATTTTGATTTCGGTTTATGATAGACACAGTGTCTATCATAAACCGAAATCAGAATAATATCTGAGAGTAACTTTAGATAATTTGTAACACCGCCAAATTTATCTATTAATTGTATTTGTTATTTAAAACACGTTAGTTAATATCAGTTAGATTCACTATTTAAATTTTTACCACGTGTGCTGTTTTTACAGTTTTGGTTCCCGGTTGGTGCGGAGCGCGGTGGTCTTCCTACTACGAAAAGGTCCTTGTTTTGATTCCCGGACGGATAAATTAAAAAAAAAATTAAATTCTAAATTGACTTGGGTCTGGAAGGGGCTGATGGGTTAAAGTCAATCTTCTGAGGAAGTCATGTTAAACCGTTTACGACACCTATAGGATGAGAACGAGAACGCGGTCACGCTGCAACTTTTCAGAATTACGATGGATCTAATAATAGCTGTCTTTAGGATAGGACATATAACTTTGTTACTTTTACTTTATACGAGTATAATACTACTGCGGACCCCGCGAACTTCGTATCGCCCCAGAATAGTATTTGATTTTGACGTTTTAAGAGGAAACACGAGGGCCGTTTTTTCATACAAACGTAGTCCCCTGTTTCCTCCCTAGATAATGCCAGTAGAGCAATATATTTTTTTAAATCTATGGCCACTATTGGCATGTTTCTATGTTTTCATTTTTTTCATAAATTAATTAATAAAGGAGATATGGGCCTTCAAAAATCTAAAAAAATCAACAGATTTTCTGCTGTGTTCAAACATCCAGAAAACAAATTAGGCAAAATTTTAGAAAAAGAGAAAAATATATGAATTCATACGGCCAAAGCCTTTCTTTAATTTTTAATGAAAAAAGTATTTAAATTAGTCTAGTTTTGGAAAAAGATTCGGGGGACTATGAAACGTTGATTTTGTGTGCTTTTAGTAGGTATTTTCGGTCCAAGATGCAGTTGTCACTATCGCGCTCTGCGGGGGAGGCGTTCGGGACTGCGCGACAGCAATAGATTTTAAAAATACCTATTTTTCAATTCTCTCTCCCTTACGGCCGGTCCTATTAACCTATCTATCTTCAGTTTTGGCATATCTGAAGATAGATATGTTGGACTGAAGATATTTTCTATCTCCGATATGCCAAAACTGAAGATAGATAGATTATTGGGGCCGGCCATAAGTGTTTCCTCTTAAATGTCGTTGTCAACAAATATGGCGGGGTTGGAAAGTATGAAGAAATAAAGTTTTATAAATGTTATTTTTACGTTAACTTTCCAATGTTTTTAACACTTATTATCCTATTCCAGACGAAGAAAAATCCAAAAACACCAAAATCACAAAAATCGGTCCATCCGTTCTCGAGTTATAAGTGGTGTAACTAACACTTTCTTTTATACTTACTTCTTATTTTTAAATAGTAATTGTTTTGTTGCGTATATTATTAAACTGATTACTTTAGTAAACCAAAAAAAAAATATGTTCATAGTAAATAGGTTATGATTTTACAATAAATACCTGTCTTTGAATAAAGATTGTTTTAAATGACTACTAACTACTTGCTAATTGTTTATTTTAATATAGTTGATTTAAAGTAAATGTTATTTTTTTCCATCATTTTCTTACCACCTACTTACTTACTTATATAACAATGATAAATACAGACCCAAATATAGTTATTTTACACATTGCCGGTGGATCAGCAGGTAATCAATACAATACTTAGGAATTGTATACGAGTACATTAACTAGGTAAAGTATATGGTATGGTATTGTACTTACTATTATAAGGCATAGAAACTAAAAACTATAAAATGTGTTTAACATTATATTGTTGTGTTATGACTGTGTTGTTTTTTCAACAAATAGTTACTTTACGGAACTATAAAGGTTTCGAAATTTTTGTTTTATTTTGATTATTAACAATAATTAACTTTTCAACATTACACAGCCATTGAGATTTTAACTTGACTTTTTGCTAATGTATATTCGTACTAAATATATTTTGAATTAATCGGATGTTCTTGTTCCGTAGCACTTTGGCTTGAATACATATAGAACAGCTTATATTAGCCATAGAGCATAGAATGGAAGCACATGAGTAAATAATTCATGTGATGGAACATCGTTTAGATCATGTGTTAATTCTACCTTCCGTGTAGATTTAGCTCGACCAATTCGCCTCTTTTTATTTTCATTAAGGCACACGGGAGAGTCTTATAGAGCTGCAAAATGTTAAAATTGGCTGAGAAAATTTAAAAACAACGAAACAAATCTCTTCTCATACGAATCACAGTATAAATTGTTTCAAGATATTAATCATTTGTTGTTTTGTATCTATAGAACCATTTTTTTATTGGTCTGCGATTGGAACGAGGTTTTGGCTCAGGACAGCTCTATCTTTTTATTTGAATTTATTTGTTTAAGGACTTCGACGCGCTTAATTTCGGAAAATTTAAAACTATCCCGTTTCCGAGGTAATCTTACATATTTCCGAGAAAAAAAATGGCCAATATGCTATTTTAGCCTGTAATCATAGATTTAATACAGTAGTACTCGTATATTAAATCTATGCCTGTAATGTATCTATGTGCCAAATATCGTCAAGATCCTTTTAACAAACAATAATATTAATGATTGTTTTAGAGTGTGTTTGTTTGATTGTTTATAATAATACTTACTAGTTCTTGTGAAGACAATGAGTACCAGGCCGATCATGTACATGACTCTTGGCGGCTTGTGGCACCATTCGCCAATGAAAGGTGACACTAATCGGAACACTGTGTCAGAAAATCCAATAACAGCCATTATTTTGCCAATATCACTTGTTTCGAACTTCAACATGTCTTTCAAGATTATCGGAAATAACAAAGAAAAGTTTGTTTCCACACACGCAGCTACAGACATTCCGATTAAAATGTTCACAAATATTGGATCACTGAGTAATGTCAGATCAAAGAAAGCTACGAAATTTTGCCAAAAAGTTTTTTCTGGCTCCTTTGTTTTCTCTGTTATAATGGTTTCTTTTGTATTTGTTTTTTTCTTCACTTCACTTTCAAGAAATATGTTGAAGGAACTGCCTAAATTAATTTCCTGAGATTCCCACCATTTGTAGCGAGCTTCATGCGAAGGAGGCTCTGGTGGTTGTTTACGTATATCCGGGTGCGATACTGCATTTCTTGTCTCCAAACTAGCATTACTTGTTAGAGATCTCATTGATAGGCTTTTTGGAGGTGGTACGATACCATTTTCTAAAGATTCTTCTAACCGTGGTACAGACTGAATACCTAGAAATATAAAAACGTTACGTTAGAACAATAATCTGTTTTATCGATCCGTACCTAATTATTCATAATTAAGAATTGCAAGTTAATTCATTTTCATACCAGCTTGTTTCGATGATGTTGTTATGCTTCCATTAACAAGTTCAGAACCATTAACAAGCTCTGTATTTAAAGGTATTTCTTCTTCTGTGATTGGCGGGTCTCTTAAGTACCACTTAGCCGGTCTAAGAAGACAGGCTCCTACAAGAGAGTGCAGGCAGATGGCAGCTAGGATGAGGACGGCGTATCTCCAACCAAAGGCGTACATTAAGGCGCTCATGACCAGGGGCATGTAGATTGCACCAAGCCCTGTCAGTGACATTGCTACTCCAATAGCTCTTCCTCTCTTCTCTTTGAAAAATGAGTTGATTGCCAATGCAAATGCTGCCATCACGGCTGCTACGCCCATTGCTGAAAAACGGTTTATTTAAACATTAGGAACCACGGTCACAGTCACAATAAATGTGTTACCTGTATAAATTAACCGATGAATGAATGACAATTAATAAGGTCGGTTACTAAGCTGTAATCTAAAGTGGCTACGAGCAAAATGTTACTTACAATTGATAATACTGTAAGATAGTATAAATATCCAAAAACTAGATGCAGCTGCAGTCATCATGAGGCCTACAGAGATGAGTATGGCCCCAATCGCGGCGACTTTTCTGTATCCGAACCGCCGGAGTACAGGCCCTCCGAAGAAGGAGAGTAGCATACCGATGCCATGGTTCAGAGTGATGACCAACGTGCCTTGTGTGGCAGTCAGACCAGTTTCGTCAAATGCTTCTTGAAATACGAGACCAAAGCCGGCAATAAGCGGCAAAACGACGATCTGCAACAGTTGGTGCAGGTATAGTCTAATGTGCGGGCCACTGTGTGTACTGCAGACAATTTCGGGCAGTTACTGTGAATTTCGAGTTATTTAAAAAATCCGCCATCATTATGATACGCGTTGCTGTAATCTTTACTAGATTTAATGCTACAGATACAGGCTGCAGTTTAGTGACCTACATAATCGTACCATGTGTAATTTATACTCTACATGCTATATTTCAGTGTAAAATTTGTAGACCTTGTAATACTATGTAAATTTATAGTCGTAAACAAAGCAATGCATGTTGTGAAATAAAAAGCAGCGGGTGTACCTGCAGCTTATCGCGGTAGTTATAGCAAAACAGAATAACTGTCTATTGACTGCTTTCAATGCTATTATTAGACACATTAATTATTATAAAAAGTCACTATAAATTCAAATTTTTTATATGATTTCTTATCGGATGATTACATAATTGTTGGTAATGATTTTGTGACGGGTGTGACCTTAAATGTGTTAGTTTATCCGAAAAGTTTTTATGTATTAGAATTTATATTGGAAATAAAATAGAATAAGTACTTACATTGTTCAGGGCATATGCGAATGTCACAACCCATCCGTAACCTCCGTCTGGCGGTATTTTATTTCTACTCGTCATTTTGTTTGATTAACTTTTATCACTGTTACATCTCTTGAACTCTGTATCACTGTTACTGTTTTAAGTCATTTTCAAATTAGTTGAAAATCACTGGTAAAGATATTGTCACCATATTAATCACTTTATCGCACTGTTATTTGTTCAGCTTTCGTGAGATTGTTGATCCCTGGGTCTTTGAACATCGGGGCACTGCGGCACAGCGTTTGCTCTCTCACCGAAATGATATGAGTGACGAGTAACAACTAAAGTCGGATACTGACTTGTTATCGGTTTGACTTTATTAATGTTCCCTGTTATCAAATGAGAATGTTATTTGCTTCAAACGTGTTTATTTTACGCCGGCACGACTGGATCGCGAGAACAACGGTCTGTAATTAATATTGATGCAGTGTGTGACCCAAATGACAGTTAAGTAACTAATCACAATGCACACAAAATAGGTAAATAAGACAATGAACATTAAACATTCAAATTGAATTAGTCAAATTTAATAGAAGCCCGAACAATGTTTAATATCTAGAGACATATTGATAACTCTGTTAGTCTTGCTAAATTAACACTACTTTTCCAAGGTTTATTATCATTTAATGTTTGTAATAGGTTTTGAGGAAAGACAACAAAACAAAAATCCAACCAACCATTTACACTTTGTGTTACAAAGTCCACATTAAACAGTCTATGCTATAACAATTGTTAAAATGCGTATTGTCAGTTGACGCAATATTACGAGTATACTATACTAGCACATACATATTTTGAAACGAAAAATATACAGTTCAAAAATTTTGTGCCTACATACAGTCAACATCTTAACAGTATTCTAAGTACAAAACATTTTCTCAAGTGACACTGATCTTTGTGTTGTGAGATTTACGGTCCAAAATTCATTTGAGTTTTGTCATTTTTGTTTAGGTTGACTTACTGCCAGTCGACTGTATAAGCGTTAGTCATTATTATTTATTACCAAGGAACATTACAAAGGGCTACTTTTAAAACTTTGTAAAACTATGTTTATCTTCTTCTTTGATAACTATTGATACACTGCACGAAAAACACAAACGGAACATATCACGCGTCTTGATTCACTTCACTACTGACTTCAAACATAGTCCTGCGAGTTCATAAAACCACATCTGCCCTATTGTATCCTATTTCTGCTACCTGCGCTTACGACCCTTTTGAGATACGCGTCTAGTAGTTAATATTAGATTTTTTTTAAAGAGAATCATTTGGAATATTTTCAAGTCTTTTTTGTTCAAGTTGCTTAACAAATATGAGCTGCTGTCCTGCAGTGCTTATGATATGAAGCACTGCAGGCTGATACTACAAATTAGTCCATTTAATTTTATTTCTGGACAAAATAAAAAATAAATTTCCCAGCTGCTTAATATAATGAATAGTAGAGAAAGTAAAAAATATTTTTGAAAATTTCGATGGTTCCATTAAATATTTGCCTTATTTTAGCAGTACAATCTTTAACAAGTAAAGTATCCGATAAGATAAGACCTTTTAGAAAATTTAATGATGCATACCCAAAGTTATTGTACTCAAGAATCTTTGTCCTTAAATTCCCAAACCTATTAATGATAATGTTTTTACAGCATATTGTAAATGTACTTAATATTATAATCTATTAGGCAACCATATCAAAACGTAGATTATTGACGGTATGCCACTAATATTTAAGTAGGTACTATCAGTGATAAAATGGTCACGCACAGAATTAACTTATCATTTTATTAGGCCAATTGAACAAGTGTAACTGTGTAAGTAATTTATTTAGATTAAAATTAGGTAGGTTCATCAGTTTTTTTATGACCAAAAGTTATTGTTATTTATTTCAAACTTATCACCTTACACTTTGGTAAAACTTACTTTTTTAACATATTTCATTTCAGTGGTCATATTTATGCTTGGTAAAATGTATTTCTAGTTTCAAGATTTCAATTTACAACACTCTAAGTAAATTTCCTCATGACGTAACTTATTGTACATCGTTGATTATTCAACGTATAATTTTGCAATCGTACATCGTTGTGTTCTAAGTCTCATACTTATTAATAGTACCAAATCGTAAAAACATCTTTCAAGATTTATCTGGTGTCAAGGTTTTCTAAACCGCTTATTACAGGCCTCTGACAAAACTTGTTTTTACAACTTCCATCTTAGGATTGAAGTCGTGACACCTGCCATCCGAAGCTCAATATAATATACCCCTATAACCCACCAGCCCCATTGACAAGACTGAACCAATTAGACAGTCTCTTACGGCCATTTCCAATAACCTATCTATATTCAGTTTTGGCATATCTGAGATAGAAAACAACTTCTGTCTTTGTTTCTCTGGACAGCAAAAACAGAGATAGAAACTGTTTCCTATCTCCGATATGCCAAAACTGAAGATAGATAGGTTATTGGAACCGGCCGTTAAGAATCTCACAGGGATCGAACCCGGACACTTGCGTTGTTCCAAGTTGCATTACCTAAATCTAAATCCTGTTCCACGTGTAGTGTTAGATTTGTGTGTTATGTATGTGAAACAGTGTCTCGGGTATTGAATATTTGAGTTGCATGAGTATTAAGTATTATGAAAATTTTGATGTTATGGTTTATTTTTACTCTAGTGCTATTAATTACTTAATACGTAACAATAAGGTAAATAATAACTAATAGGTAGTTGTTTACATGCGACATAATCGCTACGCTTGTCTCTGACTCTGACTGACTCCTGACAATCTGTGGGGTCTTTCGACTGCAGTTTGGCCAGTGGGCGGAGTGATTTTGTTGCTGTCCGTATTCTTCTGGCAGTACTCTTTTAGTCAGGATCGTCCTTTAAAAAATAGCACAATAAAAGAGTAACACATATTTACGACCTACGAGTGTTGCAGGAGGCGACTAAAAGTGTACTGTCAGAAGAAAAAGGGCCGCAGCATCTTCTCTTAAGATTAAACTGTAAAATTTTTGGATGACACTAACTGCTGTGGTCTCATGAAGTCCTCAAATTTTACGTCATAGTTTTGAATTAACAAAATTTTATCAGTTTCATCATCAATTTTGTTTGCAAAAATTTTATAGCTAACATCAAATAAACATGTTATCCAGATAAAAAGTTAAATACTAGAACGTGATGACCAGGATAAGCATAATATTTTAGTAACTTTGCTTTGTTTTGTTGATGTTAAAGAAAAAATATATCTCTATCATTTAAGTTGAGTCATTTCACACAAATACGTTATTGCAAAGTAAATTTTATTAGGCGTTTGTTTTCAGTCATTTGTTAACATCAAGATCATTATTTGGAGATCAAACAGCTATTTCACTGATCACAAATGCATCAATATACCAGCTTTATTTGATTTTAGTCATACAAATCACAAATAGCTGTTTGGTGGTTGCATATATTATGATTCAATCGTTATAGAAATACTTGTTTATTATCGCCTTGTATGTTTTATGCAATTCGCGCTACCACATGTACACAAATACTTATTAAACGATATACCATAATCTACACAGTAAAATACAATAATATATTTGTGTAAATAAAGAAGGATTACTTTTTGCGTTTGAATTACTATACTGTTCTCTTATCTTTGGTTCGAACACGGCACTTCGACCCAATGACCCGCACTCACTGTCAAATTCCTTTGACCCTACTTTGACGTTTCATCACGAGTTAATTTGTCTCCTTGATTAGCCGTTCCGGTTCCATTAAATTCTATTGACACACACACTGCGTTATAAATATTTAAATTTTAAAGATTCAATTTACTTATAATACTTGTAGTATAGTAGGTAATCAGTACAAATGTATGACATTGTTGATACGATGGCCTCTATTGGATTATGGATGAATAGGTACTTTAGGTTAAATATAAACAAAAACAACGTGTCATTTATAACTATATTTTAAATCTTCTCAATAACAACACGTTACTACTTAACAATAACAGTATCCAGCAAATTTTACTAAAGTATTCAGATAAGACATACCTACATACTTCAGTCTATTTGTCAACTTTTTAGGGTTCCGTAATCAAAAAGTAACTCATAAAGTTGCGAAAAAATGTCCGTCTGTATGCCTGTATAACTATCTGTTCCTTTGCATATTATTGAAGAGAATACTAGAAATCTGATAGAGATACAAAGTGGTAAAATAAGCATGTATATATAATAATAAGTGGGAAAGATTTTTATTTCTCATCTATCTCATTGAGGCAGATAGGTTTTATTCAAAATACCTATTGAGGGTGGGTACACATTTTTTTTTAATCAGGGATTATTTATGAAGTATTAAGTTTTAAAATAATATTTTCATTAATGATAACTCGCATTGCCAACAAACGAGGCACGAGCTGTTTATGGATAGGTACGTAAACAATTTTCGGCAGTAGTACCTATTTACTCATGTGGTAGTATTTTCTCGAAGACAAGAGGAAAACTATCACAATGGGTGCTATCGCTAGTGAATTTGCCACTAGAGGCGCTTGTGTCGCGTGAGGTCCAATAACATTTTTTATTTTATTTTATTTATTTGGAACAACAAACAGTTATATATTAAGTAGTAGTACATTATTATGTATATGTGTAGTTTGAATAAATGCATAACCAACCACGTTATTCACAGAGTAACGTAACATTCAGTTTTCACTGATTTAGCGGGCTTCGTTACATAAATTATTATAATTTCTTTAATATACCTGCTAGAAAGTGATCTCCTTCGTAAAATTATCGCAAATATGGATTATTTGGCAATTAATGTGAACGCTTTGAAAGCGGAATTAAGAAAAAGCGCAAAAATAGGCGGCCTCAAAGAGCAACTATTTCAGAAGTTAGTTTGTTGATATGAAGATAGTTATTTTAAATAATAAACTTGAATTAGAATCAAGATTAACACTTTGTTTTGGCGCCGACCGCCTTTGACAGCTATACCTCCGGACCTCAGTCTACAGTGGCGCCAACTGGTGAGCAAAGAAACGGTAGTCCCCATTAAGTAGAGTAGGGTTAAAAGTTTTAAGTTAGTCAACTAAGTTATCTCATATATTAGATAGACGAGTAACCTTGTACGTAATTTGCATTGGTTGTGTATCTCGGAAATGACTCTGACGATTCAGTTGAAATGTATTTAGGCAAGGTTTTGCATTTCATATTTATTAACCCAATTATGGTTTAATTTTTCATTAAAATATAAAAAATATATAACACCGTATCTCTACGCAACATGGCTCTTTATAAAATAAACATTAAAACACAAATAAAAATCCCTTCGTGTTGGGCTCTTTAATTTGAATACCATGAATTGTAAAACGAGCGAAACTAGGTCACCCAGGTAATAAATATAATCAAAAATACAAAAATATATTACAAATTCTCTTGAAAATTAGATAGTTACTTACTTACGGCCGGTCATAATAACCTATCTATCTTTAGTTTCAGCATATCGGAGATAGAAAACAACTTCTGTCTTTGTTTCTCTGGACGGTAAAGTCAGAGACAGAAGATGTTTTCTATCTCCGATATGTTAACACTGAAGATAGATAGATTATTGGGACCGGCCGTTAGTTATTAATAAATTACATCTTTACTTAGTTGTGAATTAACTTAGCGTAACGACAAAAGTCGGCATTATTTGTGTTACGGAATCTTATACTGCGCCTGCGCGTGCCACGCATTTGGACGGTTTTTATTTGAATTCACTGTGTCAGTTGCATTTCAGTGGAGTCCTTTAATATATCTATGGCTTTGTGAAGTTACGAACAAAATAATGGTGACAATTATGAGGTTTCAGTATTTAAACTTGAAAAATTATGTCACAGGCGGGACTCGAACCCGCATCAGGAGATGCGGGTTCGAGTCCCGCCTGTGATTATTGTAATAATTGTCATTGCAATTATAATATATCAGTATTTAGAGGAATAAATACTGATATATTATAATTGCAATTAAATTGCTTCAATATCAAACAAAGTATTTAAATTGCTGTTTCATCTTAACTGACTATCAAACATCTGCAAAGATGTTTCTTTCGGGACATTTGATGAAACAACGCTGGCTTATAGCGATAAGAATAAGCTTGAAAAATTTACGCTTGTGACTTAGGGCTCGGGTTTTTACACGAAAATATTTTTTGCAACATAGTTTTTAATTTTCACGGCCCTAAACCTGTGTAGGTGAAGGGAAAATCAACATATGAATAGTATCGTAAGGAACGAATGAGATGCGCATCGCGTAAAAAGTGTGTTATATTATCTATGGTTGCGCTTACGAGGAGGCCGTATCCAAAATTTTTGATCTTTGTCGGACATTTTCTAGGTGCTTTTTCTTGACATTTTTGTACTGGGCTTAACCAAAAGAAAAATACGTCATTTGTTTTTCATCTCGTAGATTGTTGTATTAAAATTTGGATAGTGTTTAAATTTCATTCTGTAGGACTCATTTCGGTCTAAATTTTAATTTTATTATTGACATTTGGCCTATTTAAAATACAAAATACCTGATGTACGCGATATACGATATACGATATACGAGGTACTAAAACGTAACCATCTATCACTTTCTTAAGTCTAACTTATTATTTACTTAAGCTAGGTACAATTCTCATAACTATCACAATATGGTAAACAAAAAGTGTTTAGCATTTGTTCCCAATAAGATGCAAGTATTATTTTATTACATTGCATAATTGTTAGTCTCAAGCTTTGACGAGTTCTTCAGCACTGTTCTGCTTTCTTGATCTAAAGTACTTTTCCAAGCCCCAGGAAAAAGCTGTAAGCCATGTAAAGATGTTCAAACAATGAAGTGTGACGGCCGTTGTAGCATTATCTTTGATCCATCCTGTAAACAATACAAATACTCGTAAATAAATAAACGTGGACAACGCCACATACATACAACATACATTGGTCTGACCACAAACTATGTACCTATCATCATTTTAATTTAATTTTCATACAAACTAAAATTTTGAAATTTCGATTTGTTAGAAAATCTTTTTTTCAAAAATGATGATATCAATTTTCTGACTTTTTGACTTCTTATACCATTTACCTAACACCCTGTATAAACCACTTTTTTTGTGGAAATCAGAAACAATCAAGTTATCACCAATACCCAGAACCGAGAGACTACATAAAGAACACTTTTTTTACTTCAACCCGTGCGGGAATCGAACCCGGGACTCCGGAACAGGCAGTGCGTACGCCACTCCGCCACGGAGGTCGTCCCGAAAAAAAAACATAAAACAATAACGAGTTATTATTGCTTAGTAACAAAACCAAAAAAGTGAGCCTTTGGGAATTAAGTATGGTTTAGATCTTTCTTCCTTATCAATAGAATAACTCAATACCTACTGTAGATATCTGGACCTACAAGTAGGTACTTATCAATATGAAACAAGCTATTTTCATTGCTCTCTATTGTAATTTTATTAGATAGTAATAAAATATTTTATTTATTTAACACGATATCATATTATTTTGGACAATAATTGTAAACCTTAAATTACCCTTTGTATATTACATCAGCTTAAACGTACCTACAAAAGGTCCCAAAATTAGGTATACTACTCCTGCTGTAAGAAGCTGAATGCCAGATGCTCCAGGCAACTTATGTAATGGCACGTGCGTAGGTATCACAAGTGCCATAAAAACGGTTCGCAAACCTTTTCCGAAGCCTATTATCACAGCTACCAATAGCACCACTTCATAATTTTGCCAAACTGAAAGAACTAAAACAAGAAGAAAAAAGTAACGTTAAATTACAATTTACAAAAAAGCATTTCTCATATATTGTGCGGATAAGTAACAGACAAAAGACATCATCATTACCTACTCTTCCCATGGCCATGGAAATAACCCCAAAGAGAAAAAAGGAATTGTTGTCCCATCCGATTTTGCCAGCAACGAATGGAATGCAAAATCTTACGCACAGATCTACTCCAGCCAACAGCGACATAAAGAAAGCCACCTCTGATTTAGATAAGCCATAGTCACCGAGAATAAATGGAGTCAAAATTGAAAAATTCAGTTCATTGAAATTGGCTAGTGTAATACCTAACATTAAGTTAATGAACGTTGTATCTTTTAGAAGATCTAAGTCAAAGAATATAGCAACTTTTTGACAAAAAGTCAAGTTTTCTTCTTCGACTTCATTATTCGCCTCCTTGTCATTAAAAACATTGTCATTTTTATCATCTTCATCATCAGGCCCATTAATCAGTAATTTAATTTTGTCAGCTTGATTTTTGGTGTCTTCGTCTTTGAGATATTGTTCTAATTTAAGCGAAGCTTGTTTTAAGATTTCACTTTCAAAGTTAAAATTATTCGATTTTCTTCTTTGTCTTGTGCGATACGATTGGTTACTATGGTTATCTTTCAAATATTTTTTCTCATCATTTTCATCTTGGTTTTTATAAGACACGTTACTATGATTATCTTTTGAGTATTTTTCTCCATATTGACCATCCATTTTGAATGATTTCATGCTTTTACTAGATGCTAGATGTTTTTCTGCCCTATCAGCTATGATTTTGGCTTTTTCTGGGTCAATGTTTTCCACTACAGCTTTTTCGTCAGCTTTCAAGTCTTGTGGAGCTTTGAGTGTAGGACAATCTTCTATTTCCGACTCTGGAATTTGAATGTCTAAAGTGATAGACGTTTTACGTTTAGGTTTATATGTCTCCCGATCCTGAACCGCTAAAGCTCCGAGATTTGAAGAAGAGTTTTTTTTAGATTCATTAAGGTATAAGGTTGAAGATTTTCTTGAACGATTTTCGGTTAGGTTCGTCATCGAAGGTTTCTTAGAGTTTAGACGAGAGTTTTTATTAGAACCTTCTCTTGAAGATAACCTGCTTCTTGATTGCCTTGATTGACTAAAGTAACCGTCATTTGCTCGTATCATCATAGGAATACCAGGGTCAGTTATTTCATACCCTGTATTAATAGCATCATCTTCATTGTAAAGGTATTGACTAGAAAAAGCACTCAAATTCTTGAATTTTGATACTTGGCTGAAATAGCCACTCTCTTCATTATTCTTCTCATACTCAGTTTGTTTATCGTCAATATTATTATGGAGAAGTTTTTTTACCTCAGTAGGCTTTTCTTCTTCTGGAGTTTTGCTGTGCCATTCAACTGGTTGTAATAAAAGTGCACAAGCAAACGCATGAAGTGATATCCCACTAATTATCAGAATAGTTCCTGTCTCACCAAACACAGCAAATAAACCAGTGATTATGTGTGGCCATAACATAGGACCTAGCCCAGTCGTGGTCCATGACAAACTAGTGGCTAGCCTTCTTCTCTTCTTCCAGTAAGTGTTCAGGGCCAGAGCATTGGCTGAGCTACTGATACCGTAGCCAGCACCTGTAAATAAAAATATCAAATAAAATACGAGTATTCTACTAAAGCCTGCTAATCGAAAAAGTTCATAAAGATGCAATAATTACCATATAATATAGAGAAAGATACAAGATAACTCATAAAATTGTACGAAAATGTGGTTAGCATCAGTGCTATGAAAACGACAGCAGCCCCCGTAAGTGATACTTGGCGGTAGCTAAAAGTTTTGAAGACGGGACCATTAGCCAGACCTATAATAAACAAAAAGTGTTATTTTATATGCAAAATTGTACACATAAACTTAAGAAATGAAAGCATATTAAGTAGGTAGTAAATTTATCATCTCAACTAAACCGTGTCACTAATTTCAATAATTTTAAATGATTAACCCGCTTTAATTTTGCAAATCATAATCCTCAAATAAGTCTATTTTGTAAGCTGTTCAGTAAAGAAAAAAAAAACAATAGTAATGGATGTTATTAACAAAAATATTCTAAGGCAACGCTACTAATATACTGATTTAAACTTTCATGTTCACTATTGTAAGGTTAGTTGTTTCGAGATTTCTTCCACGATCATGGCGCTTGCAACATTGCCGAAATATCGGAAACTCATAAAAAACAAGGTACATGGTAGAAATCTCGAAACAACTAACTCATACGCTGCTAATGTAACTTGATTATAAACAATCGATCATCCATAATCAGATACATATATTTCAGTAACCACACGTGAAAAACTTCGAAGATGCAAAAGATCAGATGTCAAGATAACAAAAAAATCAGGAGTTCACACCTGAGTAAGGCATACATTTTTTTTAACATTATCTTAGTAGGTAGCAATTAATTCAGAATGTAGGGCGTTGCAGCGAATGACGATCTATCACCTTTTTTTTTACCACGCTTTTATTAGCTTGGGTTGTATCTATCTATGTATCTATGTATGTAATGGAATCTTTGAGCATAAATTTGACCGATTTCCAGAAGTTTGATTAATTTGAAACTTTGCACACGTATCAAGGACCGATGACAATGCAATAATTTAATAACAGTTTTCTCAGTTTTCCTCTGTAAGAGGGAGTAAAAGAGATAGAGCTAGCGCGCGATCTGTATCAATTACGTTTCCTGCATAGGTTTGGACTTACAGTCGGTAAAGAAGGAATCAAATCTTATAAACTAAACTAAAAAGTAAAAAATAAATTATAGTTTAAAAAACTAAAAAACCACGCTTTTAAAACAGATTGAACTAAAAAATTAAAAATAAAACTGTAGTAATCAATTGAAAAATTCATATTATTGTACAAAAAGCGTGGGGGCTTGATTTAGATTGTTGTAAATATTTTATCAATAATTTACTATATCTGTAGATATCATAACAAGCACCCCACGCTTTTTGTACAATAATATGAATTTTTCAATTGATTACTACAGTTTTATTTTTAATTTTTTAGTTCAATCTGTTTTAAAAGCGTGGTTTTTTAGTTTTTTAAACTATAATTTTTAATTTATATTAAAATCCTTAATTTCTCCAAGTATCATTTAAATTATTTGCATTTGTTAATCTATCCTTAGAAATACGTTTTCAAACCTGAAATTATGTTATACCATAAAGTCCGCAAAGGCATCAGCCGGGGACAGAGCAAAACAATTGACGGTTACGGTATTCGCCATCCTGGATAAACTCGGTCGCACTATCAAATAAACAATGAAATAGTTACAATAGGCCGGTATGGTATCAGAGAGTTACCATCGAGGCGCGCACGCACCGACGCAAGAGGTCAGGGCCGAGTTCATGTTGATGATGGTGGTCGTCTGAGAGCTGCTGATCCCGAGCCGAGCGAATTTGTCACGGAAGAGCAACCCAAACTGCTGTAGGACGGGCAGGGCAGACAACTATAAGTAAAAATGAAAAGTTTTTACTTGTGGAACGAGTATATCTAGACGGTATTGAAATGTTTATTTAAACAAAGAATGGAAATAAGACTGCAGTTTGGCCGCACTGTTTCCTAAAGCAGTCAAAAATAACTAAGAACTAAACTCCGACATAGAGATACGGTTATGAACAATAAAATGTACGGGGCACAGATCTTGACAAAAACAAAACGACCGAGTGGGGCCGGGTCCATTGCGTTTACGAGAAAGATACTGACAGAGCTTGGGATTTGAGATCCAGGTGTAGGTCTAAGCAGATCCATCAGACGTGCATTAGCGCCCACCTACACTGCCTTCCTTGCTTAACCAGTTTTGGTACGATCCTACTATTGCCAACTTCGACTTTTGTTTTATAGGACTTGGTAGACCAAGATTTACTGGGGCTTCGCTGATATGCCTCTCGCTCTCACTTTAAAGCATAAAATATAACTATACAGGGTGAAATTTTAACCACTATCCAAATTTTAATATATTAATCTACGAGACAAAAAACAAATGACGTATTTTTTCTTTTGGTATATCCCAGTACAAAAATGTCAAGATAAAGCACTTAGAAAATGGCCACCAAAAACCTAAAATTTTTGATACGGCCGCCTAGCATCACTTTTTTTACGCAATGCACATCACATTCATTCCTTACGATACTAATCATAAGTTTTTGATTTTGCCTTTATACTTAAACAGGCCTAAAACTGTAAAAATTTAAAATTATATCGCGGAAAATATTTTTGGGGAAAGTGGTTAAAATTTCATCCTGTATATATAGTCTTTGTTCGTTCGTAAAATTTACTTTATTTAAACGCGTGGTCTGAAAGTTTGTTTATTAAAGTGAGCTTTATGAGTAAAATAAGTTTTAGAACTTTGGAGTTCAGAAAAGGCGAGATACGATTTTATCTTTCGGGAGTAATGGTACCTACTAGTTCATGAGGTTTTGAGGTATTTATAGAGCTCTGCCGGTTTCTTTAGTTTCAAAATAGTAATAGGTCTTTTTACTTCAAAGTACATGTAGAACGTAGCCTGTTCACGTTAATGCCGTTGAATGCTACGGGTGCTGACATGCTGCAAACACTGATTTTTGGAATCGCCATACGTTATTTTCTTAAATTAAAAAATGGTCCGTAGGTTGACTGCTTGAGTAGGTAAGAGTTTTTAACACGAGAGAGAAATAATAAGTGATGATACTATATTTGTTACTTTAATTAACAGTAGAAAAGGGTATTCTAATTTATGAATCATGTGCTAGACGAGTTTCTAATATAAATAGCTGAAACTAGTAAAGTTGACTCATATGTTTGGGTTTCCTTGTCAGACAATATTGATAAGATGGTATTCATTCCAATGCCACAAAAATATGTCATGTTAAAATGTTAACGATAGACTTCATCCTTCATTGTAATCTTAAGTGTATTAAAAAGTTTATATACATACAATGTTGATTTACCTCAGTCTCTTTGATAACCTACATTCCATATTATATTATTATTTTTTGTTTATCCGTGTAATATTGGATTCAAATTGGTTTAGTAAGCTTTGCTTCTTGTCGTAGACACTGTATCTATTAAATTAATTATATAAATTATCATCGATACAGCATGAGGAAGCTCATAGCAAGCTCAAGCGCAGAGGTTTAACATACCTGTTATCCTAAGATTTACGCCTAAGATATAGTTGATCTTATTTTTCCATTTGGAATTCTTTGAATCCTTCATAATATACTTCTTATAAATTAGTTTTAAGAACACCAATACTTACTCATAGTACTGTGATATGATCAAAACTTATCACGAAAGGTCAAGACCTATATTTGACAGAAATCTCCGAAAAGCAGTCTGAACCAGAGTGATAGGCATTAGGGTTATCAAAAGTATCTAACTACCAACGTTAAGGAAATTGATTGTCCTTAATATTCCATTTAAAAAAGTTACTAAAATGAGCAGTTAAAATTCGTATCATCGTTATTGGATTTGTTTATTCATGAATATTTTTTTATTAAGAAAAACTACTCTTTTCTGACTAATGACTATTTTTATCCTATGATAAAAATATTGTTTATGAAAAGCGCATAATTAAGGTGTTAAGATATTCTCAAAATATATTTTGACGTCAACATACTTAATTCAACTATATAATTATGACTTCTACTGAAAGAATCATCAAAACGATAAACATGAATTAGAAAACTTTACTCAGGAATTCCTTTATAAGTTAGAGGCAACTTAATTCATATAGAATAATCAAGAAAATATTTAAGTTATAAAATAAGAATAGTTTACCTGCAATCTCATTCTTTCTGAATAGAATTAGTTTTATAGAAAATATAATAATGACTGTAATACGAGTATAACGAACTTTTGACTTGTTATAATTCGGAATGAAAAAGACTTGTACCCAAATTAGGGTCCATTAATACGTACATTTGAAAATCCAGCTGCAAATATTATCATCCAACCCCACCCCCCATCGGGTGGAATAAAGTCGTCATCTTTTTTCAATTGCGATTTTTTCACTGATTTCGCCATGAGCAATTATTGAGTACTTAGCTTAAGTATTCCTTATCGGGCACTTGTAATTGTACACCGGAGCAAATTGAACGCTCTATGCATGCGGCTCTAACTGAACTGATAAAATACATATTACACACTCGTTTTTATTACTGCAATGAATCAGGCGTTTCTATGAAACGGGGCCTTTGTAGGTAGATATAACAAATATCATAATTACTACTACTATAGTTAAACCGTGACTATTATCTAAATCCTTCCGAATAATCTTTCTAAATTTAAACGGAATATGTTGTAAAATTAGAAGGGTCTTGGTAGACAATAGTTATTGAATTTCTTTCTTGCGCTGCTTCATTTCGGATACAGTGAACTTATTTGATACATAAAAACTGATGTCCTTTTAGTTATTTACTTTTGCTTTTTACTCTAAAACGTAAGAACAAAATAGTATGTGTTGTATCATGAAATTATTTAATCTGTCTGAAGCGTAGGTAGAAAAACATTTAAGGGTAGGGAGGGATTAAGTATAGTTGTATTTCACGAACTTAACTCTTGCTGAGTACATAAATTAAATATGTACTTTTAATAGTCAAAACAAGTAAAAAATGCATCAAAAAATTATGAAAAGGCTCACAAAAAAATATTTGTTATTTTCGCGGTTAACGTTCGAATACGAATGTTCGATAAAATTATAACTTTTCATTCATTGTTGAAACAAAAATAAGCGGATCAAATAATCTTGAAAACCGGTCTTTCAGCACATATACTCGTTTTATTGGGTTTTATCGGCAATGTTACGTAAATTATCAGAAATTTCGCCGATGGATAAAACTAAACCATTTGTTTGTATACATATATGACAGACTTTATCATCATTTATCAAGTCAATGTATCTATCATTTAAATGCAACGTGACCAGCTATTTAAATCATATAGCACACAATATCACTTTATCTGCATGTGATATCTCTACAAGCAATTTAACAGTACTTTGAAACACCGTTTCCTAATTATGCCCCTGTATTAATATGACAAGGCATCGTTTAAAGTCACGAGGGATGTGGAAAACTTATCTTAAAAAAAATCTTATAAAAACTACTTATTAACTTTAGCGTTGCATTTTTATTTAAACTTTATTAGAGGGTTTCTTCAAAAGGGTGACTTTAAAGAAGCCCACACCCACAATAAAATTATTGACTCAATGTACCTATTGTAACACGTAGCCAAAATAATACAAATAAATATTTTGATTAAATTTTATTTAGGAAAAACGTGAAACATGCCACAAATTTTGAGTCGGTGCCACTTAAGAAAGTACCCATCATCATCACGCGCCAATTTAGAATAGATCATTAAGACGGTGGGTCATTTCTCTCATGCTGAATGTGGCTCATTCATTTTTAGTATAAAATTTATTTAAAGCTTTCCTATCGTAAAGGATTTCATTTTGTTATGTAGTGTAAATTTACATGTAAATTTAAACCCTTGCAGTTTGTGATCGGTATTTCTGTTAATTTAAAGGTTTTTATTTTAAAATCTAATTTATTCAACCATTAATAATTTATAAGACAGAATAAAGCTAACCACCTAGTAGTAAAATTGAATTAATATAGAACTGCTTCCAAAATAAATTAATGTTGGTAGGTAAGTATTTGTCTGTCAGACAACAAAAGATGTTTGGTGACTCAAGGAAACCCCTGCACACACCAGACAGCGATTTAACTTTTGCTTTTGTGACTCATAAAAGAAGATAACGATCTTTGCTATACATAACAGAACATTGAGTTTGTTATTATTTATTATGATTAGCACAGTGCATGCTTAGCAAGCGTGTTTCCGCTATTTATGGTACCTAAAATACCTATGACTATACATATTAAGACCATCGTCTGAATTTGTCACTTGCTTATGTAGTGAGCAAGTGAACCATAGGTAGGTATAGTCATAGGTATAACAATTTATCTGATAGTGTGATGCCAGTTAATTACAATAGGGATACATGTCTAATTTTAATTGACAATACGTTTAATCCAGACACTTTTTTGACAGTGTACCTACTTAAATGAATATGTACGATACATAGGTATTGTTGATATAGGTGGTTCTAGAGGGGTCATTATGGTTTAATGACCCCTCTAGAGAACATAAAAGTCTACTTATATGTTACATTCCTGATATTACAAACCATTTTTAGTACCTTACGTATTCTTTGCTATTAGGGAATTAAATCAAGATAATGTGTCAAGTTCAGACACTGCAACATAACATAACAGTGGAATCAAAAGTAGGTATCTACCTCAAAAATAATTATATTTTTAAGGACTGTAACAGAAGACAGTAGGGGTGCACAAATTAGAAATTAGGTAGGTCTTATGTAATTAGATGCATTAAAGTACCAGTATAGGTAAATCGATTACCGATTGGGCGTAGTTTAACGAAAAGGACTCATTCCTTACAATGTCACTTTCGAGATAGCCTCTGCTCCAGTCATTTTGAAAGGATTCACTTAAAAAATTTGGATTCTTCAAAAAAGAAAGCGACGAGGCATTTAAAAAAAGAACCTAGTATATTTAGTGCTTTTTCAAGTAATTCTGTTATATTACTGTTTGTTTCACGAAGTTTGGGTTTTTAAGGCAGAAAATAACAGTTCAATCCCATATAATGTGGGATAATCCCATAATAAGTAATATTCATGCAACTAAGGGTTTTTTGCTTGGATATCTTTACAAATCATTTTAAGCAGCAGATTTGTGTACCTTCTCGAGTCATTTTTGGTCATGTTGTGAAATCGATTCTATTCGTTTAACTACTTCCGATTTGAACTCACAACAAGACTCACGACGAAAAGTAAAACGACCAATATTCATAAAAATAACAGCGCAGTGATAACCTCTACCTATACTTACATCATTTAAACAATCACGCGCTCGTACTCGGTTTAGTTTTAAAACTGTTTAAGACTAAATCTATCTATGAATTTAATAGGTAGGTAAGTATTTAATACTGTTTGTTACTACTTGTTAGCCGTTATTTTTAGGAAAGTGACAGCATATAGGTACTTATTCCACTGCACGGCAATCAATGGCCTCTATCATTGAACTCGTTACCAAAGCAATGTTATGTATTAGACCAACTGTTCTGGTCTGGATTACTTATTTGGCTAGAAGCACATCATGAGTAATGGACGCGTTGCAGTCAAAAACTTTTTAAGTTTTTCGCGCCATGCATGTACCTACATCACGCCATCTATGGGTGCACTACTGAACTAAATAGTTTTTAATATTTACTCGTTGGTCGGTTTAAAAATTATTAATATGTTTATACATAGTTAATAAAGTATTTAGGTAGCTATTGTATCAGATTTAAGTATGCTTTATACTATATTTGCATAGTCAATAGATATCTGCGTGCCACGAAACGTTTCATGATGGAACAGAGTGGTGATGTACTTGCTAAGATCAGTTTAAAGATTGTGTTTTTATCGATAATTTTATTTTATAAAATGTGTAAAACTTAGATAAATTAGGAAATATAAAAATAATATATTAATGTCAGGAGCATGATTACATTGCAATTTTATTACTTAGATTATTCCCTCGATCGTGAGTTATTCCAGACACAATTGAAATCAATTGTTATCGCGGCAGGCGCGTGCCGCTTGGGGGTTGAGGGATTAATAGACCTATATTGCAAGCGTAAATATGCGCAGTAAATTAATATAAAAAAAGTAACAATGCCAATATGAGGTTAAAATAAACGCCAGTCCGAGCGCCAGTAGGTACATCACGGTGTGAGATACTATAACCCACACATAACTTGTCAAAACTGGCAAAATAAACATTACAAACTAACACTCGTATTTTTAAACAAGTGAAATTAATGACTTGACTAAAAGTAATTACTTATGTGACAATAATTAGTATTCCTTAGTCAAGTAATTACTAGAAGTGGGAAATATGAAAAGTTAGCATTCTCAGCCAAATAATATGACTATAGGCATGCGGTATGAGTTTTAATAAATAAGTGTTAGTAAGTATTTTTATGAATTTATTATTAACCTAATTATTTAAATTAATAAAAGTGTAGAAAAAAAAATATTGAAATTTAAAATACTTATTTTAGCTACAAAAATAAAAATTTACAATTTGTTTTTTATCGATAGTTCGACATTAGTTTATTAGTCGATATGGCGCTACTCACTATAACTGGATTTTTGACATCTGACGTAGGATATCCATCCATCCATTGTATAGTATGTGTGTGTAGCATTTGTATTACAAATGTACTCTGTGTTTGTATCTGTCATCGTAAATCGTAATCGTATTGTCACTTCGGCTAAATCGGCTTGTGTTTCGGCTCACTGCTTGTGGTTTTGGTGCAAGCTTATTACATTTTGTACTTGCATATTTAGTGTTTTAATTTATCTGTTAGGATTGGATACACGTTTTATTTTCGTGCAGTGACTACTTTATTTTATTTATTAAACTATCGCATTAGTGAAGTTAAGCGCTTAAAAATAAGTGGGTATAAATTTTAATAATGATAGCAAACTGAACTTTCTTTGTAACTGACCGAAACTTGTAGTTTAACCAAGTAGAATTTTTCGTCGTCTCCTTGATATTTTTCAATAACTGTACAGTGGTATGCTTTCGAATTGTTGACTGAATCTTTATGGGAAACTTCATAAAGGTAAGTGACTTAGCTATTTTTTTGTTTCTTAAATTATTATGTATACAATTTACTGAAAATAATCATAATAACAGACTTTGTATCAGCCCAATGTACAAGTTAAAATAGCTTTTCTGTTGTTTAAATTTGTTTAATATCACAAAACATAATCTTGCAATGTAGGGAACCTTATTTATTAAAATGTCAATTTAATTCTTGAACATCACTTACCATCTGGTAAATGTTTTGTCAAATCCTTACACTTGGTAATTGTTTGTGCATAAAAGTGATAAAATAGTATTTAATGCTTTGAACCCCACGAGGCACCAGGGTGCCACAAAAACAATTGATTTCAATTGTGTCTGGAATAACTTACGATCGAGGGATTAATTAATTAATAATATTAGGGGTTAAAGTATGAAATTGCCGTTTTGTATGGACGAAATCGAGAAAAGTCATTTTTAAATACTAAAATTTTTTTGTTTTTTAAAAACGCCTGAAAAAAAGTTAGATGGTTATAAAGCTATGCATTCTAGTATTTAAATTTCTGAAAATCAAAGTATATAATACAAATATACTTAATTGAAGCAAGGTCAGCTGACACATTGTAAGGGGTCTTTTCAACGACTTCCTTCGAAGTAATAGGCACTAGTATTGAGATGAGAGACTAGAAGATGCGGGTTCGAGTCCCGCCTGAGACAAAATTTTTCAAGTTTACATACTGATATTATAAGTGCAATTAAGTTGCTAAAATATCAAATAAAGAATACAAAAAGAATTACGCAATAATATGACTATACTTAAGAGATATAAACAAAATAAAAAGTGGGAAAATAATCGGCAATTTCATACTTTAACCCCTATTATTACATTTCATGCTTTCCATTCAATCCAATGATCTAAATATTGCATGTGGTAGGTAATATGTATAACAAATTAATTATTAAAAATGATTTGCTGAAAACGTATCAGTAAATTGTGTGAATTTTAGTATAATAATGCCTTCAGAATACTAATGGACCCTCTGAGATACTGCAGTGCTTCAAGCATATTCAATGAACCTGGTGTTGTCAATTTTTACAGCATCATGATAAAGCATACTGCGCCATCGCTATGTATACTATAGAAGATCTCAAATAGTATCCTGAAAGCAGTTGAAGAAAAGTTTAACTGTTCCTTTCTGAGGCACTTTAACTGTACTTTAAAGCATATGGGTTGGTGCAGTCAAATGTATCAACTGAATTTGTGAGCTCTCTTAGTCATATAGTGAATAATTTATTGTTATTTAATTTTTCCGGTGGATTTTATCAGAACAAAATATAATTAATATTTTTACAAAAAGATTAAGCGAGCGAGCGAGACTTAGGGTCCATTAAAACAACTTGCATAGGACGAGAAGGCCATGTATTTGTATCATACAATGCCCAACCCCCTGAACTACCTCAATTATTAATTAACTAAGTATAAAGTTGTATATAAATGTTAAGTGTATAATAAGAATCATTGAATGAAATTATAAATGTAGGTACACCCCGTTGGTCTAATGGTTTAAATACCAGGCCAAGATCTCGGGGTCCCAGGTTCGAATCCCTGGTCAGGCAACAAAAAGTTTCGAATTTTCGAACGTTGCTCGGGTTTGTGATGACCAACCCGCATTTGGCAAGCATGGTGATTATGCCAGTACACCCATCATTGCTGTGGTAACTTGAATTCAATGATGGAGGCCTTTTTCCTGCAGTGGGATGATTATAGGCTGTTGTTTTTTTTTTTTTTACTATGTAGGTATGAAGAAAATAATAGAAATGTAACAATGCTAGTGTTGCTAATAGAGATGGGCCGACTATCACTTTGGCCAAGCCGATTATTGCTTTAGGTTATAATAATTAGAGTAACATGCTCTAATCACACTGTATTTCCATTTTTTATGAAGTGCCTTCTTTTATCTGATTGTCATCTTAATTCTTTGTTTATGTGTAGTAGAATTTTTATTTATTTTAACTTTCTGTTGTCACATTAAGAAGTTTTTATAAATTTTTATATCTGGTAGGTACTAAGTTCTAATTCATTAATATTAGGTCATTAGAAGTGTTCCAATATGTAAATTGTAAGCTCAATTATAGCCAATTTTTAGAGTTTCTTTTTTTTGTTACTTGTTTAATGTCTGGATCTAAGCCCAATTAGTTAGTGTAGGTATCGAACAAATGGTTGCTTATTTCCCAACCTGTTCTAAAATGCACTGAAAGTACATTGTTTGTGTTTTTTAAATAAGATATAATTAACACTTAAAATATTACATGCTGAATATCAGTAAGACATGTTGTTACCTACTAATAATATGGACACCAAGAATATGTTTCTACAATTAAATTTATCTCACACATGTTTCTGTAAATAAATTTATCTTTATCTTTATCTTTATTGTAAAATAGATTTTGTATTTCTATAAAAAAATAATAACAGTAAAGATTTCAATTTCATAATTTTTTAGGTATATTAATACGAGCAAAAAACGGGCTGACTAGTCGGCGGTTTCAGCCGACTAGTCGCCGACTACAAGATATGGCCGACTAGTCGGCTTTACTGACTAGTCGGCGACTAGTCGGTGCAACCCTAGTTGCTAATTAAAACAGCTGAAATTTTGGAAATGTACTGCGAAAAGTGAAGTATACACAAGTTTAAGTTTAAATAATAAATCAATCAACAACTATCGTATTTTTTTTTTAGGTATTCTGTATCTGGTCAATAAAAGGCACTTTTAAACTTTTGCGCTACATCTTGTCTATGGCAATAAATACTACATAGTCTAGTCTACTTGTACTTGTAAAGAATAATAAAATAGTAAATTGTTTATAACAATGTAAACTTTAATTAGTAGCTTGGTCACCATGAAATTGAGGTAGTGTAAGTGGCAGAGAAGTTATGTTTAGTAATAGGTTCTATATAATTCCTTTTTTTACAAAAAAATATCTTGTTCAAGTCAGTGCATGATAAATGATTTTAAACTTTCGCGATTTGAACACATATTATTTATAATACACTAACGGGTCGTTATCGCGTTAAATATTATGAAGGTATAAATACCTATTTATTTACCCGACGTTTCGACTGGATTGCACCAAGCCGTGGTCACGGGCCGACTGATGACAGCTGAACGACGTCTTCGTGAAGAGCGGGGTTCAACACCTACCCCCAATTGATCTTGATTATTTATATTTATAAATTATAATTTATAAATAAATATAATCAAGATGTTGAACCCCGCTCTTCACGAAGGGTTCAACACCTACCCCCAATTGATCTTGATTATTTTTATTTATAAATTATAATTTATAAATAAAAATAATCAAGATGTTGGACCCCGCTCTTCACGAAAACGTCGTTCAGCTGTCATCAGTCGGCCCGTGACCACGGCTTGGTGCAATCCAGTCGAAACGTCGGGTAAATAAATAGGTATTTATACCTTCATAATATTTAACGCGATAACGACCCGTTAGTGTATTATAAATAATATGTGTTCAAATCGCGAAAGTTTAAAATCATTTATCATGCACTGACTTGAACAAGATATTTTTTTGTAAAAAAAGGAATTATATAGAACCTATTACTAAACATAACTTCTCTGCCACTTACACTACCTCAATTTCATGGTGACCAAGCTACTAATTAAAGTTTACATTGTTATAAACAATTTACTATTTTATTATTCTTTACAAGTACAAGTAGACTAGACTATGTAGTATTTATTGCCATAGACAAGATGTAGCGCAAAAGTTTAAAAGTGCCTTTTATTGACCAGATACAGAATACCTAAAAAAAAAATACGATAGTTGTTGATTGATTTATTATTTAAACTTAAACTTGTGTATACTTCACTTTTCGCAGTACATTTCCAAAATTTCAGCTGTTTTAATTAGCAACTAGGGTTGCACCGACTAGTCGCCGACTAGTCAGTAAAGCCGACTAGTCGGCCATATCTTGTAGTCGGCGACTAGTCGGCTGAAACCGCCGACTAGTCAGCCCGTTTTTTGCTCGTATTAATATACCTAAAAAATTATGAAATTGAAATCTTTACTGTTATTATTTTTTTATAGAAATACAAAATCTATTTTACAATAAAGATAAAGATAAAGATAAATTTATTTACAGAAACATGTGTGAGATAAATTTAATTGTAGAAACATATTCTTGGTGTCCATATTATTAGTAGGTAACAACATGTCTTACTGATATTCAGCATGTAATATTTTAAGTGTTAATTATATCTTATTTAAAAAACACAAACAATGTACTTTCAGTGCATTTTAGAACAGGTTGGGAAATAAGCAACCATTTGTTCGATACCTACACTAACTAATTGGGCTTAGATCCAGACATTAAACAAGTAACAAAAAAAAGAAACTCTAAAAATTGGCTATAATTGAGCTTACAATTTACATATTGGAACACTTCTAATGACCTAATATTAATGAATTAGAACTTAGTACCTACCAGATATAAAAATTTATAAAAACTTCTTAATGTGACAACAGAAAGTTAAAATAAATAAAAATTCTACTACACATAAACAAAGAATTAAGATGACAATCAGATAAAAGAAGGCACTTCATAAAAAATGGAAATACAGTGTGATTAGAGCATGTTACTCTAATTATTATAACCTAAAGCAATAATCGGCTTGGCCAAAGTGATAGTCGGCCCATCTCTATTAGCAACACTAGCATTGTTACATTTCTATTATTTTCTTCATACCTACATAGTAAAAAAAAAAAAAACAACAGCCTATAATCATCCCACTGCAGGAAAAAGGCCTCCATCATTGAATTCAAGTTACCACAGCAATGATGGGTGTACTGGCATAATCACCATGCTTGCCAAATGCGGGTTGGTCATCACAAACCCGAGCAACGTTCGAAAATTCGAAACTTTTTGTTGCCTGACCAGGGATTCGAACCTGGGACCCCGAGATCTTGGCCTGGTATTTAAACCACTAGACCAACGGGGTGTACCTACATTTATAATTTCATTCAATGATTCTTATTATACACTTAACATTTATATACAACTTTATACTTAGTTAATTAATAATTGAGGTAGTTCAGGGGGTTGGGCATTGTATGATACAAATACATGGCCTTCTCGTCCTATGCAAGTTGTTTTAATGGACCCTAAGTCTCGCTCGCTCGCTTAATCTTTTTGTAAAAATATTAATTATATTTTGTTCTGATAAAATCCACCGGAAAAATTAAATAACAATAAATTATTCACTATATGACTAAGAGAGCTCACAAATTCAGTTGATACATTTGACTGCACCAACCCATATGCTTTAAAGTACAGTTAAAGTGCCTCAGAAAGGAACAGTTAAACTTTTCTTCAACCGCTTTCAGGATACTAT
Organism: Anania crocealis; assembly: GCA_949315895.1. Classification (NCBI taxonomy): domain Eukaryota; kingdom Metazoa; phylum Arthropoda; class Insecta; order Lepidoptera; family Crambidae; genus Anania; species Anania crocealis. The sequence continues at coordinate 8,098,787 of OX438884.1, forward strand.
TTGAGATCTTCTATAGTATACATAGCGATGGCGCAGTATGCTTTATCATGATGCTGTAAAAATTGACAACACCAGGTTCATTGAATATGCTTGAAGCACTGCAGTATCTCAGAGGGTCCATTAGTATTCTGAAGGCATTATTATACTAAATTGAGGTAGTGTAAGTGGCAGAGAAGTTATGTTTAGTAATAGGTTCTATATAATTCCTTTTTTTACAAAAAAATATCTTGTTCAAGTCAGTGCATGATAAATGATTTTAAACTTTCGCGATTTGAACACATATTATTTATAATACACTAACGGGTCGTTATCGCGTTAAATATTATGAAGGTATAAATACCTATTTATTTACCCGACGTTTCGACTGGATTGCACCAAGCCGTGGTCACGGGCCGACTGATGACAGCTGAACGACGTCTTCGTGAAGAGCGGGGTCCAACATCTTGATTATTTTTATTTATAAATTATAATTTATAAATAAAAATAATCAAGATCAATTGGGGGTAGGTGTTGAACCCTTCGTGAAGAGCGGGGTTCAACATCTTGATTATATTTATTTATAAATTATAATTTATAAATATAAATAATCAAGATCAATTGGGGGTAGGTGTTGAACCCCGCTCTTCACGAAGACGTCGTTGAGCTGTCATCAGTCGGCCCGTGACCACGGCTTGGTGCAATCCAGTCGAAACGTCGGGTAAATAAATAGGTATTTATACCTCCATAATATTTAACGCGATAACGACCCGTTAGTGTACTATAAATAACAGTGCATGATAGTTTTTTAGTCAGGTGTTTCCGAGTTAAAAGATTTTTGGCTTATCGTTTTTTGAAGTGTTATAAAAATATTTCCAAATTTATAAACCGTATTTATAAAGAAGTAATTACTTATTGCTTAGAAAAGTCATAACTTTAGGTGTTATTACCTAGTGCTTAACTGAAGAAAATGGGTCACCATTAATAGTCATATTATTTGGCTGAGAATACTAACTTTTGGCAGTTCCAACTTCTAATAATTTCTAGATTAAGGCAAACAAATTGTCTCTCAAGTAATTACTTTTAACATCGCTCGCTTGCGTCAAACATCTGCAAAGATGTTTCTTTCGGGTGCAAACTCCTAACATTTGATGAAGCGACGCTGGCTTACAGCGTTAAGAATATGCTTGAAAAATTCGCGCTTAATCGCAGGGTCTCGGTGGCTTAATGGTATAGCGCCCGCCCGGCATGCGAGGAGATGTGGGTTCGAGTCCCGCCTGAGACATAATTTTTCTAGTTTATATACTGATATTATAATTGAAATTTAATTGCTAAAATATCAAATAAAGTATATAAATAGCTGTTTCATCTTAACTGACTGCCAAACATCTGCAAAGATGTTTCTTTCGGGTGTTAAGGGTGCAAACTCCTAACATTTGATGAAGCGACGCTGGCTTACAGCGTTAAGTATATGCTTGAAAAATTCGCGCTCGCAGGGTCTCTGTGGCTTAATGGTGTAGCGCCCGCCCGGCATGCGAGGAGATGCGGGTTCGAGTCCCGCCTGAGACATAATTTTTCAAGTTTATATACTGATATTATAATTGCAATATAATTGCTAAAATATCAAATAAAGTATATAAATAGCTGTTTCATCTTAACTGACTGTCAAACATCTGCAAAGATGTTTCTTTTGGGTGTTAAGGGTGCAAACTCCTAACATTCGATGAAGCGACGCTGGCTTAGGTACAGCGTTAAGAATATGCTTGAAAAATTCGCGCTGAGTCGCAGGGTCTCGGTGGCTTAATGGTATAGCGCCCGCCCGGCATGCGAGGAGATGCGGGTTCGAGTACCGCCTGAGACATAATTTTTCAAGTTTATATAAGTACTGATATTATAATTGCAATTTAATTGCTAAAATATCAAATAAAGTAATTACTTTTACGCAAGTAATTTCTTTTACTTGTTTATAAGTACGGGTGTAAGTAGTAGTATAGTGATACTACTACTTACACCCGTACTTAGCCATTCACAACCTTCTATGGAGTGCCATAGAAGGTTGTGAATGGCTAATGAATGATGCTAAAGAACTGCTGTTCACCGATTTGTACATACCTACATAGTTATGTTTTATGTGCCAACAGCCATGGCGCTGAAAAGGAAACTAATCATTAAGCTAATTGAAAGTAATTCTTTATTGTTTTCGGCTCTTCCTAGCTATATTTTTCTGTAATGTAACAATAATAACAATGAACAGTTGAACACTATCTGTGTCAATTTGCTTTTCTATTGACATTATTACAAAAAAACTCAATATATTCGACCTACACAGCTGTACTCTTGAGTTGAGTGAACCTAGTTGGATTACTGTATAATAATTTTCGTATAACATAGTAATACTAGCGCTCCACCCCGGAATCCGTCCGCTTAGGAATCAGCTATAATATTGCACTCGGTAATAACGCATTCCCGATTATAACGCTCTCCCTAAGATCACTAAAAACTAATTGTGATTGCAATCTGTCATTGTTTGTACCGAATTAAGATAATATTAATAGCCCGAACATACACTTCCCTTGAAACTTTTTTTAGGGATGATTTCAAAGACACACAAACTATCGTATGTGATTTTCAGGATTTCAGCTTATCACCATACCGTTAGCGTGTTATTAATTACATATAGTGATTATTAATTTTTGAACACCTAATAGGATACAAACTATGACATCTTAAGGTTATGAATGTTTTTCAAGAAGTCATTATTTACGCATGTAAAAATCTTCGCGTGGGCGCATTATCGCCTGCAAGTTCGTTGTGTCGTCATTTTGCAACTGTGAGGTGGCTGGCCTCTACTTCCGCTTCTACGTAAAATAGCAATGTTTTTCATCTACAATTACAATGCCTGTTGTGAATTTTGACGTTGTTTTCTGATATAACATCGATAAATGCTCTGTGCTCACCATAAAGGACTTGGTAGGTAGGTAGGTACCAAGGTACCTAATTAGAAGTTAAATAGGTAGGCTCACCGTGGAATTGTTATTAATTGGTTCTGCGAATTCTATAATTAAGTCGTTTACATTAACAATTTATTGTTAGTCATAAATAGTAGGAATGTTTTGATTTAGGTAACAACGCTCTTAATTCACAAAATTTTTGCGAATATCAGCAAATTGTGTTTTTCCGAAAGCTATTATTTAGGTATATAATAGGTAGGTACAACGCAATTATTTTCCAGAACCGAAAGTGACAGTTTAGTGTTTATAATCTTAATCATGTTAGAAATTGAGTGGAGTACCTATTGTTTCTCTGCATTCTCAAGAGCTAAGGCTCGTCGTTCTAGAAAATCAATAAGGGTGTTGGTTGTGGGTTCATCACGCAACATTTGAAATTCCCTATTACAATAATTATCTAATTTTCTAGTCAAAATGCAAAGTATAATGGGATCCCAGTAGGTTATATCATGCTTTAAATTTTTTAAAGCACCTAGCTGCTGTTTAACTACTGATACAAATTGCCTAATATTTTGTGCCGATGATTTTACAACTGTTGGAATGTCTAGCAAAATATTTATGTGTTCAGACGTGATTTTATACATATTATCATAGCGGTGATTAAGAATTTTACAAGCCTCATCATAGCTTTCTGGGAGAAGAGGTAAGTTTTTAATTAAATCAAGAGGTTCATGCTGTAAAAAACTACGCAAATAAAATAGCTTTTGAATCTCTTGTAAACTATCATTCTTATCGATCAGGGCGTTAAACAGACCTATAAAGGGTTTGTATTCAGAGTACTTACCTGTGAATATTGGTATATTAATTTCTGGCAAACGTGTAGAATTAAATTGTTTGTTGTTGATTAAAGGCTTTGGCTGAGCAGAAGTTGAAGCTGTCTTAGTAGCTAGACTTTTGATGATCGCTAAGGTTTCAACATAAATGGCTTCGACATTTTCCAAATCATCAAGTGACGGGTCTAAAGCACATATTTCTAAGTTAAGCGTTTCGTACTTTTCGAAGGAGGAACGCAGTCTCTCCTCTTTAACACATAACACGTGCTGATTGACTTCAACATCCGTAGCAGAGAAAAAATTTAAACATTTAGTTATGTAAGTTTAGATTACCAACTTCTCAGTATTAGGTATAGGTACCTATTATAGAATCAAAAAAAACTCTCCTAAAAGTTAGCTTGATTTGTAAACCTTATTTGTTCGTAAATTACCTACCTAATGTATAATAAAAAATATATATAAATATTATATATACTACTGAGATAAAAAAAGTTGTCTCGTTTCAAAATTATAACAAACTAGCGGACCCGACAGACGTTGTCCTGTCTTTAACTATAAATAGATATTGATAACGAAATAATAAAATAAAAAAAATGTTACCAATGGTTTATAATTATCATGCTTCATGAACAATGTAACATTCTTTGTTTTTTTTTTGGTGGGTATAATATACCTAAATAGCTTTGTTGGTATTCCGACACGGTAACAGGCGACATTACTGGCCATGTGCAAATTTGCAGCACGCATTTTGTCAATGTTATGTCAAACTCCATACATTAAAACAGTTTAAATTGTCAAGAGCGATAAGGTTTCATTAAAAATAATTTACTATGGTGATTGTCTTCTTAATTTTTCTAATTTTCCGCGCAATTTTCTTATTTTTTTTTTTTTATAAGAACACTCTCCTGACATTAACAAACAAACCAAAAAAATAATTAGCGAAATCGGTCCAGCCGTTCACGCGTGATGCGATGACCAAGGGAAATAGGGATTCATTTATATATAATATAACAAGAAACCTTAGAATAATAACACCTATTCTAAGCAAGAAACAAAGAAAAGTGAAGCGCCATCGATCCCAAACTGATTGAAAGCACAAAGTACAGTCCTTTAAACGAAATTCTCGGCGCGTGACTGAGATTGATAATAAATGTAAGTAGGTACTGCGTTTTGGAGTAGCTTAGACAGGAACCCTTTAGAGTTTCGCTATGACCGTCTGTCTATCTGTCCGTCTGCGGCTTACCTCGCGCTGCGCTAAATAGTTATTTCGGGATCAGAACAATGTAGGTATGTGATGTTGTCCCCATTTATGTATTTCTACTGTAAGAATTCATTAACTAAGTACACCAAATGCAAAAACTATTTATCTAACCAGAAATAACATATTCTTCGCATTGCGCCTTATAAGATAACACTGCCATTGGCCAGCAAGCAAGTGACATGTTGTGGTGATAGAAAGTCTCCTAGATACGAGTCCTAGATTGTCTGCATTTACCCCTTTACGGTGCCAGTGGGTTTGATTCCTTGCAGTTGCTCTACTAACCCTGTTTTACACCTTCCACCTGTTTAAAGAAATGTGTTTTTTAGATGGTTGATCAATTAAGTAATAACCGGCCAAGTGCGAGTCGGACTCGCGCACGAAGGGTTCCGTACCAAAAAGGCCAAAAGAACGGGTTTGTTGTATGCGAATTTAAATATTTATTTTATTTTGTTTTTAGTATTTTTTGTTATTGCGGTAACATAAATACACAATTTGTGAAAATTTCAACTGTCTAGCTATTGCGGCTCTTGAGATACAGCCTGGTGACAGAGCGACGGACAGACGGACAGACGGACAGACAGCGAAGTCTTAGTAATAGGGTCCCGTTTTTACCCTTTGGGTACGGAACCCTAAAAAACAGTGATCTATCGCTCTATGCACATCGGTGATTCCTTTTGCATAATATCGGGGCAGTAAAAGCACTAATTTATATGGTCTATTACCACCTGCCAAGCATAAAAAACATGAGACAAACAAAAAAAAAACCTGTAATTTGTTTCGGCATTCATAGTGAATATATATTTTTACTAGCTGACCCGGCAAACGTTATAATATATATTTTATAAAATTTTAATATTTTACTATCCTACTCCTACCCCTACCCTACTCCTACCCTACCCCTACCCTACCCCTACCCTACCCTACCCCTACCCTACCTCTACCCTACCCCTAACCTACCCTACCCTACCCTACACATACCCTACCCCTACCCTACCCCCACCCCTACCCTAAACCCTTCCCTACCCCTACCCTACCCTTACAAAAAAGACGATAATTGATCAGTTATCGAGCGGGCTGAAAAATGATTAAATTACTAAAATGGCTATTAAAAAATAGGGGTTGGTGATAAAAGGGTAAAAATTTAGGATTGTATGTACTTTTGTATGTTGTATCATAAAAAAATAGAAATTAAAAATTTTGTCTAAAAAATAAAATAAAAAATTTAGGGTTGGACTACACCTAACATTATCCCCGACAAAATTGTGAATCTAAACCATTCCCAGATCCCCTTGAACACACACAAAAAATTTTCATCAAAATCGGTCCAGTCGTTTGAGAGAAGTTCAGTGACATACACACTCACAGAAGAATTATATATATAAAGATTAACAGGAGAAAATGCTCGTATATTTAAATCAGAAGATTAATTACATTACCCAGTAACGGTAAAGATCGAGTTTTGTTGTCAACAAATGGTCTGTAGGATATTTGAAATATTCATATACTTAGGCTAGCGTTAAATCTGAAAGCGAATTTCATAGATCAAATTTCAAATAAAGACTGAAAAGGCACCGACGAAAACTTAAACCGACCAGGGACGGCAGGGGCTGCTGCTGACTCGACTCCCTTTGAAATGACCGTCGAGTTAATGAAACGTTATTTTAAAATTACACAGCATTAAGGTTATGTTATATTGAATAAATAAATGAACAAGCCTTATATGAACTTAATATACAATCTATACTTTAATATTATAAAGCTAAGGAGTTTGTTTGTTTGTTTGAACGCGCTAATCTCAGGAAGTACTGGTTCGAATTAAAAAAAAAAGTTGTGCGTGTACTAGTGTACACACGTAAGAAGTGAAACTTCTTTATGGCCTTATTTTTCGAAAAATGATCTACATGCAACTTTCCAGAAATTGGTTAAATTAGTTAAATTGGTTAAATTGGTTAAATTGGTTACATTGGTTAAATTGGTTAAATTGGTTAAATTGGTTAAATTGGTTAAATTGGTTACATTGGTTAAATTGGTTAAATTGGTTACATTGGTTAAATTGGTTAAATTGGTTAAATTGGTTAAGTTGGTTAAGTTGGTTAAGTTGGTTAAGTTGGTTAAGTTGGTTAAGTTGGTTAAGTTGGTTAAGTTGGTTAAGTCGGTTAAGTTGGTTAAATTGGTTAAATTGGTTAAATTGGTTAAATATTATTTCACTTTACCTTTTTGCTATCGTCTGAACCAACCGTGGTAGGGGCAAGAAAAAGATGGCGCGTAACCGAAAAATGTGACGAAAATTTGACGCAAAACGTGACGGTAAATTTTTTCCAACGCCGATAAAGAAGTTTCACTTCAAAAATAATAGAAAACAGCACACTCAGGCACGGTAGAAAGAGTGGGAGATACTAGTTTCTCTCCCTTCCCCTCGATCTTACGCTTTTTCGATCAGCATCACGTGACCCTGACGCGAGTTTGGAAGTTTTTACCCATCCAACAAAAAGTGCTCAGCGCCGCTAAAGAAGTTTTCACTTCAAAATATTTTTGTGTTGCATAGTCCATTTATCGAGGAAGGCTTTAGGCTATATTATAACATCACGCTGCGACCAATAGGAGCGTTCAGAATCAGTGAAAAATGTTGCAAAAATAATAGCGATCATAATAACAGAAATTGACGCGTACGAAGTCGCGGGCAACAGCTAGTTCCACAAAAAAAAATGTCTACCTCAGGTGGGAATCAAACCCACAAACTTCCGCTTACCGACCGACTTCTCTTGTATTTTCAATTTTATTGCTTAAAAGATAGTTAAAAAATATAACTTATATTTCCTGTTTTGAATTTAACGTTATTGACGTTAAATGTTATAAACCAAATCTCAGATTAGGAACCTAACCTTGTTTAAAAATTGTAAGTCACGTACAACTACGTACCTATACTAACCTACGATAGTTCTTTATTGTTCAGAAATACATGTCGCAGCAAAACGTTCATTCTTACGAAGAATCTGTGTCACAGTCTGGTTAAATTGGCATTTTTATAACCTATCAGTAGTGGTACTGATACTGTAGCGGAACACGCTTCGAACGAATGTTTGAATACATGATTTATTTCCAAACAAATGGGCTATCTCATCGAGAATGTCGTCATACAGAATCGATAATATCTACAGCTTTTCACGTGATTTATACAGATACTAACATGACCATCGAAGTAACAAAAGAGGCTTTGTTGTTTTATTTTACAGTAGGTATGACATGTTGTTGCTGTTTATAAAAAGTCGGTCACTCTTTATTATATTTAAAGCGATAAACTGATTAAGAAAGCTATCGGATGTACTTTATTGACTTTTATAAAGATAAATGATAAGTGTAACACGATTTATTAACAAAGGAATTTCCATAAAGGCGGCGATTCATATTATGTGAAAAATCGAAATGAATTTCCTTACATTAACTCAAAATCTAAAACCTACATGTTATCGACTTGACGATTAACATGGATAGTTTAGTTGGAAACTTGTCAACGGATCTATTGTTAGTGAATTATAAATTCAAGGTTGTATTTATCTCTATCAACATCGTGTTTTTAATGAAATAAGACGAGACTTATTTAAAGACAGTCGCCGGGGGCTATGTTTACATTCCATTTGCATGAAAGTGCGTCCGCTAAGTGTGGCACTCCGTTGCTTTCTACTTATTCGACATAAATGTTAACTTCGTATCGCCGTGGTGTCGGCGGGGCCTAAGCACTTCTGAGAGTGCACTTTTTTGCGCTCTGACATCAGTCGGGTTATCGGCCGCAGTTGTTGCCAGGCAAGTTTTTTGCGAGTAAATCCGTGAGTGCCTTGGTGCTTCACGTAGACGTTTTTGAGTTACCTACTTCTTTTTAGTAAGTATTCATAAAATCATATTCACTTGCCTTACCTAAGTACCAGTTTGTGCTTTACTACGCCTTTTACTATAAGGTATTGTATACCTACATAATTATGTATAAATTATATTATTATCCAATAAAAGATAAATAAAAATTCTAGTAGTAGTAAGTGAAGTGGTACTTGTTACTCATTGTTCGCTGTTACTGTTGCTATTTAGGTCTCTATCTATTTTTGAGCACACGCTCATTGATAATGATGACCTATTTGAATTAAATTACAAAGGTATCAATATTGTTGATCTTCGATCTTGTGATAAGATATGGACTCCAAACGGCAGTCAGCGCAGTCGTGACCATAGTTGCTATCTTACCTCATTCGTAGCAATGAAATGTAGATAAAGTACTTAAATTTCCCGAGTAGAAATCTATTTTTATACCCCGCCACTTCAAAGCTCTACCTAATATCAATAAATACAAGATTCGATCGTAATGTTTGTGAAAAATAACAGCGCACTAAAGAGTTGGCACCTATCTAATGCCTATTATTATTCTTAAAATTTTAATATTAATTAGGTAGGAATCGCTTTATGCCTGTAAACTAAATTATTAAGTATAAGTATTTGCCGTTTAAAAACCAGTCAAGGATATGCTCAAACGGCAATGATATTGTGAAATTGTGCTATAATATTATGTTGTGTTGTATATTTCATTAGTTCAGTGGCTCAGCCTGCGTGGGAATTGGCTATTCGCACTTCCGGTTACCTATAACGCGATCCCGAATTAATGTCTACTTTAACCTCTCCAGCGTCGCCGCGTCGCGTGCCGCCTAGCAGCAAGCAATATAACAACTTCAAGCGTCGTGTACCGCCTGGCAGCAAGCAATAAAATTACCGTCAAGCGTTACTTGCCGCCTGGCGGCACCTGCTAGTAGTGCCAATAAAACCCGTGTACAAATCCAGAACTATAGAGTCTTTTTCACTTTTACGAATGGCAAACTGTACAGGGAGAAACGGACTAGCGATATTGCCACATGAACATGTTTTGATAGTAAAAACCGTCGAAAGTACTCCTTTATGTTAGCTTGATTTGTTAGCGTCTGTTTAGTGGCTGTAGTAAAATGTGTTTGAATTCAATTTTTTACTCCGGTAATCCTATTTATGGAACTTATTCATATAGCCGAAATATCATTCTACTACATTAGTAAAAAAAATAGAATTTAAGTGCATTTAATAAGTTATGAAAAGGCTTCTTTAAAAAAAGCAGTGGAAATAATAGAAGTAATAGAACTTTGTAATTTAATCCTTGTTTTTTTTTATTAACCTTTCCTTTTTGACATACATTTTAAACAAACATATAGAATAATTTATCTAGTTTCTAAAAATATATAACATGATATAGTTACAATTGTTAAATTTGAAGATATTATCGAAAATCTGGTAAAAACCAGCGCGCCCTTAATATCGCACCTCGACGCTCAACGGGCAGTCGGCAATTTTTCGATGTTGACGCTTTAAAGACCTGCGGCCATTATTCATCAAATCGCTTGAGGGGTTAAGAACATTTGAAATTGTTGTGATTGCTATCTATCTGTTATTTAAAAAATATTAATCAATTTTGTTCAATTACGAAACTATTGATACTTATGTCAAATGATACATATAGCAAAAGAAATTTCGGTCTATAATTTTCGGACAACTGAAATTCTGTCAAGTAAATTTCGGACGTAATCGGTTCCCCGTAGACCTAATAATCAATCTTTAACCAATTTAAGGCATAATTTCACGAACAAAAAGTATCTGTGTAATAATAAAGTTCTTAAATTATGTGTATTCCAAATTTCATTGGCAAATCATAATAGATTTCACATCAAATCGGCTGCCAAATTATAATAGATTTCCTATAAAACCTACCACCTCTCTTTTCATTCCCTTGTGTTATGATTTCTGGGATAAAAACTATTCTAACCCATTTCTGGCACTCAAACTATCTACGTATGTAATAAGTTGCATATAAACCGGCCCAGTTTTAGAGTTTATTTGTTTAAAACATACATAATAATATATTCGTTTAGATTCATTTTAAAAGCACCTTAATAGGTGGGTATATCTTAAGGATAACGAAAATATAAGACATATAATACCTACGTCATTTAATGTTTAGTTAGGCCAATGAAATCAACACTGGCGTCTTTATATCCTATGCAATGATACATATCAGTTAGACGCTTTATTCAGTTTTCATAAACACAAAAAATGTACACTTTGCTTCATTTCTAAAATGGGAAACAAGTTTTTGAGATAATTAATTTCACCTAAATTGTGTAATATACAAAATAATCAAGAACTTGGCTCTATAAATTTTATTGAGTCATGCCTGATGTATTGTATTATACCAAAGAAAATAAATTATTTTCTTTGATTATACATACTTTTAAAGTTGAGTGAAAAAACTGAACGTTCAAGAGTTACTAAGAAAATGTGTTACTGTACTGACTCCGAAGACTTGATCGTTAATGCAAATTTTTATGTCCTGTTCTATCTACATTTCTGATGGATAATAATAAGGTCAAGGCCAAGACAAACAAGATGCGAATTTGTTATTATATGACTTAGGAATACCTACATATTATTTGAAATGTCACATGTTTTGGTGATCGTGATCTGTGAAAGAGACAACGACGTTACAAGAAAAACTTGGGATGATTACATTATATGTTTAGGAGCTTAGAATAAGCGTTATTGTTCTAAGTTTAGGAGTATGAAATAATGGTACATTTTAAATTTTAGTTCTTATTTTAAGTCTGCCCATGAGATCGCTGTTGATTGTATTTTTTTATGGGACGTGGAGTTATATAAAACAATAATTAAAATGAGTCCAAATTTTGATTATTATTTTATATAACTTTACGTATAATTAAGATCATAGGTATTTTGCAAACCTCCTTTCTTTTTACGCTGGTTGACAAAGATTAGGTCAGAGTCAATGATATTATAAAGAAAATTTAGATCAGTTGATATGTACAAATTGTCACGTTAATTATGGTCATTTATGTGCGAATTGATTTAATTACATAAAAGTATTAAAGATGATTAGAGGATGAGAATGAGATTAGGGATGAGACCTTCACTGTTTAATTTTATTGAAGTTCATATTTTCAGTCTTATCTAGGTATTTACCTACTGACCAAGATTTTTGACAATCTCGTTTTGATTGTCACTATGGTAAAATTTACATATGTTACAGAACTCTACATTTTAGAAAGCCATTTATTTTTAATTTTCTTTTACATCCATGAAATTGATGATGATAAAAGATAATGACCAAAACCAGGCCCAGATTGCGTCTTTGTGGTTTATATTTCAAAAATCTCTTTTCAAATTATAATTGTACTTGTATTTTTGCTAATATCAAATAAATAGGAGTTTAAAAGAAACAAATAGTTGCAAATACATTTCCGGCGTAGTTCCGAAATGAGCCAAAATCGATATTATCGTGTACATACGGGTTAAAAGACAAGGAACTATGAATTTGGAAACTATTTTAAGTACGTCAAAATCGATAATGGTTAAATTCGGAACGAATCGCCATTTATGCCGATTTGTAATAATTTTCATAATAGGTATATTATCTATCAATCACTGTCATTCGAGCAAAGCATAATATATTCTGTCTCCCGATTCCGTTTTTAACAACAACAACAGGTTGTTACGCACACATTATGACAGTGGTTTGTTACCTGAGCTAGGATTGCTTTAATGACATCCAGGCTCCTGCTCCATTTTTAGATTTAACTTTTGATTAGGGTATATAATGTTATGTTATTAAAATTAAATAATAAAAATGTAAGACATAGGTACACTAACAAATACCTATATTTTGAATAACCTATAACCTATTTGTTTTACTTCTCCTGTCACATACTTTGTTACTTTGTAAAGTATAGCTTGATTTTGGTGTCAGTTGGATAGAGTTCTACATGTGAGTCCAACTTAAAGAATTGTATGGCTGGCTCCAAAAATCAAGCTTTTACAGACTTAATTTATATGTGCCTCATAATTTCGCCTTAATTGTTTCCTAAGTCATTCTCGTCAATCCTTCTAACTTGTGTTCATCAGCTCTTGTACCTGGTCATCATTTGGTATGCCTTAAAACGATAGCTAGCTATATTAACTTGGTGGGATACGAGTAGGTACCTACATTAACTACCTACTGCAATTACAAAACATAACTGCCATTGAATTTCTCGTAAACCCCTAATTATATTACTGAAATATTTTTTGTGTCTACTCTTTAATATATTTCCGATTTTATCCCTAACTTTTTGTAAAGAAGCATGCTGACGCAAAGTGGGCCGAGTTTCTATAGTTTTTTGGTCAATATCCTTTTAGAAAACAGTCATATCTCCCGTTTCGAGGGATCGTGTCGTGTTGCAAGGTCACACACGCGGATTACGAGTGTAGTGGTCTCGAGTCTATTTTAGTACGTTCCGTGCCAACTCGACGAGAAAATGCACTGCTATGTTTTCATAAAACTTCTAACATTTTTGTGCCAGTTGTATCAAATTTAGCTCCGACTGCTGCTCTGTTTATCGAAAAGTAAGAACAAGAGGTGAACGAACGGCCAGTGCGAGTCGATCGGACACGAATCGCGATGATTATGAAATGGTCGATTTGAATATGTTTTTACTAGGTAGGTACCTATATTTTTTTCAACTGGCACTCAATATTTTACTTGTTATGTAATTATTTCAGGTCAAACAAACTAGAAACACTTTTTTGGTTTACTGTGTACCTACCTACCTATCTAAATCTAAGCTAATTGTATTGTGATTGTATTCCGTATATTATTATGTTCTCTAAATAAATAACACCAAAACAAAATCACAGCGCACGCTACAATTAGGTACCTAGTAGGTAGGTAGGTACCTACTTACCTTCCCGCCTACACGCCGTCCTCGTAAAAATCTAAAATTAAAAAGGAACAAATGTTAATTTATGTAAGTAGGTAGTTATCATAGGGAAAGAAATAAATATTTCTTTCCCTATGGTAAGTAGTTATATATAAATATTCATTGCAGTATTATTAAATGGTTATTTTGTTATAAGTAAGCAAGTAGGTATTCAAATTCACTTATTCAATATCTTCGTGCTAAAAGCAAACATACTAGCTACCTACCTACTTATACAAGTCCTTAAAATGGATGTGATAAACGACATTACCATTTACAACGAAAATAAAGTACAGATAATTTCGCTGTTGAGCGTTTTTAATAGCTTATTTGAATAATGTTGAGGACATAAACGAAGCCTTGATTGAGTCAGACTTACATAATATTTGTCTTGGAAAATATTCCCCACTGGAGCACTGTACGTACAGGCCAGGCGATATTAGGCATAACAAATGATTTAGTATTCTGCTGACCTAAGACGAAGCGCGCACGTGCTAACAACAGGGTTGACTACATGCCCATTAAGAAGAGCCTACGTTGAATACGAAGGCCGGCAAGGCAATATGACATGACAAACTAAAAATTCGCGTTAGTTACGAACGTAGAACATTAGTGGTCAGACGTCGCTTGTCACGTTACTAATCCAATTTGTGTCTTAGAATTCACGTGTAGTTGCAACGTTATTTTATTATTCAACATCGAATAACTCAGAGAGATTTCTGTTCATAAAAGTGAGTGCTCGTTTCGGTGATTTGAGTTATTATTATATCACGTGTGTGCGATCATAACTGGTTATTTGACAGCCCTGGCTGGCAACTAGTAACACGTGGTTACAGCATGGGTCTGTGTAGGTAGACTCATGTTCAACTCACATGATACTCTATCTCCTTTCCATAAAGCTCGGTTTATATTTAAAGTGCTTTGTTTTCAAAGCGTGCCGCACTCGGCCGGCAATCAAGGCAGCATTTGTCATTGGTGATGATAACACTATCCGTACGCTCAGAGTGGAGTACCTACAACAAAAAACGTACGATGATGTTTACAAAATAATGGATATTCAGTGCAAAATAACTTACGTTTTCAGTAGTTAACTACATAAGTGATTTGAACAACAAATTTAATGGAATAATTTGGATTTTGGATAAATAACTGAAAATTATAGGTATTGTATTTAAAATAATAATATGTATTTTAAGTTAATACATTAACATAATTGCTATCGTATAAGATTTAGACTTGACATTTTATTACTTTCATAACGTGTACTTTTTAAAGATTAAGTAGTAAATGATATTTCCTACTTAGTTTATGTCAGGGATTTAAAAATGTATCACAAAAACGGGTGTTACCATAAGTTTCCAAAGCGAAAGTACCTATCTATGTTAAGATACTTTTACAGACTTTATTTGTTACCTGATTCTTACCTGATGATGATATACCTGAATCTTTTACATTATAGTAAAGGCATTTCATCGTTGTAAGCAATGATGGGTACATCCATAATCACCACGCTTGCCAAATAACTACAACGTGTTCCTTTTGATATCCCATAACTCTAGGGTATTAAACAGACATTTAATTAATTTTTGTTGTTTAATTTTTTCACAAGTTTTCAAAAGTCACGACCGTTTATGTAAAACACCCTTACCTTGTTATGAATGAACTTTTGAATGATAACGATTTAATCGTACCTACTTATGAATGAAACACCCACACACGTCAATGTTTTTTACAAGTTGCGCTCTCCCGCTACTTTACTACTACACTTTAGTGTAAGTTTGCCAACGTTTCGCAAAATAACTAAGGATTCGCCATACTGGTTACATTTTTTTAACAAATTTAACTAAAATTGATGTTTTAATTGAAACTATTGAATTTTGAACCACATGTTCTAGGGCGCTACATACCTTCACCTTAGAGTTATGGGATATTGAAAGGAACACGTTGTACTTAGCTTAGTTAGCGATAACAAACCAGCAGGCTTACTCTTGACAAGTTCGAGTTACGATCAATATCGAATCGACGTCGAGAATCAGTGATTTGGTACTCTGAAAAGTGAACCTAAACCTGTGAGTCGATGGTGATTACGTTATCAACCGAAAATGTTTAACGGATCGCCATTTTAGATCGATCTTGACTTGATTTTGATTTAGATTCGTTTGAGTTTGTTCAGATTTTGGCTAGGTCGAATCGAGATCGAACTTAAATCAAATTCAAGAGTAAGGGGGCTGATCATTGTTCGAAAATTCGAAGCCCTTGTTGCCCGACTCGGAGTTAATCCCCGACCCCGTGATCTGGACCGGTACTTGAACCGTTCGACCAATTGGGCTTCTTTATTTTATTTTATCTTTTCTTCTTTATTTTATCTTTGACATAGTATAAATCTGATAATACGAGTATAATTGCAATTGATAATTGTCAAGACACAACGTTGCATCATATTTTTATTGCCAATAACTTAATTTACTGTTTAAAATTTTAAAGACAACAACGCATCAATAAATAGGTGCGGTTATCTATAATACTATAAAAAAATTCAAAGTCGAAATTGTATTTTATTAATATTAATAACTCGTCTCCCACCCAGAGTTGTCCCGATTCTATATTAAGCAAACCTTGAATATCAAAGCAGACAGCAGTCATGGTCTTGGTAAATTTGATACAAATATTGCGTTATTTAAATTGATACATTTTCTTTTATTTTACTACTTATGACTATAAACACTAAAATCTGAGTGCTGAAAACCAATCTCATTATAGGCACTACTTACCTACCACTTATGAAATAAATTACGTTACTACGGCTAGTTAAAGCTCCATTGCCCCAATGACTACTTTTATAACTATGCATCAATCCGGCTCGGACGATTATTCACTTCCTAAAATTTCCACCATCATTAATTTAGGTCGTGGTGTATCGTCATTTATTGTTGAATTGTTGTAGGTTAGCTATATTTGACGGCATCATTTCATGATAACCTAGACGACCACCACCTCATCCTTACGAATATTATAAACGCGAAAGTTTGCATACCTACCTATAATAATATGTTTGTTACTCTTTTAGGCAAAAACAACTGAACGGATTTCGAGGATCTTCCAGTTATGTAGCGTAGACATATCATATATATACATATCAGTATAACATAAAACTGTAATTTATCCCAAAATTCCGTGTTATCGCGGTAACACGGAATAACAGTTGTATTTTTGTGTGAACTTACGTGACACAGACGATAGATGGCGCTGCTAGTTTGTAATTTTTTTTCAGGCAAACATTGGTCTCTCTCTGAAACCAATATTGAAGTATGTAAATCCGGACGAAGTCGCGGGCTTAAGCTAATGAAAAGTATTGCGCGGTTTGACGTGGTTTCTTTCCCGACTTTGTCTTGCTCTATCAGGGGCTAATTATGTGTCATCATATTGGAAGGGATACGTCTACGATATTTATAAATTTATTCATTTATAAATTTAATTCTTGTTTCAGACGGACAGGTGACAATAGCTAAAAATGACGGCGGAGAAGAGCAAAGGCCTGAATGCGAAGACGTCACCGCCCACGAAAAAGGTGGCCCCGGATGGCGGTTGGGCGTGGATGGTCTGTTTAGGAGTTAGTTTAGTCAATGTAAGTTATTACGAGTATTATTTAATTTTAATAAGAAAACAAATAACAATTACTATTGTCCTGTTCTTTTAAAATCAACTGATGCCATGTCCTGAAAACTGTTTCACTAAATATTTCACGTAGTGAAACTTATGTTAGTACCTACCTACTTTATTTGTAGAAACAGACATGGAATTGTATTATTTTAAAACCGGTTTTCATGGGAATGTATTTTTCTATTTTTATATTAATCGTGTCAATCTATTTAAGGCCATGTGGCCTAGTTAATCATGAGTTCATGACTTAGAAAAAGTCTTAACCAGTTTAAGTTATGATGATGATGGCAGGATGATGATGACGACCTGTTTTAAATAGTTAAAATTTACCATGTTGATATTCAGAGGTATCTCTTGCAAAAATCTAAATTCATCATGAAAATGTTGTATGCTTCAGTGTTACCAAGTAATACGCTGTCAAAGCTTGTAAATAGCCACTTGGCTGACGGAAGTCATAAAAAAAAATTGCAGCTAGGTATATTTTGAAGTTGAGCGATAAAATCGGCGTTTATTGCACATCTGCAAAACGTGACACGATCACCACACTGAGCTAACCTTTCAATAGGTACTTATCTATCTGATACTTTGCCGTACTGTTTCAGGGCGATACAAGTACTTGACTACGTCAATTACTATTGCTTAACAAGTCACATGCTCTTGAATGGAATGACACAATTATTATACAGACCAAGTAGGTACATTGTTATGTCTGTCTCTATATAAAAGCTAACACGAGCGTTCCGTTGATGATTAGGGTTCCGAAGATTAGACAATGATATCCGTTTATCTATCTGCTGTGATCAGGCATGGGAATAGATATTAATTATGCCAAAAACGTTTTCAAATTTAATGTTACAGTCTATATATTTTAAAAGGTTTACAATAATTTTTAGAGTCTGGGTTAAACACGATTTTTCGAATTAGAGGTCCATGTGTTACGTATTATTAAGTTTCAAAGTGTTAATTTTTATATTGTATAAAGTCTGTAAAGTAGAGATGCGCCGAATAGAACTTTTGCCGAGTACTCGGCCGAGTAACTCGGTTCAAGCAAATACCTGTTTTCGCGATGATCCTAAAAGCCCCATTGCTTTTGAATTGGATAGTTAAAAGAAAATTTGTTGGCAAAAGACAAGAGTCCTTTCGGATGATGAGCAGGGCACCAAACAAGGTATCCTCAGCTAGTATAGCACTAGTGTTTCTTTGTGCACCTGCAAGCACCGTGTACGTACATCAAGCGATTATTTTCGGAGGCTGAAAACGGTTATGAAGAAAAAAGGAATAGGCTGTTACCAGAACGTGCAGAGAGCCTTGTGTTCCTGCATCACAATCTACCTTTATTAAATTTTAAATATTGATGTTTTTCATTAACATTCTCTTAATTTTGTCACATCACTACTCATTAATTATCATAATTAAGATTATCAAAGATTTCCCAAATTAGTAATAGGTTAATACTTTTTGATTAACATTGTTGTTTTAATTATATCTACCTAAATTTATTGCTTTGCTTTAACCGAGTATACTCGGCATCAAAACCGAGTTATTCGGCCGAGTACGAGTATCAAAATACCCGCCGAGTATGCCGAGTATATACCGAGTATTAACCGAGTACTCAGCACATCTCTAGTATAAAGCTTTACTGTCCATTCCATCATTCTTGCCCTCGGGACTTTACCAGCTAAATCATTGCGGCCATATATTACTCGTACAAGGTTATTTTTACCCACGACGGAACGGAGAAAGTACTCGAACATGCGTTAAGGGTGAGAGGTTGTGTGTTTGTGCACAACAAGTTTAAAAACAACAAAAAGCGTAAATGTACAAGTCTTGTAACAATGTGAAATTATGGAATGGCAAAATCAAGTGCAAGGACAAACGGAACCCTATGGTTTTGTTATTATTTCTATTACTTGATTTCAGTTTACTTTGACTAACACAAGTTAAGATTTCAGTTTATTGAAACTATTACCGTCTTTATGGTAGTATTGTTCATTGGCGTTTTATTGGTAATTTTATTATGATTACCTAACGATCGTAAAAAATATATGAATTATTTGATTACCTACTTCCTTTGTTAAATTCCTTTTCTTTTGGGCAAAGGTGGTATCATTTTATCTATAGAACATGCTAATAAATAAATACCACCGAACCCTTTAGGGTGTTACAATAACTACTATTCTAATATAAGGAGGTGGCTCAGAAGTTACTTTGAAATGGTTTATCAGAATTGTGTACCACTATTTGTGCGTTATGTTTCTTACTTTCACCTAATTTAATTCATTGAGAACACATTACTATCATTAAAATTATCAAGCAAATTAAAAAAAAAACATTCAATAAAATCATCAATGCAACGTCCAAAACTGTATGCACAACATAGCGAGCTTTTTCTGTAATACCTAGATCCCAATTTTTTTTCCTCTTTGCAAAGTATGTCTTGAACCACCCTCTTAATTGGATCGTACTTTATTAACAGCCTGTGTATGAATGTCAACAGAATGGTGTGACATAACATCTTTATGCCTATGCCTATCCTTGACCTTCTTAATTGAAGTAGAGACTACTGTCTGTTTATTAACTAGCATTCTTTATTTCTAATATATTTTTATGGAGTTGGTCCTTAATCTAGTAAATGTGAGTGCACACTCGTCTTTTTCATAAATGATAATATGAATTTATCTGTCTATAACAAAACTTAAAGAATCGAATAGTAATTACAAACCTCGGTTATTTAGTTAAAGTATGTACAAAACAGTAGATAATAGGGACTGATTTTAAATATTTGATACACTTTAAAAATGACGTAACTTTTTCTTTAAATTAATATGCACAATAATTATTTTAGTATTGAATATGTTTAATTATTCAGATAAATGTAGCATTCCTAAGAAAGTATTTCTTTTTTGACTTTTTTTTCAGACCGGTCGAAAGCAAAATGTTTACTTGCAATGCTACGCTTTTCGATTTTTTTCAATAAATCACGCCTAAAATGTTGTCAAACGTACGTAATCAAGCAAAAGTGTTACGTTTGACACAATCATTTAAAACTAAAAAGTATTACATAAATATTACTTGTTTGTACTCCCGTATAATATTTAATTTGTTTTAATTTGTTTTTTTAGATTTAAAGTAATTTTTTACCGACTCTGTTCAAACGTTGATTTTATTTTGCTCTTTATTTAAATTTTAAAAACGAAGCTGATTATTTGTATAAAATCAACCTAAAATATGAATAATAATAATACCAAAATATTTTGTTCTTACATCGAAAACTGCTCATAGCGTAAAAACATAATGTGAATAGGTAGGTACCACGTATTCCATTCAATGATGACGCATCCTTCCTTTATCTTTGGACCTTACTACTCGTACCACCATGTTTACACACATATTTTATTAAATCTTAATATTATTATCATTATTTTGCAGTTTTCGACACGTTCCCTCGAGCCGTCGTTCGGTCTCCTCTTCAAAGATTTACTGGACGACCTTGGCGTGCACACGACTGGTGCGTCCGTGATCGCCAGCACGCTGGACTCCGTCGTCAACTTCTCTGGGTTCTTCGTGGGTCCTGTTATCAAGACCTTCTCATATCGGAAGGTCTGTTTCGTCGGCTCTGTGATATGCGCGCTCGGTTTGCTCTTTACCGCACCAGCGAACAGCATGGGTCACATACTTGCTACTTACAGTGCTCTAGGAGGTAAGATCTATTTTTTAAGCTTTTCGTGGGTCCCTAATTTATTAAGAACCACTATATTAAATGTGTTAAACTAGTTTATAAAAAGGAGCGGTCTGCCCACAATTCTTTCCGCTGATTTATCTGATTTATATACCGAATTTTGAAAGAAAATATTAATTCGCCATACAAACCGGGGGTCCATTTTCCAGAAGATTTCCGGGATTGAAACTATCTAATGTGCTCTCCCGGGACTCTTAAGTATCTCTTAAACTATATAATAGGTATCTCGTAATATTTTTTTTCGGAGACGACTAAATCTAGCTGTGGACTGCTGTAGCCGATGCAGCGATGTAGGCTGACGATAATGAATAATACCAAACCTCATTTTTCTCCTTTATTTACTTGTTTGAATGATTAGGATATTTCCTAAGTATCTTTAAAAGTGAACTTAAGGAAAAATAACTAAACTCGGAAACAGTTACACCACCTAGCCTTAACCATACTAAAAGGAAAAGGTTTCGTCTGTGCAAGATAAGGAAATAAGACAAATTGTGTTATCTTTTTACTAGTAAGCTGGCAGCATTTTTATGAAGATTATCTTCATAGGGGGTATACTTTCCGTTAGAATTCGTTTTGTGAAAAAGCGGTTTATTCATTACAGTTTCTGATTCGGTTATAATTATAACTAAATGATGTGCTAACGGTTGTAGTTTTAACCAACTCATGTTCCAGTGGGTTTTAATATCATAGTGACTGAGGTGACTTAAATGTACTACACAGACTGACCGTCCGTTTACGCAAAATTATAGTGTAACAGCTATTTTTAAAATATGTTTTATTTATTTAAAATTTATATATTTAAATCGTGCAACAAAAAGCCCAGATTGTTAGTTGGTTATTACTTCGCAGCAGATCATCGAATAGCAATGAATATTTTAGCGGTCCCTAAAATTTTGATAAATTTAACATCCATCGACCTCGTCGTAAATTTCAGAACATTGGAAAGGAAAAATCAATTTCGCTCAAATCAGAAAATTAAGCGCAGTTACGGGAAAAATATAATAATACATTATGGTTGTTATGAATTGGTACATCTCCTTACGAGTAGCTGTTATTGCTATGAGTATGTATTTGGACTTTGAACAGTGAGCACTGGGATTCACACCGGCACGCATAATATACTACACACGCTTACTCCGTCATTTGTATAGATGGAACTTTTGTGGATGGAACAGAGAAAGAGTTTATCGTTTTGAATACATTATTAGGAAAACATAAGTAATACTTCAAATAGTGAATACATATTGGTCGTCTTAGCTAAAAAAAATGCACATAAATTTTGTACCTGTCCCTTTCTAAAATAACCTTAAATAGTAAGCCGGACGCGTACAGTGACGTCTGGGTATAGTCAAAGAATGTATTGTTCAGCAGATTCAAGTCTGCCGTGAAGATGATCTCTCATAATCCGGCAAAACAAAATGTTCGTGAACGGCGAAACAATTAAATACTTTGACTTAGGAATTTAAATTAGGAAAATGTATATTTATTAATGTGGATTATCCAATTAACTGCGCATGATCAGAATCTATGAAAGTTTACAAAGACTGTTTGAGCTATGTATATCATTAAAATTAATTCGTCATATCACAATTAGGTCACATCACAATTTAGTTAATGATATTTCTCTAAGATAATTTGATTAGTTTTTGATTTGTCGATGCTTATCAACAAATAAGGGCACTTCAATGATAAATAATTAGCGGATATAAAACACAATACCTAATTATTTAATAAGGTCTATCAGGTAATTAAATTGATTGTAATCAGCAAACGACTTACACTGTAAAGATAAGACAGTACCAGCTAATCGTTTTTTGCAAAAGTCTTTTATTATAGCGTCATTATTATTTTTAAAGATATTTTAATGGACTTTCAAATATGCAAATAGATAATTAAACTTCGGTGATTATTTTTAGCCTTTTAATCGACTTCCAAAAAAAGGAGGAGGTTCTCAATTCGACTGTATTTTATTTTTTATTGTTTTATGCTTGTTACCTCAGAACTTTCGATTAGTTGAACGGCTTTTAAAAATTCTTTTTTGTTTGAAAGCTGGTGCTTCCCGTGTGGTCCCATTTTAACGAAGTCGTGATCTGTGATAATTCATACATTTTCATCTAGAAGTCGTCATTACTATTTTTATGAAGGTACTGATACCGGCCAACAGAGGAATAATAATTGCGTAATTTATTTGACACTGAAAAGAGAAAAATAAATTATTTTAAATTAAAAATTTAACCGTATTCATAAAAAACTCACTAAAAAGTACAAAATAACACAAGAACAATGTTTTATTTCAAAACCTATTTACCTACTTGACTTCGGTGCAGATTGAAGTCGGTGCCGAGCCCGAACAATACAAAAATAACTCTACTAATGAAACAAACCAAATATGGAATTTAAAAAAAAATGGTATGTTGGCGAGCGGCAATCAATTCAGTAGGGATTATAGGTAGGTACTCCTATTCTATTTGGCTCGGCAACGACTTCGATCTGTTTAGTTTTTAGTAGTAGTTAAAATAATATTGTAAGTAGGTAAATAGTTTTTAAAATAAAACATTGTTCTTGTGTTATTTTGTACTTTTTAGTGAGTTTTTTTTAAAGTAAATTTTTCATTTTTAAGTGGGCAACTTAGATATATAATAGCACTAGATCCTTTTTTTTTAGAAAACCTAATAATGTTGATTTGTTCGAATGCTAAGTATTCTTTACCAAATTGTCGCTTAACTTACGTCATTTCTATTTGTAGAATAAAGTAATTAGTATGATACTCGTACATTTCTAAGAAATCTAGTTACCGAGACGTTTATGTTTCAATAACCTTCATTTTTAATTGTAATAATTACTTGCCTTTAACTGAAGCGCTAATCTTCACAATCTTTGTTTTGGAATGCGTTTTTAGCGACTGTCAAGGCCGAGCAAGCAGTTTACCCTAAAATAATTGCTGTAAAGCACGCTGATAAATAAGTAAATCTTCTTCTTCTCGTCGTGGGTATAACTTTCTTCAAAGATAGATTACTAACAAAGTCGTTATTGAAGCAGGTAACCATATCCAATAAATATCTGAAATTGATGAACATTCTGAAATACTGTTAAAAATGATTTTCCTTATATGTTTTTTTTAACGTTCGCAACGTAACGTTTTCAAATCGAAGTATGTTTGCCGGCTTTGTCGAGTTCTATAGGTAATAATCATTATATCACACCGTGATAATAAGTTGTTAGACTTGATGCCAAGTTATGCTTTAGTTTTTTGCCTTCATCAAATTAGCGATAAACACAAGTTTAAAAATAGTTTTAAGCGTACAATTAATAACATATTAATATTATTAATCTTATATACCCTATTAAGGGGACTACTAGAGCTATGCGCTGCCCCCAATTGATTTGATTTTATTATTTCTAAACAATATCAATTCTCAAAAAACTAGAACAGTATCATTTTAGCAAATTACCTCTAGTAGGTATTTATTGAATTACTGTTAACTGCTTTTCATTCTGGTATTCTTTCATATTGTACATTATTGTTAAAAGTGGCCGCTTTTGGCACTAGCGAGATATTCGACTTTATAAACAACTCAATGAAAAGTTTACTGTGATTTAATAAATACGAGAGGTAATTTGCTAAAAGAATACTGTTTTAGTTTTATGAGAATTTATTTTGTTTAGACTGTAGAAGTAATAAAATTGAATCAAATGGGGGCAGCACATAGCTCTAGGAGTCGCCTTAACCAGTATGCTCCTTTTTGCAGGTTTCGGAGTAGGTCTCGCTTCGTCGTCATCATTCGTATCGCTCAACCACTATTTCTCCAAAAAGCGAGGGCAGGCGGTCGGCTTGTCCATGGCTGGTACAGGTTTTGGGCTGATGGTCATGCCACAGCTGGTCAAACTTCTCCTGGGCCAGTACGGATTCAGATGGACAGTGGTTATCCTAGGCGCCCTTGCCTTCCACGCTGTGCTTGGCTCTTGCTTGCTTCAACCAGTAAAGAGGCATCTCAAAGAAGTGCCAGTGGACTGTGAAATGCAAACAGTCAAGGTTAGTTTAATTAAGAGTATATATTTCTACAGTGTGGAGTGGCACTATACCGTGCCGCCCTGAAATTGATTAGGATTAAGCTTTCTCGTCCTACGGTTGTCGTAATAATGACTAAAGGATCACTGCTAGAATATGACAGACATAAGCATCTTTATTATCATCATCCTCACCAGCTCATATCAGTCTACTTCAGGACACAGGCCTTTCCAAATAAAGGATTTTTAACATAGTTATTCGGTATTCTTGGCAGGCGGGCTGGCGGTTGAAGTTTGGAAAATAGTAAAGAAAAGACGCTGCTGTCTGTCTTCTTTGGGCAGTACTCTCTAAGTCGCTTTTTACAAATAAAAGCTTAAATGATTTTTAAAAAGCCTGTCGGCTTATCTATTTGTATAGGTGAGTGAACTTACAGCTAGACAGCCGTCTATGCATAAGATAGGGATCTTTCGAAACAGTATGACTACATTTACCTGCTATGTAGGTATGTCATTCTTTACTAACAATATACATTATGTCACAAGTAGTACCTAATAGTTGGACGTGTCATTGTGAACAGTGTTTATGCGTGTTCAGCAAAGCTTCTGAGAAAAATATTTAGTGAAACCAAACTACAGTTGTTACTATCCGCGCTTATTTGCCATTTTATGTTTAACGTGTAGATGTTGTACAACAGAATAATATTGAATACAAATAAGTATGCGCCAAACGACACATCAATTTCATTGTTGTGTATACGATAAATTAATTATGCCAAAGGCGTTCTAGCAAATCTTTTACTGTGAATGTTTTGTTTAAGCTGATTTATTTCATACTACGAGTAGATATTGCCCGTGACAATCGTCCGCGCAGAGATAGTAACACGGGTAGGTAATTTTTTTATGCACTTTGCTTTTTGTGGTCACCCATATAAACTTCCACCTCTATAATTTTAGTAATAAGATAAGTTAATTAATAAAAGTTTTATAATGCCTTTCATTGATTACCTTTACAAGTTTCTACTCGTTTTTTTTACACCCTTAAGAGATGAACTTGGAGACAAAAACTATTCTTTATCCTTTCCCCAAAACAATCTCTATAGAAATTTTATCCAAATCGTTCACATTTCATTTTAGAGTATAAATACCGTTATGATAGCGTGAAACAAAATGCTAACGAAATACCGCTAAATAAAGACTAATTTATGTAGCCTTTGACTGGAACAACAATAGCCCATTCTTAAACGAATGTCGTAATAGTTGTATACTAAATGGAAGTTGTTACAAGCGTTACTAATAATGTATTAAACAATATACAAGGTGTAAGATATAATGGGCCACCTGTAAGAATATTTTAAGAATATTTAAGTAAATCTAATTAAAAATTTCGACGATAGTGTTTCGTTACAAACTAATGTCATTGTCTCACTTTAATTTACAAAGCAATATATTAATAGATTTATGTTGAATATTAAGGTCCGGTGTGCTATTTTTGCGTTTATAAATTATCGTAATATTTGACAATAATGTTTCGGTAGTCATTAGTCCTTGCAACGGATAGAATACAATAACCAAGATAATACTCGTACACGGCTTAGCAAACGGCCGACAATGTTTTTTTTTTAAATTTTATAATTAATGGGCTTGCTCTTGACTACATACTTAAAACTATACGGTTAAGAAGAAGCCTAAGATGGAGCGAGCTTACCCAGAGGTACTGGTTCTCCCACACACCAGCGGAACACAGAAAAACTGTTTGGCGCTGGACTCCGGCAGGAGGTTGGTAGCATCCAGGCGGCCCCTTACGAAGCCTTCCACCGCAGGGGGATCTGTTAGCCGTCATCATTGGTTAGAAAAACCAAAGATGCCGTTGCCTAGGGTGGACCACTATTGCTAACAACCTAATCCAAGAACGAAGTCAATTGGTAAAGTGTTGAAATCGTTAAACTTTATCATTTATAAAGAAAAAATCTTTAAAACTCTATTTCTGACATCATGCCTATTGTTTTATTTCCTCTTAATTTATTAATAATTTATTAAAGACAATAATACTTCCTGTAGAAACTTCTCTTCATTTACATTTAAGTAATCAAAACTTTAATCGAGACCGAGATTCTAATCCGGTACTTACCCCAATGTAATAATTGGGCGTTTAAAATAATAAGTAGTAAATTTGACGTAAATTATTTTTATATTGACCACAGCCTAGAATAAACTATTAAACGTTATGGAACTGTCCTTCCTGTATTCCCATGTGGCCGTTTATGATAACTTTTGGTAATACTCTCGGCCAGATGTTAACTTATGTAATATGTCACGGATATCATTTATATTAAGAAAGTGAATACATGAAAATAATTATTATTTTAAAATTTTAGTATGTACGCCAGTTACGGCACAGTACTATTTACGAGATAATTGACATGCTCATCGAAACAGATGTTGTATACAATGTACTCTACCAACTTGGAATTGATACATTGTCTGCGTAACGTAGGAAATTCGTTCATGGAAAATTGTACTCGCATTTTATGTTTAGTAACAAATTACTTCTGTGTCGCGTTGAATTAATTTGTGATGATGATGATGAGATAGCTAAACGATAAAATTGAGCGAAAATGCCCTAGCTCGCACCGGTATATGTTTTTTTTATGTAACATACTTATTTAAAAAGGGGCTGCCAATTATATTTATAGAATTTCATATGTTGCTTCCTCTCGGCACTTGATCACAGTTGTCGCGAAGCAATTGTCGGATAACACCACAGGACAACACATTGAATCGTGTAAAAGCGCTGAAAATAAAACTAATTTCACTTTCTTTGTTCCGTTAAAAATATGAATATGAACAGGCATCTCTATGCATACATTACACGCTGTGTATAGTTTTAGACATTCTTAGGGTTTTTTATGAAATGAAATATTTTGATACCATTAATTTTCATATTATTATATTCTTAATCAATCCAAATTCTTGAAAAAGTTTACATCGCGCCATAAAAAGTTTTTGGCTAGGATTATTCAATCTCTGCATTGTTTTTCATTTCCATTTTTTTATGTAGCTATCTTCTCTTCCAAAAACATTTCCAGATAAAGTTAGAAAAGCATTGGAATTGGTTCAAACATATTATAACAGGAAATGTTATCTATTATTCCGTTCAATCAGAAAAGAAAAACGATCTCAGGTTAATGATGAAAGAGATATTGATAACATAGTTTTAAATCAAAAAGTATCTAACCTATTTGTTTTTTTTTTCATGTTTTAGGAAATGGAGTGCATACACGAAAGCGACGAGGAAGCAGACGATAAGTTCGAGATCAACCCTCTCGTCACCTATCCCAAGCCAAAGTTGACCCCGCAGCGATCTCACAACAACATGAACCATCCATCCGTGCGGACTGTCGGCCTCCCGAGGGCGAAGACCTGTGATAAACCACTGCAAGACTTCGACAAGACTTCTAGACTAAGTTTAGGGTTAACGACAGCGGCTTCTGTGGCCGCCATGCCGAGAGTGACATCTAGCGGCAGCATGAGCGAAGCGGCCAGGCGTAGGAAAGTGTCAGTGATCTCAAACATATCCAATATGGACTTCACGGGCAGCTATTTGCAGCTGTATCTTGATGTAGGTATTGCATTTTTATATTTGTATTTAGCTGTATCTAGAGATCGTTAAATCCTACATATGTTATACTATTCGCAGTTATTTAGAATTTACTTAATTATTTGAATAACTTTTTCAATAATAATGAAATAAATTTGTCACTAAACGTTGATGTGGAAAGTTTTTATTACAATCTACAGCTATCTTTTATTGAAGCCATATTACGTTTTTTCAGACAGCAGATGACGAAGCGATACAAATGAAAACAATCAAGAAAGCCGAGCCAGAAGAAAAAAAGAAGAATTTCTTTAAAAGATTCGTTGCACTAATGGACTTAGATCTACTGAAAGACTGGTCGTTTTTGAACCTTTTACTTGGCCTCTCACTTTTTTGGAGTGGAGAGCTGCAATTTAGGATGTTGACACCATTTTTTATAAGGAGTTTGGGGTACAATATGAATGACACGGCGTTTTGCCTATCAATGACCGCTATCACAGATATATTGGTGCGACTGATATTACCCCCCATATTTGATAGAACTACTATATCGAAGAAAATGATATTTTTCATATCTGCATTCTTTTTAGCAGCTACACGATCAGGTGAGTAACTACTTTACGAATCAATCCAACAGTTTCATTTTTCTTACGGTATTAGCATTTGAATCCCCTGAAATCCTCAATACAAGTACCCCATAGCAGACGGGAGTCTAGTTATTTCAAAAACAGTACCAGATCAAGATGTTTTCCTTTGTATCATTTCAGTATTAGCAGAGCAAAGCGAGTGGGTGCCTCTGATGATTTGGCTGTCAATATGCGGGTTCTTCCGAGGGATGTGTCTCAGCAACTTCACTTTGACCATATCGGAGTACTGTCCGCTTGAAAAGTTGCCGGCTGCCTTCGGTCTTCACATGGTCAGTAAGGGAGTCTTCGTGGTTGCAATTGGACCTCTTATTGGTGAGTTTCGTTGTGTGAAATAAACCGTTATTTTAATGTCAAAATATACGACTTGTTGGGTAGAATGAAAAACATACTTCAAATTAACCAATGTCCTTTTGCCTAAATAAGATTTGTATTATACTTTGTTAACGACATCATGGCATCTGCTGGCATTTTATTGCAAAATGACAACTATTTTAAGTATTATCACTGTTTTTTTGCGTTTTCGTGTTTTGTGCGTATCATACCACAAAGACTAGTTTGAAATTCGAACAGTTATATTTTAGCAACTATGGTATAAAATGTAAAACTAGACACGCAATCAGCGACTAACAAACGTTTTGGTGCTATTTCATCCTAATGTCATCTGCGTCAGGTTGAATTTCCATTATCGCATGTATGAATCTTTTCAATAGCTAAGTTAATTCAATAGCGGACATATTGAAGCGTCATTTTTTATGGGACGACGGACAATTTAGATGGTTTTCAACAAAAATCTAATAAGCCTTACAATGAGTGACAATGAGGGATGGGCCAAAATTCGGTTCAACCGAATTTCGGCAGCTTGAACCGAACTTCGGTAAACTAAGTATTTTTCTTACAAACATTTGGATTACAATTCTTAAATTGAATAACTTGATTTTTTCCTTCCACTCATTTTCCAGTAACAAAACTAAAACCTAAAACCTCGTAAATCCATTTAAAAAAATGTAAACAATCGCACGCTATTGACGTATTTGCTCCGCGCGGGGAACATCTAGCAACAATTGCAGTGCGTAAACACGTCATGACGCGATGAGTCGCTTCCGAGAAAGCGCGTGAAATTAAACCGACGTTGGGCCGAACTTTTCATTTTAACCGTATGTTCGGCCGAAGTTCGGATTCGGTTCAAACCACATTCGGCCCATCCCTAGTGACAATCAGATTTGGTTTAAACATAACGCACCTTTGCGAAAAGACTATTTGACAGGAGAGTACTTTTAAACATTTGAATTTCCTAAAGTGACTTTTAAACATTTGAATCACCTTTAGCGACTTTTTAAAAAACGTTTGTTTTAAAATATACTTACACAGTCTTTCGTCAATGGTGCGATATCGTATCGAAGATTGTCTAATTTTAATATTTTGTATTTCTAGGCTACGTCCGTGACTTCACCGGAAGCTTCGCGATCTGCATCCACGTTCAGAACGCGCTAATCATGTCGTGCGTGCTTGTATGGGGCATCGAGTACGCGCTCGCATTCACGCGCCGGCGCAAAGTCGTTCAGATCTAGTTAACGCGACGTCACCGGACTAATTACACCGGCCAATGTGGCAGGTCTAGTGATTGTGGCATCTGTGGCCAAATATAGGTGTGCAGGGTAACTGACGCGAATTTGGTTTTAAATATACGTCAGACTACACACCGATTGAGAAAGTGTCGAAGAATTTTTTGTATCCCTTTATTTAGCCAGCGGTCTTCCAAGCTGATTTAGATTAGACTTCTTTTCGTATAATATTATCCTGATTTCACATAATGGAAGCCGAACTAGTAAAATCGTCTAAAATATAGACAGAAATAATAAACGACATGGTATAGAGGTAGAATATATAAAATATTTATTTTAAATGCGTGGTGTGATACTAGCGCCCAATATGAACTCGGATATAAAGGCAACATTCTTCGTTCGGTCTATTACCTACGTCAATAAAAGCCTTATTTTAGAAATATTGACTAATTGACTATTGTAAAATGGTAAAAGTAGTAGTTTTTGAGTTTGAAAACTTTATCGATAGAAGTGTATCGATCATAATGCATAAGCTATATTGTAATTAAAACCAAGCCAAACAAATAATCATAAATCTTTTTATATTAACTTGTGTATTGTCGATTGTATTTTACGAGTATATGTCATTGTAGTAGATTACTTGTTGGTGGCAAAAGTTTTCCGTTATTAAACTACGCTTGTAGATGGCGTCACCGAAACTAAAGGTACCAATAGTAATTTACAGAGTACGTTCTTTGATTAGCAGAGTTAATAAGTCACTTAAAAAATATTTAGGATTCTAAAGAATTCACAGAATATCTGTATAATAAATATATCTATTTTGTATTACTTATTAGTCATTTTCCTTGTTAGGCAGTAATTTTACGTGCTAATGCAGTCTAGCTGACTTTATTTCTTTGTTGCGCCATCTTTATGTCGGTGGTGATTTATTAAAAAAGAAAAGACAGGTTCTTATTTTAAACAACTGGTGAAGAGTTGTGCTGTAATGTTAAATTAATTGTAGTATGTAGGTACGTAGTTTACTCAGTAGTTAATAATATTAACGATTTCCTATTTTAATCGTCTTCCCTGATCCAGTGCCAGGAACTATCATGACATTTTACTGTATTTATTACAATATTTTCACCTTATTAGGTAAAATAGACTTTATTCCTGTCTCTATATTAATCATTTTTCAATGGATGCGAATCCATATTATACAAAATGAGAAATAAAGGCAACTCCTTTGCTTTGCAATTGTATTGCATTTTTGATAATCTATCCTAGAGTATGTAAAGCTACACAGACTTAATTTAAGAAGATACGAAACGTTATCAATAAATATTTTTTGTACTTAAAACATCGATAGGGAAAATATGGTTACCTGATTATTAGTGTTTTTCTGTCAAAGAGTTTTTGATATATGGCAGGTCCATTCACAGGTTAATGGTATTCAGTTAGCAATCACGTATTTGTAAAAGTTATATTCCACATATAACAAGGTAGACTAAACATGACTAAATGTTTCGTAAATAATGCCACTTTTATACTTCTTCCTTTTTAATATTCACTAGCTGTTGCCCGCGACTTCGTCCGCGTCAATTCCTGTTATTATGATCGCGATTATTTTTGCACCATTTTACACTGATGCTTCGCTCTTATTGATCGCAGCGTGATTTTATATAGCCTAAAACCTTCCTCAATAAATGGACTATCTAACACAAAAATAATTTTTCAATTCTAACCAGTACTTCCTGAGATTAGCGCGTTCAAACAAACAAACACTTCAGCTTTATAATATTAGTATAGATAAGACGTCATGTTACAAAACATTGACAGTTAGATAGTTATTTACAGATTAGTGTACATTTAAAAGATTCATAGAAAATCGGTGTCCGCTATGAACTATACAACTAGATACAGCACTTTATAAGCATATTCATACTGGTACTTTTATTTGTTGTATATAGTTCACAACGGTCCATATTTTTTGGTTATCTTTTAAATGTTACCAATCACTAGATTCGCCTATTACAGTCACCATTTTGTAATGGGCCTCTTAAATTATGTGTTTTGCGATAGAATGGGAGACTTTAGCGTTCAATAAGACTAACTATACAATCGACTTTTATAGTATTCATTCACAATATCAGCTGAATTCAGTGAAAAGTGGCTGCAAAACGTACGTCTTGTACACTTACTGTAGAATGTAATCAATTTAATAGATGTTGATTTTAATAATCATATTTTTAGATGGCTGTTTGTAGTTTTGAAAAGTTTTATGTAATTAAGCGTGTACTTCTAGATAACAATAAATAATGATGTTCAGTAGTGAGTATCTTTCAAACCATGGGGTCTAAAGGAATTTAAAATTAGTTGAATAGAACCGCAGGCTCCTATTTTTTTTGTAAATAATTTTTAATTGAAACTTTTTGAATAGACTTAACAAATACGCGTCAAGGTTCTGTATGTTACGTTACTCGTACATAATGTTCTTAGGTCACAAATTCCGACTACCTACCTATCTGTTTTGTCTTCCAAAATCATAATGTAAATATATAAGTATGTAGTTCAATATTGCATTATGTGCTTCTCAATGTGATTTTATTGACCAAATATTATATTGAAGTACTTACGAAACTTTTATAAAAATGTATATTAATCAATATTACACTATTATCGTACTTATGTTGTTTGAAAAACTGCCAATGATACATCGCAGTGCCATTTTGAAATGTCTGTTGTATTTTTGTACTTATCAATTTTAATGGTTAAATGTACTTAGAAAGTTGTAATCTTCGCAATCAATCTATGAAATGTGTGTGCCAATCGTGTAAAAATCTTTATATTCTGTAAAAATATATATCTAATGTATATTAGCCTGCACATCAAACTATACATTATACTTTAAATGTACATTGTTATTTAAATTTTGGTTGAAATATCGCATCTATTTCAACTGCTGAAGATGCTTCTATGTATAGTTTGATGTGCCGTGTAAGTAGCAATAAGGCATCTTATGCTTTGACAAGGAATTGAATAGTGATCAATTAACTATGATCTGGCATAATGGAAGTAGTAAGACCTAATAAGTGACATTGGAAACGTCGTAACACAGAAGTTGCTGAAACAATAATATCTTATCCGAACTTAATAATGTTTTAATATGAGTCTTATCACCCGCTGAAAAAAGAAAAAAAAGAAATAAAAAAACTCTTAGAAATTCGGAATAGCAGTGTCGTTGATAAACAAACAAGTTAAATTAATAAAAAAAATTAAAAGTATCCAGATCGTATCCTTATTTCTTATGCGTTGTTTTATAACGACGGTTGCATAAAGTTGTAGTTAATAGGTTACTATAAATAAATAATATTAGTGTTAATATTATCTGAACTTAGGTCTTGATTGATGACAAAACATGACAGACATCACGTCCCATGACTAACCGATTATTTCGGTATTTACTTCGTTACAAACACTGCTCAATGTCTGTATCTGAAACTGAACCTACATATGATTCGTGTTAGGAAAGGTTCTGCTTTGTGTTTTGCCAAACATGTAAAATTTCATTATTCAATCGAATTGAAATGTACAGAAAGGTTATCTAACATGTATGTGTCGTATCATATACATTTATTAGGCAACTGCTAATGTATCTTTTAAGAAGATATCGTATGGAGACATATATTATAAACAAAGGGGTTGGTTCTTTCAAACTTGGTTTATTCGCATTCTTATCAAAGTAATCATGACACTTAACACGTATAAATTTAAATATTAAGTTTATCGTGAATACCTTTTAGCAACCTCTTATTATAGTATTTCAGGACGCTTATGTATGTATTTATCTTTTAATATACTTACTATGTGAAAAGCAGTTTAGCTAGTTAATATTTATTAAGAGCCTTTGACAGGATTGTGCCTTAATTTGCAATTCATTACGGTTTATTTTAAAGTCTGATGATGTGTGGACGAATTTTAAGATTATTTATACATTTATATGACAAAAATTTAATTTTGTTAATTTCTTTATGGAACGCTGTGTGACATACATCTTTAGTTATAAGTAAACAACCGTTTTGATGCTGAGTATAAATAAACACGCTGCAATTTATTTGGTATTACAATGTCATATCGTCGCTGCGCGAGCAACACCGCGGAAGAGCAGTTTGTAAAGGTTAAGAAAACTGGAAATCTTATTCATTTGACAATATTTTACGGGCCGAATTAACTAGTAACTTTCTTATAAAGTAAGTCACAAAAAATCAACTATGTACTTGGTTTGGTCCGTAAAATATAGCCAAATTACTTAAATTTCCAGTTTTCTTAACCTCTTGTAAAATTTTATAAAAGCAGATACGCGGTATTTACAAACTGCTCTTCCGCGGTATTGCACGCGCAGCGACGATATCAGTTTTGATACAAATTTTTGTTCATTGTTCAAATATCGAGTAAAGTGAAGTTTTTTTCGAATATTCATTATGTTTATATTGTGTATTAGTTCAAATGTCGGTGCGTGTTTTTACTGTATAATTTTAATATAGTAAGAATATAGTACTATTAGTTGTTGAGAGAACTATCATGAATATGTCTTAAGTATAAATTAATATCAGAAAAGACAGACCGAATAAAATAATAAGTGGTTACAAAACGTCATAGTTTTATTTACTCTCCCAAATTAATTGAAAATCTAGGACGAGGAGTATATAAAAACGGTATACTCATTTAAACAACGAAATGAATTGATATTTACAACTAGTGTCACTGTGGACTCGGTATCAAACTCGTTGTATAAGTCCCATACAAGCTCTATGAACACTGCATTTCCTACAGTATACCATTACCTCTATGATAGAAAAATGCCCAAAGTATCCTATTACTGCGCCTTCGCTGTTAACCATCTATGTAGAACTTTTCAGAAGACACATTTTTACGTTAAAGAAAAGTGAAGGTGTGGTAAGAATCATCTACAACTATTATGCCATCCCTCGATCGTGAGTTATTCCAGACACAATTAAAATCAATTGTTATCGTGGCACCCGCGTGCCTCCTGGGGGTTGAGGGATTAAGAATTGTCAGCGCAATTATTGCAATTTGCAATAATTGAAGTAACTTTATCTTGATCAGTCCAGCATGGCATCGATCGGCATGGTCTTTGGCTTTCGATGATGATCAGTTTCTGTAGATTTGCCACCCAATTTTTAAATTTTCAGTAGTTTCTAGGATTTACTCTTCACTCTTTTATATTAGGTCCTTACATACGAAATTGGCGTTTTGTAGTACCTACTGGCCACTTTGATCTAAAGAATCTCCTCTTTGGTTAGGAATTCCAAATTCAAATTTATATAGCTATTTACACAATATGTATTTGTGTTTTGTAAACTGTAAGTCATTATATAAAAAGGTACTCTGTGACTGTAACTGTCATTCATTTGCATTTTTTCTTTCCTTTTTAGGGTTCCGTACCCAAAGGGTAAAAACGGGACCCTATTACTAAGACTTCGCTGTCTGTCCGTCTGTCCGTCGCTCTGTCACCAGGCTGTATCTCAAGAGCCGCGATAGCTAGACAGTTGAAATTTTCACAAATTATGTATTTCTGTTGCCGCAATAACAACAAATACTAAAATCAATATAAAATAAATATAAAAAGGGGGCTCCCATACAACAAACCCGTCTTTTTGGCCTTTTTGGTACGGAACCCTTCGTGCGCGAGTCTGACTCGCACTTTGCCGGTTATTATTTCTCTTTGCGTCACTTAGACCCGAGTTCACCAATACTTAAACAGCCGGTAAACATAGATTGACGGTTAATTTGACACAATTCCCATACAAAATGTGTCAAATAATATTTTAAACGCTGTTTAAAACTTAAACGTCTGTTAACGATGTTTATGGCGGTCGTGTCGCAAAAGAAAAGCCCATGCGTTTTTGGTTCCAACATTTTCGTTCTGGAAATTTCGAGCTGCAGACCAAGCCCCGTGGACGGCCGGAGACCCTAGTTGATAATGAAGAATTAAAGGCTATCGTGGAAGCAGACCCATCGCAAACTACGTCAGAGTTGGCTGCAGGCTGCGGTGATAGTGATAAAACTGTTTTAATCCATTTAAAGCAAATCGGGAAGATTAAAAAGTTTGAAAGGTGAGTACCTCACGAATTGAGTGAAGCAAACCGCCAAACGCGCATCGACTGCTGTGTTACATTACTTAACTGGCACAATAATGAAGGGATTTTAAATCGAATCATTACCTGTGATCAAAAGTGGATCCTGTACGATAATCGAAAGCGCTCATCGCAATAGCTGAACCCTGGCGAGCCAGCCAAATCCTGCCGCAAACGAAAATTGACCCAAAAAAGTTACTTGTGAGCGTTTGGTGGACTGGCGCCGGTGTCGTTCTTTACAGCTTTCTCAAATCTGGCCAGACGATTACGGCAGATGTCTATTGTCAGCAATTGCAAACCATGATGGAAACGCTAGCTGCTAAACAACTTAGGCTGGTCAATTGTTCTACGTCACTACTGCTTCACGACAACGCTAGACCACACACTGCACAACAGACATGTGCGTGCCCTTCGAGAGGCCGCTGTAGAAAACGAAGGTTTCGTATACATAAAGATTTAGCAGAACCTCTAAAACAATTGTAGCCAGAATGATAAATTTGTAGCTGTTGTAAGTTATACGCTACAACTCGCCGAATGTGGTCCCTCAGATGAATTATTACTGTGTCAAATACCAAATTACTGAATCTAACCAAATAAGATGATTTTGATGAGTGGTAATATTTAGAAGGTAAATAGTAGGGCTAAATACAAAAATAAGAGCTCAGCCTAGTTACTGCAAATAAAGAAAATCTAATCAGATGATGTGCCCTCAGGTCTCAAGTGCTCAAAGTTTACTTTAATGCTACAAATTTGAGCCTAAAACTACGTTTCTTTGGTAAGGTTTTAATTTTAGCAGAAGTAGCCACAATGCTACCCTGAGAGTACAGGGTTTATATATTCTACTAGTGCAGAATAAAAGCTCTAGTAAAGTGAGCCCTCGGGCCAGACGTTTCAGAAAAAAGTTATCATAATAGGGGTTAAAGTATGAAATTGCCGATTATTTTCCCACTTTTTATTTTGTTTATAGCTCTTAAGTATAGTCATATTATTGCGTAATTCTTTTTGTATTGTATCAAAAACTAAATAAAGTAACTTTTGACTAAAAAAAATGCAATACTAGTGCCTATTACTTCAAAGGAAGTCGTTGAAAAGACCCCTTACAATGTGTCAGCTGACCTTCTTGCTTCAATTAAGTATATTTGTATTTGTATACTTTGATTTTCAGAAATTTAAATACTATAATGCGTAACTTTATAACCATCTAACTTTCACCTTTAATTGCATCGAAAACGGTTCAGGCGTTTTTAAAAAACCTAACAAATTGTTAGTATGGAAAAAATACTTTTCTCGATTTCGTCCATACAAAACGGCAATTTCATACTTTAACCCCTAATATTTAGAGACAAGGTGGAAGGTGTATTAAATTACACATAGTAAAATAAAAATTTAAGTCATTTCGTAGTACAAACTTATGTATCTGGGTGGTGTGTAAATATTTCCTTTCTTGAAATAAAACTGATTCATTTATATGTGAACAAAATATTCGTATTAGGGTAACCACACTTCTGAAGATTAACGGAAAGTGTTGGAAAAAATAAATAAGAAAATATTTTATTGATTAGTATTTAATAAATGCATGATCAAGTCTGTTACATCTAAACAATTCCATAATTCGTTAATTAGTTTTGAAAGCGATAAAATTAGCATTAAAGTTGGCGTCCGTACGTCCGTGTCAAGCTGCGCGTTTGGGCACCTGACAGTTAGCCGACAGGCTTTCTAGTGCCCTCCCGAGGGGAAAGAAGGAAGTGTGTGGGTCATAGTTCCAGAGATATTCCCGATGGTACTACTGTACCCTGCTACAACTGTACCCGGTCTACCCTAAATTTATCCATCGAACTCAAACCTTTTAAGCGCCACACCTTAAACGCACTACCGTGCCTTGTACGCCAATTATAGCAAAAAGTAAACCAATATACCTACAAAAATATAGTGTTGGGCAACACTACATATCGATACCTACAACGATAACACACACTGACAAATTTTTGTTGGTTTTTTTTTAATGTAATATATGACTCATCTTCACTCATTATCTGGGATGTTTTATTTAATCATGAGCTATCAATCACTCTTTGTATTATGTACATAAATAAAAAAAAAACATCACAAATAAAATATTAATTAACCACAGAACTACTCTCTATCGTTATGACGTCGTTGTCACGACTGGACGACACGGCGCAGCAGAAATTCCTTTGTAAAACTTTCTAGATGTAGCCAATTAGCCATGTCTTACGTTGTGTATTGATTTTGAAATCGATATCGTCCTAATGATAAAATAGACACATCGATTCCAAATATTTTTGGTGGACGGACGGAGGCGTAGGCTAAGAAGAAAAACGTTACGCTCTTATGTAAAGTTGAAAGTTGATGGTCATATGCCTTAAGCGTCTGCCATTAATGATAAATGCTCGGACGTTTGTGACAATAAATGTCCACAATGACAATATTAGGATTCTGAAAATTCCGGATCATCCTAGTCGACGCCTTCCAAAATGCGAAATACCTAGAAGGGCAATCGCTCATATTGCACTGTACTAATTATCCCTCTCTTCGTATATGATGTCATTAGCGTGTCGTCTATCCTTGACCGCGGCGTCCAGAGAGCACTGTTTATCGGTGACGCGCTAAGGATGCGCTAGAGTTTCTCAACTCTATTTGATTTATTTGACGAAGTTGATTTGATTAAATTCTTATTTAAAAACGAGCTGACGATAGTTTATGTTTCTTACCTTTTGTTTAGGCAAATATCAATAATAATTGAAAGAAATAACACGTTTGATTTGAGTTTTTGATATTTTTTATGAAATGTGGCATACATTTCTGCATTAACCTCACAACACTAAATAAATAAATAAATGTGGACAACATCACATACATTGTTCTGATCCCAATTCGAATAACTATTTAAAGCATTCGTATTTTGGAAACCAGACACAACGAAGGTACTACAAACACCCAGACCCGAGAAAATGTAGAAAAACACATTTTTTCTACATTGGCCCAACACTAGCGGTCAACTAACGATTTTGGCGTGCTGACATAGAATTTGCTTGGATAAAAAATTATGTATTTTAGTTCAATATTCGCAGTAATTGTGGCCTCTAGGAGACTTGTTTTTTATGCTCACATGTTGCAGTGATATTCTAAAGTAAGGATAGTAGAAATGATATACCTTTAATAAATGTTTCAATATGCTAATTTTTTTTTGGCCGTTTTTTTTGTTAACTATAGATGTCGTTGGCGCACAGGGCCCGAAAGTGCTTGTCAAGCATAGATGACATTGGCGTTCAAAAGGTAGATCTGGATAGAAATATCCATCCTGCATGCATCAGATGCTTCCAGCCTATGAGGTCTCCTGACAGTTTTTCGGGTTGGTCTTTCCCATTTTCCCAGTTTATCTGGGGTCGACGCAGTATGTTTTTCTCTTCTACACTATTCTATCACTCGTCACTGAATCATCCACTCCTTTCACACTCATATATTCTTGTTCCATCCATCCCTTTCTCGGTCGGTCTCTTCCCTTTCAGCCTTCCACATTCTTTCCCCATCAATTAGGCTACGTTATACCTGTTCATGGCTCACCATCATCTTAAATCACTATCTACATTGTGCAGAGTCAATAATCTAGGATTTCCCTAGTTTACTGTTATACTTAGGTACAGGAAGGATGTTAATAAAAGCACTTATAACCTGAATGAAAGAGATGGTTCACATGCGCCATTATACTAATTCCTAAGATACAGATTTGTCTAGTTTGGGAATCAGTCTTTAATTTAAAAATGTACCTTTGTTTGAATTTTTAAATTTGGATTTTGAATAATGCAGGTAAAATGTATTCTAATAATCGGCCAAGTGCGAGTCGGACTCGCGCACGAAGGGTTCCGTACCATTGACAAATAGTCAATGGTACGGAACCCTTCGTGCGAAATACCTCGATCGTGAGTTATTCCAGACACAATTGAAATCAATTGTTATCGTGGCACCCGAGTGCCTCCTGGGTGTTGAGGGATTAATGCAGTGCCTACCTGTTACCATTTAATGATATCGAGCAAAAATAGGCAGAAAATGGCGATAAATTTTATTTTGTTTTTAGTATTTGTTGTTATTGCGGTAACAGAAATACATAATTTGTGAAAATTGCAACTGTCTAGCTATCGCGGCTCTTGAGATAAAGCCTGGTGACAGAGCGACGGACAGACGGA
Organism: Anania crocealis; assembly: GCA_949315895.1. NCBI lineage: Eukaryota > Metazoa > Arthropoda > Insecta > Lepidoptera > Crambidae > Anania > Anania crocealis. The sequence continues at coordinate 8,140,168 of OX438884.1, forward strand.
CAGACGGCCAGACGGACAGACGGATAGACGGACAGACAGCGAAGTCTTAGTATAGAGTCCCGTTTTTACCCTTTGGGTACGGACCCCTAAAAATGTTTTCTAACTTTCCTACTCTGGTAGTTAGAAGTCTGTGGCCCCAAAGGATGCTGCTTAGCACGACTACTTAGGTGTTCATACGCACCGCTTACAAAATTATTCTAGCTAATAAAACCAGAACTCATTTTCAAGATTTGACTATTTGTAATATGCCAATAAATTGCTGATTGTACGTCAATAAATTAATAAGTGTACAAATACCCTGATTGACAAATAACAATTTAAAAAAATTATAATAAGCCGTGACACTAAGTAAATAAAATAATAACTATTTGAAGCTGATATACAGGTTGAAATTTTAACCACCTTCTAAAATTTTAATATATCAATTTACGAGACAAAAACAAGTAACGTATTTTTTCTTTTGGTATAGCCCAGTTCAAAAATGTCAAGATAAAACACTTAGAAAATGTCCGCAAAAAATCTAAAATTTTTGGTTCGGCCGCCTAGCAACACTTTTTTTTTTACGCGATGTGCATCTCATTCATTAATTACGATACTATTCATAAGTTTTTGATTTGCCTTTTATACCTTATCATGCCTAGGACCGTAAAAATTGAAAACTATATTGCGAAAACTATTATCGGGTGAGTGAGAGCTTGATTTACATTGTTTACTTCATAAATGGGCTCTAAATACGATACAGAACAACTATAAAAATTTTGGAAAGTAGTTAAAATTTCATCCTGTATAAATATTTTTATAAAACCATAGTTAGTAGGTACTTATTGCAAGCATTCAAGAAATATTTATTGTTTCCGTTCAGTAATTACAGGAAGCAGGCATGGTTATAGAAAAACCTTCTACCACAGAGTGCTTCTATTGAGTACCTAACTTCCTTCTAGTTTCTGTCATTTTGTCATAATATAAACTGGTTAATTACACCGATGACGATAAGGTTGAATCGAGTGGAGTTAGTTATTTTATGAATTTCATTTTATTATTAACTAGCTTTTGTCCACGATTTATGCGTTCACAGAATCGTTAAATAAAGCCTATATTTCAAGATAGATCTATAGTGATATATCAGTGATAACTTTTGATTGTTACATGCAGGAGTTTTAAAGTGTTGTAAGTTACATGAACAACATACAGACAGACGTCTGAATCATGTTTTGACTTTTGTTGCTCTTAGAAAACAACTTTTACTATTAATTATCCATTAATATGTATTATGTACTTAAAGAACGGCGTGCTACACTTTATTATAAACTAGCTCAGTGTTTCCCAAACATTGTTCTGCCATAGCCCGGTAATTTTCACATTGTCCGTTTGTGACCCACTTAATACTTTTAAACCCAATTAGGTAAAATAATAAACATTCATTAATATTAAAAATATTATTATACTTACACTATACAGGATGAAATTTTAACTACTTTCCAAAATTTTTATAAGCGTTCTGTATCGTATTTAGAGCTCATTTAGGAAGTAAAAAATGTAAATCAAGATTTCACCCGAAAATATTTTTCGCAATATACGAGTAGATTTCAATTTTTACGGTCCTAGGCCTGATAAGGTATAAAGGGAAAATCAAAAACTTATGAATAGTATTGTAATGAATAAATAAAATGCGAATCGCGTAAAAAAAGTGTTGCTAGGCAGCTGTATCAAAAAATTTAGATTTTTGCGGACATTTTCTAAGTGCTTTATCATGACATTTTTGTACTAGGCTATACCAAAATAAAAAATACATCACTTGTTTTTTGTCTCGTAGATTGATATATTAAAATTTGGAAGGTGGTTAAAATTTCACCCTGTATTTTAGGCACTAAATTTTAGTGCGAAGATTAAGTTTAAGTTTTAATTACTTAAAGTATCTAAGTTCGCGGAAAATGACGAAAGAAGATTTTTTACAATGCGTCGATCGGTAGGTATTATTTTTAAAACAAGGTGGGAATGTTGCGACCCGGTATTTCATTTTGATGGCCCGGTACCGGATCGCGACCCGGCAAATGGGAAACGCTAAACCTCTTCGCCCGCGGTTTTGCTCGCGTGAACTCCACGTCATATCGCACGGCCGGAAACTCTGTGCCTAGCGGTGGCATGATTTGGATACAGAAAGATAGATTAGGTAGACTATTAAGTAGACTATCAAGTACCATGATAATACAACATTTCAACCCAATAGGTTAAGCTATTTAGCTATTTAGTAGAAGAAATTCGAGTTGACATACCGACAGCAGCGCCACCTACCGTATCCCGCGGTAAAAAGTACCCAATGTTCATCAAGGATAGTGTCAGCTTTTAATAGTAAAATAATTTTCGAAATCAGTCCAGCAGTTTCAAAACTACAAATACACACACAAAAATACAAATCTTTCCACTTTATAATATTAGATGTAGATTAGCTGTCCATCCCGGCTTTGCACTACCAATGAAGATAATGCGAGCAAGTGGTCTTTTTATGACTTTATGATTATATTCCAAAAACTGGTTATTTTAATAAAAAATTTCCTCTAGACACTTGAAGTGATTTGGATGCAAATATCCGCAGCTTATCGGGCTACCCATCCGACTTGGATTCGACAAGAGATCTCTTGCTCAGAATTTGTCTCTAGCCTTTATCTAGTTGTGGGTTATTAAGTAAGATATCAAAATCCTCCTTTAGGGGGGGGGGGGGGGTAGGTGGCAGTTAACTAATTATTTATATAATGATGTAGAATGGTTGATGGGAGAACCTAAGATGGGCCACAGTGGATTTGCCAAGACAATTTGTCGAGCACGGTGCCATAACGGTTCAATATTTTCGGTATAGAACTCTGATGTCACGAACACCCCACGTCGAATTTAGCCGGATTAACTTATTTTTATTGGTTTCCTCCACGCTCCGCTCCTCACGCTTCATGGCTCGCCTAATTTTCAGTAACTCGACTCTCGGCGGTATTTTGTGGTGACTAAGTTGCTGGCATGTCAATGACTTGAGATCATGATCGCTTGAAGAAATTCGAGAACAATAGATATTATTTTAGTACTGTTTTGGTATCTACCTAATTTATTTTTAAATTTGTAGTTTTCATTAGACTGATTATTCCTCCAAAAAGTAGTAAAAGAAATAGGTACCTACTCTTTTAGAAGTACAGTGCCAAAATTAAGTAAGTCACGTCTAGTTAGTACTAAAATCAGTGTTGCATAAATTATGCTTTTGCATTTACATAACTAGTATTATTAAAAAACATATTACTCATTGTTAGAATGTATTAATAACTTGTCACTGTTTATTAATGAAGTAGTTGAAAGGCCATAAAACGACAATTCTTTGGTAAACATGCGGCGACAAACCATTGAGCTGTAAAGATATCATTTACGTATACAGTAAGAGTAGAGTGTTAGGGTGTTTCCATACTACAATTTAAATACATTTCAAATTATTCTTTAGGTACGTGTACGAGTGATAAAATATTATGGTGGCAGACATCATCTTTCAACAGCTGAAGGGACTAACGGCTTAACGTACCTTTTGAAGAACGAACGGAAACCATGCGTAGAACACGGACCAGCGCACCACTATTACACCGACCAAAACTTTATTCAAACTAAAAATGAAAACCAAATAAAAAAAGGTATATTTAAAAAATGGCTTACCTTTGGATAATCCTTGCTCGATCCACATCCAACTAATATAATGAAGTATACGTTGCCTGGAGTGTATGATCATCTATAGAACAATAGTACGAATCATTTTATACAACGCTAAAGTAGTTCGTGATTTTTACTGAATCAGGGAAGAATAAAGAAGCCTTCAGATATGTAGCGTAGTAATGGCTAGGTTTGGCAAACAATAAGATTAATTAGTTTATTGACATATTAATTAAATTCGTGGATGTCTGCTAGATAAACCCTACGACTCGTAAGTCATGGTGTATTTTGCATACCGAATTACTTTCTACTACTGGAGCAACGATGCGACACGACTCATGGTATATTTGATGCTTTTATGAGAACAAACCCCTTAGCTTTCGGAGTAGCATGTTACTCGCTTTCAATTCATTCACGGATTCGGTGCTCTCCTAGCACATTTGTTTTACGGTCATGTCGCATACGCCGCGGTGACACAAGCTGAATAGTACGGACGCGCGCGCGACGTCCCAATCAAAATGCTAACTCGTACAAGTGAAGAAAAAAATATTTTTGTCTAGTGCAATGATAAAATAAAAAGTTACTAAATAACGTAGATAAATTAAGCAAAAGCTACGGATTATTTGAGACTGATATTGTTAATAAATAGTTTACACGAAAATGGATGAGGCTTTCGCGCATGCTGATGGATGTGTCAGGAAACACAAGAAGGGGTTAGTTCCTCCAGATGGAGGCTGGGGGTACATGGTTGGCGTGGGCGTAGGATTCACGTTTGTAAGTATTTTTGTGTTATACGTATGTTATATTAATGTAGAAGACATAGATATACTCATTTAAAAAAAAAAACAATACAATAAGGACTGTATAATTCAGGCGGTCCTATCGCTGGTAGTGATCTCTCCCAGACCACATTCAGTTAGAGGATAAATGAAATGAAAATGGACTGCGACAATTGTCATATAATTTGAGAATTTTGGATTTAGTTAGTGTGTTGTGAACTAGTAAAATGAGTAGGTACATTACCAACTCTAGTTCGAAGCAAAATATATCTGTAGATAATTATTTATTCGATTAAAAGCATTAACATCGGTCACCACACGTTGCATTAAATTTCAAACCCAAATTAGGTATATAATGATCTACGCGTGTAGACATAATGTTTTACAATATTCAGCAGTAATAATGTTGAAAATGGCATGAGATTAAAATTGGTTGCAGATACTTAACTAAAAGCATTGATGAAATCCTGATTGCTTATAGCGTAAAGTCTTAATTAAAATCTTTTACGTAAATAATGTCTTAATAGCTCAATGGTGAGAGCAGTAGTTTGGTAAGCGGAAAGTTGTAGGTTCGATGCAATCGAAAATTGTATATAAGATATACCTGTCCTGAAGAAAAAAATGATCCTAGTGATGGGGGACAACACGTGGTTTTCGGATCTGCCTTTGGTTTTTTTACTCCGGTTAAAAGTAGTAACCTACTTAAGGTAGGAACAGTAGGAAATTAAATGTACGATGCGTACGAGTATGAATTTTAAGGTCAATACACTGCCATACTTGGCAAATGTGATTTCGATGTGAGGGTGTTGTAGTTTTTGTCATGTGTGCAACGTAGGTAACCTTTAAGACAAGTGGGTGATTTAATTGTCGCCCCTCGCTCGCTTCATGGTCTTTTGCATAATCTTTCGATGTCACTGAATCGGTGCAACGAAAAGTAAACTTGGCTGTTTACTAATCATTATATAACCTTTAGTCGGACTTTCTGATTTAAATCGTGAAAAAAATAAAACCTTGATATTTTTAAAGAACCTTTAGTAGGATTTTAGATCGTGCAAAAAAATTAACCTAAAAATTATTATGGGACATCTTTATTTCGCGATTTCACTATTAACCCAAAAATTTACAGTACCTTCCCTGCATATTCGGCTATACAATTTTTATGCAAACTTGCACCTTTGTTAACCACTTTAAGATGCCCCAATGAATGTGCTTTCGTCTGTACGTTGTTCATATTATTATAGCAAAAAGCCAAACAAAATTACATGGCGTCACAGATAATATGGCGCATAATTTCTCCATATAGGGTGGTTCACCTCGCGTAAACTAATTTTACCTATGTACCTACCTTCAAGAGACATCAGACAGCATCAACAAACAAAGTCAGATAATAAATCGCATGATCCACTGAATAAGTTTTAACGAATATGTACTCATTTTTGCTCGTTGTCTAAGCAACTACACTTACATACGCGAAATTGTATATAATTCTTCGAATTCTCATTCTTGTTATAAGTTGTAAGAAAACTAGAATTTATATGCTTTTTAAATGTGTTTCAGATGCTAGGGTTTGGGTCATCCAATGCGTTCGGCATTTTGTTCAATAACTTCTTCATGGAGCAGGGGGGCGCTAGTGGGCTACCTCTCGTTATCGGAGTATATAACGGAGCCTTATCTATAGCGGGTAAATTAATATTTTAATTATATTTCTCTAGGTCCTAAAAGGTCTTTGGGGTGGTGGGATCTACCTCCTAGTGGTCCACCCTGGGCAACGGCATCTTTGGTTTTGATTCACCAATGATGACGGCTAACAGATCCCGCTGCGGGTGGTAGGCTTCGTAAAGGCCGCCTGGATGCGACCACCCTCCTGCCGGAGTCCAGCGCCAAACAGTTCCTCTGGGTAAGCTCGCTCCATCTTAGGCTTCTTCTTAACCGTATAGTTAAGTATGTAGTCAAGAGCAAGCCCATTTATAATAATAAAAAAAAGCTTAGTAATAATGTGATAGTAAACCAGTCATTGATATTGACATTTGACCCATTTTAAAAATAACTAAGTTGGTATTAATCATTCAAGATACTAAAATATCTTCATTTTAATAACATATCAGTAAAATAATTGCTGTTGAAAGTCATAAAAGTACTTTATGTACCTAGTAAATAATACAGAATAATATCACTCATCAACCATTAAATTAATAAAAAATAAATTGCTTAATGGGGACTACCGTTTCTTTGCTCACCAGTTGGCGCCACTGTAGACTGAGGTCCGGAGGTATAGCTGTCAAAGGCGATTGGCGCCGAAACAAAGTGTTATATCTTGAATCTAATTAAGGTTATATTGTTTATAAATAACTATCTTGATATCAACAAACTAACTTCTGAAATAGTTGCTCTTGAGGCCGCCTATTTTTGCGATTTTTTTAAATTCCGCTTTTAAAGCGTTCACATTAATCGCCAAATAATCCGTATTTGCGATATTTTACGAAGGAGATCACTTTCCAGCAGGTAAATTAAATAAATTATAATTTATGCAACAAATTCCGCTAAAACCAGTACAAATCGAATGAAATTGGACCTCACGCGACACTAGCGCCTCTAGTGGCAAATTCACTAGCGATAGCCCCCATTGACAATACAGTAACATTTGCAGGTAGGTTATTGTTCATCCTGGTTATTATTCCAAAATTTTCTTATCTACAGATATCTTACTCTACGCGATGTCTCGTTCATATCGTTATAGTCAATAGGTCTGATCTGAACTGAAGTCTGAACAAATTCAGCAATAGCTAAGAAGGACCTTAGTTTTTTTCCATTGCAATATCAGCAATGGTCACCTAAGGCTGAAACCTGCCAGTACATTTGTGTCATAAATAACCATGTTAATTTCATGGCTAACGGGAGTTATGTGCTAAGTGATTTATTAAATCTTTGTATACATTAAAATCATAACAGTTAATGCTTTGCTTACAAGTTTACTGAGCGGTTGACCTACATTCGAGGAGAGGTATTAGGCTTAACAGTGTTGTAAATTAATTACAACAATTACAAGATTATTTTGTTGCCTGATAAGGAAAACGCAGTAAATTAAGGTAGTTGTAATAAAGACGTGTTTGAACAAACATTTTTTTGCATTTCCATACTTAATGATTTACGACTATCTATGTCGATAATTCACATTATGTTTAAGATAGTAAGATACAAATTGGAACAGCGTAATCAGTCATTGATATATAAACTGTAGAAACAGTCGTCCAGCCTAAACTAGAATAGCTACGGATGCTATTTAATGTGGTATATCTAAAACTTCGTGTTATTTATGCATAAAAAGAAAACTAAAAAATCAACCCATGCGCGATTGGATAAAAAATCACACAAAAATATAACACACCAAAAAAATGAGTGCATGAAACCACCGATGATTATCATGATTTAAAAGCAGTCTATGAATATAATATGTATCTTTGTGGGTATTAATATGGGTTCCACATTTGCAGCTGCTACACTACTAGGTATAAGCCGATTTTGGTGAATGAGGTAGGTATCATTCGATTCCTTATAATAGCAGTCCGGGTAACATAGGCTACTTTTTGTTATAAAAAAGCTACATGGTGAATACTACAACAATATATTGGGAAACATAGAAAAATTAAAAAACTAAAAAACCACGCTTTTAAAACAGATTGAACTAAAAAATTAAAAATAAAACTGTAGTAATCAATTGAAAAATTCATATTATTGTACAAAAAGCGTGGGGTGCTTGTTATGATATCCACAGATATAGTAAATTATTGATAAAATATTTACAACAATCTAAATCAAGCCCCCCACGCTTTTTGTACAATAATATGAATTTTTCAATTGATTACTACAGTTTTATTTTTAATTTTTTAGTTCAATCTTTTTTAAAAGCGTGGTTTTTTAGTTTTTTAAACTATAATTTATTTTTTACTTTTTAGTTTAGTTTATAAGATTTGATTCCTTCTTTACCGACTGTAAGTCCAAACCTATGCAGGAAACATAATTGATACAGATCGCGCGCTAGCTCTATCTCTTTTACTCCCTCTTACAGAGGAAAACTGGGAAAACTGTTATTAAATTATTGCATTGTCATCGGTCCTTGATACGTGTGCAAAGTTTCAAATTAATCAAACTTCTGGAAATCGGTCAAATTTATGCTCAAAGATTCCATTACATACATAGATACATAGATAGATACAACCCAAGCTAATAAAAAAAAAAAAAAAAAAAAAAGCGTGGTAAAAAGTTGCAGTCATAAAAATTGGGGTATCAAATGAAAGAAGTCAAAATTCTGATTACAAAAATGTTTCAACAATACAGCAAATATACTTTGAAACAATGATATTTAAAAAATATAGATAGGTTATACCCTTACAAAACTATCGAAATATCTGTGCCGCTTGCGAACAACTGCACACATGCGTAATTCTTATTTTGTCCTTGTCATACTCGTGAAAAGAACAATTACTTTCTCTTTCGCCTTGGCATCCATATTGTATGATGGATTTTAAAAGACGTCACAATTGTGACGTTTTAGGGACGCACATTGAGAGCGCATGTAACATAATAATATCTATTACTTTTTAAATATCATTGCTTTGAAATCATTGCATTTTCCTAGTCGGGTTACAGTTTTTTAATCCACCAATTTATACTTGTTGTGAAAAAAGTTTCCAAATTATGATACATACTCGAACAATAAGTATGTGCTAAACAGTTTCATTGTTATCGCTCGATATAACGAGTCAATCACCATATTACTTATAATATGGTGATTGACTCAATTTATTTCAATAAGCTGCTGGACCTACCGCACAATACGTCAAGTCTGAAGATACAAGTGAAGCTGTATATATCCAATATCAGCTGAACTTTAATTGTTCAGATCCCTTTGGGAAGGGTTCAGCTTAAAATGATAACGCATTGCTTAAAGAGATCACAGAACGTAATACTGCGCATACGACGAACGTTTTATTGTCACAGTGCGTAAGTTTTTCATCACTTAAATTTTTTATAGGTTTTAAGTATCGTATTTAGAGCCCATTTATGAAATAAAAAATGTGGGTCAAGTTTTCTCCCGAAAATATTTTTAGTATAATAGTTTTCAATTTTTGCGGTCCTAAGCCTGAGAAGGTATATGAAGGGAAAATCAACAACTTATAATGAATGAATGAGATGCGCATCGTGTAAAAAGTGTGTTGCGAGGACGCCGTATCCAAAATTTTAGATTTTGGCAAACATTTTCTAAGTGCTTTCAAATCTTCACATTTTTTACTGGGCTATATCAAAAGAAAAAATATGTCATTTTGTTTTTTGTCTCGTAGATTGTTGTTTTAAAATTTGGATGGTGATTGATATTTTGTTTCATCAGAGTGGGTTCACTGTTCCGCAAGTATCAAGTTAAGGGGGTTAATCATGGTAATTCTTCGTTTGACTTTAATCGTTACAACCTACCAGCTTTTTAATTTAAAAGAAATTAGTCAATTAAAATGCTGTACTATTTGAATATCGAAGCTCGTGTTACTGACCTTAATTGTCATAATGTTAACATAGAAAACGGTTAGCAAAGCCTGATTGGGTAAAGAGACCGGCGTGTAGCCCCAGTTTCGTTAATCAGTTTCATTATAGTAGCTTTATCGATTGGATGAGTCGATCTTAATTTGAGATTAATACAATCACTATGCTGATGCGCGACTATGATAGTAACTACATGAAATACTTGACTTTTGAGTGGGTTTTCTTTTGAGAATTAAATTAATTAATAATTGCTTCATTTTTAGTTTTTGTTACAGGTAGGGTAGAGTTGGGTATTCCCGGACACCGGGTAATCCTTAAGTATAGGCAGCGTCTGCCATCTTTAGTAGGCAGTAAGATTTCAAAAAACGAAATGCCGCGTATTTGCGACTTTTATGATTTTGGTGGTTTTGGATTTGTCTTTCGCGGGAATATGAAGGTTAAAGTTGAAAAAATTGAGGAAAATATATTTCTTGATATTTTTCTCCAACGACGCCATATTTGATGATAACGACATATGAGACGTCAAGATCAAATACTATTCTGAGGCGATACGAAGTTCTCGGAGTCCGCTAGTATTATACAGGGTGAAATTTTAACCACCTTCCAAATTTTAATATATCAATCTACGAGACAAAAAACAAATGACGTATTTTTTCTTTTGGTATTACCCAGTACAAAAATGTCAAGATTAGAAAATGTCCGCCTGTATATTTAAAGTAAATGGTAAACAATACATACTGATTTTCCTTTCCGGAAATTCTGTTATGGTATACGGGTACGCGACCCCGGCCCCCCGAGCTACTACTGAATTATCCCTAGCCCTCCGAGACAGTAGTATCCTTTACACCTTCTTCCTGTCAATGATCATACATTTCCTATCTTATGTCCCCATTCCTTTCAGGTTTTCCCTTTCCTATCCTCTCCGCCAATCCAAGGTCTGCCGTGCCGATGGATGCGTGGCTAGGGGCGAGCCTAGTCAATAGCGTGCCAAGGTGCCCTGGGGCCTGGTGACCCCAGAATAAGGCTTACCCTTGTCTGGTACGCGGGGCTCTGCCAGGCTTGAGTATATTTCCCTAGCTTCTCGTGGGAACGCAATGGACTCGACGAATTTTGATACCCAAGTAGGCGGCGGTGCGGTTCGCAACCCATCACGTCTCGTTTCCAACGGGGGCGGAAAGCGGGCTGAGGAAAGCCGCTTTGCTACTTTGAATGTTAGAGGAGGATTGAATGTTAAAATAAATGAAGTATATCAGATGATGGATGACAGGAGAATTGATGTTCTGTGCGTGAATGAGACGAAGCGAAAGGAATGTGACACCACAAAGCATGGACCCTACACGGCGTATTGGTATGGTGTACCCAGCGCCAAAAGAGGCTGCCAGGGTGTCGGTGTCATTTTGTCTGCGCGAATGAATGATTGTATGATTGAGTATGAATTTGTGACCCCTAGACTCCTCTGGATTAGGTTAAAAGTAGGGCTTATCCGAATTTTTGTCCTAGGTGTGTATGCACCTACGGATTTGGGTGTAAGCGGGTCTACGATAGCCAAAAAGGAAAGGGAGGAGTTCTGGGATAGCATGAGAGAAGTTTTAAAGAAGTGTAAGGATAATGAAAGGATTATCATGTTGGGCGACTTTGATGGATGGGTAGGTGTGAAGCGTGATGGGTATGAAAGGGTTTTAGGCACGTTTGGTGATGAGAGAATAAATGAAAATGGTAAAAGTTTGCTTGAGGTATGTTTGGAATGGAATCTTTTAGTAGCGAACACAATGTTTGCTCATAAAAGAATCCATATGTATACAAGGGATGAATGTGTGAAATAAGAAGTATGATTGATTTTGTGATCGTAGACGAAAGACTGAAAGGGCAAGTTCTGGATACAAGGGCGTATCGCGGTGTCGGTATTGATACAGACCACTTCCTGGTGATGTCCAGGATAAGTGGTCTTTTCAAACGATGGCGACATAGGACAGCGGAACCCAGAACTAATCTAGAACGCGTGAAAGTAGAAAATTTGCAAGAGGAGAGAGTGAAAGAAGAATACGTTAAAAGGTTGAAAGAACGATTTGTTAATTTGGATAAGGAATGTGAGATAGAAAGTTTTTGGAAGACTTTTTAGGAAGGTGTAGTGATTGTTGCAATTGACGTATGTGGTGTCTGTAAGAGAAGAAAAGGAAGAATGCAGAAGAAAGAGTGGGTGGATAAGGAAGTGCAAAAGGTTGTAGGTAATAAGAAGAAAGCATGGCTGGATTGGTTAGCAACCAAGGCTAACCAAAGAGTACAAAAGGCGACATTAGAGGATGTGGATAAGGCAAGAAAGGTTTATAAAAATATGAAAGGGCTAGTGAAAAATGTGATCAGTACGAAGAAAGAAGAGCAAAAGGATGAGTTTGATAGAAGACTCTCTGATAGTTTCCAAGACAATATTAAATTATTTTGGAAATCGATTAGATTAGCTCGAGGGAAAACATCAAACTCGGAGCTATCTAAAATCAGAAGTAAGGATGGGAATATTATAAAAGGAGAAGAATGTGTGCTGAGAAGATGGAAGGAATATTTTGAAAGTCTTTTTGAAAGAGAAGAGGGCCTAGCACAAATGCAAGCACCTCCTCTTGAAGTGAATGAGAGGTATATTTCTTTCCCTATGATGAGAGTGAGCATGAAAGCGATATTAGTATGGAAGAGATTATGAAAGCATTGAAAGGTATGAAATCAGGTAAAGCTGCCGGATATGACAGGGTTTCCGTCGAAATGCTGAAGGCTGGACAGGGAGTAGTAGCAAGTCAGTTGTACTGCCTTTTCAACTTGTGCTGAAGGAACGGTCGGGTACCGGGAGACTGGTGCAAGGCTGTAATCGTGCCGTTGTACAAGGGAAAAGGGTCACAACAAGACTGTGTAAGTTACCGTGGAATAAGCCTCCTCAGTGTTGTCGGCAAACTGTATGCTAAAGTGATGATTGAAAGAGTAATGTTAGAAACAGATGACAGAATATGGGATGTACAAGCGGGATTTAGGAAGGGAATGGGATGTACGGATCAGGTCTTTTCCCTACGATGCATTACGGAAAGATATTTGGCAACAAACCAAAAAGTCTTTTGTGCATTCGTAGATTTGGAATAGGCCTATGATAAAGTGGTGAGGAATGAGTTGTGGTCGGCATTAGCTGTGCATGGGGTGAGCAGTAAGCTGATACGGGCATTGAATCTATAAGGATTCTAGTGCTTGTGTCAGGATAAACGGAGCGTACACTGATTGGTTTAATATCCAAAAGGGTGTTAGACAGGGATGTGTAGCGTCTCCGTGGCTGTTCAACCTTTTCATGGATAATTGTCTGACAGATCTGAAAGAGAGTGATTTTGGCCTAAGAATGAATGAGTTACGCGTCAAATGTCTTCTTTACGCCGATGATCAAGTATTACTTGCATCGACGGCTAAGGATTTGCAAGCGATGGTGACTATTATGAATGAAGCTTTGGAAAGAAAGGGAATGAAAGTGAACACAAAAAAGACAAAAGTTATGGTGTTTGAAAAGGAAGAGAGCATGACAGAAGTATGTATTCGGATTGGTGGTAATGAACTGGAGCAAGTGAATGAGTTTGTATACTTGGGGTCGGTGTTTACTAGGGACGGAAAGTATGAAAGTGATATTGAAAGGAGAGTAAATGCTGGTAAAAGAGTAAATGGTGCGCTGCACGCCTTTGTAAATAGCCAGAAGATTTCTATGAAAGCTCGTCTGGCTGTGCATAGAGGGGTGTTGGTTCCAACACTCATGTACGGAAGTGAAAGTTGGGTATGGCAGAAAAAGCATGAAAGTAGAATAAATGCAGTAGAAATGAGAGCGCTAAGAAGTATGTTAGGAGTGAAATTGAGTAACAGGATAAGAAATAGTGTGATAAGAGAACGCTGTGGTGTGAAAGAAGATATTGTCACAAGGATTGAGAAAGGGATGCTTAGATGGTTTGGACATGTAGAGAGGATGAATGAGAGAAGAATGACTAGACAGATCTACAAGACGAGTGTGAAAGGGAACGTTGGAAGAGGAAGGCCTAGACGAACCTATCACGATCAAATCGGGGATGTTCTAAGGAAGGGCAGGTCAAGAGTACTCTAAACCGACGAGCATGCATGAAAAGATTTATGAATGTGGAAGAAGCGAAAGATGTATGCCAGGATCGTAGTAAGTGGAAGGCCTTGGTCTCTGCCTACCCCGTTGGGAAGGAGGCGTGATAATATGTATGTATGTATGTATGTAAATGGTAAATAATTGATAAAATCACGTAAACATTCACTCTATATATCTTTACACTAGCTGTTTCCCGCGACTTCGTTCGCGTCAATTTCTGTTATTATGATCGTGACTATTTTTGCAACATTTTTCACTCATGCTTCGCTCCTATTGGTCGCAGCGTGATGTTTTATAGCCTAAAGCCTTCCTTGATAAATGGACTATCCAACACAAAAAGAATTTTTCCAATCGGACCAGTACTTCATGAGATTAGCGCGTTCAAACAAACAAACAAACAAACTCTTCAGCTTTATATATTAGTATAGATATTGAAAAATGACAATATTTCTATCTCAGGGTTGTATAACAGTATTATTAATAATACGATAACATCCTAATTTTAAATACAAACACACGATATCCCAAAAAAAATCTATAATTAATGCTATACGCTCAGTTGTGTATTGTTGAGATACCTAAGTCTCAATTGTTTTGTTGTCTTGTAATATTTAATACAATATAGTAAATATGGTCACTTAGGAAAACATAACCGAAAGTTCCGGAATACGATAGCTTTGTGCCAACGATACGGAAGCGTTGATAGTGACAGTGACAGCTTATCTAACATCGTTACATAATATCCGTAAATCGATCGATATTGAGTAGAATACCATTGCAGATCGATATCCGTTTGATACTAAAGTAAAGTAAAGACTCTTTAACGAAAAAAAAAATTACTAAGCATAACTGAGTAAGCTTTATCCTTATTCTGACATTATGTATGTATTCCTACACTTTTCCATATCCCTGACTATTTAAGTCAAATGACTTGACATCAAGCTGAGGCTAATAACAATTATAGACATCTTTCTTCAAAACTCTATACCGACCTATTCAGAAAATTTACTCTGGCTGCAATAGCTCCATTTCGACTATCTATGTCTTATACCTCTATTATTCAGACACTTCTGCTCTGAGAAATCCGTAGAAATCTATAATCCAAATAAACAGAAAGCTGTCGTTTATTTTCCCAAATCCAACATTTAAAATTACCAAAAAGTTTGACGTCTAATTAAAAAAAGAGTCTATCATCGTCATCATTACAGAACATGGAAAAAAGTAAGAAAGACTGTCATGCGCTATTTGTATGCGAACCGATGGCGCCGCTTACAACCCACTACACATAAACGAGTTCAAAGAACGCCAATCAAGCGAATTCTTTTGACGTAACGCGACCAATGGGCACGCGTGCCGACAAAAGAAAACCAATCACAGTGGTCACTTACAAGCACTTATCTTCTGTGGCGCGACTGCCGACTTCGCCTTTCTAACCTTTTTTCATGTTCTGTGGTCATCATCACCAGCCATTTATCAGTCCATTGCTGGACAAGGACTTCCTCTGAAGGGACCAAATCGCTATGCTTGGCGGGTTGGCATTGTTGGCAATCGCCGTCTTACTATTGGTGGAGACAAGTAGCTACTGCCTGTCTTCTTTTGGCAGTACTGCTTGTCAACCAATATGTCGACCATTTGGTAGTAAACGCTGCTTCTGAGCCATATTTCGCGGGTTCGATCCCAGCACAGTACAAATATTTGTTTGCAGAACTGTCTGTTTGTAGGTCTACCTACTAGTCTAGGTATTTTTCTATGTAGGTATAATAAGTATATATTAACAAAAAAAAAATTGTAAGTTTATCGGTGGTCTAGTACCTTATACGCCAAGCTTCTTAATAGAAGCTTAATTTGGGACTAGATGGCTCTATGTGGCCCAGCGTGGTATGTCTTAACAAAAAATGTCTTAAATATTGGCCTCTTACCACCTCTTACGACACCCATAGAAAGAGAAACGTTGGTTGTATCTTTACCTAACATCTTTGATAAAAGGGTGACCTAAATGAGATCACACCTTTTTAGCAAAGACGCCTACGAGGTCAGATTACTCTGAGAATATATACTTTGAAATTGTACATTGGTAATATTTTTCAGGTTTCCTCAGTGGAATAGCGTTGAAGAAGTACTCCTTCCGGCAGGTGGGCCTGGTCGGCGCTGGCCTCTTCGTGCTGGGGGACGTTCTGACAATATTCGTGCAAAGGACATACCAACTAGTCTTCACTTTTGGAGTGATCAGAGGTATACTTGTGGTTCAGTGATTTTAAATATACTAAAGTTTTTGGAACTGTCCTAGAAAACCTTAGCCGGGCGGCTGCTGCCCGGTCTGTCCTCTATAGAAATATTACTAGCCAGTTCGGAATTATGGTGCACCATTTGGTACATACTAGGGTATCTAAAATCCTGATAAGGCTGTGCCATTTTTTCCGTGGTATTTAAGTTGCTTTGTGGGGCTTGTTCGAGTTCAGTGGACCTTAACTATTAAACCACTGATCACTCTGTGTCTTCCAGTGCCATTTATTCATTAAGATTCAGGGATTGCAGAGAACGCCCTGGTTCTTGTTACCCCGGGCTGTAATCATATCTACTGACTTTAAACAGGGCTGCCCTAGGTTGCAGGTCTTAAAAGCTTGTAATTAAGGTACATCTAAAAATAAAAATTAACAGTAGGCATTTAACTGTTGTTTAGTTATAAAATAATTTAAGTGGCTTCCAAATTGAAAGTTCCGTTTTTCCTTTTCAATCATAATGAATTTTTTTAAGGAACATGTTTAACAAAGCTTTTTCGTTTTAAGCTTCTTCATTTAATTAAGTAAAAAAAGCCTGTAACAGTAATTTAAATGATTACACCTTAGGATTACACATTCTAAGTAATTTAACATGTTAAATAATTAGGCTTGCCATTTGCATATAACCTTACACGAGATAACAAAATTATGTTATCTTAATTAATAATAATTACCTTATTACATACGCTTTCTAAAAGTATTTGCATTACACGTACATGTGGTAGCTTCTCTAACGTATTAGCCTAGATGTTTTTGAACCCATTTAAATTTTTTGGAAAAAATATTTATATGATTTGAAAACGGTTATTATTAGCATAAAATACATTTTTAATCAATTGTGTCAGTGAATGTATGCATAACCTACTTGTCCTATCTTCCGTTTCTTGTCCTAATATTAACCGTACACACAGTTTAATAATATAAAATAGGTATGTAGATGTTCTTTCTTGCTGACTTCTTAGAAAGTGCAGAAATGATAGGACTCCGTAAATTTATTCGTGTCAATGACTTCAACTTCCTTAAATGAAGCTGGTGAAGTAATCCCGATAGTTATTCTATTTTTTTTTATATGGTATAATTTTTTTCACGTAGGTGTACATAAAACTGGTTTGCTGTAGATAGAGGCGAAAATTCTCTTTCCACTTGACTTTAAGGTTAGTAATACCAACTGAATACAAATGGATCTCGATTTAAATCGAAAATTGCTGTTCCAACATCCAAAATTATTATGGATGTTCAAACAGCATTTTAGATGTTTTTCGAAAGACCTTTTAAACAAAACATACAACAACGTCAACAACATATACAAAGAAAAAAATAAACATCTCTACTATTCATGTAAGGAAGGTAATAAAAATAAGTTATCGGTTTTTAGGTAAAATTTAAAATATTACGTAATAAAATTTAAATGAACCACATACCACCACCACCAGTGCCACTTAAGTAGTATTGCCAGTAGACAGGCAGTATGGTCTTCTCTACCTCTTAACTGACCAAACTTCGATATCCAGCCGTGGCCATGCCAAGCGTGGAGATGATGGCAAAATACTCTTTTTCGAGAGCCCTGTGTGTGATAAGAAGATAATTGTGACATGAACGACAAATAAATAAAAAAGGCAGAATATACAGGGTTTTTGGTAAATGATATAATAAGCCAAAACTAGCCTATATTAACATAGGCTTCCGAAACCAAAACTTATTGATTCTGATTTGAATGAAAAATTATTTTTTTCAAGAATGCTGTTATCAAATTTTCACAATAGTATTTATATGCATTATGTTAACATAGGCTGGTTTCAGCGTGTTATACCATTTACCTGACCCCCTGTATATTTTAGCACTCCTCGGGACATCCTGTATAGTATCAGTATATAAACTTGAAAAATTTTGTCTCAGGCGGGAAAATTTTTCAAGTTTATATACTGATATCATAAGTGCAATTAAGTTGCTAAAATATCAAATAAAGTATCCTGTATAGTAATTATTTCGTAATTAACTCCAAGTTATACATCCTTTCAGGAGCTGGCTTTGGCGTGATGATACCTGTCAGTTTTACTGCCTTCAATTGCTACTTCACCAAGAAAAGAACGACGATGATGAGTGCCAACCAGACCATGAGCAGCATGGCCTCTATAACTTTTCCAATGCTGGTTACTTACCTTCTGGCGGAGTATGGATTCAAATGGACATTGGTCCTGATAATGGCAGTGGACCTACATCTAATATTTGCTATGTTGGTCATGCACCCCGTTGAGTGGCATTTAGTTAAGTCTGACGATCCTGATGCTGGGACAGGTAAATTTTTAGTGAAATCGTTTTTTTTTTCTATTAGCTTTATTAACATTCTGTCTGTTTGTCTCGTTTTGTATCTTATCTGAGTTGCTTCGTTCATGCCATTAGATCAAGAAGAACTTAATTCCAGATGGGAATATTTTACCTTTTTTATGCTTTTATTATGGAATAATATTGTTTAACGTATGTTTATCTTACTGCCATAAACGTTAAAAAATTCTCTGGTAGTATTCTTTTGGTCAGACTTTACCTATACAGAAAAGCGGTTAAACTACTGTAAGATCTCTTACGTCTTATACGTTAAACAATATTATTTAACGTTACATCTGTAACTATAAACAAATAGGAAGCGCTCGCAAACTTTTTTGGTGGTAGTCAGTTCCAAAATTATTTTATTTTATTGAATGTTCATTTTTAAATTTATTTATGCCTTATCCTACCTGCTCCAGTGTTTATGTTTGAGGTCTATGCACAAATTAGTGCGACTAGGACGCATAAAAGACGTCAATTTGCCGGAAAAAAAACTGAGTTTACTAATTTTAGTGCTTTTACTGTTCTAAACATAATAGGCCTTGATGATAACACATATCATCAAAAAAGTAAATATTAAGTACACACTGGAATAACATGACATCATCCTGACAAAGTTCTGTTGAAGCTAAGAGCTGCACCCAATTGATTTAATTTTATTACTTCTAAACAATATAAACTCTCAAAAAACTAGAAAAGTATCAGTTTAGCAAATTACCTCTAGTATTTATTGAATCACAGTAATCTTTTAATTTAGTTGTTTATAAAGTCGATTTTGTCGCTAACGCCGTCTAGTTATTTGAGAATTGATTTTGTTTAGAAGTAATAAAATTAAAGCACTTAATGCAAGCCTTAAATTAGAAAATTGATGACTGCACGTTTTGAAAAAATAGCGCACACGTATTTTTACAAATTGTTTTCCGACACGTCTTACGGGATGAAATTTTAACCACCTTCCAAATTTTAATATATCAATCTACGAGACAAAAAACAAATGACGTATTTTTTCTTTTGGTATAGCCCACTACAAAAATGTCAAGATAAAGCACTTAGAAAATGTCCGCCAAAAGTCTAAAATTTTTGATACTTTCGCCTAGCAACACTTTTTTTACGCGTTGCGCATCTCATTCATTCATAACGATACTATTCATACATTTTTGATTTTCCCTTTATACCTTTAACAGGTCCAGGACCGTAAAAATTTAAAACTATACCGCAAAAAATATTTTAGGGTGACAACTTAATTTACATTTTTTACTTCATAGATAGGCTCTAAATACGATAAAAATTTTGGAAAGTGGTTAAAATTTCATTCTGTATAATGCAATACTTTGTTGAATTAAAATAAATGTACGACTGTAATTGATATTGCAACCCAGTTTTTGTTATGGGAAATTCGACGAAACGTTATCTCGACAAAACATCGTACAAGACCCTTGCATTTTTATTATACTCGTACCTTATATACTATTTAAAACTGCATGCAGGTTAAAAACGCTTTTTGTCTTTACATATTATGTCCTCGTGCTTATGTGTTGTATTTGTGTTCGTATTTACAGAACTAACACAACCAGGTGATGTTATTAAAGTTAAAAAACGTAAGACTGAAAGCTGTGATGAATCTGTAATAAAAATGTTAACAGGTGATGAAAATGACGTCGAAATCGTAGAAAACAAAACCAAAAGTCGTCATGAATCGCTACAAAAAAGTATCATGTAAGTATCTTAAATATTTAACTCATAAGATTGAAATTAAAAAGCCTATCGTTTTTATAAAATGTCACTTGCAGAGAAGTTTTAAAATTTTACACTTTCTTTGACTACCTAAACTAGTTTCATAATTGTCACTACATAATAAAGCCAATTTAACTACTAACAACCAAATAAAATAATAACATAAAAAATCCTTGACAATAATTTGGACAAACCTGAAGATACAATTTTTGAATGTCCGAAAAGCTATTTCAATTAAACCTTTTTAATTAGGGCTAGAAAAATTGAACCAGCTTTGAGTTTTAAAGGTATAGAAAAGCTATCATCGAAATAAGTCAAACCCGCAAAAAAAAAAGATGCTAAAATGAGTATGTTACAAGACTTTATTTTAAAAAATATCGATAAAATAATGAACGTTACAAATTGAGAACTTCATTTGCATGACTTCGTGTCAATTTGGGTGGGGGGTGGGCGAGAAATAATTCACATACTGGCTAAGTACGTCATAAAAACAAAATGGTAATTGCCCTTTTGTATGAGTGCACCACAAACATGGTGACTGGAGATTTGAATGATAAAAAAAATAACACTGCTAAATTGTTATACATACATAATGGCTATAATAACGTAGGCTTCGTTTATAAATTGGTCAAAATTGCACGGTGTTTATATGAGATTATTTTCAGTAAGGTGATTTACGAAAACATCGAACTAGACCTGTTGAAGGATCCTCGGTTCGTCAGCACTCTTGTGGGTCTCGGGTTCGCATTTGTTTCTGACGTCACTTATTTGGCGATGGAACCAATGCTGCTTTTCTCTTATGGATTTACGAAGGTAAAGTTTCAGTCCGTTTCTTACAATTAAAATATCATTTACCGCTGCCTCGGAACATTGTATCTTAAAACTTAATTAATTATTTTCTATTTTCAGAATGATATTTCCATTTTTTCCCATTGTAACATAATAATATATCGTAATAAAAACTGTAACTGTGTGACCTATTGTGGGAATATGTGCTTTAAAACGACTGACTGTTTCTTAATGTTAATTAAGCTTTTTCGACTTTCAGATGGAAGTAGCGACTTGTGTGATGGTGGGCGCCATAGCAGATTTGCTCGCGCGGTTCTTTTTAGCCGTGATCACGTACTTCTACGTGGTGGATAGCAGAAAGATCTTCTTTGCTGGCACTTGCGTTACTGTAATACTTCGTGTTGGTAAGTACTTACTATTTTTCAAGTTATTGCCTTTGGGCCTTTCATGAAAGGAAAATACTCTACTCTCTAACAGACCACCTACTGGTCTAGTTAGAGAGTATTATCTTGAAGGCAAATGGCAAAACAGCACGTTTATGGTTCTGTCTGTCTGCCATCAATTAATATTAGTGAATACATACTTATGGAGCAAAGTCGCTTTCCGGCGGCTAATTTTCGTGCAATAGATTTAGTGATTAGGTAGGTTCTGTTCTGTTGGTGTATGCTTCGTAAGCAACGATCTTTAAAACTACTATTAACTACTAACTACCGTCTGATAAGATTACACCGAGGCTTACACCGAGGCCATGACAGTTTGTGTGCAAATGCATTTGTTTTTCATTGTCATTCACTTGTAATTTAAACTTCGATCGTGTGACCTAAAGTTAGTGAATTTTTTTGTAAGTCGTGGATCACCACTAATTTTGTAACATTCAACTGATCATTTCTTTTTTGAGGTCCCAGGTGAAATAATTGATATTTTTGACTATTGGTACAAAAACCAAACTAATGTTGTTCGGTGGGCGGGAGAAGTCTCCAGTGAGTATAGACTCAGGTGTGGAGTTAGACAGGGTGGCTTAACCTCTCCTCGTCTTTTTAATTTGTATATGGATGGACTTATCGAGGAACTCAGTAGCACTGGTGTGGGCTGCTCCATAGATGGTAAAATCATTAATAATCTAAGTTATGCGGACGACATGGTGCTGTTGGCTCCCTCGATAAGCGCCATTCAGAAACTTCTTAAGGTATGCGAGGATTACGCCGGAGCTCATGGACTCAGATATAATGCAAAGAAAAGTGAAATCCTGATGTTTCAGTCTCGGGGTCACAATATAACCGCAGTCCCTCCTGTCTATTTAGGCGGTGTTGCACTAAAACGGGTATCGCGTTTTAAATATCTGGGTCACTGGGTGACGGAGGATCTCTCTGATAACGAGGATATAGAACGGGAGCGACGGGCGTTGGCAGTCAGATGCAATATGCTGGCTCGCAGGTTTGCACGCTGTACTGAACCCGTTAAGGTGATACTTTTTAAAGCTTTTTGCCAGTCTTTCTACACGTGTAGCCTGTGGATTAGCTATACGCTGAAGACAGTCAGCGCCCTGCGAGTGCAGTATAACAACGCGTTCAGGGTATTGTTGGGGCTGCCGCGTTACTGCAGCGCGTCAGGCATGTTCGCGGACGCTCATACCGATGGATTTCATGCCATTCTACGCAAAAGAGCCGCCTCGATGCTAAGCCGTGTTCGCGGGGGCTCTAGCAGTATCCTGCGTGTTGTAGCAGGGCGAGTGGACTGCCCGTTTATGCAGCATTGGGTTCGACTGCACATAAAAAACCCTTAGATGCCTCAAATGTTACCTATTTTATTTTTCTTTTTGTAATTTTTATATTTTGTGTAGTACTATTGGTGTTACTGACTCAACTTTATTGTATTGTGGTATGGACTTTGTCTGAAATAAATCTTTTGAATTTGAATTTGAATTTTCAGCTCTCGTAAGCTCTGGGGAGCTGTATTACGTGTTTGCTATAACTGTTATATCAGGAATTGTGAGATGCTCTGTCCAAGTCCTGTTTCCTTTGGTGCTAGCGATGGCGGCTCCTAACAATTTTCCTGGGGCGTTAGCATTGCATATACTATTCTCAGGAGCACTGATGCTAATGGCAGATCCTTTAATAGGTAAGAAATCTCTGGCTATACTCATAGGTAGAATTCAAACTGCCTCTGGTTACCAGTCAGTTGTATTGTATGTGTTTGCATAAAGATGAGCTTATACATGTAGAAGGCATACGCTTAATCATAAAATATGTCCAAACAAATCTTATTAAATATTGTCAGTTTAAACTTTAGCCATCTTACTAAAATAATAAATACTAAAGTTTGTGTGGATGTTGGCTACTCAATCACGCTAAATCAGCTGAACGTATCTGTATGAAATTTGGCATGAAGAGTATAGGAAAGAATAGCATACAGATAACTTATTATACCCAAAAATGTGCAGTTCCCATGGGATAAGTTTCTGCACCTACTAATTCTCGGTAATAAAATGTAATCATTATTAGTCTTGTCTTGTGGTGCCTGAATCGTTGTTCTTATTTAGCTCGTCTAAATGCAAGTTGTTTACGATTTGCAATGTTGCTATAACATTATCTCAGGAATTATTTGCCGGTTTTAAATCTGCTTGAGATAATTAAGACCTATTTTTCAATCATCAAAAACGACACGTTTATGTGGTAATGACATTTAGGTGTTAGCTTTCTTTTGATAGGGTAAAGCTGATATTTGAATCTGTCTTCTATTTCAATTGACCCATACATAGAACTTAAACAAAAACTTTTTTTACTTATACCTATGCCTATGGGGTATCTATGGATAGGTCTTTTAAAATGACATAGAGGTTCCTAGAACAATTTATTCTAAAACTCTAACATTTGGAAGATAGACGCTTCCAAAGAGGTAAAATGGGTGTCCCTCCCCCTCTAACTTTTAAACTAAGCAAGTGAAAATTTTGAAAAAAATACATAATATAGATCTTAACAAATACTTTTAATCCCTCAACCCCCAAGCGACAACCGGTTGTCGCGATAACAATTGATTTTAATTGTGTCTGGAATATCCGATCGTCAAAGGATTAAAGAAAATTGGTTTTAACGAGATCAAACTGGTAGTTTTTTGAGAGATAGCACATTTTCAACAACCGCAAATATAACTTTGTCCGTCATACAAACACTATGAAAAACAATGTTATTTTTGTAGTCAATTAAATTGGCTAAGTGGAAGTAAGTGGACCCCTAATTAAGTTAAAGTTGGTACGGAACCCTCAGTGCGCAAGTCCGACTCACACTTGGCCGGTTTTTTTTGTTATTTAGATCGGTCCACTTTGTCGCAAGAAGTTTTAAGGTTATGTTGTATAAACGCTGTAAAATGTTCGAAACGTCGAGATAAAATAAAACAAAATACAATATAAAATCCTGATTAAGACGAGTGAAATCCGGAAAAATAGTTAAACCTCATTTTAGTGTATTAGTATTTAATATTTTGTATTAGTATTTAGTATTAGTATGCGATATATTCTTAGAGTTAATTATTAATTATTACTGTTTTTCAGGTATCCTGTACGAAGCAACTGGAAGCTATACGTTTTGTTTCCTTGCAATGAGTTTTTGCTGTCTCGTATGTGTTGTGCTGTGGACTATTGAATATTGCGTTTATAGGAAAAATTGCGTATGAAAATTGCCTCAATTTAATATAAGTTTTTTGTATCTAAATTAATAACTAGACCTAAGTTCATTTATGTTTACTATTCTATTTCATGTACCTAATACTTACGTTACTTGTGGCGAAAAGCACGATTTTAAAAGACTTACCACAAAGTTGCTATTGTGTTAATATAGACCAATTATATTAAAGTTAATGTTAATGTATTATTTAATTGTTTATCTACTTTTTACATTAAAAAATAGATAATTTTTTTTTTTTTATTCTAACTTAATTCCCTACATCATAGAATTAGGAATTAAGAAATCCGTAGTACTAAGAAAACCGACTGTGGTCGAGGTCGAAAAATTTCTGAGATAAACTGGTAGTGGGCGGACCCGAACCACTATCTGAGGGTAGGTGGAGACCTACCCTCAGATAGTGGTTCGGGTCCGGAAGAAAAATAGGATAGCACCACCACTTATCTTATAGGAAAAATATATCCTATTTTTCTTCTATTATTTATAGCGACTACATTTACAATAACACAGTAGAAATATGTTATGTATAGTAAATGATAAAGACAATGTAGGTAATACAGGGTGAAATTTTAACCACTTTCCAAAATTTTTATAGGCGTTCAGTATCATATTTAGAGCCCATTTATGAAGTAAAAACTGTAAATCAAACTTTCACCCGAAAATATTTTTCGCAATATAGTTTTAATTTTTTACGGTCCTAGGCCTGTTAAGGTGTAAAGAGAAAATTAAAAACTTATGAAAAGTATCGTAATGAATGAATGAGATGTGAATCGCGAAAAAAAAGTGATGCTAGGCGCCCGTATCAAAAATTTTAGATTTTCTGCGGACATTTTCTAAGTGCTTTATCTTGACATTTTTGTACTGGGCTATACCAAAAGAAAAAATACGTCATTTATTTTTTGTCTCGTAGATTGATATATTAAAATTTGGAAAGTGGTTAAAATTTCATCCTGTATAAATTATAAAGAATAACTGAAATTATTATCGATCGTTTTTAATAAACCATATATTTTATATTATTAAACATTAATAAGTAGGTTACTGATGTGAAACAGTACAAACCTAATTACTTTTGTATGATTCATCAACCTGTTACCTTTTCACTGACGATATAATATACAATTTAAAAAATAGTGTCAAAAAAAATAACAACCTGAATATTACTCATTTTGAGTTACATCCACTGATGGTAAGCAATATATTTCTATAAAAAATATGGTAATCATAATCATAATCATTTATTGTGATTTCATTCGGTTTACAATAAGGTCTTAAATAATAAATATTTTTGTCCTCAAATGAGCCCTGCTAGGGCATTACAATATAGCTCCATTATTACATTAAAATCAATTATACCATAATATGGTTTTATTATACAATTATATCATAATATTATAAACAAACAAACAAACAAAAATCTTTCAAATACCTATATAAAAAATCATTAAAATAATCAGTTGGAAGTATGCATGTACAATACGAATAAAACCATGACTTAACGGGATACTCCTATTCTGCTCATGGTAAATTGTCCGTAGACAAAGGTTTAAATCTGGTGTCTGGAGTCTAGGTGAATAGAATTTGCGAAAACTGAAGAAAACTAATAAGTACCGCCTCGTGATCAGATACTGCAAGTGTTGTGTGTCGAGAACGGTGCGCTTAAATAGTAAGTTTGCAAAAAGTGGTTGCAGTATCATGTGTAAATATTGTAGGGCAAATTCACCGTGAATCGCTTCGTGCGAACCCATTTGTGCGTAGGTGAGGTGCTTTGAGCCGATACATTAAGATTCTGGGTCAATGTACAGCAATCCAAACATCACGCGAGATGAAAATTCATGAATGACAAACGTATGAGATCGCACGAAACATTTCGCAGCGAATTCTCCCCTCCTGGACAAGGTTTTCTAACATACTGCAACAGAGCGTAGATCCTTATGTCAGTTCTTAACAACCATCTACGAGTATAATAGATATTTCTTCCGTTATTATGGGATTGAAACAGTGCCAAAATATCGGATTTCCTGATAAATAGAAATAAAATAAAATTCTTATAGGTAACAGTGACCTTAAAGGTAAACAAAGTATATTTAATATTTGTATGTAGTGTCTATTAGTAACTTCGGGACACAATTTTCATTGCGTGTTTGTTCTAATTTGCCGTTTGGTTCAAGTTAATGTTGCCAGCAATAGGCTTAAGCTGTAGACGGTACTCGATTCCTTGGCTCTAAGCGAATCCTGAAGCCGTCCGTCCTCTTCAGAATGATGTCAGCTTGTAGAGTAAACTCGTGTTCGGGAACGTCTGAAATGGTCTTGTAATTCCGCAAAACCGTCGAAATAAGGATTTTCAATTTCAACATGGCGTATTTGCGTCCTGAAATCAGATTATAATATAAATCTTTCTAGTTCATTATATTTAAAAAAGGCTTCATGTAAATAGTCTATTTAGTCAATCGACAGTAAATCAAATCAAATCTGATTAAGGATTGTATGCAGGGAAAGTCACCGGTACGAGGATGACTTTTTCCGTTAACATACCAACACAACTCCTTGGACCGGCACTGAAGGGTATAAAACTGTAATAGTGACGGTTCTGCGTGTTCTCAGGCAGGAAGTTGTCAGGGTTGAATACTTCGGGATTGTCGTAATACTTAGGGCTGCGGTGGATCTTGTATGTTCCTATCACTACCGTAGCACCAGCTGGTAAAAGGAAGTTGCCTGTTTCTGAAAATTAAAGTAAGAGTTATTTTGTTGATGTGTTATGATATTATGATACTCTTATAATAATTGTTCTTAATAGATCAAAAAGAACTCTTACGAATTTGGACATCTTTTTTCAGTTTTCTAGCAATAATCGGCACTGGTGGATACAGCCTCAAAGACTCCAGAATAACTCTCTCTAGGTATTTCATGTGAATAGTGTCCTCAAAAGTAGCCGGTCTGTCGGAATCACCAAATATCCCGTAAAGCTCATCGTAGACCTTTGCTTGAATGTTTTGATGGATTCCGAGTAAAGAAAGGACGAAGCTTGAACCAGCTGCAGTGGTATCATGACCCTAAAGAATAAAAACATGGATGTCACCAAAAATGAGTTGTAATATTTATTGAGTAACTACTGCAGGTTTATAATATACGTACTTCGAACATGATCGTGTCCACTTCTTCTTTAATTTCGTGATCTGTGATATTGTTGGTACCATTTTGGGCTGATTCGATCATCAAATCTAAGAATGCAAGTCGTTTCTTTTCACCTAAAACATCAAAATTGTAACTAAAAAATTGAGTTAGGTCTATTTAAATTTTTCATTTTAATTTATCAAATGCTGTTTGGTTGATGTACAAAGATATAATCATACCAACGTCATTTTCATCATTGAAATCCAGATCATCTCGATATCCTTTAAAGACATTATCTGCAATTGTTTTTGTGCTAACTAATGGGTCATCTATGGGGTCATCAAGAGCCCTCGTCAGTTCTTCTAGTGTAGGTGGTATAATGCCCTTTGCTTTATTTTCAATGTACGTTTTTTTCTTTTCTTTTATTACCTGCAAAAATAATAAATGTACACAGCATTATAGTATAAAATAAACATTTTGTTCACATATAACATATGTTTCTTAAACTAGCTGTTCCCCGCGACTTTGTCCGCGTCAATTTCTGTTGTGATTATTTTTGCAACATTTTCCACTGATGCTTCGCTCCTATTAGTCGCAGCGTGATGTTATATAGCTTAAAGCCTTCCTCGATAAATGGACTATCCAAATTTTCAAATCGAACCAGTACTTCCGAAGATTAGCGCGTTCAAACAAACAAACAAACAAACAAATAAACTCTTCAGCTTTATATTTTTTCTTAAATATTTAGAAATATTTTAATTCTAATCATTAATTTGAAAGACTACAATAGTACTAGTAACAAATTATTTTTTACCTTATTGGTTAAGCCGTGAATTATGTTCAGAAGTTTAAATTGTTGCTTAAAGAATGATGTGAATCTGAATATTGTGTTGATCCTTAACCAGAACTTGTAATGCCTTTGATGAATGATATCGCACATTCTGAAAAGAGTCCACACGCAATGTTATACTTGAACGGGCATGATGAATAAAACATTATTTTATTTGGTGCTAAGACATGCAACGCTACATACTTCATAACAGCCATGGCGTAGTCAAAACCTGATTCATCTTGTGTTTTTTTGGTGATACCCATTGCCGTTTCTGAAACACACACTTACAGTTAGTTGCATTGATTATATTCCAATACAGACCCATTAAGGATGCAAAACGTGCAACTTATGAATATGCCGATGTAATTTGTATACGATTAACATTGACCGTATAATCACAGACATTACCTTGTTCCTGTGGTGAATGAATGTTGCCAATCAAATTTTTATTGAATTTTAATTGAACATCGTCATTAAGAATCTGCTTTTTCATAGTTGTATTGCACTTACCGAGTAAAATATCTACAGTCACGCCGCTCATGTAGTCGTGAACATCAAATGTTTTTCCTATTTCAGGCCTCATTTTTTCTACAACATTCTTACTGTTTTGGTTAAATACTCCGATGAAAGACTTTAATATGTTTATATGGAATGTAGGTGCTATCATTTTTCGGTGAGATCTCCATTTTTCTCCTAAAATGGTTATTATAGGTAATCAATTTCATTATCAAATACATGGATTATTTAGCTTCAAACTAAGATTGCAATATTGCAACGTACTCCTATATGTAACTATCGATAATGGATACACATTGTGAAATATACAGGGTGTTAGGAAAAGGGTATAACAAGCCAAAACGAGCCTATGTGCACATATGCATATACTCATACATGCTATTATTATTTTTTTTGATGTCATATTATACTCTGTATAATTTTATTTTATTTTATTTTATTTTATTTGGAAAACATTACAGTATTTTTAAGACTGCAAATAACACTTATTTTACGACTGGATACCAATTACATGTTTCCACTTATAAAATTTAAGAAAGCTTGTTTTAAATTAAATTCAACTAAGTATAAATTACAATATAAAGAAAAGACAAGAAAAGAAAAGAAAAGACAAAAAGAAAAGACAAAAAGAAAAGAATATGACATCAATACATGAACCCGGGGTTCTATCAGCAACAGGGTGTATGGATGGTAAATTATTTATTAAGTTAAATATAGGATACAATTTTTTTTCAATTAAGACTAATTAAAGTAAAATATCGTTCCATAGAATTTCTGAAAAAAGAATATGTGATTTCAATTTTATTGAAAGTACGCATATCACTTTTATTTTGTTACCAGAACTGATAAGCAAGCCTTCGCCAAGCCAAGGTTTGAAGAAAGCGTAGTCGTCAGACTTGTTAATGTGTACGTGGCTGTTCAGGATCACCTCTGCATCGTCAGGGTCGGTCAGAAAGATGTAGAGCCTCGAGCCCAGCCACATTCGCACTACGGTTAAGTACCGTTGGGCAAACTCTAAACTGAGTTCCATTATCTCTGTAAAAAAAGGAAAATGCAGGTGAATACGAAGTGGCCAGTTTAATTTCCGCTGCTGCTGGCAATAAATATATAATAACACACTACACCCATTATAATATTGCATTTGCGTCGTATCCTTGTTTACTTGATGGAAATACTAAATTTAATTATGAGATACTAAGTATTGATGTAAAATTTTTGTCAGTTTAAATTAATAACTAAAATATTACAATAATGAATATAAAATGACAAGTGACGTACAGATATCTTATCAGTTCAGTCATGCCTGAAGAATCATAGTTTATTTACATTACATTAAATTCATAGAATAGCTACTGATGTACATACACAGAGTCTACCAGAGCATGGGGCAGTTGAGGATATGGGGGACGAAAAGGGCTATGCCATTTAATAAAAAATATGTTTTGGTAAATGTCATTTCCTTACAAAATTTTAAAGGTGAGGGATTAAAAAATAGCATTCAAAAATTACGTCTCCTTACATTAAATAGTAAATAAAATAGGTATGGGGCACGCGGGCGATACGAATCAATTACCTGACCGATACACCTTAAGAGGAAACACCAAGGCCGTTTTTCCATACAAACGTAGTCACCTGTTTCCTCCCTGGATAATGCCAGTAGAGCAATAATTTTTATCATAAAAATCTATGGCCACTATTAGCATGTTTCATATCATCATTAGCAGTGTTGAATAGATTAGAAGTTCTAAAGATGAAGCAATTTTTGCGATATCAAAATGTTTTCTGTTTTTTCATAAATTAATTAATAAAAAAGTTAGAGCCCTCAAAAATTTAAAAAATTCGCCAGATTTTCCGCTGTGTTCAAACATACAGAAAACAAATTTGGCTAAATTTTAGAAAAAAAAGGAAAACATACGAACACGGTCAAAGCCTTTTTTCATTTTTTAATGAATAAAGTATTTAAATAGGTCTAGTTTTGAAAAATTTTTGGGGGGCTACGGAACGTTGATTTGGTGTGTTTTTAGTAGGTATTTTCGGTCCAAGAAGCAGTTGTCTCTATCACACTCTGCGGTGAATGCGTTTAGCACTGCGCGACAGCAATAGATTTTACAAATACGTATTTTTCAATTCTCTCGCTCGTAGTGTTTCCTCTTAACAAACGTTAAAGGAAAGCTTTCAATTGTATTTTTCCAAATGGACTATAACTCCAATTACAAGGGTCAAGGGTTAAAACAATATTCATGAATTTGTAAAATTTTCTATGTTTACGTCTACGAGCACTTGTATTACAAATAACTATTCGGTTAAATCGTTTCGGTTTTTTCCTACGATAGAGATAAATAGTTCAAAGCGATTTCAGTTAAATGTGGCGAAATTTGATGTTTGTTTGGTAAACTTTTCAGCTAAAACCTTTAATTATTCTACATTTTGCATATAAGGATATAATTATCTGCACCCTGGGTTATTGTATTGTGTTTGTTAACCTCATTACTGATTCGGTGCATCTGAGATTTTCGATAATTTATATGGAGAAAAATTTTAAAACTATGTCTACATTTGTTTTTAAATCATAAAAAATTTACACTTCATTTAAAATACTTTATTAATTTCGATTTTAAGCAAAGGTATGCGCTGTCATAACAAGTATATTTGTAGGGAACCCTCAGCGGACGAGTTTTTTCTTACGTTTCGAACACTTTACAGCGTTCTTAGTCGCTTGGTCTAACCGAAAGTTTTTTATAATTTCAACTGTCGAAAGTAAAATTATAACGGGCTAGTTTTATAACTCTTTTATTTATTGTAAATAAAGTATTATGACTGTAGTACCAAAGTATCAAATGCCAAAGTTACCTGATGGTGTTTTCCCAAGCGCGATCAGACCATTGCCAATGAACGGTAATGCGGCTGGTCCAGGAATTTTGTTTCCCAATCTGTAGAGCCTCGTCTGCTGTCGTCTTCGAT